>NC_069401.1:100628945-100658945 GCF_026875155.1 Cherax quadricarinatus | reverse complement strand
TATATTTATATATAATTATATATATAAAATATATATATATATATATAATATAATATATATATATAATATATATAATATATATATAATAAAATATATAATAATATATTATATATATATATAATATATAAAATTATAATATAATGTCGTGCCGAATAGGCAGAACTTTCAATCTTGGCTTAAATAGCAACGCTCATCTTGCCATATAGGAAAAAGTTGAAAATTTGTGCACGCAATAATTTCGCCAAAATCATTCTGAACCTAACAAAAAAAATATATTTCATTGTGTTTGTTTAGTATTAAATTACTGTAGCAAATCTAAAATATATTTAGTTAGGTTAGGCTAAAATAAATTGCGCTTGTTATAATAAGGTTAGGTAAGTTTTCTAAGTTCCTTTTGGTGCAAAATTATAAATTTTTACATCAACATTAATGAAAAAAATATATCTTTAAACGTATAAGATAAAATTTTGAAAAGACTTAATTTTAAATAAGTTCTAGCTAATTGACCAGTTTTAAAATATTCGCACGACATATATATATATATATATATATATATATATATAATATATATATATCATATTATATATATATATATATATTATATATATAAATATATATATATATAATATATATGCAAAACAACCACTCTGAAAGAATAGAGAAATTCCAAGCGCTTTCGTGACTACTCACATTATCAAGGAACTATGAAAGTAAAGCATCCAAGGAAGCTATATAAGGGGTCTGGCCAGCACCTCACTATCAGATCCCACAACGGTTAAACACCTGACGCGCGCCGACCCAACTTGGATAGGTCCTTTGCACAACTCACCCCACAAACTATTCTACCCAAGAAAATTTAAAAATTATTTGTCCAGTGTATTATTAAATTCTTCCCAAATTCTATTAATTATAAATGGATCTAATTTATATAAACCAAAGGAAATATTCATATTATTGTCAAAACTCCTTGTTTACGAAAGTTCCTGTTGATGATTTATTAAGTTTCTTATCTGAAGAACTCGTTAACTATGATTTACCATTGCCAGTTCCTACTATCATTAAACTTATTAAACTTTGCATTGTTGATACAAAATTTGTATTTAATGATAAGTTTTATACTCAGAAGTTTGGTATGGCAATGGGAAATCCTCTTTCACCTGTTCTTAGTAACCTATACATGGAATTTTTTGAAACAAGGTTACTTAACACAATCCTCCCTAACAGAGCTAAATGGTTCAGATATGTTGATGATATTTTGTGTCTTATGCCCAAAAATGTAGATATACACCATTTCCTAGGAAAATTAAGTAGCTTAGCCCATTCTATAAACTTTACTGTTGAGTTTGAAGAAAATAACTCATTGCTTTTTCTAGATGTTTTAATTATTAAGGGTAATAATGAATTCAAATTTAAAATTTACAGAAAACCTGCAAATAACTGTTCCCATGTCCACTATTATTCCTCGCATCAAGATAGAGTCAAACTGTCTGTTTTCTCATCAATGTTTTTGAGAGCTTTACGAATTTGTAGTCCTGAGTTCATAGATGAGGAAATATCCAAAATTTATGAAACAGGTAATGATTTAAAATACCCAAGAAATGTAATTGATAAATCTTTAAAGTTGCTAGAAATACTTTTTACAATCCCAAAAGGGACAACCAGCCTTATTCAACTAAAAATATGTTGGTTCTCCCTTACCATGAAAACTTGGTTGATATGCCTTCTCTTCTTAAGACTTTTAATATTAAAGTTGTATTCAAAAATCTTGATACAGTAAAAAAAACTTTTGATAAAGAATTCCCCCCAAAATGCTGATGGATGTGTCTATAAGATTACTTGTAAAATTTGCGATAAAGTTTATTACGGTCAAACTGGTAAAAATCTCGAACTAAGATTAAAACAACATAAATATAGCATTAGAACTGGACAAGATTCCAATGCTTTATTTATTCATGTAAGAGATTTTAACCATCCAATTGATTTTCAAAAAGTTGAGAAAGTAGTATCAAGCAAGTCCATGGTCGACAGGAATATGTAATTGAATCTTGTTTCATAAAAAGCAGTTTTGACAATAATATGAATATTTCCTTTGGTTTATATAAATTAGATCCATTTATAATTAATAGAATTTGGGAAGAATTTAATAATACACTGGACAAATAATTTTTAAATTTTTTTGGGTAGAATAGTTTGTGGGGTGAGTTGTGCAAAGGACCTATCCAAGTTGGGTCGGCGCGCGTCAGGTGTTTAACAGTTGTGTAATCTGATAGTGAGGTGCTGGCCAGACCCCTTATATAGCTTCCTTGGATGCTTTACTTTCATAGTTCCTTGATAATGTGAGTAGTCACGAAAGCGCTTGGAATTTCTCTATTCTTTCAGAGTGGTTGTTTTGCATATTCTGAAATCACCTGTTTACTGTGATCTTATTGCATATATATATATATATATATATATATAATATATAATATATATATATATATATATATATATATATATATATATATATATATATATATATATATATATATATATATATATGCAAAGCAACCACCTAATTGTGGTTGCAGGAATCGAGACACAGCTCCTGGCCCCTCCTTTTCACTGGTCGGTACTAGGTCCACTTTTTCCTTACTTCATGAGCTGTATCATACCTCTTCTTACAGCTATATAAGGATCCTGCCTTCACTGCATCACTCTCCACATTGCTCCACTTTGTGACAAGTCTATGAATGAAGAAGCATTTCCTAACATCTCTGCGACTCATCTCAGTTTTCAGCTTCCAGTTGTGACCCCTTGTTGCTGTGTCACATCTCTGACACATTCTGTCCCTATCTACCTAGTTAATTCCTGTTAGTATTTTGTATGTTATGTCCTCCCTATCCTTCCTGTGTCCCCGTGTTGATAGCTTGAGTTCCCTTCACCTCTCTTCTTAGGACAAACCCTTGTGCTCCGGGACTAGTCTTGTTGCAAACCTTTGCACTTAATCTAGTTTCTTGAAGTGTTTGACAAGGAGTGGGTTCCATAATGGTGTTGCATACTTCAATATGGGTCTGACGTATACTACAGTCTCCTTTGTCCTTCTCCAAGCTTCCTAACTTTGTATTTGCTGGGGTTGAACTCCAGGAGCCATTTGTCGAACCAGGCTTCCAGGCTGTCCAGATCCCTTTGTAGGTTTATCTGATCCTCCTCCGCTTGTATTCTCATTAGTTTCACATCGTCTGCAAACTGTGTGTCTGCGTGTGTGTGTGTGTACTCACCTAATTCACCTAATTGTGGTTGCAAGGGTCGAGATTCAGCTGCTGGCCCCGCCTTTTCAGTGATCGCTACTAGGTTCTCTCTCTCCCTGCTCCATGAGCTTTATCATATCTCGCCTTAAAGCTATGTATGGTTCCTGCCTCCACTAAATCACTTGCTAGACTATTCCTCTTCTTGACAACTCTATGATTGAAGAAATACTTCCTAACTTTCATTTGACTCATCTGAGTCTTCAACTTCCAATTGTGACCCCTTGTTTCTGTGTCCCCTCCCTGGAACGTCCTGTCTCTGTCCACCTAACCTATTCCACGCAGTATTTTGTATGTCTTTATCATGTCTCCCTTAACCCTCCTGTCTTCCAGTGTCATCAGGCTGATTTCCCTTAACCTTTCTTCGTAGGACATTTCCCTTAGCTCTGGTACTAGCCTTGTTACAAATCTTTGCACTTTCTCTAATTTCTTCACGTGCTTGACTATGTGTGGGTTCCAAACTGAAGCTGCATATTCCAGTATGGGCCTTACGTACACGGTGTACAGTGTCTTAAACAATTCCTTATTAAGGTACCGAAACGCTATTTTCAGGTTTGCCAGGCGCCCGTATGCTGCAGCAGTTATCTGTTTGATGTGTGCTTCCGGAGATGTGCTCGGTGTTATACTCACCCCAAGATTTTTTTCCTTGAGCGAGGTTTATAGTCTTTGGCCATCCAGCTTATACTCTGTCTGCGGTCTTCTTTGTCTTTCCCCGCTCTTCATGACTTTGCATTTGGCAGGGTTAAATTCGAGTAGCCTGATCTTCACCTGATTTGATTCTTCTCATTAACTTCACATCGTTTGCAAACAGGGACACTTCTGAGTCTATCCCTTCCGCCATGTCAGTCACATATACCAAGAACAACACTGGTCCTAGGACTAACCCCTGTGGGACCCCGCTCGTCACAGGCGCCCACTGTGATACCTCATCACGTACCATGACTCATTGTTGCCTCCCTATCAGGTATTCCCTGATCCATTACAGTGCCATTCGTGTTATACGCGCCTGATCCTCTAGCTTCTGCACTAATCTCTCTTGAGAAATTGTGTCGAAGGCCTTCTTGCAGTCCAAGAAGATGCAATCAACCCACCCCTCTCTCTCCTCTCGTGTCTTACCTTTGTTACTTTATCATAAAACTCCACAAGGTTTGTGACACAGGATTTGCCTTCCATGTTCCGTTCCAGGTGCTCCCCCACTCTCCTCCTGATAATCTTCTCCATGACTTTGCATACTATACATGTCAGTGACACTGGTCTATAGTTTAGTGCCTCTTTTCTGTCTCTTTTTTTTAAAAATGGGAACTACATTTGCCATCTTCCATACCTCAGGTAGTTGCCCAATTTCAAGGGCTATGTTGAAGATTGTGGTTAGTGGCACGCACAGCATTTCTGCTCCCTCTTTAAGGGCCCAGAATCTCTAAGGATCGCTTGTGTGTGTGTGTGTGTGTGTGTGTGTGTGTGTGTGTGTGTGTGGCAAAATCCCCCAGAACGTCCCAGTTTTGAGATAAAGAAGGATTCTTATTGTCCGCTTGGCATGACAAGATGTACTGAGCTACTACGACTTGGCAACATGATTACTATCAGAATGAATGAGTCAGAATTCTCTGAGACGTAGAATTGACCAGCACTAGGAAAAGTGCGCATCCCAAGATGTTATTTATTCTTTATATTTTCTGTGTCTGTAGATATTCTGGTGCCCTGGAAGGACCAAGATAAGCAATTTTTTCATTAATATATTTTTTTTTTTGATGAGATCGAAATGTCACGTAGAGCCTTAAAATTTAGGCTACTGTTAATTATACATCAAAGGAAATACATTAAAAAATATATGAAATACAGTTTTTTCCTAGTAGTTGATCATTCTTTTTTACATACACATATTTATTTAATCTTGTGGCCTGTCATTACTCACTCTTCAAGTCTTCCCCAGGATAGACACCAAGATCAAAGAGCGCAGACGAAACCTTGAAAAAAAAAATCATACTTAGGCGACTTTGACCTAAAGAATTTATGGATCCACTAAATATTCTGACATTACAAGAATAGGAATAGTGAGGATAAAATCGGGGGGCTACTAATTTCTCCAGATTCTACTGACTATATGCAATCTGCTTAAAGATAACGGCAGTGACCAACAACATGGGCTAATTTGTTGGGGTCTAGGGTTGCCCTACTTAAGAAAAAAAAAACGTATCAGCGGCGGTGATGAGCAACAGGAATCATCTATACATTCAGTTAAGACTCAGTGTTGCGGCATCAGTGCTCAAGTTGATCAGAAAGCAATAAGCATTGTTAGCTGACCAGCGATTACTTGCTCAGAGCGGTGACAGTGAGAAAAACTTTAAGATGGAATGAATGTTGGTGAACAAAATTTCCATAGAGAAAGGGACCGGAATGGAGTGAATAAGGAGCGGTGGCTGGGTTTTAATATCCGTAATGCAGCACCATTTCTTCTCAAATATGAAAAGCCTGACCTAAAAACATATTTTAATGTCTTTGAAAACCAGGCAGCCATGTAGAGCGAGTCAAAACAATACATGAAAATCCTGTTGCATTTTTATCTGAGTGGGAAGGATCATAAGAAGACCTCCATTACGTCCTTTCAGTAATACAAGGACTAAGACTTTGTCAACACAATCAACAGTCCTGATACCAGGCCCCTCGAAGATTTAGTAAGTACTTATTGTAACAGGCTGGGTCATGTTCCCTGGCATTGCCTCCAGCTACATGAAGAAGAGGGCACAGCTCTATAATCACAGCTCCGTACTCGGCTGACTTATGTCAGCTCAGCACAGACGGCATAGGAATCAAGCAGGCGAGATCAATTCCAGGTGAAAATTCCGTCAGTAACTGTGAAGGTGGCGACGCGTGCATTTCACAGTACTGGAATAGTATGAGTTTCACATACATATAGTTATTTTCTTCTGGAACTCCGGTGTGTATTGCACTGCTATATTCCTCAGTATTTAGTATATAATTCACTTATACTTGGTTTTACACACTTGTCGAGTTCCTATACACGGTCATTAAAGTGAAGGCACAAATTTCACAAGATATATAGACAGAGCTCACTCATAAAATGCTTATCTGGTTGTTCTTAGCCCATCACGAAGGAAGTCAGTAAATAATACAACTTATTATTCAACTCCAAGTCACCTTGCAAGAATGAGTGAATCACTGGCATATACATATGATGTATAACTGTTTTTTGTGCGATGTTTGCGCATGGTTTGGCTCACCCTCATAAATTTAATTAATGTTTCCAGAATTTTTGTCTGCGATGAAGCTCTACACCCTCCCATTTTACTCTGACTCAATAAGCGATGTTAAATATTTTTATATCCACCAGACTATCTGTTGGTGAAGCAGAAAGGTGTGTCTTGTGAATGTAAATTTAAAAAGATAACATTAAGAACTTAGTTTTATTTTCTGACTGTTGTATGGTATCTCTTGACATCTTTTTTGGCCAGTGTTATTAAGGCTTGTCAAGTCACAATTGGGGGGTATGAAACTGGGGGGTATGAAATTGGGGGGTATGAAATTGTGGCAGTGTTGTGATATATCGACCTTGTATATTCACCGTTAGGTGTTTGCCTAAGCTCACGAAATCGTAATGACACGACTGCAAACAAACCATACCCCGGCCGGGATTGAACCCGCGGTCATAGAGTCTCAAAACTCCAGCCCGTCGCGTTAGCCACTAGACCAGCTAGCCACAATAAGATTCGTCCAACTAGGTATATTTCTACACCATAGGAAGGTTAGCTGGAGATTCGTCTGTAAAAACTTGCATTTGTGGTCACAGAGGTGCCTGTGCTAACCTTCCTATGGTGTAGAAATATACCTAGTTGGATGAATCTTATTGTGGCTAGCTGGTCTAGTGGCTAACGCGACGGGCTGGAGTTTTGAGACTCTATGACCGCGGGTTCAATCCCGGCCGGGGTATGGTTTGCCTAAGCTGTTTTCCCCACGATTACCCCAATAATGGTATCTCAACGTTGTCTTGCGAAGCATGCGTGATAATACTGCTTGCAATCCTTCTATGCTACATAGATTTTTAGGGTTATTTAAGGTGTCGTCCAGGTGTGATTTAATTGTAACTCGTATTACAATTTATTATAAAATTTCTAGAGCCATAGTGGAACACTGGTTTTTCCTTTTGTTGGTTTTCTTGAATGTAATATGAAACCGGCTTGACTCCCTCGTCCATTATTCAAAGATTTCGGGAAAAATCATCGTTAAGTTTTCCAGTGGGCAACAGAAAAAAAATATGACAAATTCCAACTATTTCTTTATGGGAAACTGGAGGAGATAATAATCAGGAGTGAGTATACTACAAACACTGATTATACAATAGAGATAAAAATTAATGTGAGGGACCTGGGACTGGTAATGTCGAAGGATCTCACTTTCAAGGATCACAACTGTACCACGATCACAATTGCGAAGAAAATAATAGGATGGATAATGAGAACATTCAGAACAAGAGATGCCAAGCCAAGTGATTATCCTTGTCAAATCATTTGTTCTCTCTAGGCTGGAATACTGCTGTACATTAACATCTCCTTTCAAAGCAGATGAAATTGCAGATCTAAAGAATGTTCAGATAACCTTTACTGCGCATACAAGTTCCGTCAAACACATTAACTACTGGGAACGCTTGGAAACACTTGACTTGAACTCGCTGGAACGTAGGCGAGAGAGATATGTCATAATCTACACTTGGAAAATCCTAGTAGAAATGGTCCTTAATCTGCACACAGAAATCACTCCCCACGAAAGTGAAAGACTGAACAGGGGGTGAAAAATACCCCATTGAAAAGTAGGGACGCCATTAGTACACTAAGAGAAAGCACAATAAGTGTCCGGGGCCCAAGACTGTTCAACAGCCTCCCACCAAGCATAAAGGGAATTACCAATACACCCGTGGCTGCCTTCAAGATGGTGCTGGACAGATACTTTAGTTGGTGCCGGATCAGCCGGGCTGAGATTCATACGTTGGACTACCTGCAGCCAGCAATAACAGCCTAGTTGATCAGGCCCTGATCCACTGGGAGGCCTGGTCGTGGCCCGGGCCGCGGGGGCGTTGATCCCCGGAATACCCTTCAGGTAGACTCCAGGTAGGTAGGTCCATGATTTGGCAGCAGCTAATTAAAAGGGCCCAGAGAGAGACAGAGAGAGAGAGAGAGAGAGAGAGAGAGAGAGAGAGAGAGAGAGAGAGAGAGAGAGAGAGAGAGAGAGAGAGAGAGAGAGAGAGAGAGAGAGAGAGAGAGAGAGAGAGAGTGAGAGAGAGAGAGAGAAAGAGAGAGAGAGAGAGAGAGAGAGAGAGAGAGATGAAGGACGGGTCTCATATACCAGCAGTCACTCGATCATTAATGGCAGCCAACCTGGTCCTCGTACTGAAAACAGTGCCTGGTAATGCTCTCGAAGCTAGATTTAGACCCTTAAAAAATCAAGTCGAAGGTGAATGACCGTAATTATGAGTTGAGTACGAAAATAAATAATTTTCCGAGCGCATTTATTAAATAAACTAACATATAACATCCCATACAATATCCCAGCTTTTATGTTGGTCCTGTACCCGATAGATTCTGAAAGTGATGACATTATTGACACTCCTCGTGAGATTGATAGTTTTCAAAATAACACTGAGGTCTTACGATATCCAGGTAGCTTGGTATCTGGTCTCTGTTGAGTAAAAAACAATCAAATTATAATTAACTTATATTACGAAATATATCAGTTATGTACACTGAGTTTTCCCGAAGTGGATATTAGAGATGCTGTGCGTATTAAACTTATTAAACAATGCTTAAACCGAGCATTTGCTGGCTGAGGTGAATTTCATAATCGTAAACGATCTCGCTGCAGTAATAGTTCGCGGGATTCACTAAGCCAAACGAAACGAGACCATATATTGAACGCTGTAATATAGCCTGATGGATATCTGCTTCCCGAGTTAGATGTTATAATTCACCCATTGAACCTTGCAAAGTACATGTCTAAGCTACTTGTAGTATAAAGTGAAGCTTATTCAGGTATAAAATTAATACATTTTGGGGTTGAAATCTATTTGCATTCGTCTAAGCGCCTTGAAACCAAGATTACAAACGGATTGCATGTAACCAACACCAGAACGTCTGGAAGATTTATTAAAGAAACTACATCAGTTCATCCTGACTGTCAATCTTGCTACAAATTGAATTTGGGCTGTTGAAATTAATTTTCTTTGGACAGGGTGAAGTATCATCTCTAACAGTTAATTAAAAGGCTTTTAACAACAGTAATGTTACTAATATCAGAAAAATTCAAATGTTGTTTTGGCATGGCTGGATTTTATGGATTTTCTGCTCTAATATTTTACAAGTTGCCCATCCCCTAACTTCGCTGACAACTTCAATTCATTAATTTATTTGGGATGCGGTTTGCCAGAGTTTTCGAGCGTTCGATGCGTTTGCTGTGTACTGTACCAATACTGCAGTGTTGATATTAACCTGTTGTGGGCATACACTTATCTGCTGTCAGTATACACTAATTTTGCGTGGACGTGCGCTCTACCTGTTTTATAATAATACTAATAATAATAATAATAATAATAATTTTATTTCAGCATGGTACAATGTTTGCAGAGAGATGAGTGACATTCAGTCGTGCATGCAGAAAGCCAATAATTATTCACAATACGCATATTTATGCAGAACATTTTGGTCATACACTCACCTAATATAAGAGTACTCTTATCTAGTGCTGGAATACTCTGATCTGGTGAGTAAATACACTAATCTGGTGAGTAAATACACTGATCTGGAGTTGGTGTACACTAATTTGGCGTGTGTATACACTCACACACGATGTGCACTCATCTATTGTGGGTGTGGGAGTAATACTTACCTAGTACGGGAAACAGAGTTGAGTGTTTGAGGCAGCAGGAGCTCAGCAGAGCGGTCAGTAACTTCGGAATTGGCGTGGGTGGAGGCTGGGTCCTGGCGATTCCAGTACACACGACTAGACTTGAAACTGCGATACTCGTAGCTACGAGAGTTGATCTGCGTGTTGAGGGTAGTGGAGCGCCACGTCTGTGTCTGAAGTGACAAGCTGGTTAGCTTCTAGACTTTTAAGTTGCCGACTTGTAGTGAGCCGGTCAGGCAGCAGTTCTTGTTTACAGTAACAGCAAAAATATATTACTCAATAACATAAGGATCAAGTGAATTCTCTCTATGTATATACACTGAGAGATATCCATCTTTTGTTGTGCGTACTTAGAGGAATAAACTATTCTTGGTGTACATATATTAGGATTATACACAATGAATGTTATTCACTACTCGGCGCATATACACCTCTTAGTGAATTCGCATAGAATAATACACACATTTTTATATATATTTACTCCTTGATACATATCTCATGATGTATATAAAGTGAGAGACGTTTGTTTCTAGGTTTATATCTACTGAGAGATATTCACCTCTCAGTTCA
This sequence comes from Cherax quadricarinatus, assembly GCF_026875155.1. NCBI lineage: Eukaryota > Metazoa > Arthropoda > Malacostraca > Decapoda > Parastacidae > Cherax > Cherax quadricarinatus. The sequence goes on along the minus strand of NC_069401.1, from coordinate 100,648,182 downwards.
TATCTACAGAAAAATAAACACCTCGGTTTAAATGCGCGCACACACACACATACACACACACACACACACACACACACACACACACACACATAGACCCAGGAGGAAGAGCAAATATAACCTTCAGAACCACCTACAGAAGGCCATCAACCCCAACAGCCTCACTGCAAACATGCAAACTAACCCAAAACAACCAACACGCCGTACCCACAGCCCCAACCCCCATAATACCTTGGCAGGTTTCTCGCTTCCCCAAAACCAATGTACCCCTCAAACCACAGTATTAAAAGAGAAGTTTATGGCATGGCACAGAAACGTGGGCGGAATAACAGATAAATGCGAGGAGTGGCATGAAGGAATCAAAGAGACGTCCTCTGGCATCATATCATTCACAGAAACGAAACTCACAGGGAAGATAAGAGATACCATCTTTCCAACTAGATATTAGATTCTTAGGAAAGATAGAGGAAACAGAGGGGGAGGAAGAGTTGCACTGCTCATCAAAAAACTTTGGGGATTTGAAAAAAATGGAAGGAATGGACAGAATGGGCGAAATGAACTACATGACAGGAACAGTTCAGTCTGGGGGCCCTAAAGTGGTGATTACAGTGATGTACAACTCACCACAGAACAACAGGAGGCCAAGAGAAGAATATGAAAAGAACAACAGAGCAATGGTGGACACACTATCCGAGGTGGCCAGAAAGGCTCACATGGGGAGGGCAAAGTTACTAGTTATGGGTGATTTCAATCACAAGGAGATTGACTAGGAAAACCTGGACCCGCAAGGTGGACCCGAAACGTAGAGAGCCAAGTTGACAGAGGCGGTATTCGAAAACCTCGTGCATCAACATGTCAGGGACACTACCAGAAAGAGAGGAGAGGATGAACCAGCAAGATTGGACCTCGTAATCACCCTAAGTAGTTCAGACATCGAGGATTTCACATACGAAAGGCCTCTCGAAGCTAGGGATTATATGGTTCTGAGCTTCGAATACATAGTAGAGTTGCAAGTGGAAAGAGAAGGAGGAGCAGGATGGGAGAAGCCTAACTACAAACGGGGGAACTACACAGACATGAGGAATTTCCTGCAAGAGATTCAGTGGGAAAGAGAATTTGTGGGAAAATCAGTAAACGAAATAACAGACTACGTGATGACAAAATGCAAGGAGGAAGAGGAGAGGTTCGTTCCCAAGAGCAGTAAAAATAATGGGAAGACCAGAACGAGCCCTTGGTTCAACGAAAGGTGTAGAGAGGCAAAACCTAAGTGCACTAGAGAATGGAAAAACTGCAGACAAAGGACCCTCCTTATTTCTGCATATTCGATTAGTCGAATATACAGAGATAAGGAGGGAAGTCCGATGGCAATACGAAAACGACATAGCATCGAAAGCCAAGTATGACCCTCAGCTCTTATGGCCACACCAGGAGAAAAACAACTGTCAAAAACCAAGTAATCAAGCTGAGGAAGGAAGGAAGGAAGGGAGGAGTTCAAAAGAAACGACAGAGAAGAATGTGAGGAGCTGAATATGAATATTAAAGGAGTATTTACAGTAGAGACAGGAACGACTACAGAAAGCCAGAATAGTCAGTTACCCAACAAGTGCTGGACAAAACACACACAACCAAAGAGGAAGTGAAGATGCTGCTAAGTGAACTAGATACCTCAAAAGCTGTGGGGCCGGACAACATCTCTCTGTGCACCCTTAGAGAGGGAGCAGAGGCACTATGCCGCTAACAACAATCTTCAACACTTCCATTGTAAATGGACAACTACCTGAAGTATGGAAGACGGCAAATGTAGTCCCAGTTTTTAAGAAAAAAAGTAGACACGTGAAATTAAAGTACAAACCATTGCCACTGACATGTATATTATGCAAAGTCATGGAGACGTTCATCAGGAGGAGAGTGGTGGAGCACCTGGAAAGAGGAACCTTATGCACGACAACCAGCATGGTTTCAGGGAAGGGAGATCCTGTGTCACAAACCAATTAGAGTTTTATGACGGAGTAATGGAAGTAAGACAAGATAGAGGGAGAGGGGTGAGTAGACTGCATTTTATTGGACTGCAAGAAGGCTTGTGACACAGTTCCACACAAGAGATTGGTGCAAAAGCTAGATGATCAGACACACATAACATGAAAGGCACTGCAAGGGTTCATAGAATACCAAACAGGGAGGCAACAGCGATTCATGGTACGTGACGAGGTGTCAGAGTGGGCTACTGTGACGAGCAGGACTCCACAGGAGTCACTCGTAGGACCGGTACTGTTTTCTTGTTTATGTGAATAACATGACGGAAAGGATAGACTCAGAAGTGTCCCTTTTTGAAGGTGATTTGAAGTTAAGGAGGATTAAATCAGATGAGGGTCAGGAAGGACTACAAAAGAACCTGGACAGGATGCAAGCCTGGTCCAGCAACTGGCTCTATCAAATGCAAAGTCATGAAGATCGGGAAGGGCAAAGAAGACCGCAGACAGAGTACGGGCTAAGGGGCCAGAAGCTACAGACCTCACTCAAGGAAAATGATCTTAAGGTGAGTACAGTACCGAAAACATCTCCTGAGGCGCACATCAACCAAATAACTGCTGCAGCATATGGGCGACAAGCAAACCTAAGAGTTGCATTCCTACACCTCGGTAAGAAGTCGTTCAGGACTCTACACCGTGTACGTCAGACCCATACTGGACTATGCAGCACCAGTTTGGAACCCACACCTGGCCAACAACGTCAGGAATTTAGAGAATGTGCAAAGGTTTGCAATAAGACTATTGCCGGTGCTAAGGGGTATGTCCTACGAGGAGAGGTTAAGTAAAATCAACCTCACGACTCTGGAGAACAAGAGGGATAGGGAAGACACGATAACGACATATAAAGTACTGCGAGGTTCTTACAAGCTGGACAAAGACAGAATGTTCCAGATATGGGACTCAGCAACAAGGCGTCATAATTGGACGTTGAAGGCTAAGGTGAGTCACAGGGATGTTAGGAAGTATTTCTTGAGCCACAGAGTTGTCAGAAAGTAGAATAGTCTGGAAAGTGAGGTAGTGGAGGCAGGATCCATACATAGCTTTAAGAAGAGGTATAATAATGCTCGCAGAGCACGGACTGACCTACAGGCGACCAGTAATGAGGCGTTGCCAGGAGCTATGAATTGACACCTGCAACCACAATTAGGTGAGTACAGACACACATATATACCTACTATTGGTTGTTTCTTCTTGCAGAAGTTGAAGATGCCGTAGACAATTGGGTTGACACAGGAATTGAAACAAGCAAAGATGAAGAGACCATTCTTGACCTTCTCGTCCAGCAGTGACGCAGCTGGCCTATCGAAGCAGTACCTATCATGGAGAAAGAACGTTCTCATGATAAGGGTAACAGGTGAGAGCAGATTTAAAGTAATTTATTAAGAACAGATGTGAAAACAGAGAGGGGGAGAAAGGAAGATCAAATGAAATTTAGCGAGAGAATAAAAAGCCACAATACCGTGACTGGAACAATACACAAATAACCCGCACATAGGAGAAAGAAAAGCTTATGATGATGTTTCGGGCCGACTTGGACCATTAACAAGTCACACTAACACACGAAGGCCAGGGCGTCAGTGTATATAGGCAAAAGGGATTGGATGGAACAGAGAGAGCGGAAGAAAGAAGTGGAGTAGTAGTAGTAGTAGTAGTAGCGGTAACGCTGGTAGTGGAAGTGGTAGTACTAGTAGTAGTGGTCAGGTCAAGTTATGTGCAAAGACAAGCTCAGATGAACGATGAGGGCCATGTGAGAGTAAAAGCTTGCTTGTACTTGTGAATTATTATGTGAATTTGTGAATAACTATCTTGTAGGTTGTTTTCCTGTGGTCGCGATTGTTTGCTGAAGAATAATAACTTCAGTGCCAGGCCAGCCACCGTTTTTCTACGAGCTTTGTTGATTAGGGCGTATCACTTCCTTCCCAGCGACACTGCAAGTTTCGCTCTTCTGTTTTATTAATTTTTGGTTTATTTTGCCAAATAGGCTGAATTCGCTTAACGCTCTTCTTGCCGAATAAGGCAGGCGAAAATTTTTGTATGCAATAATTTCGCAAAAATCATTCTGAACTTAACGAATAAACTTATCTGAAATATATTTAGTTGGATTAGGCTAAATTAAATTGCGCTTGTTGTAATAAGGTTAGGTAAGTATTTTAAGGTTCTTATGGCAAAAAATTACTAATTTTTACATTAACATAAATGAAAAAAATCTTTAAAAGTACAAGAGAAAATTTTAGAAAAAACATAACTATAAATGAATTCTTGCAAATCGACCAGTTTTACTTAATCGCACAATATATATATATATATATATATATATATATATATATATATATATATATATATATATATATATATATATATATATATATATATATATATATATATATATATATCAGTATCAGTGCTGCACCAATCAGAAAAAGGCGGTATATACAGAGAAAGATCGCATTTAGTAGGATTCGAACCCACTACAGGAAGACTGGCAAGGTTCCCAAGTAATGCGCTTCACCCCTCGGCCACAAATGCCTCAAAGCTAGCCAACCTTTTTTATAAGCCATGTTTCTTCCCAGTTATGATGACTGAGATTTTCCTCTGTATATACCCGTTTGTTTCTACGTCGTGCATTGATATAAAAATAGCTTTTGATGTCAGAATGAAATAGTTTGTTATCATGCTTAAGGCTCACTGACGTCCCCGGCTGGGAATAATATAATCAAATATTTATTTTTATCAATTCACCAATGAGATTTCTTTGATAGAGTTATAAGGGAATTATCTCTGAATAAGATTACCTGGAATCGTAGGGAGATTGTTAGTGAGAGAATTAAATTAGGTAAGGTGAGGTTTGTCAGCAAACAGGGCAAATGTTTCCTGATGCGGGTCTTAGTCATGTAATGGCCCGGAGCTGGAGCTTTTGGTCATCTGACCGAGGCTTTCCACTGGCTTTCACTCCTTTAAAGATTTTAATTATAACCATTAGGAATTGAAAGTGAGAGAATTTCAGCAACCTTGATGTAAGAACAATAGAAGAACTTATAAAATAAAGAATATGATTTATGAGAGATACATCGAGAACAAGTAAATAATAAGCAAGGACAAAGGGAAATCAAATGGAATTAAGAGACTATGTGAAAAATATAAGAGGGAGAGGTAAAAATAGTAGGAAAAAAGAGAGGGGAGGAAAAAGACATAAAAAGAAGAAAAGAAATGGAAGAAGGAAAAAGAGGCAAAGCAAATGTAAAAAATACCGACCCAAAGGCAAATGAGACACAAACTTTCCTAACTAAAACTTTCCCCCACCAAATATGTTACATCCTAAAACGTTCAGGACCAGGAAAGAAACTTTTTTCACATCACTGCCAGCAACCCCAGATGTTCATCTCCACTACAAAGTAGCAGATACTCCAACTAAACACCTAGCCAAGCTCTTGACCACCATGAGCTATGTACAATAAAAACACTCAAATGTCCTCAACTGCATCCAAAATGCAAACATTAAAAACAGGAAATTCCAACTTGAACGTGAGCGGCCATCGACCACAACCGCCGGAAACTTGGTAACTACCTCGTCTTACATCTTCCTGCTCGCTAATTTGTATACACTGTTGAACGCTGAAGATTTCTTTCAAAACACTTATACGGCCGGTCTCTGAGTTCCCACTTAGTGCTGGGCTGACAAGCAGTATATGGACTAATTATTATCTTACCTTATCCTTTCCTCAATCAGTTGGGATCGTAACGTTAACTATTAGGGAGGGGGACGATACCATAAATTTTACCAGTACTAATACTGATACCCAATTTTCTGCCGATAACGATACTTTTCCTTAATTTTCACTTATTTTTTTAAATTATAATGAGTATGTTCAATATACAATATATAGCACAATGGATATTACATAACACATGAGGGTTAAATAATCAATAATTTATCTCAGAAGATGATATCATTACTCATTACTTGGCCTCTTTTGTTAGTTACTAATTGTCAAAGGCATTTGTAAATAGTGTGTGTGTGAGTCCTAAAGGACTGAAGAAGACACTTGTGGCGAAACGTTTCCTGTACTAAATGTCCTGATCTGTACATAAGTGTCTCTTCTCACATCTTGTTGGTTTCATAAAAACTTTCAAATCTTCCAAGCTGTTGTTTACATTTATTTTACACCTATATTTTCTTGTTTATAAGTTTGCTAAGTTCTGATTTTTTGTAAATCTTCAGGTCTGTAACCAGCCGTTGAAACCTGACACTACCAAGACGTATAAGAATGTAATTTATAAGATGGTAGGGTTCATTTGCATGTGTCTGTATATACCCAAAAGAACCTTACGTAGTGTAACCTTGCACTTGTTACTTGATACTGAATTTCCTGGTATTTTGGAAAGAGGAAACAGGAATGAGAAATTAGGGGAAAAGGGGAAAAAATGAAGCAGAGGGGAAATGGAACTGTTAATGATGGGAGAGCCTCCACAGTGAGCAGTGTGGCAAGTGCCTTAATTATTCTGGGAACTTTTATTCTCACACCCCTTACTCCCTCCTACCTTCATTTCTTCCTCCGTCTTTCCCTTCATCCTCCCACCCTGCTTCCCTCCCTTCTCTCTCTCTCTCTCTCTCTCTCTTCTTCTTCTTCTTTTTTTCTTTTCTTTCACTTACAATTAATCCCTCTTTTTGCCTTTTCTATTCCTACTTTTCACTCTTCTCTTCTCTCTCTCTCTCTCTCTCTCTCTCTCTCTCTCTCTCTCTCTCTCTCTCTCTCTCTCTCTCTCTCTCTCTCTCTCTCTCTCTCTCTCTCTCTCTCGCTCCCTCTCTCTGACAGACGCACACTTTCAAGTTCTCACACATACAAGTATTAAGTCACGAACTGTTCTCTCATTTTGTTCATTTCTATTAGCATCTTAATGTCGTACATAAGTAGAGACAATGTACAGTATTTCAACATTTTAGTCCCAGATTCTGTTGTACACGTCTAGTCAAAAGAGTCTTAATAGACAGTGTAAGCTTCACTGAACTGCGAGTGACTCAGAATGCTCATGTGGAATCATGTATAAACTTAGTTTCACATCTATATTACAGTATGCAAAGGAAACTTTAAACCATGATTCGCTCAGCCTTGGACCACTATCAAAATGCAGAGATACTATTCCTAAACATGACTGTTTTTAATTGTTCTTGCCCTTTAATGTGAATTTTATTCTGGAGTATGACGATTTCAATGGGCTATTGGAGACTGAAGACACAAGCAGCTCATCAGAAACCCAGAATTTCAAGGGATTTATTAGAGAAACTGAAGGTATTAACCATTTCATTCACAATAATTTCTATAACCCACCAACAGTCTTTCTTGGTAGCCTATGACATACGACGAGAAAAACAGTAATTATCAACTAAAGCTGATGACGATGTTCGATGCGTAACGCACAAAGAACTAGAGAAAGATCATAGCAAGTAGAGCCTGATAACGACGTAATGAGCGCAATGTACGAAGAATGCCAGTTCGCTAATCACATACGAGATCCAGAGCAGAAAGAATGAGCGAATGATCATACTTGACAGAAGCTTATGACGAGGTATGAGAACCAGAAGAGCAGCACACTATAACTTACCAGAGGCTGATGACGACATAAGGTGTCCAACACACGAAGAATGCCAGTACGATGCTCACAGTCATCTTGATGGTTCTTGCTCTTGCGCGGCCCAGGTAACCTAAGCTTGATCTTCGAATCGTCGTCTCTGGAGAAAATAAAACACAGAGATTTAATAATGGTTCGCAGTGAATTAAATAGTCTTGCTATAATCCTGTTATTTTAATAAGCTAGTTGTAACCATTACCATTAACTTAAAAATGGTCAGTTTATTAGCTAGTGACTCTTGCTTTTAAGGATACACTTTATGCAATCCGTAGTTTATAAAACTTTTAAATATTTTTCATTTGAGTTCCCCTGAGTTACTGAGTGGATTATTATTATTATTATAATCAAGGGGAAGCGCTAAACCCGTAGGATTATACAGTGCCTGAGGGGGGGGGGATGTGGAAGGCATTCAGGCTTAATTCGGGGAACTGGAGCACAGATCCAATTCCCTAAATCAAGAGCCCCTCACCAACATCAAGGAACCTTCCCTGAGGGGGCTTACTAAGTGGAGCATCAAATGAACAGGTACGTCAGCAGATTGTTTCTGAGTATTATAAAAAGAAGAGTTATTGTTTGCATTTCAATGTAACTTTTGAAGTGTTGGTACTTTGATCTTTGAATGAGCAAAACAGTGCTAATTTTTTATGAATTCAATTAACTAATTACAATAGTAAATCTTAAGTGTAAAAATTAGGAATCCCTGATGGGAGACAATCAAGTCGTTGCGTCAGGTTTGGTAACATTTTCTCGTTGATAATTTCGAAACGCTTTATGCGATCGATTTCAACTTTTCAGAGCTGGTTATACTGTACCGGGAAAGAGATTAAGGGGACCGGGGAAAGGGAGGGGCCAGGAGGAAAGGTGGCTGGGGAAAAAGGGGGTTGCTAAGGGGCAAGCAAGAGGGGATTAAGGCATGGACTTCAGAGGCTGCAGTCCAGCTGGAAAGTCTCCAGAAATTTAGTGAAAAGTGTTGACAGTTACTGCTGTTATTTTAGAATATAATATGTTATTACATTACGTATATAATGAACTCTTGACTATTGTGGCTAATTTTTTCCTTTTAAAAATATCACTGAGGGTCTCACAGTAGGTGTAGCCCAGGGACACACAAAATCATTATCCGAGAATGGGTAGTTGGGGAATTGGTGGCTGGAGAATGGGGTGGCTGGAGGAAGGGGGTGCCAGGGGAAGGGGATGGCTGTGGGAAGAGGGTGGCTGGGGGAAGGGGGTTCCTGGGGAAGGGGATGGCTAGGGAAATAGGGGTGGCTGGGGGTGTCCAGGGGGGTTTGTATAACCATTATAATTTTTCTGACGTTGTTAAAAAGCTTGGAAATTCTCGATTCACTTTAATTACTGAATAATGTCTTTCCTGATAAGCTTTAAACTTTGTATACATTTGTGTATATTTTAATTTACCAATTGTATTAAAGAACTTGGTGTTGATGTAGTAACTAGAAAATGTATCTTCAGATCGGCTTCAAACACCAAGCGCACGTATATCTTAATAGGAAATGTTTTTGTAAATGATTTAAGGAGAATACAACAGTCAACTTGACAAATTTATTGAAAAAAAAAGACATTAAACATAACTTCTTAAAAATTAAAAAAAAAAAATCCGGTGGAATTCTAAAGATCTAGTTATGAAAATTTTAATAAGAAAAAGAAAATTGTGAACGGAAAATTCGCCTTTTCTGTGGCTTTTTTTTTTTAAATTTTCACAAGTTTTTTGAGGTCTTAATAAATCTCCTGGAAGATGTGAGTATGAGTACTTGTGTATGATTTTAATTATCTTTCATGTTTCTTCCTCCACATATGCACGTAGCTCTGGTTTACAACTTCAGAACGACTCATCCAAACGGCTTCAAATTTTCAGTTCTGGTTTACCTTACCGGGTGAAGACTGAATACAACTATTGGCACGTACACGTGACCGAAGATCAAAATTATATTACCCATTTCTGAACTTTTGTTTCTACGCAGTAACTTAAGAAGTCTGTTCTGATACGTTTCAAAAAACTGAGAAAAGTGTATCGCAATTAGAAGAGAACCGGCATGGTTATTGTAGTATGTAGAAGGTTATTGTAGTATGTAGAAGGTTATTGAAGCATGTAGAAGGTTATTGTAGTATTTAGAAGGTTATTGTTGTATGTAGAAGGTTATTGTAGTATGTAGAAGGTTATTGTAGTATGTAGAAGGTTATTGTAGTATGTAGAAGGTTATTGTAGTATGTAGAAGGTTACTGTAGTACGTAGAAGGTTATTGCAGTATGTAGAAGGTTACTGTAGTATGTAGAAAGTTACTGTAGTATGTAGAAGGTTATTGTAGTATGTAGAAGGTTACTGTAGTATGTAGAAGGTTACTGTAGTATGTAGAAGGTTATTGTAGTATGTAGAAGGTTACTGTAGTATGTAGAAGGTTACTGTAGTATGTAGAAGGTTACTGTAGTATGTAGAAGGTTACTGTAGTATGTAGAAGGTTACTGTAGTATGTAGAAGGTTATTGTAGTATGTAGAAGGTTACTGTAGTATGTAGAAGGTTACTGTAGTATGTAGAAGGTTACTGTAGTATGTAGAAGGTTATTGTAGTATGTAGAAGGTTTACTGTAGTATGTAGAAGGTTATTGTAGTATGTAGAAGGTTACTGTAGTATGTAGAAGGTTATTGTAGTATGTAGAAGGTTACTGTAGTATGTAGAAGGTTACTGTAGTATGTAGAAGGTTACTGTAGTATGTAGAAGGTTACTGTAGTATGTAGAAGGTTACTGTAGTATGTAGAAGGTTATTGTAGTATGTAGAAGGTACTGTAGTATGTAGAAGGTTACTGTAGTATGTAGAAGGTTACTGTAGTATGTAGAAGGTTACTGTAGTATGTAGAAGGTTACTGTAGTATGTAGAAGGTTATTGTAGTATGTAGAAGGTTACTGTAGTATGTAGAAGGTTACTGTAGTATGTAGAAGGTTACTGTAGTATGTAGAAGGTTATTGTAGTATGTAGAAGGTTACTGTAGTATGTAGAAGGTTACTGTAGTATGTAGAAGGTTACTGTAGTATGTAGAAGGTTATTGTAGTATGTAGAAGGTTACTGTAGTATGTAGAAGGTTACTGTAGTATGTAGAAGGTTACTGTAGTATGTAGAAGGTTATTGTAGTATGTAGAAGGTTACTGTAGTATGTAGAAGGTTACTGTAGTATGTAGAAGGTTACTGTAGTATGTAGAAGGTTATTGTAGTATGTAGAAGGTTACTGTAGTATGCAGAAGCTTATTGTAGTATGTAGAAGGTTACTGTAGTATGTAGAAGGTTATAGTAGTATGTAGAAGGTTACTGTAGTATGTAGAAGGTTACTGTAGTATGTAGAAGGTTATTGTAGTATGTAGAAGGTTACTGTAGTATGTAGAAGGTTACTGTAGTATGTAGAAGGTTACTGTAGTATGTAGAAGGTTATTGTAGTATGTAGAAGGTTACTGTAGTATGTAGAAGGTTATTGTAGTATGTAGAAGGTTACTGTAGTATGTAAAAGGTTATTGTAGTATGTAGAAGGTTACTGTAGTATGTAGAAGGTTATTGTAGTATGTAGAAGGTTACTGTAGTATGTAGAAGGTTATTGTAGTATGTAGAAGGTTACTGTAGTATGTAGAAGGTTACTGTAGTATGTAGAAGGTTACTGTAGTATGTAGAAGGTTACTGTAGTATGTAGAAGGTTACTGTAGTATGTAGAAGGTTATTGTAGTATGTAGAAGGTTACTGTAGTATGTAGAAGGTTACTGTAGTATGTAGAAGGTTACTGTAGTATGTAGAAGGTTACTGTAGTATGTAGAAGGTTACTGTAGTATGTAGAAGGTTATTGTAGTATGTAGAAGGTTACTGTAGTATGTAGAAGGTTATTGTAGTATGTAGAAGGTTACTGTAGTATGTAGAAGGTACTGTAGTATTTAGAAGGTTACTGTAGTATGTAGAAGGTTATTGTAGTATGTAGAAGGTTACTGTAGTATGTAGAAGGTTACTGTAGTATGTAGAAGGTTACTGTAGTATGTAGAAGGTTACTGTAGTATGTAGAAGGTTATTGTAGTATGTAGGTTACTGTAGTATGTAGAAGGTTATTGTAGTATGTAGAAGGTTACTGTAGTATGTAGAAGGTTATTGTAGTATGTAGAAGGTTACTGTAGTATGTAGAAGGTTACTGTAGTATGTAGAAGGTTACTGTAGTATGTAGAAGGTTACTGTAGTATGTAGAAGGTTATTGTAGTATGTAGAAGGTTACTGTAGTATGTAGAAGGTTACTGTAGTATGTAGAAGGTTATTGTAGTATGTAGAAGGTTACTGTAGTATGTAGAAGGTTATTGTAGTATGTAGAAGGTTACTGTAGTATGTAGAAGGTTACTGTAGTATGTAGAAGGTTACTGTAGTATGTAGAAGGTTACTGTAGTATGTAGAAGGTTACTGTAGTATGTAGAAGGTTATTGTAGTATGTAGAAGGTTACTGTAGTATGTAGAAGGTTATTGTAGTATGTAGAAGGTTACTGTAGTATGTAGAAGGTTATTGTAGTATGTAGAAGGTTACTGTAGTATGTAGAAGGTTATTGTAGTATGTAGAAGGTTACTGTAGTATGTAGAAGGTTACTGTAGTATGTAGAAGGTTATTGTAGTATGTAGAAGGTTATTGTAGTATGTAGAAGGTTACTGTAGTATGTAGAAGGTTACTGTAGTATGTAGAAGGTTACTGTAGTATGTAGAAGGTTATTGTAGTATGTAGAAGGTTACTGTAGTATGTAGAAGGTTATTGTAGTATGTAGAAGGTTACTGTAGTATGTAGAAGGTTACTGTAGTATGTAGAAGGTTACTGTAGTATGTAGAAGGTTACTGTAGTATGTAGAAGGTTATTGTAGTATGTAGAAGGTTATTGTAGTATGTAGAAGGTTATTGTAGTATGTAGAAGGTTATTGTAGTATGTAGAAGGTTACTGTAGTATGTAGAAGGTTATTGTAGTATGTAGAAGGTTACTGTAGTATGTAGAAGGTTATTGTAGTATGTAGAAGGTTACTGTAGTATGTAGAAGGTTATTGTAGTATGTAGAAGGTTATTTTATTATGTAGAAGGTTATTGTAGTATGTAGAAGGTTATTGTAGTATGTAGAAGGTTACTGTAGTATGTAGAAGGTTATTGTAGTATGTAGAAGGTTATTGTAGTATGTAGAAGGTTATTGTAGTATGTAGAAGGTTATTGTAGTATGTAGAAGGTTATTGTAGTATGTAGAAGGTTACTGTAGTATGTAGAAGGTTATTGTAGTATGTAGAAGGTTATTGTAGTATGTAGAAGGTTATTGTAGTATGTAGAAGGTTATTGTAGTATGTAGAAGGTTATTGTAGTATGTAGAAGGTTACTGTAGTATGTAGAAGGTTATTGTAGTATGTAGAAGGTTATTGTAGTATGTAGAAGGTTACTGTAGTATGTAGAAGGTTACTGTAGTATGTAGAAGGTTACTTAGTATGTAGAGTATGTAGTATTAAAGGTTACTGTAGTATGTAGAAGGTTACTGTAGTATGTAGAAGGTTACTGTAGTATGTAGAAGGTTACTGTAGTATGTAGAAGGTTATTGTAGTATGTAGAAGGTTATTGTAGTATGTAGAAGGTTACTGTAGTATGTAGAAGGTTACTGTAGTATGTAGAAGGTTACTGTAGTATGTAGAAGGTTATTGTAGTATGTAGAAGGTTATTGTAGTATGTAGAAGGTTACTGTAGTATGTAGAAGGCGCTATGCCAATTTTAAACATAATAGAGTGTTACCTTTTCTCCTAAATCATATTAAATTTAACTATCTTCTAAACCGCTTTAATATTTAATGGTTCATATTTCTTTAATGTAGCTGTAAGTCTTTCCTTATACCGAGATATTTAAAAATCTTGTAATCGGTGTAATATCTGCGATAAGTGGAAAATGGCTCTTCTGATAGGTTTCAAGTTGATTTGTGGCCTTATTTATCTCCATTTGTCTTAATGTGCCAATTTCGTTAAGTTGTGAAATTGATATCCGATCAATGAACAAACAATACGTCTTCCGGTTGGCCTCAAAATATTAATCCTACTGCACTCGACAACAATGCCCCATAAATTTTGTCTTCATAGTTACACATCTGAATATTTTCTGATTTTTTTTTACAAAACTTTTAATTGGATGTAAATAATTGTTATTGAATACCTTTCCACGATAAATTTCAAACTTTTAGTTTCGGTGGTCAATAATAAAAGAAAACTTTACACTCAATTTGGGCTGTCGTGATTTGCCAGTTTTATTAAATAAATTTGGTTCCGAGTCATAACTACAGAATAACTCCTTTGATCTGCCTCTAAGAGGAATTGGAATTTACGTTGTGTAAGAGCCAATTTTGCCAATTTTGTGGTAAACATTAAAATTGAGTTTTTTTTTTAATAAAATAACGAAATATTTTTCCGTGTACAAGTGAGGAGAACTATAAATAAACAAAATAAATGAGGAAAATAAAACTGAAAACTTGTGTTTTTCACTGCGTTTCCTAAATTTCACTTATTAAGCGAGCCTTTAAATGTGATGTTGTAGCAGGATATTTTGCCAGACTTGGTCATACTGACAGGTACAGTGAACCTGTCATAAATTAACTTCGTATGTGGCTTTTTGTTTGTGATTTCAGAAAACTTTATCCAATAAGCTTCAAATTTTCCACTCTTGGGTTGGTGCTTCCAACATTTGGCATGTACACGAGGCCTATCCTCAATTTTATGCAGATTTCTCTTTTTTGGGGGGGAGCGGGGGGGAACGGGGGGAACGGGGGAGAACGGGGGGAACGGGAGGGTTGATATTCCATTCAATAAATTTAGAACCGTCTTCTGATCGGCTTCAACTTTTGAACAGTCATGATTCCTACTTAGAAGATGATTGGTATTGTTAGTGTTATGTGTGGCAGCCATTTTGCCCATTTTTTATTTTTTTTATCTAGTAAAGTTTGCTTCTTTTGAATGGCGCAAATATTTAATGGTTCATGAACCTTTATAAATGAATGACTTACTCTTGGGTTTACACTTTATTGTTGTTATTGTCTCTGATTTACCTATGTACTTTATAAACTATTTTGTAGTTGCTGGATTTTGTGCAATAACTAGAAAATGAATCTTCCGGTCGGCTTCAAACTTTTAATTCTTAAGTGACTTTTTCAAAATATGCTTCACCTTCATGAAGTGCTATCGAATATTTATTTTTGCCGATTATATTAACATAGTTGGCTTTCATGAAATAACTACAAAATGTCACTTCTGATCGGCTTCAAACTTTCAGTGGAGGTGAATTTTATTTTTAAAAAATCATTGATTTTGGTTAGTGTTGGTTGCCATTTGT
The DNA here is from genome assembly GCF_026875155.1 of Cherax quadricarinatus. Taxonomy (NCBI): domain Eukaryota; kingdom Metazoa; phylum Arthropoda; class Malacostraca; order Decapoda; family Parastacidae; genus Cherax; species Cherax quadricarinatus. The sequence goes on along the minus strand of NC_069401.1, from coordinate 100,633,168 downwards.
CATTTTAATGAAGAAATTGCGGAAATAGAGATACAAATTTTCAAGTGATAATTTGCGAATGCGTCACTGGATTGGATTGAAACCTTTAGTGCCGTTAACTTATTAATACAACCTCGGAAGAACTAAATCTCAAAATTTGGCATATTTCAAGATATTCACATTTGACAAACGACCCAAAAACGCCTTTTCTCATTGGTTTTAAAAATTTGGGGGGACTATATAGGTCCCAATTTTCCATTTTACTTGTAATTGGGATAATGACTTTCATGTGACACATCGTCAACGCTGATTCTCTCTGGAACTGCACAAAAAATTGGTTACTCCCCACTATTCCAATCGACTGAACTGGAGTGCAGAGTGCTAGTGTGTCGTACCGGGAGAACTTTCTCGGTATTAAGTAATTCTGGTGAGAAATCTAAGTATTCATAAAATCTTTGTGCCTCTGTAATCATTGTAAACAATTTGCATTTTATTTAACCGAAGGTTATATATAAAAACCCTAATTACTTAAACTTTAAGTGCAGATAAATTAAAGAAATTTTTGAGAAAAAAATGGAAATTTTAAAATACTGGTTTTTATGTGATTTTTGTGTACCTTATCCAACGACTTCAAGAGTTCGACAATTTTAACTTGATGATGCAACTTCTGAGAAACTGATGATTTTAGGATATTGGTTTCCCGGAGATAAGAAAAAAGCTTCTTCAGTTCGGCTTCTGAGTTCATGTTTCACAGCGTAAAGTTTGTGTTAATTTTTGGCTGTGTATGTCCTAGTTTCTCAGTTTTAGGAATCTCGGAAGAGGAATCTTTTACTGATTGTCTGAATGTTTTCCAATTTTTTCTACTTCCAAATTTCCTCATAACTCTTGTTTAAACTTTAGAATGCTCCACTTTCTTGGTTTGCCTGCCCCCCTCTCATCTGCGACTGCTTGACAGAGTAGAGAACAGAGCAAGACGTCTCATCTCTCGCCTGGACCCATCCTGGATAGATCTGTCATTTCAGCAGAGCCTTCAACATAGGAGGGATGTGGGTGGCCTTACTGTTATGTACAAGGCCAATATTGTCAAAATACCACACTTGGATCCACTTCGAGGACAGCGTGAAACAAGCTTTTATGCCACAAGACGGGCAGAAAGCAGCAACTTCACTCTGGCTGTACCCTTCTCCAGAACATCACTCCATCTGAGATCATACATACCCAGGATGACTCGAGTATGGAACACATTCGTACAGCATAATGATGTCAACGAGATAAAGTCAGTTGATCAAATGAAAATGCTGGCCCACAGATGGCTCCAACTTCATCCTGTTCCCTACTTGTATGTCTCATAACAATAAAAATGCTTTCAAATGAGCTGATGTAGGTAACAGCTCTTAGCTTGCCAATAAAGTTAGGAATCCTTAACCTGTAAATAGCTTGTCAATAAAGCTAGGGATCCTTAACCTTGTCAAACCCTGTGTAAAAAAAAAAAAAAAAAAAAAAAACGCCTCATCCGATCGGCTTCAAATTTTCAAAGTTAGTTATTGTGCTTGATCTAGAGTTCATGCAACTACTGTCACGTGTGGGTAACATATGATTAAAGTTATATTGCTCGTTTTTTAAATTTCGTTTAAATTCAGTGCCTTAAAATTTATTCTGAAACAATGCAATTATATGCCTAATTATATTTAACGTGTTCAAATCATGTTAAATACAATTAGGCATACGTCGCACCGTGTGCTAATATGCACACGGTGTGTCCGCATCCTGAGTGTGTTCCCAATCAGGGAGAACAGGGAGCAAGGGTGTGGCTTCAGGATTAAAGGTTCTCCTCCCTAACTGGAATCGTAGGGAGATTGTTAGTGAGAGAATTAAATTAGGTAAGGTGAGGTTTGTCAGCAAACAGGGCAAATGTTTCCTGATGCGGGTCTTAGTCATGTAATGGCCCGGAGCTGGAGCTTTTGGTCATCTGACCGAGGCTTTCCACTGGCTTTCACTCCTTTAAAGATTATAATTATAACCATTAGGAATTAAAAGTGAGAGAATTTCAGCAACCTGCTCGAGGCGAGGACTGCAGAAGTGTATGATCGGCTTCAAAATATTCACGCTGATGTATTCCAGGATGATGCTCAGTAAGTTTAATCTGTATAGGCGCGAATATGATTTTTTTTAATATTTTAGCCAAATCTGGAGTCATTGGAATTAGAAAAAATATTAAGGAATATCTTTTGCGATAGGACTGAATCTGAATGAAGATACCCGAATGTTGCATAAATCTCTCTTTTTATCAACTTATCAGTTTTTTCTAAACTATTTATACCAACGAAAATTGTTGCCCAGAAATGCGGCGAAAATAGGAAAGTCTGCCCTAAAAACGTGATTTTTTTTTTCTCATAACTTATATATATAATATATATATATATATATATATATATTATATATATATTATATATATATATATATATATATATATATATATATATATATATATATATATATTATATGTCGTGCCGAATATGTAAAACCGGTCAATTAGCAAGAACTCATTTAAAATTAAGTCCTTTCTGAAATTTTCTTCTATACGTTTAAAGATATATTTTTTTCATTAATGTTAATGTAAAAATTTTAATTTTGCACCAAAAGAATCTTAGAAAACTTACCTAACCTTATTATAACAAGAGCAATTTATTTTAGCCTAACCCAACTAAATATATTTTAAATACGTTTACAATAATTTAGTACTAAACAAACACAATCAAATATATTTTTTTCGTTAGGTTCAGAATGATTTTGGCGAAATTATTGCATACACAAATTTTCACTTGTCCTATATGGCAAGATGAGCGTTGCTATTTAAACCAAGATCGCAAGTTCTGCCTATTCGGCAGGTACGAAGTGCCTTGTTCCAAGGTTCGAAGGTTCGAGTTTCCTTCGGCCGGAGATCAGTGTTTGTGTATATTTCGCCTGCTCTTGCGAATTCCTTGCACACACACACACACACACACATATATATATATATATATATATATATACATACACAACCCACACGAAGGAGAAGAATGAAACTTATAAAGACGTTTCGGTCCAACTTGGACCATTAACAAGTCAATAGTCCATGTCGGACCGAAACGTCGTCGTAAGCTCCTCTCTTCCATATGTATTTTTCCAGTCACAGTATTGTGCCTTTCTGTTATTCATTATTCTGTTGCCAGTTTTCCACTCTCCAATAATGTGAGTTCTATTTTTTTAGAGAATCTATTTTTAAAAACTGGCAAACTGCATCCAGACAGCTCAAAATCAGATATAATTTACACCAGTGTTTAGAGTTTGAAGCCGATTAGAAGAGGCATTCTCTAGTTATTACATGGGATGAAACATATTTTATAAAACCTGCGGATTGGAAATTCACACAGGTGAAAGTGAAGCCCCAGGCTTTATTTAAATAAGTCCTACCAGCATTGAGAGTTTGAAGACTATCAGAGAAGACATTCCCTAGTAATTATTCTGACTCCAGAGATTAAAGTTTTCCTAACAATTTCATTAAGCTTTAAATTTGCAGCTACTCAGACTAAGCTTATATGATATTCATCTTATAGAAGTCACCAACACTAATTTTTGGAATCCCATCAGAGGAAGCATTTAGTCATTGAATGTAAATATCACTATTAATTCAATAATATTTGAAAACTGGGTCTTATGCCACCCAATGGCAACAGGAACCCTGCATTCAGGAAACAACAGAAGTGGTTAAAAATTTGAAGCCGATCGGAGGATTCATTCCATAGTTATGGTGCGTATTTCAACGATTCAGTTTTTTTTACTTCAAGTAATTTACCTGCACGCAAATAAAACTTAGTCTGTACTATCTTGGCAGTAAAGTGCATTAGTTATTAATTTTTGATGCTGTTCGGAACAGGTAAACTGAAATTTATTTCATGTTGCTTAATGGGAATAAAAACTTAACGCCATTTTACAAATAAAATGATTAAATTAATTTTTACCGTCGTGATTTTATGATGTACGCCACTGAGGGTTTTGCATGCTAGGAATAGATTCAATACTTTTGGTTATAGGTCATCTGCACATGCCAGTTGTTCCAGGAATCTGGCTCTTGTGACTCTGCTTAAGTGTTCAAAATTTGAAACCGATTGGATGAGGCTTTCTCAAGTTACACACAAAATACAAACGAAATGTTTTGGGAAGGAAAAAAAATCAGGCAACCTTTCAAAGCTTCTCTTTCTGAG
>NC_069401.1:100571445-100623945 GCF_026875155.1 Cherax quadricarinatus | reverse complement strand
GTTTATGAATTCATAATCTTACCTTGTAAAACTATTGTGTAAAGAGAGAAAGTGAGAGAGAGAGACACGCTCAGACACACACAGTGGTCTCTCTCTCTCTCTCTCTCTCTCTCTCTCTCTGTATATATATGGAGTAAAGAATCTTTTTCCTTCATTTAGAGGTAGTTTTAAGCTACTTTAAACTAACATAATATATAGAAAATTAACTTCACAGCTTACCATCAGAGATGTCTGCTGCTTGAGTTAATCTGAACAACAATAGTTGAGCTTTAGAACTAACTTTGAAATTTAAAGTCACAGCAGATTTTACTTTAAAATAACTTCGAAGCATTCCGTCGTAGGAGACAAGATATAAAATTATTTTTACTCTTTCCTTCAGAGGATAATCTGCTCTTAAATTTACTTTCTGAGCTGCCCTGAAAAAGGAGTTAGCTTTTAAAATGACTTCTGATTATGGCATTACAGAAGAGACTACGTTTGAATTAACCTCTAAGTGAACCGCTGTAAGAGAAACCGTTTTAAGGGACTTTTAAGCTTACAGTCTTGAGAAAATCTGATTTCTGAGTTTAACCTCGCAGAAGATTCCTCAAGCTTTCCATCGCAGAGCACAGAGTTTTAAAAATACCTCGAGGCTTACTTACCGTGGTAAGCTTGCTCTTGAAGTGACTTAGTGACTTACCATCGCACGAGAGTCTGCTCTTCTGGAAGATGGTGATGACTATAGCGCCATAGAAGACGATGATGATAGAGAGGGGCGCCACATAGAGCATCACTAGGCAGAAGAGATTGTAAACCATCTCGTGGTGCAGCGACGGGAAGAAGTTGAAGGTGACACACTGCACGTAGTAGGTGAAGGTCGGATGGTGCTCCACATGGAAGATGATCACCTGCAGAAAACACAAACACACACACACACTCACTCACAACATGAAGTCTCACGTGTAAACTGAGTAAACAGTGGAGCCAGAAAAGACAACAGTCTGCGTTTGATAATTATTGTGTTTATACGGGGGCGCTAAACTCGTAAGTGTTTCAGCACCTGGGGAATGAAGGATATTGGTGTATTTGCTCCGAACCGAAAAATGAGGAAATTTTTCAACCATTATATTCCTCGAAGAGGATATAATGGTAAGTGTTAGAAACTCAACAATGTTTGAATCTGGCAAGAGGGAATGCTAATTCCCTGTGATATTGCTCTGTCAAGCCATTTTTGTAAATGCCATCCCTCTCCTCTCTCTCGTTGGCTCCATAATTCTTCTAGTAATTGTCTCGCACACCACATCTATATTGTTAAATTTCGCAGTTGTATCACTATGTGTTGAAGGAAGACCTCATCTGCATATTGAGTGAAAATAGCTACACATCTAGGCAAAAAAAAAAAATTCCCTACAACATCAGTCTATGATCTTGACGTCGCATAACCCTAGGGAATCTGATTTAGATAGTCACCTCCAGGCACGGCAGCAGAACAGAAATTCTTTACGAGCCGTAGTTTTCCCTGTCACATAGCGAAGGAAAAAATGGGTGATTTCCATGCTTGATGAACGCTTCCGAGTTTGATCCTTTGACCTGTATCTCAATTATGCAATCGAAGATGATATTTACAGCCGTCTTGAAGAGTTAGACTCATGTACAACATCTGGGTATCTTTTGTCATTCTTATATTTATCTATATAAGGACAACCTGAAGACAGTTGAAATATAAAAAGAAGACAGTGGAAGACGAGGTAATCAGTCCCTCAGCCTAGAAGCAGGTGATGAGCACCTTAGTACAGACAACATCACTACAACTTACTTGCTACTCCTGGCCCAACCATTAGGTATGACCTAGTTTAACTGGGAAATATTCCCTTTCTATTGGCAATGCTTTCGTCACTTGTGTTTCATCTGACTCCAGTATAAGACTTCCTGATATGCTTCAGATTATTGAAAACTACGGTGCTTATCACCTGTCTTCCACAGTCTTTTGAATATATTTCAACTGTCTTCATATTTGTGTCCATGTATTGTACTGATAAATCCACTGGATGGCGAAACGTCTAAGAGTAAAGATATTCATCTGTTGCATGTGTGTCTAATTCTTCCTCTTATCGGTACTGTATTAATATACAATCGTCTTGAGAACTGTGATTTTCTTAGCCTGGTAAGTTTTGATTTTGGGAGCTGAAGAGCTACCCAGTCGCAGGAATTTTTTTTCATTGTCTCCAGCATAGAGGTGAAAACAGACTGTTATTTATCTATTATTTATTTACAAGTAACCTACATAGGAAACATAGAACACATTATTTACCTAGGCATATATTATTTCTAATCACAGACAGTTTAAGTGGGTTTTACTTATATTTTAAGAAAAAATAAACACAAAATGTATACGTCACAGGAAAGCCCTAGAAAGTCTAGCATAAAACTGATATGATAGCCTAGAAATACGTGTGGAAGAAACTGTTTATTTCATATATTCCTAGCTACCAGGCAATTTTTGATAGGTAAACAGGGAGAGGAGCTGTAAACATACGTGCATATACATCCTCCACCTCCGATAATCGAACCGGCGTCCATTCAATTGAAAGTGAATGCTCTTTCACAGAACATAGAATTAGGTAAACCTACTTTTCAACTTTTTTTATTTTGAGAAAGAAAGGAAAACGGTAGGACTCCTGACAGAGCGCAGGACGATAAACGACGTCCAGTTGTTCACACACACGCTAGGACAGTCATCATTATTTTATAGCTCGCAAAGGAAAATTTTTTGAAGGATGAAAATATTTGTCAATGGTTTCATGTAACTTTTGAAATAAATCTATTCTCGAGTGTTACAAAAGATATAAAACAACGATTTCACGGCGATAAAATAGAATTGTATTTCAGTTTTCAGGCATGAAAAAAAAAATACATATGTACTGACAGGCTTACAGAGTTCTATAGAGAAAGGATTTTCAGTTTCACTCTCTCTTGACGCATCACTAAATATTACTGGTTTATAAACTGCCAAATAAAAAAAAAAGTATCTATTAGATTTTATGAAAAGAATTGCATTTACGAGTAGAAATGTTTTTGTTAACTAGAATATATACATATATATATATATATATAATATATATATATAAAATATATATAAAATATATATATATATATATATATTATATATATATATAAATATATAAATATATATATATATATCATATATATATATAAATATAATATATATACAAACATATATATATATATATATAATATATATATATAATATTATATATAATATATATATATATATAAAATATATACATAAATATATATATATATATAGATATATTATATATATATATATATATATATAATATATAATATATATAATATATAAAGTAGTGATGAAGGCGGCTCAGTGGCTCATTCTACAGAGTGGCTCCCATAGTAGGGTCCCACAGTATGGCTCCTCCTGAAAGGGCTGCGGCTGAGTGGCTCCTTTTTCTGAGTGGCTCCTTTTCACACCTATGTGCTAATGACCTTGACCTCGCCCTCGAGACCACCTCACCCTCGAGACCACCCCCACCCTCAACCCCCCTCATGACCCCCACCCGCGCCCCCCACCCGCGCCCCCCGCGCCCCCCACCGCGCCCCCCCCCCGCGCCCTGCACGCCCCCCCCCCCCCCCCATCTGCCCGCCCCTTGTGCCCTCGCGCCCGCCCGCGCCCCTCGCACCCCGGCCGTCATGCCCGACCATGCCTTCTGCTGCGCCTTCTGCAGCGTCGTCCGGATCGCCCCCGCGCCCCCGAATTTTTTCCGATTTTTTTCAATTTTTTTTTGAGTTTCTTGTTCTCTCCTCAGATCAAATTTTTGAGGTTCCCCCTCTCCCCACTTTCACCCACACCCCCAAATTTTTTCGATTTTTTTTTTCTCGAAATCAAAGACTCCATTTCCCAGGATCAAATTTTTTTCGATAATACAAAGCTCCATTTCCTGGATAAAAACTTTTGAGGTTCCCCCCCATTTTCCCCCCCATCCTTTTTTTTTTTTTTGAATTTCATTTTCTTATGTTTCTCCTCGATAAATTTTTTTGGTTTCCCCCCCCTTGGGGGGTAAGCTTTCAAAATGGGACTCCACTTGCACCCCAAATTTCCTGCTCTTTCCTTGGTCAAGGTTTTCTCAATAATACAAAGACCCCATCCCCTTTGGGGTCAAAGATTTTCTCGAAAATAAAAAAGACTCCATCTCCTTGGATCAAGGTTTTCGAAAAATACAAAGACCCCATCTCCTCGGATCATTTTTTTGGATTCCCCCCTCGGGGTATAGCTTTAAAAAAGGATCCCACTTGCATCCCAATTTTTTTTCTCGATAATAAAAAGGGACCCCCATCTCCTTGGATAAAGCTTTTGGACCCCCCCTAGGGGGTTTTCGAAATTCTTATGTCCCCTTGGGATCAAGGTTTTTCCCCCACTCTTCGGACAAGTTTTTTTGGTTTCCCCCCCTCTCGGGGTAAGATTCAAATGAATCCCCCTATGGGGAGGGTATTTCTTTACTTAGGTCTAAAAAAGTGTGACGCACCCACCTGTGTTTACCCTTGGCAGTGACGTCACGTGTTGACCTCACACAACAGGCTGAATCTTGTCGATTCCCCCTATGTAAATGACGTCACGTGATGCCCCGCACACGGGCTAAATCTTGTCGACTTACCCCTACACTTTTCTATCAACACGGAAAAAATTTTTCACTCTTAACCCCAGGAAAACCCAAAAATTTAATTTTTCGTTAATCCACAAAAATCCACAATTTCTTCACAAAATAAACCCAAAAAGTCTAGACATTTTTCTCTTTTTAAACTTTTTATCAGAAAAAGTCACCAATCCTTATAACCATTTTTCGTAAATTCATAGTCAAAATTTTACAATTACGAAGTTAATACGCACACACACCCCCTTTTATTTGAACCCCTTAAAAAACACTTAAAATCATTTGAATACTCACAAAATACCTTTAAACTTTTCCCAAAAAACCCCTGAAACCCTTCCCAAAACAACATTTTGAAACCCCCAAATAAGATTTGACAGCTTAATTTATTTTTACCTTAACTTTCATTAAAATTTCAAAATTTTCCCCCCAAACTCCCCCTTCAGTCTCCAGACTTTTACAAAATTATCAAAAAAACTAAATCAAACACTTTACTTTGAAAAATCACCAAAAAACACATCATTGCCCTTTAAAACTCCAAAAACATCATTCGAAAACCCCCAAAATCACCTCTGAATACTCTCAGAACACCTTCATAATTTTCTTGCACATCATTTGAACACTTTAAAAAACCTTTGAAAAACCTCAAAACACCATTTGAGTACTCCCCAAAAACACCACAGAATACTACTAAAACACCACTGAATACACAAAAAAACCACCAAAATCACCATAAACAAGTCAACACCCCAAACCCACAACCCCACAACCCCCAAAAACCCACATCCCCCATCACCCCCAAAAACCCCCCAAACCCACAAAACCCCCACCCCACAATTTTTTCTCGTTTTAATTAATTTCTCGAAAGTCACAACAACAACACACTTATAAACATTTTCAACAAAACTTTTTTCGACAAAACACCCACAACCCCAATTTTTTTTGTTTTAACTAATTTCTCAGAAAAAGTCACAACAACAAAACCCCTTTAACATCTTTTTTTGTACTCTAGTTCGACAACAACGCCCCCAACCCAAACACCACATCCACAAACCCACAACCCCCCTTTTTTTTTTTTTTAACTAATTTCTCAGAAAAAGTCAAAACAACCCAACTTATAACACTTTTCGGTATTCTAGTTCGACAACAACACCACAACCCCCCATCCCACACCCCACAATTTTTTTTCGTTTTAATATTTCATCAGAAAAAGTCACAACAACAACCCCCTTTAACATCTTTTTTTCGATATATCTGTTCGAAACAATACCCCCAAACCCCCTCAGTTACCATTTTTTTTCACAATTTATTCGTACAAATTTTTCCCCCTTCTTTTATTTAAACTTAAATGAATGCACATTCCTCCCTACATTACAAAATTTAAAAAAATTCTTCTCCCCTACCCATCTCTTGTTTCCCCAGGACAATAAACCCTGCCACATATAAAAATAAATAATGTGATCTTAAATTAGGATTGCGAAAAAGATTTTGCAGTAATCTGAAACCAAAACAACAGTGATAAGTGTTCGCTAAAGCTAATAGAAAACTTGGCTTATATCGAAGCATAAATAATAGGAGTCCTCGGTTGTTCTTTAACTCTATACATCCTTGGTTAGGCCCATTGATTTGTGCACGTTTTGGTCACCGTATTACAGAATGGATATAATTCTCTGGAAAAAAGTCAAAAGGGGGTGACAAAGTTGATCCAAAGTATCAGAAACTTCCCTATGAGGGTAGATAAGGGCTGAATCTGCATCTCTAGAAAGACGTAGAATTAGGGGGGAAAATTTATTGAGGGGTTAAAAGGAAACGGGAAAAATAAAAAGGGGGTGTAAAAAAGTGTCTGAAAATATTAGCCCAGACAGGATCGCAGCAAAGTTTTAAGTTGGAAAATCAGATTCAGGAGGATATAGGAAAGTATGGTTTTTGGTAATAGAGTTTGGTGAGTGGAAAAACCCCGAGTACAGTAATAGAGGCCAGAACGTTGTGTAGCTTTAAAAATAGGTTGGATAAATACATGAGTGGATGTGGGTGGGTGTGAGTTGGACCTGATAGCTTGTGCTACCAGGTCGGTTGCCGTGTTCCTCCCTTAAGTCAATGTGACCTGACCTGACTAGGTTGGGTGCATTGGCTTAAGCCGGTAGGAGACTTGGACCTGCCTCGCATGGGCCAGTAGGCCTTCTGCAGTGTTCCTTCGTTCTTATGTTCTTATGTTCATATAAATTGATATTATACTCACAACAACTAATCTCACTACCCAACTACTGAGACATGTTTCTACACCCTCCATTCTTTTCCAATATATCATAACTTTTCAATTCTATAAATTCTTTTAAAATATTCACACATTACCTTTATTTTCAGTAAAATCCCCCCATATTTCATTAAATTTCTAATACAACCTCCCGATACCCTCTCCATCTCACTCACATTTCTTCACATCCACTCACCCGTTTCCATCACACCTCTTCAGAACAACACAAAAATAACATTTCACATCCACAAATGCATCTCATCACCCATCTCAAATCCACTAAAAATCACTGTAAACTAAGATATTCACAAAATTCTATAACCACCTAACACACACAGACAACTCACTTTACTTTGAACACTACCAAAAACACCATCAATTACCATTGAATACTCCAAAAAAATCATTCGAACACCCCCAAAACACCGCTGAATACTACCCAAACTAAGATCAACACTACCAGCTAATATCCATTTTATAGAAATCCCCACATTTCCTCCCTACACTAAATTTCTAATAAAATCTATCTCCTCAACTCAACATAGTTTAATATTATACTCATAACCCCACAATTTTTCTCAGTTCATCTATTTCATCAGAAAAAAAAAGTCACCCGCATTTTTTGACTCAGTAATATTCACAACATGTCATAAATTTTTAGAAAACACTCGTCTTTTTATAAATATATCACGAACACATCCAACTAAGATATGATATAAATCACATTTTTAGCCACATTCCCTCAATTTCGGTAATATGAACAAAATTGATTGGGATAACATTTAGAACATTTCCAAATTACGTTGGAGCACATTCATAAATATATTGGAACACTTCCAAAATACATTAGAGTACTCCAGAATTACTTTGAACGACTCTATTTTTGGATATTTCCAAATTAGTTTTGAAAACTTTATCGTAAAATCGAACATTATTTTCTTGTTGGTAAACACACGCAATGGTAGAAATATTTTCTCGATTTCCGAATAGAAACACATTCCTCACTCTGAGAGACTCCTTGAGCTTATATGCCTTACCCCAAAGTATTGCGTCATGATTTTTGTACAATCCCCTTCAGCGAGGCCATGAAATGGTGTTCACACCCAAGGTAGATTTAAGATAATCATCTCCTTACCGAACACCTGCGTCAACTCAGGTCAGACAGACACCATGAAATTAACTTAAATGAGATATAACATTTTGAATTCTACCTCAATCCTTTTTTCATGGTAAGGTTTGATTGATTTAAAATTCATCATGTCTTAAAAACTTTTATCAAACATTTCTCTTTTTAATGAATGAAACATCATATATTATTAATCTTGGTGTAACAACACGCTCTTAACATCATATATCCTCCTCTCTAATACTTGTTCTTCCAAGCCCCGTCACATCGGTACCTGTTAATTTTAATATATTTTTTTATTTCATTAGCATATAATGGGGAGAAATTTGCACCATCACCTGAAAAAGATATAAACCAACTAAAAGTTACATATTTTTTCACTATCCCAAACATATGCTTCTCGTTAACTTAAATATCTTCCCATTCTTGACTTAAAAGCATAATCGTACTGTGTCCCCTTATTAACTTTAATGAATTAAAAGCGTCTTATTAACTTAAATGATGTAAGTATTATGGTAGACATGATTCTTGGTGTTCAGGTAGAGAGAGAATGTCGAAATGGTAAGTGGCATATTCATGAAGAGTAAATATGAGTTATATATATTATTCAAATATATATATCTCTCTTCTTCAAGTTATATTACTTCCTCATAATAATTTAAATTAATTAAACCGCTGATACAGGTAAATAATTTTGCTTACCTCATGAGGGATACCAAGCACTTCTTCAATTCTAGAAGACAATAACTTCGAATTCATCTTCTAATTCATGACCTGGTTAATGTTTTTCATTTCTTCTTTGACAACCATTGTTGATCGAATACCTTCTTCCTTAAATTTCATTATCATATCTTCGAGTATAGGTTTATAATGTGTATTCCAGATATAATCATTTGAAGTTTCACACCTCCCAATACCTTTCAGAAAGATAACCTCTCGTATATTTTTATTGTCTTTCACACTTTTTATGACTCTCTCAATGGATTCCTTGAAATATCTTATTCTGTCTGCGATAGTATCTTTCTTTAAACCATACACCAAATGGGAATCTCTTGATTTTTCAATTAAATTTTGAGAAATGGTATTTTCCTCCAATGGTCCAGCAATACCAAATTGGCTTATTATGGCTGCTAAATAAGGAAGATTCAATTTTCTTTGATCTGGTGAAGGTTCAAACTCGATAACAGTTCCAGGAGTATCACGATCTTCAACTCTGCATCTTCTCAGATTAAATAAAGGTTCTCTACTCCGATACACATCAGCATAAGGATATTTCTTACCCAAATAATAACTTGCACCATATCCTTTTATAGCAACACAATTCGCATGAAAAATAATGCAGACGTTGTCACGACAATATTTTTCATCGTACAATTTTCCTTCTTCAATTTTAAAATATTTTTCCATCCTAGTGTCTGTCTCCATTTTCTTGAGATGGTTAGTCTCACCCTGGTGGAAGAGGTACTGATGTATGAACAACAAAGAACAGAGATGTTTATACTCATCACTGTTCCTGCCAGACGTATGATCTCTATTCAGTTGCCTAATAAGGTTTTAGAGTGCTGGTGAATAAAACAAAAAAAAAGTATTATAGAGATATTTTATTTGTCATATTTTACAATAATGATAACAGTATTTCTGCGATGTTTTTTTTTTTAATTCCTTTGCAAAATCATGAATGATTTTAAGATATGCATGCCAATCACCTCCGGCTGAAGCACATCCAATTCCTTCTCGAAACACAACTTTTTCCATTATAATCCCATTGGGATCTGTTAATAACCACTTAACAAGATCATTCATGCACTCTTTGAATATAATCTCACGACCTTTCTTTGTATCTAAATATTTGCATGTATTATAGTAGGCCTTATCAACTTTACAGTTCATGTAATACTTATGTGGAGGTCCCATCGCATACTGTGCGAACATATTGACAATCATGGGGTTATTTTTTCCATTATTTACAAATTTTATGCTCCCAAATTATCACAAGTGACTTCACTAGCTAGATTTGCTTTATGACATCCAGGTGATCTAAATAAATACGGATTGCTAAGTGGTAAAACCTGACTTAAAGCATCAGCAAGACCTCCCTTTTTCAATTTAACAGCACAACAATTTGCTTGTTGTACTAAAAGAATTTTATCGCTGCCACTAAAATCTTTTGTAATATTACCTTTCATTAACGAAAAATATTTTTCTTCATCTTTTGTTGCTTCTTTACCTGCAATTTTGATAAAATATAGTATTATATCCCAAAAATTAAGTTTGTTACTCAACAAATGAAAAAAAAAATATTTCTCATTAGAATTTCTAAAAATTACATTGTTGGTGAATTTACTCAATAATATCTCATTAAAAACTCACGTTCAAAATCTTCCATTGCTATAAGCATTTCTTTATCGGTGAGATATTGTTCAGTCACCTTCCTTCGTTTTGGAGGGTTGTGATCAAGGCCTTCTATCGAATTAATCATTTCTTTATCAGTTCAGTGATGTGTAGACACTTGCTTCTGTAACAAATTTTTCACATGTAACTTCCACGTCTCCATCTAAATACTCTTGTAACTCAATACGGATGTGTCTTCTTATACTCTTTTCACCACGAGGGTTGTCGAGTTAGTAGTTTTTATAACTATATGTGTAGAGAAATTTGTTCCATGAAAAACACTACGTGGCATCACCATGACGAAAGGTGAATGAGCCACCACGAGTTTAGTGTCATACAGGATGGGGATCATAACTTACTTCAATGGTATTATGACATGTTATTACTATACCGATGGTGCATACTTGGAAATGCATGAAGACAATTAAAGGTAAGATAATTTGTTCAATGAGTATCGTGACATCATGCTTTTAGTTCATTTAAAATAATAAGGGGAAGATGCTCTAACCTGTTTTAACGAGTTGCTGGTTAGTGACGTCACAAGGAAATAGTAAGTGTTGCCAAAAAAAATATTGTCTGAATATTTCTTTTTACTGAAAAATAAGGAAAGTTAACAATGACTAAACATATTATTTGAAATATACAATGGATAATATATATGCTTTGAAGAAATCCCCTGTAATGTGTATTTGAATTATTAAAAAAAATGATATTCAATGATGACAACGATTGAAATTTTTGGTATAAATATTTGGTGTGAAATGGTAAGGAATCACTTGAGCAAAAGAAGAAATATGGAGGTGGTTGCGACAAAACATACTAGTGTGGTGCTTATAGAAATGTTATATACAATTAAGAGAGTCGAACCCATTCAAAAAAGAGTTGATGCGGAACATGTTCTCTCAAAAGAAGTGTTTGTAGCTGAGGTACGAGAAATGACTCAACGATGGAGTGAAGAAATATTGGAAAATTTATTGTTACGAGAATGTGAATGGAGTAGTCATTTCTCGTACCTCAGCTACAAACACTTCTTTTGAGAGAACATGTTCCGCATCAACTCTTTTTTGAATCGGTTCGACTCTCTTAATTGTATATAACATTTCTATAAACACCACACTAGTATGTTTAGTCGCAACCACCTCCATATTTCTTCTTCTGCTCAAGTGATTCCTTACCATTTCACTCCAAATATTTATACCAAAAATTTCAATCGTTGTCATCATCGAATATAATTTTTTTTTAATAATACAAATACACATTACAGGGGATTTCTTCAAAGCATATATATTATCCATTGTATATTTCAAATAATATGTTTAGTCATTGTTAACTTTCCTTATTTTTCAGTAAAAAGAAATATTCAGACAATATTTTGTTTTGGCAACACTTACTACTTGCTTGTGACGTCACTATCCAGCAACACGTTAAAACAGGATAGAGCATCTTTCCCATTATTAACTTAAAAGCATAATCATACTGTGTCCCCTTATTATTTTAAATGAACTAAAAGCATGACGTCACGATACTCATTGAACAAATTATCTTACCTTTAATTGTCTTCATGCATTTCCAAGTATGCACCATCGGTATTATTATACCGATGGTGCATACTTGGAAATGCATAATATCGTTGAAATAAGTTATGATTACACTCTACAGGAGCCAACAAATGCATTACCAATTCCATTAATTTGCTAGAAATCAACACAGTTGTTGAAGTTCCCTTATGGGGGTTTGTTCATCTATTATCCACGATACAACTTTTTCTTGCTAAGATCACCTCCTCTGGATATTAAAGGTTTATATACATTCCACTTAAGATTCTTCACCTCACCAAAGAAATCCAACAAATGTTTAACTCTCCCCATCCTGTATGACACTAAACTCGTGGTGATTCATTCACCTATCATCATGGTGATGCCACGTAGTGTTTTTCATGGAACAAATTTCTCTACACATATAGTTATAAAAACTACTAACTCGACAACCCTCGTGGTGAAAATAGTATAAGAAGACACATCCGTATTGAGTTACAAGAGTATTTAGATGGAGACTTCAGATCTATGTAAGTTCCTTGGACTAAAAATTGAAGTGGGATTTTTGTTATAGCCTAAAAAAAAAATTCGTGTTAGACTCATCTAGTGTTTAAGTTAACAAGAGGAAAAGTTCATTTAATAAGTGGAAGTTACATATGAAAAATTTGTTACAGAAGCAAAAGTGTCTACACATCACTGAACTGATAAAGAAATGATTAATTCGATAGAAGACCTTGATCACAACCCTCCAAAACGAAGGAAGTTGACTGAACAATATCTCACCGATAAAGAAATGCTTATAGCAATGGAAGATTTTGAACGTGAGTTTTTAATGAGATATTATTGAGTAAATTCACCCACAATGTAATTTTTAGAAATTCTAATGAGAAATATTTTTTTTTTCATTTGTTGAGTAACAAACTTAATTTTTGGGATATAATACTATATTTTATCAAAATTACAGGTAAAGAAGCAACAAAAGATGAAGAAAAATATCTTTCGTTAATGAAAGGTACTATTACAAAAGATTTTAGTGGCAGTGATAAAATTCTTCTAGGACAAGCAAATTGTTGTGCTGTTAAATTGAAAAAGGGAGGTCTTGCTGATGCTTTAAGTCAGGTTTTACCACTTAGCAATCCATATTTATTTAGATCACCTGGATGTCATAAAGCAAATCTAGCTAGTGAAGTCACTCGTGATAAATTTGGAAGCATAAAATTTGTAAATAATGGAAAAAATAACCCCATGATTGTCAATATGTTCACACAGTATGCGATGGGACCTCCATATAAATATTATATGAACTGTAAAGTTGATAAGGCCTACTATAATACATGCAAATATTTAGATACAAAGAAAGGTCATGAGATTATATTCAAAGAGTGCATGAATGATCTTGTTAAGTGGTTATTAACAGATCCCAATGGGATTATAATGGAAAAAGTTGTGTTTCCAGAAGGAATTGGATGTGCTTCAGCCGGAGGTGACTGGCATTCATATCTTAAAATTATTCATGATTTTGCAAAGGAATTAAAAAAAAAAACGTCGTAGAAATACTGTTATCATTATTGTAAAATATGACAAATAAAATATCTCTATAATACTTTTTTTTTTTGTTTTATTCACCAGCACTCTAAAACCTTTTAAGGCAACTGAATAGAGATCATACGTCTGGCAGGAACGGTGATGAGTATAAACATCTCTGTTCTTTGTTGTTCATACATCAGTACCTCTTCCACCAGGGTGCGACTAACCATCTCAAGAAAATGGAGACAGACACTAGGATGGAAAAATATTTTAAAATTGAAGAAGGAAAATTGTACGATGAAAAATATTGTCGTGACAACGTCTGCATTATTTTTCATGCTAATTGTGTTGCTATAAAAGGATATGGTGCAAGTTATTATTTGGGTAAGAAATATCCTTATGCTGATGTGTATCGGAGTAGAGAACCTTTATTTAATCTGAGAAGATGCAGAGTTGAAGATCGTGATACTCCTGGAACTGTTATCGAGTTTGAACCTTCACCGGATCAAAGAAAATTGAATCTTCCTTATTTAGCAGCCATAATAAGTCAATTTGGTATTGCTGGACCATTGGAGGAAAATACCATTTCTCAAAATTTAATTGAAAAATCAAGAGATTCCCATTTGGTGTATGGTTTAAAGAAAGATACTATCGCAGACAGAATAAGATATTTCAAGGAATCCATTGAGAGAGTCATAAAAAGTGTGAAAGACAATAAAAATATACGAGAGGTTATCTTTCTGAAAGGTATTGGGAGGTATGAAACTTCAAATGATTATATCTGGAATACACATTATAAACCTATACTCGAAGACATGATAATGAAATTTAAGGAAGAAGGTATTCGATCAACAATGGTTGTCAAAGAAGAAATGAAAAACATTAACCAAGGTCATGAATTAGAAGATGATTCGAAGTTATTGTCTTCTAGAATTGAAGGAAGTGCTTGGTATCCCTCATGAGGTAAGCAAAATTATTTACCTTGTATCAACGGTTTAATTCATTTAAATTATTATGAGGAAGTAATTATAACTTGAAGAGAGAGAGAGAGAGATATTTGAATTAATATATATAACTCATATTTATCTCTTCATGAAATGTGCCACTTACCATTTCGACCTTCTCTCTCTACCTGAACACCAAGAATCATGTCTACCATAATACTTACATCATTTAAGTTAATAAGACGTTTTTAATTCATTAAAGTTAATAAGGGGACACAGTATGATTATGCTTTTAAGTCAAGAATGGGAAGATATTTAAGTTAACGAGAAGCATATGTTTGGGATAGTGAAAAAATATGTAACTTTTAGTTGGTTTATATCTTTTACAGGTGATGGTGCAAATTTCTCCCTATTGTATGCTAATGAAATAAAAAAATATATTAAAATTTACAGGTACTGATGTGACGGGGCTCGGAAGAACACGTCTTAGAGAGGAGGATTTATGATGTTTAGAGCGTGTTGTTACACCAAGATTAATAATATATGATGTTTCATTCATTAAAAAGAGAAATGTTTAATAAAAAGTTTTTAAGACATGATGAATTTTAAATCAATCAAACCTTACCATGAAAAAAGGATTGAGGTAGAATACAAAATGTTATATCTCATTTAAGTTAATTTCATGGTGTCTGTCTGACCTGAGTTGACGCAGGTGTTCGGTAAGGAGATGACTATGTGATTTTCTACCTTGTGTGTGAACCGCATTTCATGGCATCTGTCTGACCTGAGTTGACGCAGGTGTTCGGTAAGGAGATGATTATCTTAAATCTACCTTGGGTGTGAACACCATTTTCATGGCCTCGCTGGAGGGGATTGTACAAAAATCATGATGCAATACTTTGGGGTAAGGCATATAAGCTCAAGGAGTCTCTCAGAGCGAGGAATGTGTTTCTATTTGGAAATCGAGTAAATATTTCTACCATTGCGTGTGTTTACCAACAAGAAAATAATGTTCGATTTTACGATAAAGTTTTCAAAACTAATTTGGAAATATCCAAAAATGGGAGTCGTTCAAAGTAATTCTGGAGTACTCTAATGTATTTTGGAAGTGTTCCAATATATTTATGAATGTGCTCCAACGTAATTTGGAAATGTTCTAAATGTTATCCCAATCAATTTTGTCAATATTACCGAAACTGAGGGAATGTGGCTAAAAATGTGATTTGTATCATATCTTAGTTGGATGTGTTCGTGATATATTTATAAAAAAATGAGTATTTTCTAAAAATTTGTGACATGTGAATATTACTGAGTCAAAAAATGCGGGTGACTTTTTTTTCTGATGAAATAGATGAACTGAGAAAAATTGTGGGGTTATGAGTATAATATTAAACTATGTTGAGTTGAGGAGATAGATTTTATTAGAAATTTAGTGTAGGGAGGAAATGTGAGGATTTCTATAAAATGGATATTAGCTGGTAGTGTTGATCATAGTTTGGGTAGTATTCAGCGGTGTTTTGGGTGTGTTCGAATGATATTTTTGGAGTATTCAATGGTAATTGATGGTGTTTTTGGTAGTGTTCAAAGTAAAGTGAGTTGTCTGTGTGTGTTAGGTGGTTATAGAATTTTGTGAATATCTTGGTTACAGTGATTTTTAGTGGATTTGAGATGGGTGATGAGATGCATTTGTGGATGTGAAATGTGATTTTTGTGTTTGTTCTGAAGAGGTGTGATGGAAACGGGTGAGTGGATGTGAAGAAATGTGAGTGAGATGGAGAGGGGTATGGGGAGGGTTGTATTAGAAATTTAATGAAATATGGGGGGATTTTACTGAAAATAAAGGTAATGTGTGAATATTTTAAAAGAATTTATAGAATTGAAAAGTTATGATATATTGGAAAAGAATGGAGGGTGTAGAAACATGTCTCAGTAGTTGGGTAGTGAGATTAGTTGTTGTGAGTATAATATCAATTGATGTGGATACAAGGAGATGGGTATGGAGAAGAATTTATTAGAATTTTAGTAATGTAGGGAGGAATGTGCATTACATTTAAGATTCAATTAAAAGAAGGGGAAAAATTTGTATCGAATAAATTGTGAATAAAATGGTAACTGATGAGGGATGTGGGTATTGTTGTCGAACTAGATATATCGAAAAAAAGATGTTATAAATGGGTTGTTGTTGTGACTTTTTCTGATGAAATAGTTAAAACGAGAAAAAATTGTGGGGTGTGGGTGATGTGGGTTGTGGGTGTTGTTGTCGAACTAGAGATACCGAAAAAGTGGTTATAAGTTGTGGGTTGTTGTTGTGACTTTTTCTGATGAAATTAGTTAAAACGAGAAAAAGTTGTGGGATGTGGGTGTTGTGGGTTGTGGGCGTTGTTGTCGAACTAGAGATACCGAAAAAGATATTATAAGTGGGTTGTTGTTGTGACTTTTTCTGATGAAATTAGTTAAAACGAGAAAAAATTGTGGGTTGTGGGTGTTGTGGGTTGTGGGTGTTGTTGTCGAACTAGAGTTGTTGAAAAGTGATTATAAGTGTGTTGTTGTTGTGACTTTCTGATGAAATTAGTTAAAATGAGAAAAAATTGTGGGGTGTGGGTGTTGTGCGTGTTGTGGGTGATGTGGGATGTGGGTGTTGTGGGTTGTGGGTGTTGTGGGATGTGGGTGTTGATCTTAGTTTATGGTGATTTTGGTGGTGTTTTGAGTGTATTCAGTGGTGTTTTAGTAGTATTCAGTGGTGTATTTGGGAGTACTCAAATGGTGTTTTGAGGTTATTCAAAGGTGTTTTTGAAGGTGTTCAAATGATGTGCAAGAGTACTTATGAAGGTGTTCTGAGAGTATTCAGAGGTGATTTTGGGGGTGTTCGAATGATGTTTTTGGAGTATTTAAAGGCAATTGATGGTGTTTTTTGGTGATGTTCAAAGTAAAGTGTTTGAGTTAGTTTTTGTGATAATGTTGTGAAGTCTGGAGACTGAGGGAGGAGTTTGGGGGATGAGTTGTAATTTAATGAAATATGTAAGTGTAGATAAATTAGAGCTGTCAAATCTTATTTGGGAGTATTCAAAATGTTGTCTTGGAAGTGTTTCAGTGTTGTTTGGAAATGTTCAAAGGTATTTTTGTGAGTATTCAAATGATTTATGAGAGTGTTTTGAAGGTGTTCAAAGTAAAGTGTGGTGTGTGTTTATCTGGAGTTTATCTGGAGAGAGTTCCGGGGGTCAACGCCCCCGCGGCCCGGTCTGTGACCAGGCCTCCTTAGGTCAGTGTCCCAGGATGCGACCCACACCAGTCGACTAACACCCAGGTACCCATTTTACTGATGGGGAACATAGACAACAGGTGGAAAGAAACACGTCCAATGTTTCTACTCTGGCTGGGAATCGAACCCAGGCCCTCACCGTGTGAAGTGAGAGCGTTAACCACCAGGTGACTAGTGAATTTATCGAAAAGTGGTTATAAGTGATGTGGTGACTTTTTCTGATGAAATAGTTAAAACGAGAAAAATGTCTAGACTTGTGTTGTATTTTGTGAAGAAATTTGGATTGTTGTGGGTATTAACGAAAAAATGTGAAATTATTTGGGTTATCCTGGGTAAAGAGTGTTGTATATGAAATGTGTAGGGGTAAGTCGACAAGATTCAGCCTGTGTGTGGGGTCATCACGTGACGTCATTGACATAGGGGGAAGTCGACAAGATTCAGCCTGTATGTGTGAGGTCATCACGTGACGTCACTGACCGCCAAGTAAACACAGGTGGGGTGACGTCACACTTGTTTAGACCTGTAGTAAGAGAAAGTACCATACCCCATAGGAGGAGTTCATTTGAATGCTTACCCTGAGAGGGGGGAATCCAAAAAAACTTGATCCGAGGAGATGGAGGAGAAAACCTTGATCCAAGGAGATCATAAGAATTTCGAAACCCCATAGGGGGGAATCCAAAAGCTTGATCCAAGGAGATGGAGTCTTTGTATTATCAAGAAAAAAAATTGGGATGCAAGTGGGAGTCCATTTTGAATGCTTATACCCAGAGTGGGGAATCCAAAAAACTTGATCCGATTAGATGGAGTCTTTGTATTATCGAGAAACCTTGATCCAAGGAGATGGAGTCTTTGTATTATCGAGAAAATCTTTGATCCAAGGAGATGGAATCTTTGTATTATCGAGAAAACCTTGATCCAAGGAAGTAGAGCAGGAATATTTGGGATGCAAGTGGGAGTCCATTTTGAATGCTTACCTCCAGAGGTGGGGGGAATCCAAAAAACTTGATCTGAGGAGATCATAAGAAAATGAAATTCAAAAAAAAAATAGGGATGGGGGTGAAAGTGGGAGGGGGAACCTCAAAAATTTGATCCGAGGAAATGGAGTCTTTGTATTATCGAGAAAAATTTGATCCTAGGAAATGGAGTCTTTGATTTCGAGAAAAAAAAATCGAAAAAATTTGGGGTGTGGGTGAAAGTGGGGGAGAGGGGGAACCTCAAAAATTTGATCCTAGGAGAGTACAAGAAACTCAAAAAAATTTGAAAAAAATCGGAAAAAAATTCGGGGGCGCGGGGGCGATCCGGACGACGCTGCAGAAGGCGCAGCAGAAGGCGCGGTCGGGCGCGACGGCCGGGGCGCAAAGGGTGCGGGCGGGCGCGAGGGCACAACATGTGGGCGGACGGGGCGGGTGGGGGTCGCGGGGGCGCGGGGGGCTCGGGTGGGGGGCGCGGGGTGGGGGTCATGAGTGGGGGTTGAGGGTGAGGTGGTCTCGAGGGTGAGGTGGTCTCGAGGGCGAGGTCAAGGTCATTAGCACATAGGTGTGAAAAGGAGCCACTCAGGAAAAGGAGCCACTCACTGCAGCCCTTTCAGAGGAGCCATACTGTGGGAGCCACTCTGTAGAATGAGCCACTGAGCCGCCTTCATCACTACTTATATATATATATATAAAATATATATATATATATATATATATATATATATATATATAATATATATATATATATATATATATATTATATATATATATATATATATGTATATATATATATATATATATATATATATATACATATATAAAATCAAGAACACAGCTCTGCTGGATCTTGATTCTTGTAGGATTGTGTAGTTCTGTGCGTTAGAGCGTCGTGTGATTTATGCTCACCTGAGGCGGGCCAAAACGACATGGGTTCGAATCCTCGGCTAATCGCAGTGTTGTTATTGATATATATGTATATATGTATATATTATATATATATATATATAATATATATATATATATATATATATATATATATATTATATATATATATATATGTATATATATTTATATATATATATATATATATATAGATATAAAAATATAGGGAAGTACCACCTCTATAGCTGGAATGGGGACCCTCATCCTCACAGAAGACAATAAACGTACCTCAGGGAAAACTCAAGGTTCTCCCCGGAGCTGTTTGAATATTTTCTTCTCCTACCACCCCCTATATTTATATTCTATGTGAACATTTATTAATAAACAAAATACATTTACAGAAAAAAAACATAAACATGAATACAATGGCACAATGTATCAAAGATGATGAATTTCCTCCAGCTCCTCCGAGGCCGGACGTGAACCAAGTATGCAGCAAGCATTTCCCCTCTGGATGGCGACGCTGAGGCGCTGGAACATGAAGGTGGCTGCCCTTGGGTCCCTGGTGGTGTCGATGAGTCTGGAACCCAATTCTTTAAGGAAACGTGTGGCATTTTTTCCCCATGATCCCAAGGTCTCTGATCCCACTGGGACAAATTGATACTGTTGGCTAATGTCCCTGTACTTGCTGATCTTGTACTCCTCCCTGTGGTCAGCAGCTCCTCCCTGTCGCCCCACACTGTGATGGATATAGGTGTCAGCCAGTGTGGACACACAGGTATAGTCCCATGCTAAGAGCTTGCCATTCTTCCAAGGATAGATGGTGATCCCGTCGGGGCGGTTTGCTGGGTTGTGGGTATTGTTTGCTGCAAGTGATCGTGGCTCCCTCTCGGCAGGGCATCCAGCTGTAGCAAGGGTTCTCTTAATGATGTCGTTGACCTCATTGTGTCTTGCATGCCAGCCCTTGGTTTTGGAACAGTTAAGACCATGTAGACCGTATTGGTCTGCTTGCACTTCGCCGCAAATACACATATATTCTGTGTGAATTGGGGCAGCAAGGCGCAGAGCCACTGCAATACGGAGGGTCTTAGGGTCGAGTCGCGTTCCCATTGCCGATATGGGAACTGTTTGGAGGAAGTCCCCGGAGTGAGGTACACTCACAGCCTGGAGGCGGGCAATCTCCCTATCTGATGTTGCAGCCCTGAGCATGTTGGCAAGCACCTTTTCAGCAATTGGGCTATCCCAGCTTGACTGTTTGTGAGCCAGTGCTGCACTAGGGTTTGGTGCTGGAGCAGCAAGAGTCTCCCATTCGGTGATGGCACTGACATAGCTAGGGTCTTCTATTCCTGCTGAGTCACTGAGGGTGTCAGGGAGAATTTGTCTTATCAACTCGTTTGATGCAACGGAAGAGGATAGGAAAGCTGGTAGAGCAATCTGGGAGGATCTGCGTACTCATAGCCCTCCAAGCCTGACCGGAAGTGAGGCTTGCAACCACTGTCCATCGTCAAGGGAAAGATTCAATACACTCTCTAGCATGGCCTTCAGGAGAGAGTCATATTCATATATATATATATATATATATATATATATATATATATATATATATATATATATATATATATATATATAATATATACATATATATATATATATATATATATATATATATATATATATATATATATATATATATATATATATATAATATATATATATATATGTCATATATTTATATATGTATATATATATATATATATATATATATATATATATATATATATATATATATACATATATATATACACACACACCACACACACACACATATATATATATATATATATATATATATATATATATATATATATATATATATATATATGTATATATATATAATATATATATATATATATATATAATATATATATATATATATATATATATATATATATATATATATATACATATGCACATATATATATATATATATATTATATATATATATATATATATATATATTATATATATATATATTATATATATATTATTATATATATATATATATATATATATAATATATATATGTATGTGTGTGTGTGTGTGTCTGTGTGTGTGTGTGTCTGTGTGTGTGTGTGTGTGTGTGTGTGTGTGTGTGTGTGTGTGTGTGTGTGTGTGTGTGTGTGTGTCTGTGTGTGTGGGAGTGTGTGCTCACTTATTTGTCGTTACAGGGGTAGAGCCTTAGCTCCTGGCCCCGCCTCTTCACTAGTTGCTACTGGGTCCTCTGTCTACTTGTTCCATGAGCTTTATCAAACGTCTTAAAACGATGTATGGTTCCTGCCTCCACTACGTCACTTTCTAGGCTATTCTACTGCCTGACAACTCCATGACTGAAGAAATGCTTTCTAACATCCCTTTGACTCATCTGACTCTTCAACTTCCAAATGTGATCTCTTGTTTCTGTGTCCCCTCACTGGAACAATCTGTCTTTGTCCACCTTGTCTATTTCGTGCAGTATTTTATATGTCGTTATCATGTTTCCCCTGACCCTCTTGTCCTCCAGTGTCGTCAGGCCGATTTCTCTTAACCTTTCTTCATAGGACATTCCCCTTAGCTCTGGAATTAACCTTGTCGCAATCCTTTTACTTTCTCTAATATCTTGACGTGCTTGATCAAGTGCGGGTTCCAAACAAGTGCTGCATACTCCAGTATAGGCTTGACGTACACGGTGTAGTGTCTTGAACGATTCCTTACTAAGGTACCGGAACGCTGTTCTCAGGTTTGCCAGGCGCCCATATGCTGCAGCAGTTATCTGGTTGTGTGCTTCCGGAGACATGCTCGGTGTTATACTTACCCCAAGATCTTTCTCCTTGAGCGAGGTTTGCAGTCTTTGGCCACCTAGCCTATACTCGGTCTGCGATCTTCTGTGCCCTTCCCCGATCTCCATGACTTTGCATTTGGCGGGGTTAAATTCGAGAAGCCAGTTGCTGGACCAGGTGTCCAGTCTGTCCATGTCTCTTTGAAGTCCTGACTGATCCTCATTAACTTCACATCATCTGCAAACAGGTACACTTCTGAGTCTAACCCTTCCATCATGTCATTCATATATACCAAAAATAGCACTGCTCCTAGACCCCCAGTGGGACCTCGCTCGTCACAGGTGCCCACTGTGATACCTCATCACGTAACATGACTCGTTGTTGCCTCCCTGTCAGGTATTCTCTGATCCATTGCAGTGCCCTTCCTGTTATATGCGCCTGATCCTCTAGCTTCTGCACTAATCTCTTGTGAGGAACTGTGTCAAAGGCCTTCTTGCAGTCCAAGAAGATACAATCAACCCACCCTTCTCTCTCGTGTCTTACTTCTGTTACTTTATCATAAAACTCCAGAAGGTTTGTGACACAGGATTTACCTTTCATAAATCCGTGCTGGTTGGCGTTTATACTCCTGTTCCGTTCCAGGTGCTCCACCACTCTCCTCCTGATAATCTTCTCCATAACTTTGCATACTATACACGTCAGTGACACAGGTCTATAGTTTAGTGCCTCTTTTCTGTCTCGTTTTTTAAAAAGGAACTACATTTGCCGTCTTCCATACCTCAAGTAGTTGCCCAGTTTCCAGGGATGTGTTAAGATTGTGGTAAATGGCTCACACACAGTATATCCACTCCCTCTTTAAGGATCCACGGGTAGATGTTGTCCGGTCTCATTGCCTTTGAGGCATCGATGACCCTTAGCAGCTTCTTCACCTCCTCCTCATTTGTATGTATGTCATCCAGCACTGTTGGTGCCCCCCTCTGTTCTGTCCCCCCAGTGGCCTTCCTGTCTCCACTGTAAATACTTCCTTAAATCTCATGATGAGCTCCTCACATACCTCTTGATCATTTCTTGTGAGTTCCCCACCTTCTTTCCTCATCCTGATCACCTGGTCTTTGACTGTTGTCTTTCTCCTAATGTGGCTATACAGCAGTTTCGGGTCAGACTTGACTTTCAGTGCTATGTCGTTTTCGTACTGTCGCTGGGCCTCCCTTCTTATCTGTGCATACTCGTTTCTGGCTCTTCTACTAATCTCCTTATTTTCCTGGGTCCTTTACCTCCTGTACCTTTTTCATTCTCTGGTGCACTTAGTTTTTTCCTCCCTACACCTTCGGGTAAACCAAGGACTCGCTTTGGTCTTCCTATTATTTCTATTGCCCTTGGGAACAAACCTTTCCTCTGCCTCCTTGCACTTTGTTGTTATATATTCCATAAACTCGTTTACTGATTTTCCTACCAGTTCTCCGTCCCACTGAACCTCCTGCAGGAAGTTCCTCATACCTTTGCAGTCCCCGCTTTTATAGTTTGGCTTTTCCCATTCAATTCCTGTTACCCTCTCCACTTGTAACTCTACTATATTATCAAAACTCAGAACCACGTGATTGCTAGCTCCAAGGGGCCTCTCGTAAGTGATGTCCTCAGTGTCTGAACTGCTCAGGTTGAACACAAGATCCAGTCTTGCTGGTTCATCCTCCCTTCTCTCTCTCTGGTAGTGTCCCTGACATGTTGATGCAAGAAGTTTTCAAGTACCACATCCATCTTCTTGGCGTGTGTGTGTGTGTGTGTGTGTGTGTGTGTGTGTGTGTGTACTCACGTAATTGTACTCACCTAATTGCCTTTGCAGGGGTCGAGACTCAGCTCCTGGCCCCGCCTCTTCACTGACCGCTACTGGATCCTCCCTCTCCCTGCTCCATGAGCTTTATCATACCTCGTCTAAAAACTATGTATGGTTCCTGCCTTCACTACATCGCTTGCTAGACAACTCTGTGTCTGAAGAAATACTTCCTAACATCCCTTTGATTCATCTGAGTCTTCAGCTTCCAGTTGTGACCCCTTGTTTCTGTGTCCCATCTCTTGAACATCCTGTCTCTATCCACCTTGTCTATTCCACTCAGGATTTTGTATGTCGTTATCATGTCTCCCCTGAACCTCCTGTCCTCCAGTGTCGTCAGGCCGATTTCCTTTAACCTCTCTTCGTAGGACATTTCCTTTATCTCTGGATCCAGCCTTGTTGCAAACCTTTGCACTTTCTCTAATTTCTTGACGTGTTTGACCAGGTGTGGGTTCCAAACTGGTGCTGCGTACTCCAGTATGGGCCTGACGTACACAGTGTATAAAGTCTTGAACGTGTGTGTGTGTGTGTGTGCAAGAACAACCAGTGCAAAAGAATAGCGAAATTCCAAGCACTTTCATGTGCTTTCCTGCTAAACTTTTATTTTTACAGTTTATTGATGATGTGAGAAGTCACGAAAGTGCTTGGAATATCGCTATCTTTTCACAGAGTTTGTTATACATAGTGTTATATTACCTGCTTACTGTGATTTTATTGCATATATATATATATATATATATATATATATATATATATATATATATATATATAATATATATATATATATATATATATATATATATATATATATATATATATATATGCATATGCAAGACAAGCCACAGGGGGTGGAAATCTTCAGCTCAAGTACTTTCACACTTCTCAGTGCGTCATCAGGAGCTATGCAGTGTTGCAAGGCAGCACCTGAAGGAGTGAGGGGATTTTTTCTGAGAGTAGCGCAGTGCGGGTCTGTCACCTACCACAGCCTCTCTCAGAATGGTTCCAACGGCTGGTGCTACCCCACCCCACCACCATCCCCCTCCCCCCATATGGGATACGAGGATTTTGAGATGTAAAGTATTATGAAATTAGAAGATATAATAGCCAGCCCCACGTTTTTCTTAACAGCTTAGAATAGGTCATGTAGCTTGAGAAAATACGTTTCTCAGTGGATACTATACATGGATTCTTACTATTATTTAATAAAAGAAAGGACATGAATGTGCTCTTTGTCGGTTTAAATGTCCTGGTCTGCAGTACTCGAATGTTCCCAAGGGCACTCAGAACTATGTCTTTATATTTTCCTAAATATTGTCTCCTATTCTTATCATTGTCGCTTAATATGGTAGGCGATTTAACATACCCCCAGTGAAAAGTAGGGGCGCCACTGGTACACTAAGAGAAAACACAGTAAGTGTCCGGGGTCCAAGACTATTCAACATCCTCCCACCAGGTATAAGTGGAATTACCGATAGACCCCTGGTTGTCTTCAAGAGGGAGCTGGACAGATACCTAAAGTGAGTTCCAGATCATCCAAGCTGTGATTTGTACGTTGGACTACGTGCGACCAGCAGTAATAGCCTCGTTGATCAGGCCCTGATTCACCGGGAGGCCTGGTCATGAACCGGGCTGCGGGTGGTGTTGATCCACGGAATGCCCTCCAGGTAGACACCAAGTAGATACTTGGCAATCTTCTATACCATTCATATATTTCTATGATCCAAATTTCTACTTCTAACATCCGTTAACTCTACTACCTATGTTATCACGTAATATTGTGTACCTGTCAATGTATGGTACAGTAACAACTAAATGCGTTATATAACAATTCACAACTGACGTAGCATGTTGTTCTGGTGTGTAGACACTGGTCGAGCATCACCAATCTACACACCAGAACACCATGCTATGTCAGTTATGAATAGTTATATAACTCGTACCATACTGTACCATACATTGACAGGTACATAAGATTATGTGATAACATAGTTAGAAGTAGAAATTTGGATAACAGACATATTATTGGAATGGTATAGAAGATTCCCAAGTAAGACAATATTTAGGAAAATATGAAGAGATACTTCTGAGTACAACTGGGAACATTAGAGTATCCCAGACGAGGAAATTTAAATGGACAAAGAGTACATTTATTTCTTTCTTTTATTAATTAAAAAGGTTCACAGAATAATAACAATTCATGTACAGTATCCACTGAGAAACGTAATTTCTCAAGTCACATAACCTGTTCTAAGTGGCTAGAAAAAGCTTGGGGCTGTCTATTATATCTCCAGCTTTCATAATAGTTGATATTTCAAACCTTTCTACCCCATATGGGGGAGAGGGGAATGGTGGTAGTGCGGGGTGACACCAGCCATTGGCCCATATTCTGTGAGAGGCTGCAGCAGGTGATGGACCCGCACTGCGCTACTTTGAGAAAACCTCCCCTCACTCCTTCAGTTGCTGCCTTGCAATATTTCATAGCTCCTGATGACGCACTGAGAAATGTGAAAGTACTTGAGCTAAAGATTTCCACCCCCGAGGCTTGTCTTGCATAGTTAAGATCGCCTGTCTGCGATTGTATGCATATATGTAAATGCAATAATATCACAGTGGTCAAGTAATATCACAATAAGCAGAACAATCAGTGTGAAAAAATAGCGAAATTCCAATCGCTTTCGTTACTTATCACATTATCAAGGAACTATAAAAATAGAAGGTTAGCAGAAAGGCATATATTTTCTACTCTTTGCAATTCAAAAAAGGGGCAACCAGCCATATTAACTTGGTTAATGTTAAAGTTGTATTAAAATATCTTGATACAGTTAAAAACTTTTGATAAAAAAAATTCCCCCAAAAATGCTGACGGGTGTGAGTATAAGTTTCTTTGTCAAATAAATGATAAAGTTTATGACGGTCAAACTGGTAAAAGCCTTGAACTCAGGTTAAATAACATAAATATAGCACTAGAAGCGAGCAAGATTCTAATGCTTTGTTTATTCACATAAGAGATTTTAACCATACAATTCATTTTCAAAAAGTTGAGAAAATAGTATCAAGCAAGTCCATGGTC
Organism: Cherax quadricarinatus; assembly: GCF_026875155.1. Taxonomy (NCBI): domain Eukaryota; kingdom Metazoa; phylum Arthropoda; class Malacostraca; order Decapoda; family Parastacidae; genus Cherax; species Cherax quadricarinatus. The sequence continues at coordinate 100,596,675 of NC_069401.1, read as the reverse complement.
GACAGGAATATAATAGAATCATGTTTCTTAAAAAGTAGTTTTGAAAATAATATGAATATTGCTTTTGATTTACATAAATTGGATTTATTTATAATTAATAAATTTGGGATGAATTGAAGATACATTAGACATATTTTTGGGTAGAATATAAGCTATGTTTCAATGATCACTGACTACCTACCTACATCATCATCAAAAGTCAAGTGTTGTTGGAGGTGGCAGCGAAGTGTAGTCTCGTTCTTAAATGCCTTCCTGTTAACCTTTTATTTTTATAGTTCCTTGATAATGTGAGAAACCACGAAATCGATTGGAACTTCGCTAATTTTTCACAGTGATTGTTCTGCATATGTTTGATATTGATCAATAACAACACTGCGCTAGCCAAGGATTCGAACCAATGTTGTACTGGCCCGCCATTGTGAGCGAGAACCACATGACGCTTTAGCCCACAGGACCACCCAACCCTACAAGAACCAAGCACCCAGCCAAGCTAGGTGTGTTACTCTTGGTCCGAGGACAACGGAGGTGTGGCAGCTTTTAAGCTAATTTCATTCTCATCCCTGTTGGTGTACAAGCCTATGAGCAGCATATATATATATATATATATATATATATATATATATATATATATATATATATATATATATATATATATATATATATATATATATATATATATATATATATATATATATATATATTATTATAACCACGAACGAGTGCTATTGATCAATAACAGCACTGTGCAAGACAAGGATTTGAACCCAATTTCTACTGGCCCTCCGCTGTGAGTGAGAATCACTAACTGCCTTCTTTAGCTTATAAACCTTCACCTTTCTCTCTTACTAGCTGCTTCTATTTTCCTTGCATCCCATCTGCAACTAAAAAAGTGATCTGATATATCTGTGGCCCCTCTATAAACATGTTCATCTTGAAGTCTACCCAACAGTCTAGCATCAGTCAATATATAGTACAACAGACTATTGTCATTACTCCCTACATTATATCTTATATACTTATTTATCATCATCTTTTTCTTAAAATTTGTATTACCTGGTCATAGCGGCCTGGTCACAGACGTTGGCGTTGACCCCCGAAACCCCCTTCAGGTATACTCCAGGTATAATCAATCCCCTTTCTATGCACAGTTGAATCGAAGGGCCCACATTATCATCTGGCACCCCTAACTTGCCTACCACACCCTCTCTAAATGTTTCTCGTACTTTAGCATTTAGGTCCCCTACCACAATTACTCTCTCTCTTGGTTCAAAAGTTCCTAGACACTCGCTAACATCTACCAAAATCTCTTTTCTCTTCTACACTCCTCTCTTCTCCAGATGCATACACACATAATGATTCACTTTTCCCATACGACCATTATTGTAATCCACATATTCCTTCCATAACTGATCCTTCAACATAATTGCAACAAGTTGTACATGAACGGTATTCATACCAACAAGATGAAAAGTTAGACATGTGCAGCATCTGATTATCTTTATTGTAGACGTTTCGCCATCATCTTGTCGGTATTGCATACCGTTAATGTGCAACTTGTCAGACACTGCAACATCATGGTTCAGAGGACATCTACATAAACTTCTTAACGGCTACTACTACGACGACTACTACTACTACAACTACCACTAACACTAACCCGTGCCTCAGGTATGAGCTATTTCCACTGGGGAATCCCGACTACCAGTGACTATGCTCTCGTCTGGTACACGTCCCCTTTCCACCTGTCACTAGTATATAAGCACCAGCCTTCTTGCCTGTGCTCCAGATTCTTCACGACTACGGTGCTCTTCACACCAACTGCAATGCTGAGGGACTGATTATCTCACCTTTTGGATATAGTTCTACTGTCTTCCATTATGACCTTGAATTCGTATTGAAGCCACTGGATGGCGAAACGTCTAAAATAAAGATACCCAGATGCGGCACATGTCTAATTTTTCATCTAGTCGCTATTGTACATGTGCCTGACATGTCACTCATAAATTTCACTTGACATGTGACCTCACAAAACTGTAACTTCACTCTCACACTTAGCTTGCTGAGCCAGGTGTAAGGTCATATGTGAGGCGACATCTCAGCCTTATAAGCCTTCTAGTGCCCTGTTGTTTTTACAGTTCCTTGATAATGTCAGAAGTCACGAAAGTGCTTGGAAATTCTCTATTTTTTTCACAGTGGTTATTTTGCATATTGTGATAGACTGAGGGCACTGAATCTGCACTCTCTGGAAAGGCGTAGGATTAGGTGGGGACACGATTAAGGTGTATAAATAGAAGACAAATAAATAAAGTGAAATAAATAACTCGCTAAAAATATCTAGCCAACACAGGACTAGCAGCAACAGATTCAAGTTGGAAAAAATAGGTTTTATTAATGACATAGGAAAGCACTCGTTTGGTAATAGAGTTGCAGGTGAGTGGAACAAACTAATTAGTTGCGTCGCTGAATGGAAAACCTTGGTAACATTAAAGATAGGTTAGACGGTTACATGAGTGAATGTGGGTAGGTATGAGTTAGACCGGCCTAGCACGGGCCAGAAAGCTTCTTTCTTATGTTTTTATGTTCCTGAACCTTTCCTCTGACGATTTATCATTAAAGATTTAGGGATGAAGACTTACTTGTAAAAGCATATCCTTATATACTTATATACTTTTGAAGACATCCCTTTTAAGGCTCTACCTTCAAGACTAACCCTTAAAGACTTTTCCTTCAATAGGTACCCTTCAAGACTTATTCCTAAAAGCATAACCATAAAGACTTCATATTATAAACTTTCTCATGATGATTTACCAATTGCTGATTCTCCATCGAAGATTCAATATTAAATATTTATTTCTACAAGGCTACTCTTGAAGACTTGTCCATAAATAATTTACCCATGAAGACTTTACTCTTGAATTATTCTTGTGGAAGCCCTACACATACATTACTCTTCTATAATGACTTACCCTTGAAGTCTCTTCCTTAAAGACTAATCCATAAATAACCCTCTCAATAAAAACTTTCCCTTAAAGACTTACCCCTGAAGACTTACTCTTGAAGACTTACTTTCAATAGTTCATGCAGAAAGACTTAACCATGAAGATTTGCTTTTAAAGACTTACCCTCAGTAGTTCATGCAGAAAGACTTAACCATGAGGATTTACCCATAAAGACTAATTCTTGAAGTCATGTTCTGAAGACCTACCTAAGAAGAATTATAGATGGAAATTAACTTATTAAAACATATAGTTGAAGATGTACCATTGAAGACTAACACATGAAGTCTTACTAATGAATAATTACCTATAAAATCTTACCATAAAAACTTACTCCATAATATTTATCCGCAAAGGCTTACTCGTAAATATTCTTGCTTATTTACCCTTGAGGATATATAACGGAAGACTTACCACAGAATTACTTACCAATGAATTCTTTCACTTAGACACAAAGACTTACACTTGTAAAATTAACGTTGAATCATGACTAACCTGAGGTAAGGAACACGTGAAGGCCAAGAACCAGGCGAAGGCGAGCATTATCTTGCCTCGTCTGTCTGCTACGTTGAGACTCAGAGGATGCACCACTGCGAAGTATCTGCAGAGAGACTACTATATATAACTATGTATTTCCCAGTAAAAGTACGCCTTAGACAAGTATGTGTGATGTCACCATGATTGTTCGATATATTTATTGGAGGAGTTGTAAGAAAAGTGAATGCTCGGGTGTTGGCAAGAGGTGTGGAGTCCAAAGATAAAGTATCTAACACAAAGTGGGAGTTGTCACAGTTGCTCTTTGCTGATGACACTGTTCTTTTGGGAGATTCTGAAGAGAAGTTGCAGAGGTTGGTGGATGAGTTTGGTAGGCTATGTAAAAGAAAAAAATTAAAAGTGAATATAGGAAAGAGTAAGGTGATAATACCAAAAAAAAATAGGCGACGAAAAATTGGATATCAGATTGGAGGGAGAGAGTATGGAGGAGGTGAATGTATTCAGATATATAGGAGTGGATGTGTCAGCAGATGGGTCTGTGAAAGACAAGGTAAATCATAGAACTGACGAGGAGAAAAAGGTGAGTGGTGCACCGATGAGTCAGTGGAGACAAGGAACTTTGTCCATGGAAGCAAAGAAGGGAATGTATGAGAGTATAGTTATAGCAGTGCTCATATATGGGTGCAAAGCATTAGTGGTGAATGTTGCAACAAGGAGAAGGCTGGAGGCAGTGATGTGACTGAGGACAATGTGTGATGTGAATCTAATGCAGAGAATTCGTAGTCTGGAAATTAGGAGAAGGTGCGGGATTACCAAAACTATTATCCAGAAGGCTGAGAAGGGGTTGTTGAGGTGGTTCAGACATGTAGAGAGAATGGAACAAAATAGAATGTCTTCAAGAGTGTATAAATCTGTAGTGGAGAGAAGGCGGGGCAGAGGTCGGCCTAGGAGAGGTTGGAGGGAGGTTTTCTTGTGTGCGAGACGCTTGGACTTCCAGCAAGCATGCGTGAGAGTGTTAGGAGCGAATGGAGACAAATGGTTTTTAGGAATTGACTTGCTGTCGGAGTGTGAGCAAGGTAATATTTGTGAAGGGATTCAGGTAAATTGGTAGATCGTACTTGAGTCCTGGAGATGGGAAGTACAGTGTCTGCACTCTGAAGGAGGGGTGTTAATGTTGCAGTTTTATAACTGTAGTGTAAGCGTGTCTCTGGCAAGACAGTGATGGAGTGAATAATGGTGAAAGCTTTTTTTTTGGCCACCCTGCCTTGGGGGAACGGCGATGTGTTAATAAAATAAATAGTATAATATATACATACATAATACTATATATGATAAAATTATATATATATATATATATAGTAAATAGATATTATATATAATATTATATTATATATATATATATATTTATTATATTATATAATGATTACATAATATATATATATGTCGTGCCGAATATGTAAAACTGGTCAATTAGCAAGAACTAGTTGAAAATTAAGTCCTTTCTGAAATTTTCTCTTATACGTTTAAAGATATATTTTTTTTCATTAATGTTAATGTAAAAAATTTAATTTTTCACCAAAAGAATCTTAGAAAACTTACCTAACCTTATTATAACAAGAGCAATTTATTTTAGCCTAACCCAACAAATTATATTTTAAATACGTTTACAATAATTTAGTACTATACAAACACAATCAAATTTATTTTTTTCGTTTGGTTCAGAATGATTTTGGCGAAATTATTGCATACACAAATTTTCACTTGTCCTATATGGCAAGATGAGCGTTGCTATTTAAGCCAAGATCGCAAGTTCTGCCTATTCGGCACGACATATATATATATATATATATATATATATATATATATATATATATTATATATATATATATATATATATATATATATATATATATATATATATATATATATATTATATATATATATATATATATATAAAGATGGGGTCCACCTTTGATGCAAATTGTGAGACCCACAGCCTCGGAGAAGTGTATGAAAATGCTTCGAGGAAGAATATTTGGATTTCTTCCTGAAGCCATTTGAATATTCCACTTCCCCTACCACCCCATCTTTTCATTCGTTTTACCAATAAGTATATTTTATTACATAATATGGTACAAAATATTTAAAAGATACATTGCTGGTATAAAGATAGCACATACAGTACATGAGGTTCGAGAGATACATACGAAGTATATGTTTATCACAGATTATTATCAAATACATATTTATCACAGATTTTATTATAAGAAAATCTCATGTAGCTCCTTCAGAGCTGAAGCATGTGGCCAAGATACAGCAGGCATTACACTCTGAATCACAACGCTGAGTTGCTGGAATGGAAAACTAACCGCCCTGGGATCCCAAGTTACCCTGATGAGTCTTTTGCCTAGATGCTTATGAAACTTAGATGCCTTCTTTTCCCATGGGCCAAGAGTCTCCGATCCTATGGGAATATACAAATAATGGGCAAGTTCACCGTATATTCTGGACTTCTGGGATTTCCTGAAGCTGGCAGCTGCCCCTCCTTCTTCCCTTATGTACTGGAGACATGTGTAGTCCCACACCACTTGCTTGCCGTCTTTTCATGCTTGAAGGGTAATACCATCTGGATGCTTTTGGCTGCCATCAGATCTGCATAATTGGGGTGACTTCCTTATTGCTGAGCATCCGGCTGTTGTGAGGCTCCTCTTGTTAATGTTATTAACCTCTTCATGTCTTGCAATGTTTCCCTCGGATTTACGACATACAAGACCATGGTACTCGAATCGGTCTGCTGCTTCACTGCCACAAATACACCTGTGTTTGGCGAGAATAGGAGCGGCAAGTCGAAGGGCAACACCATTGCGGATGGACTATGGATCGAGGCGTGTACCAAGGCTGGAGTTGGGAACAACCAACAGAAAGTCCCCTGCATGAGGAATTCTCACAGCCAGGAGGTGGTTTCTCTCTTTCCCTGACACACACTGAAGAATTGTTGAGGCTATATTCTCCACTGTTGGGTCATCCCAGTGCGACTTTATAGTTGCTGGGGGGAAGGGGGTGCAGGTTAGCTTTCAGAGCCCATTAGATTATCCTAGATCGTGGCTTCTCAACGAACTTTTGGTCATGGACTCCAATCTCCAGTTTTTTTTATCACTTTTTTTAAATTAAAAATTTGCCTTTTCTCATGGGTCTTATTTTTTTTTTGGGGGGGGGAGGGGTAAGCATTTACATTAATATTTTGAACCCAATAGCAAGAAACACACTCTTCATTTATTCAACAGAAATTAATTTCCCCATTGACATAATACAAATGGCAAACTAGAACATATGTAGCCCATTAATGATATAAACTTTGGTTTTTGGAAAAACACACCAGGGCGGAAATTATGAAGCCGATTAGAAGAGACATGCTTTAGGTAACGCAGAAATTCCAACGATTCCAAGTTTTTTCTTTTAAGGAAATTTAGCACTTTGACAAATTTGTCCACACTCAAATTAACTTAATGGGTATTGGGTACTATCCTGGCTGTTTTAAAGTACCTTAGCCATTAAATAATGAAGCCATTATAAGAGGTAAACTCAAAAATATTTGACGTGATTGATCTGGAATCAAACATTCACACTATTTTAATCATAAAATGGGAAGATATCCACCTACACACTTGAATTTTATTCACTGTCATCATCGAATTAGAAAACACTTTTTTTTTATAATGTACGAACCTATGCCACAGAAGCTTTTGGAAGTTATTGAAGGTGTTCCAGGATGGCTGGAAATAGCTTCAACAACTTTGGTCACTGGGCATCTGCACATGCCAATTGTTCCTTGAATCTAGGCTTAGTTACTGTACACCAGTGTTGAAAGTTTGAAGCCGATCTTATAAAGTTTTCTTGTGTCATGAGCGAAATATAAAACGAAAAGTTAGAAGAAAAATAATTCAGGCAACCACTGGCCGCGAATTCGATCCCCACCCGTGCAATGGTTTGTTCCCAATCTTGTCATTACGATTTCGTGCGTCAGTAATGATTTCCCTTCCTGGATACCTGATGATAGGACTATAACTACACTCAAGAGGCCAGAGCTTCTCCAGGGAACCAAAGCTTCACTTAGAATATCAGAGCTTTACATAAAGATTAACTTAGTGAAATTAACAAAACTTCACTTAGTGAAATGAAAGGCCCATACATTGAGTAATATATGGGCCTTTCTTTAAGAGAAGCTCTCTTCATTTCTCTAAGTGAAGGTTTGTTAATTTCACAAAGTTAATCTATAAGTTTTAGAAGAATACTTAACTCAAAGCTTCTTTCACATAAAACTGCATTTAGTGAAAAGACAAAAGCCTCACCTATTAAGATGATCACAGCTTCACTCAGCGTGAGGACCATAACTTCACTTGGTAAGAGGACCATTAGTTCACTCAGGACCGGAGCTTCACTCACTGAGGACCAGAGTTTCACTTGGTGAGAGAACGATCCATCGCTGAGAGGACTGTAGCTTCACTCAGTGAAAGAACGAGAGCTTCACCAGACGACCCGACCTTTGCACTCACCTTTACTTCAAGAATGAGCATCCACAAACACTCCACCTTGAACAGGTTCATCCTAGGAGAGATCTTGGTTTCTTTGCCACAGCGAGCAATATCCTGTCAAGAGCCAATCTCAGATCCGTAAGGAAATCCTTTCTTTGGAAATGGCTTTCAAATACCCCCCAACAAGGGAAGAAAGGGGAAGGGGTGACGTTCCTGATGCTGTTGAAGTATATCTCTTCACCAGATCCATCCTGATTACCTCTCTTGAAGACTAAACTCTCTAGTATAATAAGCAATGCAGCTTTCCTGAGGAATATACCATAGAGTGAGGAGAGAAAAATCTAAACAGAAGTGCCGCTTACGATTAGGAACCAGAGGAATTACGAGGCAACAGACGATAGGTATCGTCTGTTTCATGACTATATCCTGGACACAGTATTAACAGAAGGACCCACAGTAGGAGTTATATACAATTCCATACTAACCAAAATTATTTCAAAACAGGAATATGATGATAATAGCTTGACTACATCAAATATCTTAGACACAGAAGCAAATAAATAAAAGACAAATTGAACACATCAATCCAAAATAGAATGTGAATATCAAAATATTATGAATATCATGTCCCTCTCAGATCAAGAGGGACATGACCTCTCAGTGGCTGCATTCTCACTACTACTACTCTGCACCTCTCCTTCCGACAGTATTTAAGTCTCTGCACTGTCACTTGATCTTCAGATAGTTCCAGACTATGGAACTGAACTTCTCCAGGCTGAGGGACTGACAACCTCAAATCTACGACTTCAAGTGTGATGGACTGTTTACATCGTCTTCACATCGCTACTGCTCCTGCCTACTTTCTGTATTCGACTGAAGAAGCCTGTTGTGTAGGCGAAACGTTTCGGAATAAAGTTGCCTATGTGTCTTACCTACCAAAATAGAATGGCTGAGGAAATTAGTACCTTCTGTAGAGAAACGAAAATATGGTGACTGAGACTGAGCCTTCAAGATGTCGGTGCTCGTCACCACTCCAAGACTGGGGAACTAATTACAGTGTCTTGTGTACAAAGTTCTACTGTCTTTACATAATGTCCTTGTATTGTTAAAGCCACTAGAGAGCGAAACATATACAAATAAAAAATACCCAGATGTATCTTACTCTTCATTTTATCGGTATTGTGTACCATTCGATAAAGAACACTGGAGATAAGTGTACCGGTCAGGAAGGGGACTTGGTGAAGAGAGAGATTTCCAGCAGTTGTAATGGCTTTAGAGATTCTGCAGATTCGGGTAAAGTCAAAAAAATATAAGATATAAATTAGTAAAGAATAAGAATTTTATCGTTGAAAATTTCTTTGCACTCTATCATACAATTTCATTTATCCATAACAATACCATATATCCAGGTATATTTGAAAGCAGTGCATTCATATATTCTGCACTGTTTCGTGAATTTTGAGTTGTGGGAGTTGAAGTACAGACAGTCAGCGGTAGTTTAAAGAAGGTTGCCGACAGCTGCTCCTACAGCAAGAATTAGTTCAGTCAATTACAATGTATGAACACATGAAACTTCTCGCTACTCCTGGCCTGTTTCTGGACAAAATAATTAACACTGTTGGTAAATGTTAAAAAAAACGAGATAAGTGTCCTGCCCAAGCTGTTCACAACTGAAGGTTGATGAGCAACAAATGTCTATTGCTAAATTTTCGTTAATTGTCACATGTTTTATGTTTGCTGTGACGTAAATGGTTTAGAAAACCGACAAGTTGAAGAATGAGACACATGTGCAACATTTGGGGATCTTTATTGAGCCAGTGGCTTCTACATCAAGACTGGTGGACTGAATTCATCGACTCAAGGCTGAGGGACTGTTTACCTCAAACTCCTCCTCATCTACCAGTGCTTCTCTGTACTGGACTGAAGAAGCCACTGGCTGGCGAAACGTTTCCTCATTAAAGATTCTCAAATGTTGAGCAATTGTCTCATTCTTCCACTTTTGTTCGCTGTCTTGTTTTAATCCGTATCGATCTTCAAATACATCAGTAAAACATGTTCAACTATTTATTAAAAGGTTGGAAGCAGAGTTACTATATTTTTGCCATCATTTTCAGAATGTGTTACCAGTGGTAGATATACTAAAATAAATCTGAAGGAAGATAGTTACGAATTTTATCCGAATTCTTTGGTGGTGCTTATTGTGGCGTGTAAGGCCCCGGGTTACCTGTCATGCTCTTCCACCGTATGTAAAGCTGAGTAGTTTTACCTAGCAGTTTTCTGTTATTTTAGGCGTTGTTTGCCGTAGCATAAAATTCAGGCAACTGCCATATACAAAATCGATACCATGCCTAACCCTTCTAGGGCAGGGTAGGTGCCTGAGCCCGAACCTTTAGCTCTTAAGACTGTCATTCCCAATAGTCCTCCTGGGGCGGGGATGGCAGACCAGAGAGGCCTAGCTTGTGGCTAGGCCTGGGGACAGTTGGTCCCAAAGATGAGGAGGTCCTTGTGCCTCCTCCCATGGGAGACTTAGGTCTCAGACACTCCCTGAAGAGGGAGCCAAGGCCGGGCCACCACTTGGAAAAGGCCCGGGCCGGGAGAATACCCGCGAATCTTTAATAATAATAATAATAATAATAACTGCCATATACCTATGAGTCACCAGAGGACAGAGAAGCTACAAACAGACTTGGATTTTAATCAAGACAAGCGTAAAGAGTATGAAAGAAGACTGAGAAGTTAAAGAAGACAAGGGGACCTAGGAGCATAATAATTATTACACTGAATATATATCCAGAGACAAACACAAACTGCTTAAAATTAGCAGTACTTGCGGAGGCTTTCAAATCATAGAAATGCATCATGAAGCTATAATGACGAATAAAACTGTCTAATATTAATTAGATTGCTTCCCTTCTTAGAAATCTAGTTGGTAGCTCTCCTCCTGCTACTGATACTTCCGGAGTCTACCACATTTTCTGTTCCTCTTCTCCTCTTCAATACTTTGGATAAACTGGTTGCTTTCGTTCTGATAGACTTAAAGAATACAAAAGTGTTAAACTTGTCAACACTAACAATGTTCTTTTCTGTCATGTTAGAGAGCACAGTCATCCTATTGACTGGTCCTCTGCTAAAACTGTCTACCCTTCTTCTAGCTTTCACATACACCGTCTTTTTGAAACATTCCTTATACGCAACTTTCCTAATATGAATTTTAGTCTTGGCTTTGTCTCTATAGATTCCTTTCTTATTGCATTGTCAAACACTCCCGTCTTCAGGACACTCGTGACCTGACCTGATCTTTATCTCATCTTCTCTTTTCCTATATTTTCTTTACTTTTTTTTTTCTTCTGCCTACGTGGGTTCTGTCCAGTGTGTTTTTCCCTGGGTTTTTGGCCTACCCTCGTGGACCATTAGTTCTTCTGCAGTGTTCCCTTTTTTTCTTTTGTTTTTAGACCACTTCCACCACCACCACCACCACTACTACTACTACTACTACTACTACTACTACTACTACTACTACTACTACTACTACTACTACTACTGAAAAATGATATAGTTATACAATAAAGATATGGAAAAAGTTATGTATAGTTCTAGACTAAAGGAAGAAAAATTTCGCCACGATTGGCTTCTTCAGTCCTAATAGAGAGATAAGTAAGAAACGAATATATATAGTGGGAGGAGTCAGGTGGTAAGCCGTGAGAAAGTAGTAGTAGTAGTAGTAGTAGTACAATATGGTTAGATGAGTTGGGTTTGAGAAGGACGTGTCAACGTCGTGTTACAACGGTCTTCGGATTGGGTAATATTGTATTGAACAGTAATTTGGATACTGAGTAACTTCCTGATTTTTGATGGATAATGTTACTAACAGCAATTAGGGGAGCCTCTGTACACTTTCACCTTCCTAAATCATCTTCCTTAATAACTAAACCAGCCTCACTGAATTTCTTGGTGTTCAACATCGTCCCTGTGTTAGACACGGGTTTCTACGGCCGTCACGGTTGCAAGCGTTTTTATGTTCCCTGATCATAATGTCCAGAGATTTCACTGTTTTATCGCATATATTTTATCAAACCGCCCCCATATGGTATTGTGTATACTCTTGCGCTCGTGCCAGAGACTTTTATTTATTTTTATTTTATTTTTTTTTTTTTTTGCAAAATCCCAAGAATGTGGCTCTGGTAATGAGCATTACGAAGCTATGAAGAACATAAAATCAGAGAATCACTTCTTGACGATGTCAGATCATTCCTGCATCTATATATTCTATCTCGTACACTTGTATAACCAAATTTTTTAAAGCTTCTCGAGGTATTCAGTGGTACTCTACAACAGTTTGTACCACTCATCTATAATTCTATTACCAGCCCTAGAAAACACAGCTAGATGAGTCTTCACATATCCTTCCCTCACTTACCTATCAATGGAAATGCAGACAAGAATGAAGGAGGAGAGGTAGTGACCAAATATCCTGAAGAATGAGAAGAACCTGCATGAAGTGTCGCCAGCCAGCCATTGCACCGTAGCTGCCCGCCCGACCTCCACTGGTATCATTACCATTGTGACCTGCATCAAGAGAAACGAATTAGGAAAAGAAAGTATATCTACTGGAAATATAAGAGAGGGAGCAGGAGTAATGATCACAGTAATTAGTACCTGATAAAGAAAATACAGTGACCAGTGGGGAATCAGCACTGCGAAATGTACATTACAGAAAACAAGAGATAATTAACACACGTAGATACGGGAATATACATGAAAACACACAACAGAAAACATGGCAGAATTAGCACAGCGTAAGATGTACCTGTTGATGACATAACATTAAGCAGGAAATAATTTGTTGAGAGTTAGGTATTCCTGCTTATGAAGGTACAGACCGCAGGAGGGAATTAACGCAAATGACCGGGAACCTGCAAGAAGGTACACAGATAGAAAGTACCTATACAGTAGTGTACTACTATCTAGTCATGTGGATGCGACATATTCACACACATCAAGACGGTAGGTAGATAATATTGTAAGTTACAAAGGTCTCAGGGAAATGTCATGGAAACCTACTCTGATAGTTTTCAGTATTAATAAGGTGTCGACATGTTGGAAACAGAAAGCACTCAGGAATATTTGGAATATTCAGAAATACTCGTGAGTACTCAAGTACCTAGAAATTCGTAAACTCTCATAGATAATTTTCTACTGTGCAGCAGGGTCGAAAAGTATTAGATAAAGAATACTCACTAATAATCAAAATCTTACAGAAATATCTAGATATACTTGTGACTGATGATAAAATTCAAATATTTTCAAATATTTAGATATACGTAAACCCACTATGGCAATTTTCTATGTGGAGCAAGGTTGGCTGACATCATATGTTATTAGGAATATTCAGGATATTCTCTGTAGTAAAGTAGTACCAACCTACACATGTTTCAAGAACATTTTGAAACTAACGTTGCTACAAAGTTCCATACAAATTAGCCATCAGAATGATATCCACAGGATACACAGAATTCCTTCAAGTTGATCTGAACAAAGTCTTGCAATGGGCCACTGACAACAAGTTCCAGTTATTACAATAAGATATAACTACAAGACAAACTAAAAATCACTCAGTAGTTAGGAAATCTAATGTGAGAGACTTGGGAGTAAAAATATCAGATGATATCACATTCATGGAGTACAACAATGCCGTTATCGTAAGCGAGGAGAATTAAAGACTGAATAACTAGAACTTTCAAAACAAGAGATATCATGAAAATAATGATTCTCTTCAGGTAACTCGTCTTCCCTCGGCTGGAATATTGTTATATACTAACAGGTTCCTTCAAGACAGGAGACATTGCAGAACGTTAGTAGCTCGAATTACCTCTAACGATACTCAAGATCAACACTTTGAAGAATCTAGAGGGACTGATCACAACTAGCACACCGAAATCACTCAGTGTGAAAACAAATGGCTTGGCAAATAGTTGAATATACCCAATATGATAGCAGTTTGATGAATATATGGAGAGAGTTTCTAATAATTTTAAAGAGACCCCAACTCATCATCACCGTCCCATCGTGCATTAGGGGAATTACTAGTAAACCTCTAGCTGTCTTGAGAAGGGATTCGGATAAGTTCCTCAAGTCGATTCCTGCTTAACCAGGCTGTGGTGCACGCTTTGGACTGAGGCGGCGACACCAGCAACCTGGTCGACCAGGCCAGCAACCAGGAGGCCTGGTCTGTAACCAGGCTGCAGGCTAGTGACTCTCGGATGCGATTACAGGTAACCTGCAGGTAACCTCAAGCCTTCTTCCCCCTTCCCCCACCAGACAACACATCCCACACAACCAACTAAGACCAAGACCACACTATCGACCCGTTGCAGCCTCCCTAACCTCAAACATTTCCCAGAATACTTATTCAGCCTTAGCTTAATCAAGATCGAGGAAATTAAACTGACCATTTCAGTTACCTGTAGCATTTATTTAATAATTAAGCTTAGTGTTGTGAGTTGTGGACCACACGCAGCTTATTCAAGAATAAAGAAAGAAAGAAAGATTGTCCTATAGTTTTTTAAAAGACTTTGCTGTTAGTTTCCTAGAGAGTTTCAGGGGGAAGGGGTTTCCGTTTGTGAAAGGGGAAAAAAAAAATTTAAAATCCCGGGGCTAACAAAAACCAATGAGTTTTGGACCTTTTTACACACAACCTTCATTACCCTAAAAAATGAACATTAACCTGGAAGTCTCCCAACGAAAATATTGCAGCTAGCGTTAAATTTAAGGGAGATTTCAAATCCCTTTTACTGAACCAACCGAACATCTAAAAAATTTGTACCTTACAGGTGGGTTTGGTCTTGAAAACACGGTGTGGTAGGAAGTGTTAGGTAGCAATAAGGACAAAAATTGGATAGGTTATTGTTCCTTAAAAAATTCTCACTTTTCAGAAAAAAAGTAAAAATTTCAGCCCCAATCCCCTATAACTTCCGAAATGTTTAGATATATATGAACCTTCATTTCACGAAAAATTTAAGAAATAAAAAAAACAGAAAAGATTGGTTCAACTAATTTATGAAATTATTATAAGTAAAAAAACTTTAAAGACGATTAGTTCCTCTAAGAGACATGTTGTTACGTTGGAGGGTAATTCTTCGTTTTGCTAAAGAAATTTTTTGAAGAATATAAAGGGTTTTAAAATAACACATGGAAATCATAAACCAATAAAAGGGAAAATTTAAAGGATATCCGATTAAAAATTCTTTCATGCATCAACATAAGACATAGAAACTTTGAGGTCAAATTACCACAATTGCCATTGGGCCAAGTAACATAGAATCTAAAAAACGGCCCAGATTCCCCAGAAAAAAGGATTTCCAACCGCGAAATTTTTAAAAAATTTTACAAATAAATTTTATCTTTTTTATTTATTGGTAGATTGTTTGGGACTGTATGGCAAACCCCACTGTGTGGGGAAACGTTTCCTAATAAAGATCCCAAAACTGCTTTTTATGGTTTAGGTTTCTTGAATAATAGACTAATAAAAAAAAAACTTTGGGACATAAACAGTTACCCGGTGCATATAACAATGTGGGTTAACCATGAATTAACCCATAATAGTCCACTATTAATTTTATGAAAAAAAAAAAATTTCCAGTTTTAAAAAAGACAGTAAAAAAATTTATTAAATCTTACTTTGCCTAAAAAGAAACTAATTTTAGACCTCTCTATTTAAGGACGGAGTTCCGTTCTTAACAGTTATAAAAATTGTCCTGTCAGAAATTTCTTTCATTTAAAAATTACCCTGAAATTATTTTTGAACGAATTATAATTTTTAGTAAGTTAAACCCAGGGGGTCTAACCCCATCCCAATTTCCCTATAAAAATGAAGGGGATAATCACGCCTATCAAATCAGCCCATCACTAAGGGAATCAAGCTTTGAACCATCCGAGTTTACGTTTTAGCGGCTCAAAATTCCCATGGCTTTAAAGGGTTGACAGTGAGGGGGGTGGGAGTGAGACCTGGGTCTCATGATGGGTACTAATATTTCTCGGGATTTTTCCCTGTAAAGAAAATTAGGGCCACACACGAAAATTTTCCAACTTTCTTCTAAGAATATTTAAACATTGTTTAATTTTGTTTTAGTTAATGGTCACCCGACTTTTAATTTTGGGGAACACTTTTTTGGCCAACGTTTTCAATTCCCCAAGAGTTGCACATGTTTCTTTTTCAAGGTTTGGGTTTGGGATTTCTTAATTAAACTCTAGGACAAAACTTAAGCTTGGGACTAGTCTGGTTTGTTTTGTGTTTGTGTATGGTTTTGTTTTTGTTTGTGGTTCTTGGTTTTGGTAAATGTTTTTTTGTTTGTTGTGTGTGTGTGTTTGTGAAAAGTTTGTTAAATGTTGAATTTTGTTATGGTTGATTGGGGTGGTGAGGTGTGTGTGAAAATGTGTAAAGTGTGTGGTGGAGGGGTTGGTGTGTGGGTGAAGAGTGTTTTTAGGGATCATATTTATTCAATTTGGTTGTGGTTTGGTGTGTGTTTATTTTTTGGGAGTGTTGGGGGTTTGGTGGTGTGGATTGTTTTGTGGGGGGTGTCCAGTTTTTGGTGGTTGTTGTATTTGTGGGTGGGTTTTTGAATTTTAGGTGTTTTTGGGTTTTTTATATTCTTGTGTGTGTGTGTGTTTTGTGTGTGGTGTGTGTGTGTGGGGTGTGTGTGTGTGTGTGTGTGTGTGTGTGTGTTTTTGGGGGGTTGGGGTATGGTTGGGTTGTATGTGTTGGTTTTGTGGTGGTTTTTTTGTGTTGTTGGTTGTTTGTTTTTCCATTTGTTTGTGGTTGGAATTTTTGTGTTTTGTGTTGTGTTATGTGTTGTTTGTGTGTCTGTTGGGTTGTTTTGTTTGAGTTGTGTTTTATTTTGTGTGTGTGTTTTGTGTGTGGGGTGGTTGTTGTATGTATGTATGTGTGTGTATGTGTGTGTGTGCGTGTGTGTGTGTGTGTGTGTGTGTGTGTGTGGAAATGTGTGTGTGTATGTGTGTGGTGTGTGTATGTGTGTGTGTGTTGTGTGTGTGTGTGTGTGTGTGTGTGTGTGTGTGTGTGTGTGTTTTTTGTGTGTTGTTGTGTGTGTGTGTGTTTTGTGAGTGTGTGTTGTGGTGTGTGTGTGTAATGTGTGTGTGTGTGTATGTGTGTACTCACCTAGTTGAAACTTCCCTATTTGAGGTTGCGGGGGGTCGAGCCAAGCTCCTGGCCCCGCCTCTTCACTGGTCGCTACTAGGTCACTCTCCTGAACCATGAGCTTTATCGTACCTCTGCTTAAGCTATTATGGATCCGCCCCCACTACAACGCTTCCCAAACTTTTTCCACTTCCTGACTACTCTGTGGCTGAAAAAAATACTTCCTAATATCCCTTTTGATTCATAAGAAATAAGACATAAGAAAGGAGGAACACTGCAGGAGGCTGCGGGCCCCATACTAGGCAGGCCCTTTACAATTCATCCCACTAAAAAAACATTTGCCCAAACCCCAAATTTTTTCAATCCCACCCAGAAATAAGCTCTGATGTGAAAAGCCCCCACTCAAATCCAACCCCTCCCACTAAATGTACTTATCCAACCTAGATTTGAAACTACCCAAAGCCCTTTACCCTCAATAACCCAACTAGGTAGACTGTTCCACTCATCAACAAACCCTATTTCCAAACCAATACTTTCCTATGTCCTTTCTAAATCTAAACTTATCTAATTTAAATCCATTACTGCCGCGTTTCTCTTGGAGGGGACATCCTCAAGACCTTATTAATATCCCCTTTATTAATACCTATCTTCCACTTATACATTTTCGATCGGGGGTTCCCTCATTCTTCGTCTAACAAGTGAATGTAACTTAAGAGTCTTCAATCTTTCTTCATAAGGAAGATTTCTGATGCTATGTATTAATTAGTCATCCTACGCTGAATGTTTTCTAACGAATTTATGTCATTTTTTTAATACGGAGACCAGAACTGAGCTGCATAATCAAGGTGAGGCCTTACTAATGATGTATAAAGCTGCAGTATGACCTCTGGACTTTCTGTTGCTTACACTTCTTGATATAAACCCCAGTAATTTTATTTGCCTTATTACGTACGCTTAGGCATTGCTGTTTTGGGTTTTAAGGTTGCTGCTCACCCATAACCCCAAGTCCTTTTCGCAATCTGTATGGCTAAGTTCAAACATCATTTAATTTATAATGTACTAGGGTTATGGGCACCCCAAGCTTCAGAATTTGCATTTATCTACATTTGAATTTGCATTCCCACTTTTCGGGACAAGAATAGAGTTTGTTTAAATCCCCCTGAAGTTTCCCTAAATCTACGGTTTGAATCAATTATCAAAAACTATCTTTGTGTCATCGGCGAATTTGCTCATATCACTAGTAATTCCCTCATCAAATCATTGATATATATTATAAACAAAAACGGGCCCAAGACTGATCCCTGTGGAACGCCACTTGTTACAGATCCCCACTGGGATTTAAACCCCATTTAGGACACTCTCTGCCTTACTGTCCAGTGAGCCAGACTCGATCCACGAGGGGGCACTTTTCCCCCAATGCCATGAGCTGCCACTTTCTTTACAGTCTATGGGTGAGGAAACTCTATCAAAACCCTTTTACTAAAATCTAAGTAATATATCAGATTCTTATTGTGGTCAACAGCCTCAAAACTTTACTGAAGAAATTTAAATTAAATTAGTTAGACAAGACCGGCCCTTGTGAATCCTTTGCTGGGGTTCATTAATCAAGCTATGCTTATCGAGTTTGGCTTCTTATAATCTCAGCTATAATTGACTCTAGTAATTTGCCTACAATTGAGGCCCAGGCTTATTGGGCGGTAATTTGACGGTAACGGACTTGGCCCCCTGTTTTAAAAAATAGGAGTTTACATTAGCCATCTTCCACATATCAGACCTACCCCTGTTTGAAGAGATAATTAAAAATATTATTTAAATGGTTTCACAGAGTTCCCATTTTCCCATTCCTTAAGAACCCTTGAAAAAACTCATCAGGACCCGGCGACTTATTTTGCTTCAGTCTGTCTATCTGCCTCACAACCATCTCACTAGTGACTGTGATGTTACATAATTTATCTACTTCTAGCCACTGTAAAAATAATTACTGGAATATTGTTAGTATCTTCTGTGTAAAAACTGAGAGAAAATAATTATTTAAAATCAAGCACTTTTCATTCTCATTGTCAGTATGGTGCCCATAGTTATTTTTAAGGGGGACCTATCTTATCTCTAACTTTTGTTCTATAGACCTGGAAAAAACTTTTTGGGTTAGTTTTGAATCCTAGCAACTTTAATTTATAGTCCCTTTTACCCTTTTCTATCCCCTTTTAATGTCCCTCTTATGTCATATACTGATTCTTAAGTGACCCTCACCTCTTTTGATACGCCTTTTTAAATTCCTTGTTTATGCTAGTAGATATTTGAGGCCTATTATTCATCCATTTTGGTCCATTCTATTTGTTTCTAATTTCTTTATTTTGGGAAAAACGCTCTTTGAGCAGCATGTATAGTGTTCAGAAAACTGTCATATTGATAGCTCTCTTCGTTACCCCAGTCAACAGATGATAAGTGTTCTCTAAGCCCATCGTAATCTGCTAAGCGAAAATCTGGGACTGTTACTGAGTTATCGCCTTCAGCTTCCAACTGTGTCCCCGTGTTGCTGTGTCCAGTCTCTGGAACATCCTGTCTTTGTCCACCTTGTCAATTCCTCTCAGTATTTTGTATGTCGTTATCATGTCCCCCCTATCTCTCCTGTCCTCCAGTGTCGTCAGGTTGATTTCCCTTAACCTCTCATCATAGGACATACCTCTTAACTCTGGGACTAGTCTTGTTGCAAACCTTTGCACTTTCTCTAGTTTCTTTACATGCTTGGCTAGGTGTGGGTTCCAAACTGGTGCCGCATACTCCAATATGGGCCTAACGTACACAGTGTACAGGGTCCTGAACGATTCCTTATTAAGATGTCGGAATGCTGGGTTTTGAGGTTTGCTAGGCGCCCTATGCTGCAGCAGTTATTTGGTTGATGTGCGCTTCAGGAGATGTGCCCGGTTTTTATACTCACCTCAAGATCTTTTTTCCCTTGAGTGATGTTTGTAAATCTCTGGCCCCTAGACTGTACTCCGTCTGGGGGTCTTCTTTGCCATTCCCCAATCTTTATGACTTTGCACTTTGTGGGATTAAACTCCAGGAGCCAATTGCTGGACCAGGTCTGCAGCCTGTACAGATCCCTTTGTAGTTCTGCCTGGTCTTCGATCGAATGAATTCTTCTCATCAACTTCACGTCATCTGCAAACAGGGACACGTCGGAGTCTATTCCTTCCGTCATGTCGTTCACAAATACCAGAAACAGCACTGTGTGTGTGTATGTGTGTGTGTGTGTATGTGTGTGTGTATGTGAGTGTGTGTGTATGTGTGTATGTGTGTACTCACCTAGTTGAGGTTGCACGGGTCGAGTCCGAGCTCCTGGCCCCGCCTCTTCTCTGGTCGCTACTAGGTCACTCTCCTTGAACCGTGAGCTTTATCATACCTCTGCTTAAAGCTATGTATGAATCCTGCCTCCACTACATCGCTTCCCAAACTATTCCACTTCCTGACTACTCTGTGGCTGAAGAAATACTTCCTAACATCCCTGTGATTCATCTGTGTCTTCAACTTGCAACTGTGTCCCCTTGTTCTTCTGTCCCATCTCTGGAACATCCTGTGTATGTGTTTGTGTGTGTGTGTGTGTTTGTGTGTGCATGTGTGCGTGTGTGTGTGTGTGTACTCACCTAGTTGTACTCAACTAGTTGAGGTTGCGGGGGTCGAGTCCGAGCTCCTGGCCCCGCCTCTTCACTGATCGCTACTAGGGTCACTCTCCCTGAGCCGTAAGCTTTATCATACCTCTGCTTAAAGCTATGTATGGATCCTGCCTCCACTACATCGCTTCCCAAACTATTCCACTTACTGACTACTCTGTGGCTGAAGAAATACTTCAACATCCCTGTGATTCATCTGTGTCTTTTAGCTTCCAACTGTGTCCCTTGTTACTGTGTCCAATCTCTGGAACATCCTGTCTTTTGTCCCCCTTGTCAATTCCTCTCAGTATTTTGGAATGTCGTTATCATGTCCCCCCTATTCTTCCTGTCCTCCAGTGTCGTCAGGTTGATTTCCCTTAACCCTCCTCGTGGGGCATCCTCTTAGCTCTGGGACTAGGGCTTGTTGCAAACCTTTGCACTTTCTCTAGTTTCTTTTTCGTGCTTGGTAGGTGTGGGTTCCAAACTGGTGCCGCATACTCCAATATGGGCCTAACGTATACGGTGTAAAAGGGTCCTGAACGATTCCCTTTTTAAGATGTTTGGAATGCTGCTCTGAGGTTTGCTAGGCGCCCCTATGCTGCAGCAGTTATTTGGTTTATGTGCGCTTCAGGAGATGTGCCTGGTGTTATACCCACCCAAGGGTCTTTTCCTTGAGTGAGGTTTGTAGTCTTGCCCCCTAGACGTACTCCGTCTGCGGCCTCTTTGCCCCTTCCCCCAATCTTCATGACTTTGCACTTGGTGGGATTGAATCCAGGAGCCAATTGCTGGACCAGGTCTGCAGCCTGTCCAGATCCCCTTTGTAGTTCGCCTGGTCTTCGATCGGAGATGTATTCTTCTCATCAACTTCACGTCCCTCTGCAAAACAGGGACACCTCAGAGTCTATTCCTTCCGTCATGTCGTTCACAAATACCAGGGAAAAAGCACTGGTTCCTAGGACCCGACCCCTGCGGGACCCGCTGGTCAAGGTGCCCACTCTGAGACGTACCATGACTCGCTGCTGTCTTCCTGACAAGTATTCCCTGATTTCCCTTGTAGTGCCTTCCCTGTTATCCCTGCTTGGTCCTCCAGTTTTTGCACCCCAAACTTTTGTGTGGAACTGTGTCAAACGCTTCTTGCAGTCCAAGAAAATGCAATCCACCCACCCCTCTCTCTCTTGTCTTACTGCTGTCACCATGTCATAGAACTCCAGTAGGTTTGTGACACAGGATTTCCGTCCCCGAAACCTGCTGGCTGCTGTTGATGAGATATTCCTTTCTAGGTGTTCCACCACTCTTCTCCTGATAATCTTTCTCCATGATTTTGCATACTATACATGTCAGTGACATGGTCTGTAGTTAATGCTTCATGTCTGTCTCCTTTTTTAAAGTTGGGACTACATTTGCTGTCTTCCATGCCTCAGGCAATCTCCCTGTTTCGATTTGATGTATTGAATTTTTGTTTGTTAGGGGGGACCTAGCGCCTCTGCTCCCTCTTCAATAACCCATGTGTGTGTGTATGTGTGTGTGTGTGTTTGTGTGTGTGTGTGTATGCGAGTGTGTTTGTGTATGTGTTTGTTTGTGTGTGTGTGTGTGGTGTGTGTGTGTGTGTGTGTGTGTGTGTGTGTTGTGTGTGGTGTGTGTGTGTGTTTCGTGTGTGTGTGTGTGTGTGTGTGGTTTGGGGTGTGTGTATGTGTGTGTGCATGTGCGTTTTGTATGTGTGTGTGTGTGTGTATGTGTGTGTGTGTGTCGTGTGTGTATGTGTGTATGTACTCACCTAGTTGTACTCACCTAGTTGAGGTTGCGGGGGTCGAGTCCGAGCTCCTGGCCCGCCTCTTCACTGATCGCTTTTCTAGGTCACCTCCCTGGGGCCGTGAGCTTTATCATACCTCTGCTTAAAACTATGTATGGATCCTGCCTCCACTACATCGCTTCCCAAACTTTTTCCACTTACTGACTACTCTGTGGCTGAAGAAATACTTCCTAACATCCCTGTGATTCATCTGTGTCTTCAGTTCCCAACTGTGTCCCTTGGTTACTGTGTCCAATCTCTGGAAACATCCTATCTTTGTCCCTTGTTCCCAAATTTCCCCTCAGTATTTTGTATGGGCGTTATCATGTCCCCCCTATCTCTCCTGGGCCTCCAGTGTCGTCAGGTTGATTTACCTTAACCTCTCCTCGTAGGGACATACCTCTTAGCTCTGGGACTAGTCTTGTTGCAAAAACCCTTTTCACTTTCTCTAGTTTCTTTTACGTGCTTGGCTAGGTGTGGGTTCCAAATGGTGCCGCATACTCCAATATGGGGTCTAACGTATACGGTGTACAGGGTTTCCCGAAAGATTCCTCATTAAAATGTCGGAATGCTGTTCTGAGGTTTGCTAGGCGCCCCTATGCTGCGACAGTTATTTGGTTGATGTGCGCTTAAGGAGATGTGCCTGGTGTTATACTCACCCCAAGATCTTTTTCCTTGAGTGAGGTTTGTTAGTCTCTGACCCCCTAGACTGTACTCCCTCTGCGGCCTTCTTTGCCCTTCCCCAATCTTCATGACTTTTGCATTGGTGGGATTGAACTCCAGGAGCCAATTGCTGGACCAGGTCTGCAGCCCGTCCAGATCCCTTTGTAGTTCTGGGCCTGGTCTTTCGATCGAGTGTATTCTTCTCATCAACTTCACGTCATCTGCAAACAGGGACACCTCAGAGTCTATTCCTTCGTCATGTCGTTCACAAATTTCAGAAAAAAGCCACTGGTCCTAGGGACTGACCCTGCGGGACCCGCTGGTCACAGGTGCCCACTTGACACCTCGCCCCGTACCATGACTCCCGTGCTGGTCTTCCTGACCCAAGTATTCCCTGATTTCCATTGTAGTGCCTTCCCTGTTATCCCTGCTTTGTCCTCCCGTTTTTTTCACCAATCTCTTGTGTGGAACTTTTGGGCAAACGCCTTCTTGCAGTCCAAGAAAATGCAATCCACCCACCCCTCTCTCTCTTGTCTTATGGCTGTCACCATGTCATAGGAAATCCAGGTAAAGGGTTTTTGAAAACAGGATTTCCCGCCCTGAAACCATGTGGCGCTGTTGATGAGATCATTCCCTTTCTAGGTGTTCCACCACTCTTCTCCTGATAATCTTCTCCATGATTTTGCATACTTACATGTCAGTGACACTGGTTGTAGTTTAAGTTTCAAGTCTGTCTCCTTTTTAAAGATTGGGACTACATTTGCTGTCTTCCATGCCTCAGGCAATCTCCCTGTTTCGATAGATGTATTGAATATTGTTGTTAGGGGTACACTTTAGCGCCTCTGCCCCTCTCTCAATACCCATGGGGAGATGTTATCTGGCCCCATTGCCTTTGAGGTATCTAGCTCACTCAGAAGCCTCTTCACTTCTTCCCGGTTGGGGTGCACTGTGTCCAGCACTTGGTGGTGTCCCCCACCTCTCCGTCTTTCTGGAGTCCCTTCTGTTCCTCTGTGAACACTTCTTTGAATCTCTTGTTGAGTTCTTCACTACTTCCGGTCTTTTCCCTGTTTCTCTCCTCCTTCCTTCCTTACCCTGATTACCTGGTCCTTGACTGTTGTTTTCCTCCTGATTGGGCTGTACAACAGTTTCGGGTAAAGTTTTGGCTTTCGTGCTATGTCATTTTCAAGTCTTTGGGCCTCCTTCTTATCTGTGCATATTCGTTTCTGGCTCTACGACTGGTTTTCCTTCATTTCTTATTCCCTTGGTTTTCCCTTTCCTAATTTTTACCAGGGCACCTTTGGTTTTTCTTCCCTGACCTTTGGGTAAAACCTTCCTCACCCTTTGGCTTTTTTCTACTTTTACCTTTTTAAACCCTTCCCTGCCTTTTGGGGTTTTGTTCACCATATTCTCATCCATTCTGGCCCCGCCTCTTTGTGTGTGTGTGTGTGTGTGTGTGTGTGTGGTGTGTGTGTGTGTGTGTGTGTGTGTGTGGTGTATGTGTGTGTGCGTGCGTGTGTTTGTGTATGTGTTTGTGTGTGTGTGTGTGTGCTTTTGTGGGGTGTATGTGTGTGTGTGTGTTTGTGTGTGTGTGTATGTGAGTGTGTTTGTGTATGTGTTTGTTTGTGTGTGTGTGCGTGTGTGTGTGTGTGTGTGTGTGTACTCACCTAATTGTGATTGCAGGTGTCGAGATTCAGCTCCTGGCCCCTCCTCTTCACTGGTCGCTAGTAGGTCCTCTCTCTCCATGCCCCATGAGCTTTATCATACCTCGTATTAAATCTTTGTATGGTTTCTGCCTCCACTACGTCACTTACCAGACTATTCCACTTCCTAACAACTCCATGACTGAAGAAATACTTTCTAACATCCCTCTGACTCATCGGAGTCTTCAACTTCCATTTATGACCCCTTGTTTCTGTGTCCCATCTCTGGGGCATCCTGTCTCTGTCGTGTGTGT
>NC_069401.1:100546445-100568945 GCF_026875155.1 Cherax quadricarinatus | reverse complement strand
GATTGGGAAAACCTGGAGCCACATGGGGGTCACGAAACATGGAGAGCCAAGATGATGGATGTGGTACTGGCAAACCTCATACACCAACATGTTAGGGACACTACCAGAGAGAGGGGGAGGATGAACCAGCAAGACTGGACCTTGTGCTCACCCTGAGTAGCTCAGACATTGAGGACATCACATGTGAAAGACCCCTTGGAGCTAGTGACCACGTGGTTCTGAGCTTTGAATACATCGTGGAGCTACAAGTGGAGAGGGTAACAGGAGTAGAAAAGGAAAAGCCAAACTATAAAAGGGGGGACTACACAGGTATGAGGACCTTCCTGCAGGAGGTTCAGTGGGAATGAGAGTTGGTAGGAAAGTCAGTAAACGAAATGATGGACTATGTAGTAATAAAATGCAAGGAGGCAGAGGAAAGATTTGTTCCCAAGGGTAACAGAAATAATGGGAAGAACAGAACGAGCCCTTGGTTCACCCGAAGGTGTAGCGAGGCAAAAACTAAGTGCTCTAGAGAATGGAAAAAGTACAGAAGGCAAAGGACTCAGGAAAATAAAGAGATTAGTCGACGAGCCAGAAACGAGTATGCACAGATAAGGAGAGAGGCGCAGCGGCAGTACGAAAACGACATAGCATTGAAAGTCAAGTCTGACCCGAAACTGCTTTACAGCCTCATCAGGAGGAAGACAACAGTCAAGGACCAGGTAATCAGGCTGAGGAGAGAAGGTGGGGAGCTCACGAGAAATGACCAAGGAGTATGTGAGGAGCTCAACATGATATTTCAGGAAGTATTTACAGTGGAGGCTGAAGGGACACTGGGAAGGCAAAACAGTGGAGTACACTAACAAGGAATATACCAACAAGTGTTGGACGAATTACACACAACTGAGGAGGAGGTGAAGAAGCTCCTGAGTGACCTTGATACCTCAAAGGCGGTGGGACCGCGCACCATCTCTTCGTGAGTCCTTAGAGAGGGAGCAGAGACACTATGTGTGTCACTAACCAAAATCTTCAACACTTCCCTTGAAACTGGGCACCTACATGAAGTATGGAAGAAGGCAAATGTAGTCCCCATCTTTAAGAAATGAGACAGAAATGAAGCACTAAATTATAGACCAGTGTCACTGACGTGTATAGTATGCAAAGTCATGGAGAAGATTATCAGGAGGAGAGTGGTGGAGCACATGGAGTGAAACAAGATTATAAACGACAGCCAGCACGGATTCATGGAAGGCAAATCCTGTGTCACAAACCTACTAGAGTTTTATGACAAGGTAACTGAAGTAAGAAATGAGAAGGAGGGATGGGTTGATTGCATTTTCTTGGACTGCAAGAAGGCCTTCGACACATTTCCTCACAAGAGATTAGTACAGAAGCTAGAGGATCAGGCACATATAACAGGAATGGCACTGCAATGGATCAGAGAATACCTAACAGGGAATCAACAGCGAGTCATGGTCCGTGATGAGGTATCACAGTGGGCGCCTGTGACGAGCGGGGTCCCACAGGGGTCAGTCCAGAGACCAGGGCTATTCTTGGTAGATGTGAGCGACATGACGGAAGGGATGGACTCAGAAGTGCCCCTGTGTGCAGATGATGTGAAGTTAATGGGGAGAATTAAATCAGATGCGGACCAGACAGGTCTACAAAGAGACCTGGACATGCTGGATGCGTGGTCCAGCAACTGGCTCCTAGAATTTAACCCCGCCAAATGCAAAGTCATGAGGATCGGAGAAGGGCAAAGAAGACCGCAGACAAAGTATGGGCTAGGAGGCCAAAGACTGCAAACCTCACTCAAGAAGAAAGATCTAGGAGTGTGTATAATACCGAGTACGTCGCCAGAAGCACACATTAACCAGATAACTGCTGCGGCATATGGTCGCCTGGCAAACCTGAGAATAGCGTTCCGGTATCTCAGTAAGGAATCGTTCAAGACTCTATACACTGTGTAAGTCAGGCCAATACTGGAGTATACAGCACCAGTTTGGATCCCACACCTGGTCAAACACGTCAAGAAATTAGAGAAAGTGCAAAGGTTTGCAACAAGGCTAGTTCCAGAGCTAAGGGGAATGTCCTATGAAGAAAGGTTAAGGGAAATCGGTTTGACGGCACTGGAGGACAGGATGGTCCGGGGAAACATGATAACGACATACAAAAACTGCGTGGAATATACAAGGTGTACAGAGACAGGATGTTCCGGAGATGGGACACAGAAACAAGGTGTCACAATTGGAAGCTGAAGACTCAGATGAGTCGAAAGGATATTAGGAATATTTCTTCAACCACAGAGTCGTTAAGAAGTGGAATAGTCTGGCAAGCGATGTAGTGGAGGCAGGAACCATACATAATTTTAAGACGAGGTATGATAAAGCTCATGGAGCAGGGAGATGGAGGACCCAGTAGCGATCAGTGAAGAGGAGGGGCCAGGAACTGAGTCTAGACTCCTGCACCCACAATTAGGTGAGTACAATTAGGTGAGTACACACACACACACACACACACACACACACACACACACACACACACACACACACACACACACACACACACACACACACACACACACACACTAACATAACAGGTCAAGTCATGATTAATAACATCATCATCCTAGAGAAATTAAGTTATTTAAAACTTAACTTTCCTGTAACATTTAATACGCTTGTGCAATGAGCATTCTCTTATATATTTAACAGTGTCACTATAATTTTAATAATAAAAATATAGAAAAAATATCGGTATTGGTATCGGCCAGAAATAGGGTATGAGTATCGGAAATTTTTTTAATATTCTTCCCAACACATACATTACACTCGGCCAAGTAAATCATGATAACTCATAATTTATATTTAGTGGATTCCCGACCCAGATTACGATGTCCCTTGATCTAGTCTTCTCTTTACATTCAGTTCGTGTCTTCCCTCCCACCAAGCCTGGTGGCTAAAGCTCTCGCTTCCCACACGGAGAGTCTGGGTTCGAATCCCGGCGGGTGGAAACATTTCGACGCGTTTCCTTACACCTGTTGTCCAGTTCACCTAGCAGCAAGTAGGTACCTGGGTGTTAGTCAACTGGTGTGGGTCTCATCCTGGGGGAATTAACCCTGGAGGGTTAAAAATATGAAGATCTTATCTTATCTTAGCTCACTGTTACCTGAAAGTAATTTCTTACGCTAGTTCTCTTGTAAAAGGTCCGCACAAACGTGGTTTATTCTTCAAAGTACCGACACCAACATTCAGTAATTTTAATTATTTATCCAACTTGAATTTCCACGCAAATACTGTCGGAAGGTATTCTTGAAGGATTAATTAAAATACAGTGTTACACCTACACTTACTATGACTAAGTTGTCCTTGAGAAGGCTTAGCTTCCCTGGAGATAATCCTTCTCAAGGTTGGTTCATTAACTGGATTTAAAGTTATCGGCTACACGAGGATCATGAAGACTGTATTAACCATGTTCACCACTAGCCAAGTCAAGAATAATCTAGAAAAAAAAAGGGATTACAATAAGCTCCAATCTAACACACTCAAACACGCCTTCTAGATGTCTTCCCCCATCCCCCGCCCCTAGCATTTTTCTAAATTTTCCCTCTTAATATATCTTTCCCTTAATTTATTACTAAATATCACTCTTTTTATTATTTCCTGTCTTCAAACGTGAAGATATGGTCAGGCGTAAATCGACGCAAAGCCACACCATGTTTACCTATCCCCACCCTCACTCCCAGTATCGACTGGCGGATTGACTAATGGATCGACTGATACACTAATTATCTTTCCTGTCTGTGCTATCTGTCCTACATCAGTATGTCTTACTACGTTTATACCATCGCCAGGCTTACGGTGTAGCTAAGATGCTGTTATACAGTAATCAGTGTTATATCTTACATACTGTCCAATTGTTTACATAAGAACATAAGAACATAAGGAAGAAGGAGCAGTGCAGCAGGCTTACTGGCCCATGCGAGGCAGATGCAATTCTCCTACCGGTTTAAGCTAATGCCTTGACCTAGTCAGGTCAGGTCACATTCACTTAAGGAAGGAGCACGGCATGTGACCTAGTAGCACAAGGTGATAACCTCTATATAGTCCACGGGAGAGGAAGGTTAAAAATTTAATGTGCATCATGGAGTACATCCTATTTTTAAGGTTGTATTTAATTAAAATACTAATTTTGTCACACAGTTTTATTTAATTTTATTCCTGAGAAAAAAAAATATAAATGAACTCCGCAACTTCCTACACAGATAACAACGCTAACGCCAGTAACACCAACAGTACCAGTAACAACAACAACAATACTGACAACGCCAACGCCTAAAGCACCAACACTACTATTAACAACATCATTAACAACGTTGACGCCAACAACACCAACACTGCTAGTAATACCACCACTAACAACGCTAATGCCAACAACACCAACACTACTAGTAACAACATTAAATTGAGCAACACCTAAAATAACACTAGTGCCACTTCCAGCACCTACACCAATACCAACAAAAATATCACTACGAACATTATAACATCACCACCATCTCCATTACCTCCAACAACACCACCAGCACCAACAATACCTCCTACAGCACAAACACCACCAACACCTCCAGCATCACTATCACTGCCAACAATACAAACACCAATACCAATAGCACCACGAATACCTCCAACAATACCTACGACTTGATCAAGTCAAGTCATTTCAAATCAAGTATCTTTCTCATCACCAACGACACCAACACCAACACTAGCTGGAGTATACAGTACCAGACAAGAGGATTAAACAACACACAAAGATATCCATTCAAAGTTATCTTTAAGAGTTTACCTGATTTTTTTTTCTTCGTCCTCCATCTTTTCGATTTTATTTCGTTCATAACTCGAAAACTCCTCATAAAATCGCTTTCATTATCTTTCAGCATTTATATACAGTAAAGAGGACCAAATATTTGCAACAACTGACATGTTCACTCTCACTCTGACCAAAATTGTTGCACCCATTCCCAGCATTGTGCAACAGCTTGGGTAACTTCCAAAACCCTCACTGGCCAAGCTCAAACATTCAATAAAGCTGCCAAAGAAATCAACAACGGCAAAGAGTAAAATTCAGATGCGTAGAAGCAAATTTAACAAAATTATCTGTAAAAAAAAAAAAGTTTAAAATTTTCATTCCTGTTAAACCACGTTAAATAATTTTCAGTTTATCTCTTCTGAACGGCATCAATATTTAATTGTTAATTCATTTGTTGGACAGGATAGTAACTATTAATTTTCGTTTGCGTGCAGATAAATTTATTTTTGTAGTAAAACAGTAAATAACAAGACCTGGAATCGTTGGAATCCGTGCCATACCTGGAGAATGACTCGTCTGAACGCCTTCAAATCTTCTCCACAACGCAAGAGTCACGCTGCCACTGAGTTGCATATGTCCCACTCTGCCAATTTTATTAAATATATAGTGATTATTTACCTTTTATTCAATAAATAAAGAATGATTCTTCTAATAGGCTTGAAAATATTATTGGCGTTGCATTCTGTAAGAAAGATTACATCTTATAAGTTTATTATGAATGAATTCAAATTTAAAATTTTACCGAAATTGTTAAATAACCTGGAATATTTGGAATTAGATCGATTGATGGAGAATGTCTTTTCCGATCAGCTTCAAACTTTTATCACTGGTGAGCTTCATTAAAACGGAACTTCCGATCTTCTTCATATTTAAATATACCTGAACGTAGGTATATTTAAATATGAAATATTTTTGTTTTAATTGGGGCTGTTTAGGTGCCCGTTTGCCTACTTTTTTGCTATTTTCTCAAATTGTATTCTGTAAACAAATCAAAATAAAAAAAAACCTTACAGGATTGTCGAGATTTTTATTTAGAATGTAAATAATAAAGTAAACTAGAAGGAAAATTAAAATGTTCCGAAAAGTAGGAGAGACTCTTAATTTTTGGAACATTCTACATAACACTTGCATTTGCATTCTCACAAATTTTCGTTTATTACTAGAGAACGTCTTATTCGATCAACTTCAAATTTTCAAGGCTTCTGTTATGTACCTTGGACTAGATTCACTGCCCTTTTTGAATGTATAGATGCCCTATGTACAATTCTTCATAGGTCATTCCCAAATTTCCCCATTAAGCCTTCATAAATACGTTTCTTTTGTCTCACACATACCTTAACACACAACCAGTCACTTTTTCCCCGTGTCTGTTCCATGGTTCACATTGTCCTTCATAGACCCATATGCCGACATGTTTATATTCTTGTTTTTGAAACAGGTGTGAGTTTGTAAATGGTCCAAGTCGGATCGAAACGTCGTCGTATAATCCTCCTATGTGTAGGAAATCTCTGTTACAGATATTGAGTGCTCAGAAAGAAGCCTGTGACAATGCCTTTCTGTCCAGAGGTCATAAAATGAGATGTAGTGGACTAAATCAATTTTCGTTGGTTATCTTTCTGCAGACTTTGTTTTGTAAGTTGTCATTATTCCTGATAAGAACATCGAGGCAGGAAGTTTGTTTAGGAGAGATTTATACGGCCAGCCATAGCGCTACGCCAGCATCCTAGTACTGCCAACACTATACCATTAAGACAATGCCACCAACTTATCCTGAACACAAAATCAGTAACACAACACCTCAAACACAGCACCATCAACGCAACACTAGCAGCAAAACACATTTACCATAAGTGACACCAACACTACCAATACGCAGGAAATAAATGGTATCAAATACCGACACAGTGGAAATATAAACAGATATGCAGTATAATGTGATCCTTTATTGACAACGTTTCACCCACACAGTGGGCTTTTTCAAGTCACACAGAACTACCTGGGGTGGAAGGTACGGGAGTATTTATAGTCATGTTCGGAATGTTGAGGTCAGGTGGAGAATGCTGCATCTGATGATCTACCGGGTGGAGTTATAGTCTTGGGTAGCTTGGCAGGGGTATTGGACAAGTTGTGAGTAGACCTTCTGCAGTGTTCTATGTTCTTATGGGATAGCGATGAAGAAGTTTCTTGGCGAGTGGTTCAGCTATGTTATAGAAGCCGTTGTTCTGGTTGAAATTGTTGGTTATAGAGATAAGCGATGATTCCAGGATTCTTCGGCATTGAGTGTTGTCTTCTGTGGCGGTAAGTCTTGAGTTTCTGTAGTTAATTAAATGGTTGTGTGAATTGCGATGTTGTACACAGGCATTCCTTGTATCGTCAGTCCTGCTTGCATATTGGTGTTCTGAAATACGTGTTTGGAGGTCTCTTGATGTTTCGCCCACATATAATTTGTTGCAGTCATTACAAGGGATTATGTATACCCCTGCAGAGGACGATGGCTTGTCCTGTCTACTACTGGTGATGTCCTTGATGGTCGTGGTTGTGGAGGTAGATACTTGGAATGATGTATTGGAAAAGATGTTGGAAATATGTTTGGCAATGGAGATGGTGGGGAGGACTATGTATCTCTTCTCGGCAGTGTCTTCTCTGGGTGTGTTGAAGATGTTTAATGCCCGCCGTCTGCAGTCTCTGATGAAGTGACGAGGATAGTGGAGTTTAGAAAATACTTGTTCAATTATAGTGCATTCTTCCTCAAGGAACTCATTGCTGCAGATTCTGAGTGCACGCAGGAAGAAGCCTATAATTACACCACGTTTGGTTTTGGTGTCGTGGTGAGAGTAGAAGTGGAGAAGATCGTTTTGGTTGGTGGGTTTTCGATAGACTTTAAAACGAAGTTCGTGGTCAGCTTTGCAGAGCAGAACATCAAGGAAAGGAAGAGTGTTGTCGACTTCTTCTTCAAGTGTGAACTGGATTGAAGGCTCGACCTGGTTGAGCTTGTCTTGGAGAACTTGAACGTTGAAGAGTTTAGGAGTTATGAGGAGAATGTCGTCAACATAACGGAGCCAGGTGACAGACGAAGGAATAATGTTGGGGAAACGTTCGGCTTCTAGATGTTCCATGTATAGGTTCGCCAGGACCGCACTGAGTGGCGAACCCATGGGTAGTCCAAAAGTCTGCTGAAAGAGGTGATTTTCGAAAGAGAAACACGTAAAGCCAACACATAGTTCAACAAGGTCGATGAAATCGCTGGCTGGAATGGGAAGATCAAGTGAATCGTCAATTTTCTTGCGCAAGAGATCGATGGCTTGTGTAGTAGGTACTTTGGTGAATAGGGAAGTCACGTCAAGGCTGGAAAGTTTCTTGTTCCTGATGTTGATGTTGCGAATGCGATTGAGAAGATCACCCGAGTGTTTGAGATGTGCTGGACTGATAGTGCCCAAGAGTTTAGAGAGGTGTTTCGCGAGAATTCCTGAGAGCTGGTGGGGAGCACTGCCTATTCCCGAGGATATGGGCCTCAGTGGGATACCAGGCTTGTGAGTTTTTGGCAGGCCGTACATTCTGGCAGGTCTGGGGTTGCTTGGGATGGTGTGCAGAAGTTTCTTCCCTTGTTCTGAGCCCCTCAGAATGCGGCGAGTCCTTTGAAGAAAAGTTTTAGTAAGGTTGTCCACTTGGTTAGTTGTGAGAGGTTTGTAGGTATCTGGGTCATTAAGTAGATTGAGCATTTTGTTCCTGTAATCGTCAGTGTTCATGATAACAACACCACCTCCTTTATCAGCGGTGGTGACCCTGATGGTCGTGTCTTCTGCTAAACCTTTGAGTGCATTGATGTAACGTCGAGGTATGACTCGGGAGCTGCGTGTTGAGATGGCTGCTGAGATGATGCCTTGAAGATAGCCTTTTTGTTTTTGGCGATGAAATTGAGGTCTTGTTTTGGTTTCGTAACTCCTGTTGCGAATTTGAGGCCTAAGCTGAGGGCTTCAGTTTCTGTGGTTGACAGTAGACGAGATGAAAGATTTTGAATAATTTCAGGTCTTCCTAAACTTTTCCAATTACTATTATCGCAGAGTGTTTGTAGTTTCCTAGTAAGTCTGATCTTCTGTTGAACATTCGCAGCCATCTCAACACGCAGCTCCCCAGTTGAACTATGTGTTCGAAAATCACCTCTTTCAGCAGACTTTTGGACTACCCATGGGTTCGCCACTCAGTGCGGTCCTGGCGAACCTATACATGGAACATCTAGAAGCCGAACGTTTCTCCAATATTATTCCTTCGTCTGTCACCTGGCTCCGTTATGTTGACGACATTCTCCTC
The DNA here is from genome assembly GCF_026875155.1 of Cherax quadricarinatus. Lineage (NCBI taxonomy): Eukaryota > Metazoa > Arthropoda > Malacostraca > Decapoda > Parastacidae > Cherax > Cherax quadricarinatus. Next base: position 100,559,786 of record NC_069401.1, on the reverse strand, counting down.
ATAACTCCTAAATGCTTCAACGTTCAAGTTCTCCAAGACAAGCTCAACCAGGTCGAGCCTTCAATCCAGTTCACACTTGAAGAAGAAGTCGACAACACTCTTCCTTTCCTTGATGTTCTGCTCTGCAAAGCTGACCACGAACTTCGTTTTAAAGTCTATCGAAAACCCACCAACCAAAACGATCTTCTCCACTTCTACTCTCACCACGACACCAAAACCAAACGTGGTGTAATTATAGGCTTCTTCCTGCGTGCACTCAGAATCTGCAGCAATGAGTTCCTTGAGGAAGAATGCACTATAATTGAACAAGTATTTTCTAAACTCCACTATCCTCGTCACTTCATCAGAGACTGCAGACGGCGGGCATTAAACATCTTCAACACACCCAGAGAAGACACTGCCGAGAAGAGATACATAGTCCTCCCCACCAACTCCATTGCCAAACATATTTCCAACATCTTTTCCAATACATCATTCCAAGTATCTACCTCCACAACCACGACCATCAAGGACATCACCAGTAGTAGACAGGACAAGCCACCGTCCTCTGCAGAGGTATACATAATCCCTTGTAATGATTGCAACAAATTATATGTGGGCGAAACATCAAGAGACCTCCAAACACGTATTTCAGAACACCAATATGCAAGCAGGACTGACGATACAAGGAATGCCTGTGTACAACATCGCAATTCACACAACCATTTAATTAACTACAGAAACTCAAGACTTATCGCCACAGAAGACAACACTCAATACCGAAGAATCCTGGAATCATCGCTTATCTCTATAACCAACAATTTCAACCAGAACAACGGCTTCTATAACATAGCTGAACCACTCGCCAAGAAACTTCTTCATCGCTATCCCACATAAGAACATAGAACACTGCAGAAGGTCTACTCACAACTTGTCCAATACCCCTGCCAAGCTACCCAAGACTCTATAACTCCACCCGGTAGATCATCAGATGCAGCATTCTCCACCTGACCTCAACATTCTGAACATGACTATAAATACTCCCGTACCTTCCACCCCAGGTAGATCTGTGTGTGACTTGAAAAAGCCCACTGTGTGGGTGAAACGTTGTCAATAAAGGATCACATTATACTGCATATCTGTTTATATTTCCACTACCAATACGCATTGGTGGTGTTTGTGTTTGCAGCTCTGCGTTTCTTGTGATTTGTTGGTGGTGATGTGTTAGTGGTACTGCCCTTGGTGTTGTGGTAGCGATATTATGTTCGTGGTGTTGTTTTGGTGGTGCTGAGTTAGTAGCATCACCAAAACAACACCACGAACACAATACCACCACCACAACACCAAGGGCAATACCACTAACACATCACCACCAACACATCATCACAAATGCAAAAGCTGCTAACACAAGCACCACCAATGCTACACCACCAACACATCACCACCAACAGTAGACTGTCAACACAACACCACCAACAAGAGACCTAAAACAAAACAACACTAATAGCAAAACACCACCAACATAACACCGATAACAAAACACTCCCAACACAACACTTACATCAAATCCCCACCAACACAGCGCCGCACAATCAACGCTCTCCAACAAAGGCAGTTCAACGGTCGATACCTCAAAACCGAAATTGCTTAATTTTGCTTTCACGGATCCGGAAAAGATATTTTAATTTTTACCTATAACATCTCAGGCCTCTATAATCTTATTGATGTATTGATGCAAATTTACTTTCTTTATTCCAGGTTTTTATTTTACTACTGTACTGAAAATAATTTTGAGTTAGATAACAAAAAGTGATAATTTTTCAGTGTCACCGACGAAATCGGCAAGGATTTTATTTTTGACTAACATGAGTGCAGTATGGCGACCGTTCCTCGCCATAATTGATACTAAGATATACACTTCCAGGTATATCTTGGCCGGTGTTTCAATTTGCTTATTGGTGGTTAAAATTAGTTTCCTGACGCAGCCTATCCTAACTTAACCTAATCGAAAATAACGTTTAATTTAAGACGTACTCAAAGTAATTAGGCTAACTTAAACCATCTTACTCTAAAACAAACAAACCAAATCAACTAACACCAAATATAAATTAATTAAACCGCTCCAAACCAAGCTTAAATTAGTTGAAATAATTCGAAGCAAATATTACGAAACCTAAACTTATCTAGTCCTTATATTTTCACAATATTTCCACAAAAGTTAAAATTAGTTAAGTAATTAATATTTTTTTGTTAATGTGTATGATACACCGAATTACTCTTGGAGTTCCTCTGCTCTTCTTTGGATCAAACTTTATTACCTGCCATTCCAGAGGCACTGAATAGCCCTCTGAATCTTTTGAAACTCTAGGTGAATAATATAAATATTGTTAGATATATAATCAGGGAACCGGAAACCCCAGCATACGAGAAACCTGGAATCTACCTACATACAATTGCTTAGAAATTCAATTATGTGAAACAATTTCAGTAAATCAAGTCTTTCAGGTATCGTGGACAACTATCTGGAAAGAAGGAGCGAGAGAGAGAGGGGGGGAGGGAGAGACAGAAGGAGAGAGACAGGCAGAGAAGAGATAGGAAACGACAGGGAGGAGGAGGAAGAGGTCACCACTATATGTCACTGTGGAAATATAAACACAAATGCAGTATAATGTGATCCTTTATTGACAACGTTTCACCCACACAGTGGGCTTTTTCAAGTCACACACGGATCCGTGTGTGACTTGAAAAAGCCCACTGTGTGGGTGAAACGTTGTCAATAAAGGATCACATTATACTGCATTTGTGTTTATATTTCCATTGTGTCGGTATTTTATACCATTTATTTCCACTATATGTCACTACTCTGGATCACCACTCTGGGTCACCACTATCTCTCACCACTTTGGATCACCACTCTGTTGCACCACCTAAAAAGGACGGAACATATTTATGTATATTGAATTATCATTCAATTTTATATTGCCGATGTTTTTATTTATAGCTAAAATTAAAAAATAATCTTAATTTATATTATTATAGGACTTATTACATTAGCTTATGTATGTATTTAGGATGTAACACCTACATCTCTGATTGTGCTTGCTGCTGAAGAGTTTTGATTGGCTGCTAGCAGGTGGAAACTACCTGCCCACTTGTCAGGCAGTTCGTGTCAGGCACAACCTGGTAGCCACCTGTTCACACCTGATGTCAGAGCTGCAGTTTTGCTTCGCTCATTCTGTCGCTGCTTCTCTTTGAAGAAACATTTCTTGTGATTTAGACTGTTTTTGGTGGAGTATGTCTTCGTTGGCGAGCTGGGACATACATAACTCTGTGCAACTCTGTTCAAAGAGCATTACTTAGACAAAGTGATATTTAACGGTTTGCAGAAGTTGTGTGTCGTGGAGACACTCTGAATAACTATGGCACCGAGTTAAGCATCTACGCACTGCCATAGTCAGGGTTTTGGTAATGTTGAGCTTAGTTTCAGTAATAAGGGAGTTTTATGTTTGTAGTGTAGGATCTGTTAAAGGTCCACAGTTAGAGTCGTTGTTTTGTCTCCTTGTTCCTTGCTTGAGGCAAGGAACATTATTTCTGTTTGGCGAATGGTTTGTCAAATTGTTCAAGCAGGCTGTTTGATTGTCTTGTTGGTTGAGAAGTTAGATTATTTAGGGACTTGTTGTCAGTCACAGTATAATTCGAAGTAGAGTCGAATTTTACTGAGATATAACGAACATTATTGAGGGCATACACAAAGTATTTATATTATTCATATACTTGAGTATATCTCGTCATAGCAATATAACACACGGTACATAAAAGTATTATTATTATTATAATCGAAAAAAAGCGCTAAACCACAAGGGACATAGGAGTACCCTTAGCACTATACGATTATATGTACAAGATAACTATGATTCAAGGTCCCCTCAGGGAAGGTTCCTTGAAGTTAGTGAGGGGCTCTTGATTTAGGGAATTGGATCTGTGCTCCAGTTCCCCGAATTAAGACTGAATGCCTTCCACATTTCCCCCCAGGCGCTGTATAATCCCACGGGTTTAGCGCTTCCCATTGATTATAATAATAATACGTAATATGATTCAAGGTAGTAGGTTGGAAGACAGCAACCAGCCAGGGAAGCACTACCGTCCTGCCGAGTGTGAAACAGAAACCTGTAACTGTTTTGCATGATGGTAGGATTGCTGGTGCCCTTTTTTTCTGTCTCTTAAACATGCTGGATAACAGCATGTTTAAGAGACAGAAATGCTACTTCTGCTTACACTTAGGTCACACTACACAGACATGCTCATGCATATATATACATACACACTTCTAGGTTTTTCTTCTTTTTTTCTTAATATTTCTTGTTCTTTATTTTCTCTGTTCTCCATGAGGAAATGGAAAAGAATCTTTCCTCCGTAAGCCATGCGTGTCATATGAGGCGACTAAATGCCGGGAGCAATGGGCTAATAACCCTTTCTCCTGTAGAAAACGCTAAAAAAGAGAAGAAATTTTTTATAAAACTGGAATGCTTGAATGTGCGTGGATGTAGTGCGGATGATAAGACAGAGATATTTGCTGATGTTATGAATGAAAAGAAGTTGGATGTCCTGGCTCTAAGCGAAACAAAGCTGAAGGGGGTAGGTGAGTTTCAGTGGGGAGAAATAAAATGGGATTAAGTCAGGAGTATCTGAGAGAGTTAGAGCTAAGGAAGGGGTAGCAATAATGTTGAAGGATCAGTTACGGAAGGAGAAAAGGGAATATAAATATATAAGTTCAAGGATTATGTGGATTAAAATAACTGTCGGATACGAAAAGTGGGTCAAAATAGGTGTGTATGCACCTGGAGAAGAAAGGAGTGTAAAGGAGAGAGAGAGATTTTGGGAGATGTTAAGTGAGTGTGTAGGAACTTTTGAACCAAGTGAGAGAGTAATTGTGGTAGGGGACCTAAATGCTAAAGTAGGGGAAACATTTAGAGAGGGTGTGGTAGGTAAGTTTGCGGTGCCAGGTGTAAGTGATAATGGGAGCCCTTTCATTGAACTTTGTATAGAAAGGCATTTGGTTATAGGTAATTCATATTTTTAAGAAAAAGAGGATAAATAAATATACAACATAGGATGTAGGGCGTAATGACAGTAGTTTGTTGGACAATGTATTTGTAGATAAGACTGTTGAGTAGACTTCAGGATGAACATGTTTATAGAGGGACCACAGATAGATCACTTTTTTAGTTGTAGCTACAGTGAGAGTATCCCCTCAAAGAAGGTTCCTTGACGCAGGCGAGGGGTTCTTGATCTAGGGAACTGGATCTGTGCTCCAGTTCCCTGAATACCTTCCACCCCTCCCCCCACAGGCGCTGTATAATCCTACGGGTTTAGCTCTTTCCCCTTGATTATAATAATAATAATAATAATAATACATAGAGTAAAAAGTAGATGGAATACAAGGAAAATGGAAGCAGCAAGTAAGAGAGAGATGAAGGTTTATAAACTAAAGGAGGAGGCAGTTAAGGTAAGATATAAACAGCTATTGGAGGATAGATGGGCTAGTGAGAGTATAGACAATGGGGAAGAAGATGTATGGAATAGGTTTAAGAATGTAGTGTTAGAGTGTTCAGCAGAAGTTTGTGGTCACAGGAAAGTGGGTGCGGGAGGGAAGAGGAGCGATTGGTGAAATGATGTAAAGAGAGTGTAAGGAAGAGAAAGTTAGTGTATGAGAGATTTTTACAAAGTAGAAGTAATGCAAGGAGGGAGGAGTATATGGAGAGAAAAAGAGAAGTTAAGAGAGTGGTGAAGCAATGTAAAAAGAGAGCAAATGAGAGAGTGGGTGAGATATTATCAACAAATTTTGCTGAAAATAAGAAAAAAAATTGGAGTGGGATTAATATGTTGAGGAAGCCTAGAGAACAAATGGATTTGATAGTTATAAATAGGAGAGGAGAGCTATTAAACAGAGAGTTAGAGATATCGGGAAGATGGAGGGAATATTTTGAGGGATTGTTAAAAGTTGATGAAGATAGGGAAGCTGTGATTTCGTGTATAGGGCAAGGAGGAATAACATTTTGTAGGAGTGAGGAAGAGCCAGTTGTGAGTGTGGGGGAAGTTCGTGAAGCAGTGGGTAGAATGAAAGGGGGGTAAGGGAGGTGAGATTGATGGGATAAAGATAGAAATGATAAAGGAGGGGATATAGTTTTGGAGTGGTTGGTGCTTTAAATTTATAAATGTATGGAAGAGGGTAAGGTACCTAGGGATTTGCAGAGAGAATGCATAGTTCCTTTGTATAAAGGTAAAGGGTACAAAAGAGAGTGTAAAAATTATAGAGGAATAAGTCTGTTGAGTATACCTGGTAAAGTGTATGGTACAGTAATTATTGAAAGAACTAAGAGTTAGACGGAGAGTTGGATAGCAGATGAACAAGGAGGCTTTAGGAAGGGTAGGGGGTGTGTAGACCAAGTGTTTTCAGTGAAACACACAAGTGAACAGTATTTAAATAAGAGTAAAGAGGTTTTTGTGGCATTTATGGATTTGGAAAAGGCGTATGACAGGGTGGATAGTGGGGCAATGTGGCAGATGGTGCAAATGTAGCGAAAGCAGTGAAGAGTTTATACGAGGATACTGAGGTTCAGGTTAGAGTATGTAGGAAAGAGGGAGATTATTTCCCAGTAAAAGTAGGCCTTAGAAAAGTATGTGTAATGTCACCAAAGTTGTTCAATTTGTTTATAGATGAGGTTGTAAGAGAAGTGAATGCTTGGGTGTTGGCAAGAGGTGTGGGGTTAAAAGATAAAGAATCTAACACAAAGTGGGAGTTGTCACAGCTACTCTTTGGTGATGACTCTGTGTTTTTGGGAGAATTTGAAGAGAAGTTACAAAGGTTTAAGAGTGGACATGTCAGCAGATGGATCTATGAAAGATGAGATGAATCATAGAATTGACGAGGGGAAAAAGGTAAGTGGTGCACTGAGGAGTTTGTGGAGACAAAGAACTTTGTGTATGGAAGCAAAGAAGAGAAAGTATGAGAGAATAGTTATACCAATGCTCTTATATGGGTGTGAATGTTACAACAAGGAGAAGCTGGTGAATGTTACAACAAGGAGAAGGCTGGAGGCAGTAGAGATGTCCTGTATGAGGGCAATGTGTGGTGTGAATATAATGCAGAGAATTCGTAGTTTCAAAATTAGGAAGATGTGGAGGATTACCAAAACTATTATCCAGAGGGCTGAGGAGGGGTTATTGAGGTGGTTGTTGATAGTGTATAAATCTGTAGTGAAGGGAAGGCGGGGTAGGGGTCGGCCTAGGAAAGGTTGGATGGAGGGGGTAAAGCAGGTTTTGTGTGCGAAGAGCTTGAACTTCTAGCAAGCATGTGTGAACGTCTTAGGAGCGAAGTGGGACAAATAGTTTTTAGGACTTGACGTGCTGTTGGAGTGTGAGCAAGGTAACATTTATGAAGGGATTCAGGGAAACCGACAGGCCGTACTTGAGTCCTGGAGATGGGAAGTACAGTGTCTGCACTCTGGAGGGGTGTTAATGTTGCAGTTTTATAACTGTAGCGTAAGCGCGCCTCTGGCAAGACAGTGATGGAGTGAATAATGAAAGTTTTTCTTTTTCGGGCCACCCTGCCTTGGTGGGAAACTGCCGATGTGTTAATATAAAAAAAAACTACGATAAGTTTATACCAAGTTACACGCCAAGTTTTGTAGTGTAGGAACTTATCTCCTTAAATATATTAACTTTAATTAATACCACCTAGACAACTCTATTATTAAATTTCTTGAATTTTATTTAGTTTATATTCATCAAGTTGCAATCACAAAAGCGCTATTGAAATGTGTTTTTAATTTTAAAGGATGACTGGACTAGAACATTCTCTGACAAACTGCTACACAACTAGAAACATGCTAGATGCTAGAGATATCTATACTGTTACCTCTCTGGGTCACCACTCTGGATCACCACTCTGGGTCACCACTCTATCACCACTGTCACCACTCTGGGTCACCATTGTTAAAACTGGGTCGCCACTCTGGGTCACCACTCTGGGTCACCACTCTGGGTCACCACTCTGGGTCACCACTATGTCACCACTCTGGGTCACAACCCTGACTTCCCTCCTCCCGTCCCCCTCCCTCCATCTTAACACTTCTCCCTCCCCTCGTTTATTCTCCCATCTCTTCCCCTCCCTCCCGTCATCCCTCCCCTCTTCCCATTCTCCACACTACAACGAATTTCCACTATGCTTTTTCACTAACTCTCCTTTAACCACTAACTTCTGCTGCACACTGTAGCACTCTAGCACTGCAGCACTGTACCACTGTAACACAGCAGAACTAGTACTGCAGAACTGTACCACTATAACACAGCAGCACTAGCACTGCAGCACTGTAAAACTGCAGCACTGTAGTACTGCAGCACCGTAGCACTGCAACGCTACACTCTTAAATCTACCTCATATTTCCACAGCTTCTACATTACTTGTGCTCTCCCAAGTTCACCTCTCTCAATAATTATTGATAATTGTCACTAACTATGCCATTCCATAGTTCATTCACTGTCACTTCTCTCTTACTAACACTGTTCTCTATCAGTTTTGCATTCTTTCTGTAGCTACCACTAAATAATGATATAACCTGTCAGTCACTAATATGTTAACATCACCTTTAAGAATCTATAAGATCAATGTTTTACCAAGTCCACCAACACATCGTGTAGCAAAGTGGTGTCACTGTGCACTTCTTAAAGAGTTTTATCTAATGCTCAGTAAAACTCACATGTAGACAGAAACTCAGACGATTAATTAATCTGTGTATTTCGACTCTCTGCTAAGATCCTCTTCAGCAGTTAAGCAAGTGAAAGGTGAACATGAATTTATAGGAAGGTTATGCAGGTGAGCATGAAGCATCAGGTCAGCGTCTGGGAGGACAGGTCAAGGAGTGAGATGAACAGGTCTTCTAGTTAAGCTTATCTAATATTAACCACCATTTACCATTTCTTCCTGGTCTTACAAAACTTTCTTACTATGTCTTCTACAGCAGGTTATCCAACTTTAGCATAAAAGGTCAACATCTACATTTATTTACTCCTTACTGAATTTTCCCAAAATTATCATTTAAAACCATCAAAATCTCTCTCTCTCTCTCTCTCTCTCTCTCTCTCTCTCTCTCTCTCTCTCTCTCTCTCTTCTCTCTCTCTCTCTCTCTCTCTCTCTCTCTTCTCTCTCTCTTTTCTCTCTCTCTCTCTCTCTCTCTCTCTCTTCTCTCTTCTCTCTCTTCTTCTCTCTCTCTCTCTCTCTCTCTCTCTCTCTCTCTCTCTCCTTCCAAGACACTTCCAATAAAAATCCCCGTTTCTAGATTTTTCAACCATTTTAGCACAACATTTTCCCAATATCAAGAGATTCCATTTATCGCCAGACGCAAGGAAACAATCACAGGCCTGAAAATCGGATAGTGACCAGGCAAGAACATTTTAAAGAAACCAAAGCTACTGGGATTTGCTCATCTGGTGACTGTATTTCTAGATAGTGTTTGTGTCGTCTCCATTGGGCATTTGCTATGTTTTATGTCAAGATTAAACCTACTACATTGTGTGACTGATCTGATCTATATGACGTTAAGGAGAGAACTATCTTCATCACACCCATCATGCAGGATGATCTACAGGTTATTGTTTACCACAAAGGATGAATTATCTGTCATTCTTCATTGCGCAGGATAATTTCCTGTCATACTTCATCCACCACATATATTCGTTTTTCTGTCACTCTCCACCATGGGTTTGTTTTCCTCCAACATTTCCTCAAGTAAGATGATTTTCTTTTAATTCCATTCCGTTCGTATTCCATAACAAAGGAATGTCTTCCCCTTATTCTTCATTATTCATATTAAGTTCCAGTAATTCTATACAATGTAGGATGCACTTCATGCCACACCCCATCACACAGGACGACTGTCCTGTCGTGATCTATTATTAATATACGACACTTTTACTGTCCTACTCTACAACCAAAATTCTTCTCCTGAGATAATTCTTGAAAGCTGATGGCTATCCTGTCTCCGGCTCACAAAAGAGGTTTCCAATCATTCTCCATCACTCTAGATTGCTTCACTCTCACTCTTCCTCACACAGGTTGGTTCTCCTGTAACACTGTTACACTGGGGTGTTTCCTGACGCACTGTGAGACAAAACAGTTTTACTTACATTCTTCAACACACCAGATTTTCTTTTTTTTTTTAATTCTATTACAGAGGATGGTTCTCCTGTCATGTTCTAACACACAAAATGGGTTTTATATTATACTTAATCTTGGCAGACGAATAAAACACACGTAAACAGCATGGTATCTTTATTTCCCTAAACGTTCTACCTTCACTTTAACCTCTTCAGTTCAGTACAGAGATGAGTAAATTTAGAAACAACAGAAGGAAAGGAGAGATAAAGATGATGTGGTCAGTACTTCAGCCTTGAGAAGTATTCTGCTCAAATGTTTTAAAGATGTTCAACGAACAATGTCGATTGTTTAGCTCCATATTCTTGAATATTATTTTTCAAGGCAATGCCGCTGAACACTTCACAAGCTGTTGGACAGATCATATCGTCTTTACCTTTCCACCGCTTCTTCTATCTCCATATTTAGTCGTTTTTTGTACGCGAGTGACTAAGCGAGACCTTTCAAAGGTAAAATTAACTGACTACTTGTCGATATTCTATAACAATATTAAAATACATTTGATCTTAAAAGATGAATGGTCATATAATAATAGTATACAAATACTCAGGACGATTTTCCATTCATTCTTCGTTACATATTCAAGTTCCATCATACAGGATGAACTTCTTGACATATTCGATCACACAATAAAGTTTTTCCTGTCATTCTTAACAACATTGGATAGGCTGTCCTGGACTACTGAATCCCACATGAGAGTTTTCTTGCCATATTGCATCACACAGTGTTTTTTTTTCCTGACATAGTCACTCACACAGGATGGGTTTTCTATATACTTCATTGCATATAATTTTCATACTCCATCATACGGAAAGGCAGGAAAGTGGAGGGGTGAAAGAGATTAAGAAGGGTGATCAGGGGGAATACAGGGCGAGTGAGACGAACTCAGGGCCAAAAATGGAAATAGGATGAAGCTTAAATAATTCAATTCTTTCATTACCAATGATTCCACGGAAAAAGACGCACCTCCAGCAGATTATTGGATCCTGTGTAGCAGGAGACGAAAACAGCCTCTTCGTTCTTTTCAATAAAAACAAGGAACTGATTCCTTTGCATTGTTTTCAATATTGTTCCAGTAAGTGATAATTTTTATTATTAATTTTTGCTCCTTTGTTATTCGATGGTCAATAATCTTCCTTAATGGAAGAAAATTGTCCTACAGAAAGTTATTTTGTGAAATAAGGGAATTGAACTGGTTTAATAATACAGTCAGCGAAGCTTGCAGGTTGGGTAGTTAAAAAAATAGGTTGAAGAAAATGTGAGAAGGGTTGTGGCAGGTTGCGTTAGGTTAGGTTAGGTTAGTACTGCATACTTTGTTGCAGTGTGTGGGTTGGAATACTGCTGTGGACTGAGAGAAAAGGTTTGATAAAGCTCATTGAGCAGGGATAGAGAGAACCTAGTAGCGATCAGTGAAGAGGCGGGGCCAGGAGCTGTGAGTTGACCCCCTCAAACCACAAACAGGTGAGTACAAATAGGTGAGTACAAGCACACACACACACACACTCACATGAAACGATCAAGAGGTATGTGAGGAGCTCAACAAGACATTTAAGGAAGTATTCACAGTGGAGACAGGAAGGACTCTGGGAAGACAGGACAGAGGGGGACACCAACAGGGATTACACCAACAAGTGCTGGATGACATACACACAACTGAGGAGGAGGTGAAGAAGCTGCTAAGTGACCTTGATACCTCAAAGACAATGAACCGGACAACATCTCCCCGTGGGTCCTTAGAGAGAGAGCAGAAATGATGTGTGTCCCATTAACCACAATCTTCAACACATTCCTTGAAACTGGGCAACTACCTGAGGTATGGAAGACGGCAAATGTAGTTCCTATTTTTAAAAATGGAGACAGAAAAGAGGTGCTAAACTACAGACCAGTGTCACTGATGTGTTTAGTATGCAAAGTTATGGAGAAGATTATCAGGAGGAGAGTGGTGAAGCACCTGCAACGGAACAAAAGTATAAATGGCAACCAGCATGGTTTCATGGAAGGCAAAACCTGTGTCACAAACCTTCTGGAGTTTTATGATAAAGTAACAGAAGTAAGATACGAGAGAGAGGGGTGGGTTGATTGCATCTTCTTGGACTGCAAGAAGGCCTTCGACACAGTTCCTCACAAGAGATTAATGCAGAAACTAGAGGATCAGGCGCGTATAACGGAAAGGGCACTTCAGTGGATCAGAGAATACCTGACAGGGAGGCAACAACGAGTCATGACACGTGATGTGGTATAACAGTGGGCACCTGTGACGAGCTGGGTCCCACAGGGGTCGGTCCTAGGACCAGTGTTATTTTTGGTATATGTGAATGACACGATGGAAGGGATAGACTCAGAAATGTCCCTGTTCGCAGATGATGTGAAGTTAATGAGGAGAATTAAACCAGATGAGGTTCAGGCAGGCCTTCAAAAAGACCTGGACAGGCTGGACACCTGGTCCAGCAACTGGCTTCTCGAATTCAAACCTGCCAAATGCAAGGCCATGAAGATCGGAGAAGGGCAAAGAAGACCACAGACAGAGTATAGGCTAGGTGGCCAACGACTGCAAACTTCGCTCAAGGAGATAGATCTTGGGGTGAGTATAACACCGAGCACGTCTCAGGAAGCACACATCAACCAGATAACTGCTGCAGCATATGGGCACCGATACCTAAGTAAGGAATCTTTCAAGACACTGTACACCGTGTAAGTCAGGCCCATACTGGAGTATGCAGCACCAGTTTGGAATCCTCACCGGGTCAAGCACGTTAAGAAATTAGAGAAAGTGCAAACGTTTGCGACAAGGTAAGTTCCAGAGCTACGGGGAATGCCCAATGAAGAAATGTTGGGGAAAATCGGCCTGACGACACTGGAGGACAGGAGGAATATGGGAGACATGATAACTACATACAAAATATTGCGTGGAATAGGTAAGGTGGACAGAGACAAGATGTTCCAGACTGCTGAAACAGAAACAAGGGGTCACTCTTGGGAGTTGAAGACTCAGATTAGCCACAGGGATGTTAGGAAGCATTTCTTCAGTCACAGAGTGATCAGGAAATGGAACAGTCTGGCGAGCGATGTAGTGGAGGCAGGAACCATACATAGCTTTAAGACGAGGTATGATGAAGCTCATGGAGAAAGGAGAGAAAGGACCTAGTAGC
>NC_069401.1:100503945-100543945 GCF_026875155.1 Cherax quadricarinatus | reverse complement strand
CGAACTTACCGAATAGGCCGAGTTCCCTTAAAAATTAGATTAAAAAAATTCTGACTGATAAATTTTATAATCTTTTTTTTTTTTTTTTGGTCCTTATCTAAGTTCGTTTGTAGTTATATTGCATCTAATATCAACTTTTTGTGTCCCTTTACAAATTCTTCCCAGAGATACTCCTAGTGTATTTTTCCAGTCTTTATAGTCGTTTTTGTCCAGCAACTGGAATTTTCTCAGACAAATAGCTCGTCCCCCATCTACTCATTCTGTCATTTAAAGTATCATAGAACAGTTTGAACCCCTAACTGTGACATTCAACAATCTTTTCACATTTCTTAAAAGTAAACTTCTCAATTATTTAAAAAATGTCATCGCTTTTCGCACTTGCAACCAATCTCAATTCTTTCATTTTATTTCTAGCACTACGACTATGTCCAAAGAATATATTAAGAAAATTGCTCTTCTGCAAATTTTCCTTATCTGTCTCTGCCTTTCCACTATTTCTTTTTTTTTTTATCTCCAACCATTGTTACTTGATATCTGTTACTTCTTAAATCAATATCAGTATCTTGTTCAATTTTACGTCATAAATCTATACTTTCACAATTATTTTTAATTGCAGAACCTTATACCACTAACTATTATTAGTTTGCAACACTAATAACACCCTCAACTGAACTAGCTAAATTATTATTATTATTGTTAGTGTTATTATTATTATTATTATTATTATTATTATTATTATTATTATTATTATTATTATTATTATTACTGTCATTATTTTAAAATAATTTAGCATGAAACCACACAGAATTTCACAAACTGCAAGAAGGGAGGGGCGAAAATGCGAAAGGCAGGAGTGGGAGACAGAAAAGTGAGGGTAGAGGTTAGTAGAGACAGAAGAGAACGCAAGAGAGAGTCCGCATGAAGGTAGAACTTTGAATGAGGTGGTAAGTTAGAGTGAATGTGTTGGGATAACAGAGATGTCGGAAGTAAATCTCTGAATATATGGTAGACTCACATTGTGACTTGATACCTCTCACAGAGTATTACTAGGCGTTTTTCCTATGCGGTATCCATGACGAGGGAGAGAGAAGTCTCTTAAACACGAGTGTGGTGGGAAGATGGAGTGAATCTTAAATGTGGTTTGACAGAAAACAGTTTGTTTGGGTCCAACCCAGAGCAGCGTTGTTACCAGCAGCTGGAGAGGTGTGAGAGATCACTGAAAAATAATCGGAGAAAGGAATACAGTCTACTTGTTCATTGCCCCGAACATTGACGTGTCCAGGGACCCAGCAAAAAAAGTACTTCTTTGTACTTACTACAAATGGATATAAAAAAAACTGCATTCAGTGGATGATGGGATGAGAGGAGACAAATTTTTGGATAGCCTTTAATGCAAATATGAAGTCTAACAGAGTGGACATAGAAGCAATGAGTAATAGCTGTGAGAACTGCATATAAATCTGTTATGAAAAAACTGGTTGAGTCTAGTAAATGACCTTAGAATATACTTTCCGTTAATAACTGCATACACGACACCCGGGGGGATTTACAACCATCCTCACCAGAGAATGAGAGATACACGACACCCCGGGGGACTTACAACCACCACCACCAGAGAATGAGAGATACACGACACTCCGGGGGATTTACAACCACCACCAGGGAATGAGACATACACGACACCCCGGGAGATTTACAACCACCACCACCAGAGAATGAGACACACACGACACTCTGGGGAATTTACAACCACCACCACCAGAGAATGAGAGATACACGACACCCCGGGGGATTTACAACCACCACCACCAGAGAATGAGACATACACGACACCCCGGGAGATTTACAACCACCACCACCAGAGAATGAGACACACACGACACTCTGGGGAATTTACAACCACCACCACCAGAGAATGAGAGATACACGACACCCCGGGAGATTAAACCACCACCACCACCAGAGAATGAGAGATACACGACACTCCGGGGGATTTACAACCACCACCACCACCAGAGAATGAGAGATACACGACACTCCGGGGGATTTAAAACCACCACCACAAGAGAATGAGAGATACACGACACCTCGGGGGATTTACAACCACCACCACCAGAGAATGAGAGATACACGACACCTCGGGGGATTTACAAACACCACCACCAGAGAATGAGAGATACACGACACCCCGGGGGATTTACAACCACCACCACCAGAGAATGAGAGATACACGACACTCCGGGGGATTTAGAACGACCACCACCAGAGAATGAGAGATACACGACACCCCGGGGGATTTACAACCACCACCACCAGAGAATGAGAGATACACGACACCCAGAGGGATTTACAACCACCACCACCAGAGAATGAGAGATACACGACACCCCGGGGGATTTAGAACGACCACCACCAGAGAATGAGAGATACACGACACCCCGGGGGATTTACAACCACCACCACCAGAGAATGAGAGATACACGACACCCAGGGGATTTACAACCACCACCACCAGGAATGAGAGATACACGACACCCGAGAGGATTTACAACACCACCACCAGAGAATGAGAGATACACGACACCCAGAGGGGATTTACAACCACCACCACCAGAGAATGAGAGATACACGACACCCAGAGGGATTTAAACCACCACCACCAGAAAATGAGAGATACACGACACCCGAGGGATTTACAACCACCACCACCAGAGAATGAGAGATACACGACACCCCGGGGATTTACAACCACCACCACCAGAGAATGAGAGATACACGACACCCCGGGGGATTTACAACCACCACCACCAGAGAATGAGAGATACACGACACTCCGGGGGATTTAGAACACCACCACCAGAGAATGAGAGATACACGAAAAACCACCCGGGGGATCGAGGATTACAACCACCACCACCAGAGAATGAGAGATACACGACACCCCGGGGATTTACAACCACCACCACGGGAATGAGAGATACACGACACCCGGGGGAATTTACAACCACCACCACAGAGAATGAGAGATACACGACACCCAGAGGGATTTACAACCACCACCACCAGAGAATGAGAGATACACGACACCCAGAGGGATTTACAACCACCACCACCAGAGAATGAGAGATACACGACACCCGAGGGATTTACAACCACCACCACCAGAGAATGAGAGATACACGACACCCGAGGGATTTACAACCACCACCACCAGAGAATGAGAGATTCACGACACCAGAGGGATTTACAACCACCACCACCAGAGAGTATGAGAGATACACGACACCCAGAGGGATTTACAACCACCACCACCAGAGTATGAGAGATACACGACACCCAGGGGGATTTACAACCACCACCACCAGAGAATGAGAGATCACGACACCCAGAGGGATTTACAACCACCACCACCAGAGATGAGAGAGGAAGACGGTGAACACAACACTGTAGAGGAAAAACTGAGCTTTACGCATGGAAGAGAAGAGGAGAAACTGAATCCGGGGAAACATCGCCAAGGAGGTGAGGGATAAGTAAGACGAAGGGTTGAACACACATGGAGAAGTAAATCAAGGGAACCCAGTGAAGAGAGCGAATGAGGGAGAATAAAAAGGTGGCTTCATAAAATGGAGGGCAACGATAATCAATAAATTAGCAATATACACATTTCGTGAGAAGGGTGGGAGCGTTGGAGAGAGCAAGAGGGATACATCTCTATCTGCACATAATATCCATTCTACATCTCTTTCCTGTCTCTCTCCTCTCTCTCTCTCTCTCTCTCTCTCTCCTCTTCTCTTCTATCTCTTCTATCTCTCTCTCTTCATCTCTCTCTTTCTCTCTCTCTTCTCTCTCTCTTCTCTCTCTCTCTCTCTCTCTCTCTCTCTCTCTCTTCTCTCTCTCTCTCTCTCTCTCTCTCTCTCTCTTTTACACAGGGTTTAACAAGGTTAGGTTAAGGATTTCTAACTTGATTTACAAACTAAGACCTGTTACCTACACGTTTCGTTTAAAATCCATTTTATTGTTATGAAACATACAAATATGGAACAGGGAAGAATGTGGAGCACTTGACCATTGGGCCAGCAACAAGTTGGAGCCATCTGTGGGACGGGGGGCCCGCAACAAGTTGGAGCCATCTGTGGGCAGCAACAAGTTGGAGCCATCTGTGGGCCAGCAACAAGTTGGAGCCATCTGTGGGCCAGCAACAAGTTGGAGCCATCTGTGGGCCAGCAACAAGTTGGAGTCATCTGTGGGCCAGCAACAAGTTGGAGCCATCTGTGGGCCAGCAACTTCATTTGATCAGCTGACTTTATATTGTTATCATTATGCAGTGCGATCACGTTCCAGACTTGAGTCATCCCAGGATTAAATGATCTCAGATGTAGCTATGTTCTGGAGAAGGTACAGCCAGAGTAAACATGATGAAAGTTAAGACACTTGTGCAACATCTTGGTATCTTTATTGTAGACGTTTCGCCATCCAGTGGCTTTATCAATACAAATTCTAGGACATTACAAGAAGAAGTTATGTCCTAGAATTTGTATTGATAAAGCCACTGGATGGCGAAACGTCTACAATAAATATAACCAGATGTTGCTACATGTGTCTTAACTTTGTGAATATTAAAATGGTTTAAAATACCGACAGGTTGTTAGGTAAGACACATATGCACAGTTAGGTATCTTTATTTCGAAACGTTTCGCCTACACAGTAGGTTTCTTCAGTCGAGTACAGAAAAGTTGATAGAAGCAGAAGAGACGTGAAGACGATGTAATCAGTCTATCACTCTTGAAGTTTTGAGGTGGTCAGTCCCTCAGTCTGGAGAAGAGTATATAAGGCTCCATCCTTTTCCATCTTTTTCCTTGAAATCATAGGTAATGAAAGAATTGAATTAAACCATACCACGGGCGGCAATAGAACCCGTGATCAGAGAGTCTCAAAACTCCAGACCGTCGCGTTGGCTAACGCGACGGTCTGGAGTTTTGAGACTCTCTGATCGCGGGTTCTATCCCTGCCCGTGGTATGATTTGTTTGCAATCGTGTCATTACGAATAAAGAATTGAATTATTTAAGCTTCAATCCTATTTCTACTTTCGGCCCCGAGTTCATCTCTCTCGAACTGTATTCTCCCTATTCATCATATTCCAATAGCTCCCTTTCTCCCTGCTCACCCTTCTCAATCTCTTTCACCCCTCCACTTTCCGTATGATGGAGTATGAAAATCCTATGCAATGAAGTATATAGAAAACCCATCCTACGTGAGTAACTATGTCAGGGGGGAAAAATTCCTGTGATGCAATATGGCAAGAAAACTCTCATGTGGGATTCAGTAGTCCAGGACAGCCTATCCAATGTTGTTAAGTATGACAGGAAAAACTTTATTGTGTAATCGAATATGACAAGAAGTTCATCCTGTATGATGGAACTTGAATATGTAACGAAGAATGAATGGAAAATCGTCCTGAGTGATAGAGTATTTGTATACTATTATTATATGACCATTCATTTTTTAAGATGAAATATATTTTTAATAATGTTATAGAAAATCGACAAGAAGTCAGTTAACTTTACCTCTGAAAGTTAGTCACTCGAATACAAAGGTGAGTTAATATGAAGAAAGAAGAAACAGTGGAATGGTAAAACGATATGATCTGTCCAACAGCTTGTGAAGTGTTGTGAAGTGTTGTTCAGCGGCATTGTCTTGAAAAATAAATATTCAAGAATACTGAGCTAAACAATAGATATTGTTCGTTGAACATCTTTAAGACATTTGAGCAGAATACTTCTCAAGGCTGAAGTACCGACCACATCATCTTTATTCTCCTTTACTTCTGTTGTCTCTAGTTGCCTCAAGTTGTCTCATCTGTTGTCTCATGTGAAGACGTTAAAGTGACGGCGAAACGTTTGGGAAATAATGTTACCTTGCTGTTACATGTGTCTTATTTGTCTACCAAGATTGAGTATAATGTAAAACCCATTACGCGTGATACAGCGTGACAGGAGAACCAACCTCTGCAATGGAATTAAAAACGAAAATCTGGTGTGTTGAAACGTATAAGTAAAACTGTTATGTCTCACATTGCGTCAGGAGAACCAACCTGTGTGAGGAAGAGTGAGAGAGAAGCAATCTAGAGTGATGGAGAATGACTGAAAACCTCTTTTGTGAGCCGGAGTATGACAGGATAGACATCAACTTTCAAGAAATATCGCAGGAAAAGAATTTTGGTTGTAGAGAGGGCAGAAAAAGTATCGTATATAACTGATCATCACAGGACAGTCGTCCTGTGTGATGGGGTGTGGTATGAAGTGCATCCTACATTGTATAGAATAATAGAAACTTAATATGAATAATGAAGAATAAGAGGAAGACATTCCTTTGTTATGGAATACGAACGGAATGGAATGAAAAGAAAATGATCTTACATGAGGGAATGATGGAGGAAAACAAACCCATGGTGGAGAGTGACAGTAAAACGAATGTATGGGGTGGATGAAGTATGACAGGAAATCATCCTGTGCCATGGAGAATGACAAATAATTCATTCTTTGTTGGTTTAAAATAACCTGTAGACCATTCTGCATGATGGGTGAGACGGAGAGACAGTTCTCTCCTTAACATCATATAGATCAGATCAGCCACACAATGTGGTAAGTCTAATTTTGACAAAAAAACAAGAAATTCCTAGTGAAGACGACACTAACATTTTTTTTCAAAATACAGCCACCAGGTGAGCAAATCCCAGTAGCTTTGGTTTCTTTAAAATGTTCTTGCCTGGTCACTATCCGATTCTCAGGCCTGTGATTGTTTCCTTGCGTCTGGCGATAAATGGAATCTCTTGATATTGGGAAAATGTTGTGCTAAAATGGTTTGAAAAATCTAGAAACGGGGATTTTATAGGAAGTGTCTTGGAAGGAGAGAGAGAGAGAGAGAGAGAGAGAGAGAGAGAGAGAGAGAGAGAGAGGAGAGAGAAGAGAGAGAGAGAGAGAGAGGAGAGAGAGAGAGAGAGAGAGAGAGAGAGAGAGAGAGAGAGAGAGAGAGAGAGAGAGAGAGAGAGAGAGAGAGAGAAAGAGATTTTGATGGGTTTTAAATGATAATTTTGGAAAATTCAGTAAGGAGTAAATAAATGTAGATGTTGACCTTTATGCTAAAGTTGGATAACCTGCTGTAGAAGACATAGTAGAAAGTTTTGTAAGACCAGGAAGAAATGGTAAATGATGGTTAATATTAGATAAGCTTAACTAGAAGACCTGTTCATCTCACTCCTTGACCTGTCCTCCCAGACGCTGACCTGATGCTTCATGCTCACCTGCATAACCCTCCTATAAATTCATGTTCACCTTTCACTTGTTTAACTGCTGAAGAGGATCTTAGCAGAGAGTCGAAATACACAGATTAATTAATCGTCTGAGTTTCTGTCTACATGTGAGTTTTACTGAGCATTAGATAAAACTCTTTAAGAAGTGCACAGTGACACCACTTTGCTACACGATGTGTTGGTGGACGTGGTAAAACATTGATCTTATAGATTCCTGAAGGTGATGTTAACATATTAGTGACTGACAGGTTATATCATTATTTAGTGGTAGCTACAGAAAGAATGCAAAACTGATAGAGAACAGTGTTAGTAAGAGAGAAGTGACAGTGAATGAACATCTACACTTGGAAAATCTTGGAAGGAATGGTCCCAAATCTGCACACAGAAATCACTCCCTACGAAAGTAAAAGACTGGGCAGGCGATGCAAAATGCCCCCAATAAAAAGTAGGGGCGCCATTAGTACACTAAGGGAAAACACCATGAGTGTCCGGGGCCCAAAACTGTTCAACAGCCTCCCATCAAGCATTAGGGGAATTGCCAATAAACCCCTGGCTGCCTTCAAGAGAGAGCTGGACAGATACCTAAAGTCAGTGCCGGATCAGCCGGGCTGTGGCTCGTACGTTGGACTGCGTGCGGCCAGCAGTAACAGCCTAGTTGATCAGGCCCTGATCTATCGGGAGGCCTGGTCATGGACCGGGCCGCGGGGGCGTTGATCCCCGGAATAACCTCCAGGTAACCTCCAGGTAAGGAATGGTATAGTGACAAATATTAATAATTATTGAGAGGTGCGACAGTGCTACGGTGTTTCAGTGTTGCAGTGCTACAGTGCTCTAGTGCTCCAATGCCTCATAACTACAGTGTTACAGTGCTACAGTAGTACAGTTCTGCAGTATTACAGTGCTGCTCTGTTACAGTGCTGCAGTGCTACAGTACTGCGTTCTACGGTTTTACAATGTTGCTGTGTTACAGTGCTACAGAGTTGCTGTGCATCAGTGCTGCAGTGCTACATTGCTGCTGTGTTACAGTGTGCAGCAAGAAGTTTGTGGTTAAAGGAGAGTTGGTGAGGTAGCAAAGCGGAAATACTGGTAGGGAGGGAGAATGGGAAGGGGAGATGGATGGTGGGAGGGAGGGAGGTAGGTGGAAGGATGGAGGGGTAAAAGAAGGGAGGGAGAAGTGTTAAGATGGAGGGAGGGAGAGGTGGTGGTAGGATATTGACCCAGTGTGGTGATCCAGAGTGGTGATAGACAGTGGTGACCCAAAGTGGTGTCAGTGGTGACTAGTATGCAGAGCATTGTAAAAAAATATGTATATAAAAATCCCTCCATTAATAATTTCAGTGGACGGGATTTGTTCTGAAAACGGACGCGTATAAGTCCTGAACAGTGACAGAATAGGAGAGGACAGGCGAGTTGTGTAGTCAGTACCAGGATAGCCATGGTTGGAGAAGGGTAGTGTTTGGTGTTTGAGTAGTAGAGGGAAAGAGTGATTTTTGGGTAAGTTTATGCCATAGGTTGTTTTAATAATTTTGTATTTTACTCTCCTGATATTACCCATAAGGCCCTAGTATGTGGAGAGGCCTGTTAAGTTTTGGGAGAGTACACGTGAAGTGTTTTGGGAGAGTACACGAAGTATTTTGGAAGAGTACACGTGAAGTGTGAAATGTTTTGGGAGAGTACACGTGAAGTATTTTGGAAGAGTACACGTGGAGTGTTTTGGGAGAGTATACGTGAGTTGTTTTGGGAGAGCACACGTGAAATGTTTTGGGAGAGCACACGTGAAGTGTTTTGGGGGTACACGTGAAGTGTTTTTGAGAGTACACGTGAAGTGTTTTGGGAGTTCACGTGAAGTGTTTTGGGAGAGTACGCGTGAAGTGTTTTGGGAGAGTACGCGTGAAGTGTTTTGGGAGAGTACACGTACAGTGTTTTGGGATATACATTATATGATATATAGAGAGCAAACTGGACCATCATTAATGCATAATGTGAAACAGCTTAGTACATTTTTTTCTTCGGCCAAATGCAATGAAGAATGAACATGGAGACAGCAGGAGTAATAACGAGGTCAAGATGACGTGATTAGCCGATCAACCCTAAAGAAGAGGAGAAGAGTTCAGCGTCCTCGACCGGAGAAGTCTATCTTGTATGCGAAACGTTTCAACGACACTAATATCCAACTGTTACATATGTGGCTTACTCATCTATTTGTCGATATACCCTACACAAATTTATATCGCATTATTATTATTATAATCAAGGGGAAGCGCTAAACCTGTAGGATTATACAGCGCCTGGGGGGGGGGGGATGTGGAAGGCATTCAGGCTTAATTCGGGGAACTGGAGCACAGATCCAATTCCCTAAATCAAGAGCCCCTCACCAACATCAAGGAACCTTCCCTGAGGGGATTTATATCCCAGAACAATAGACTACACGGAAGGCAAATATTATAACTAAAAACGTAGTGTTTTTAAACTTCCTAAATATTCATTTTTTCTTAACATTTATAACATTTTATTTAACAGAACTGTCTTGAGATTCTTAAGATAAAGTGAATTGCAGGAGAAAAAGAAGATGAAAGAAATGAAAAAGAAAATGAGAAGTGTTGAGAGGATAAAACAGAAGACTTTAGAATATAAAGCTTAATATCTTAGAAGACTAGACTGAGAAACGATGAAGAGTTGCCGGTGGCAACATCCAGGTTCCACAAATGTTAAAATATCGTCTCATAACTCGAATCATACATCTGGCAGAGGTTGCAGCTTTATTCTGGTTGACGTTATTCTGGAAAGGTTTTGTTCTAGTAGGGATTTAATACATGCAAGGGCTTATTCTAGTAGGGTCTCTTATGATAGGTCGTATTCGTATTTTCGTAAGGTAATTGCGAAGCAGGTTAATACTCTGGAAAGATTATATTCTCATTGGGGTCATATTTAAGTCGAGCAATATTTTTGGTAGTGAATTACTACCTACGAATGAGTCGACTACTGGGACATCACAACGGACGTCACCAAGGAAGGTAAAAACATTGTTGTTGTTGGGGATAGCCAGATTAGGTACATGGATAGGGCATTCTGCTTGAAGGATAGGAGTAGGAGGCAGAGAGTGTGTTTTCCTAGGGCTGGGATGAAGGACATTGTTAGCCATCTGGATGACATCATGAGAAGTAATGGGAGCAATCCTATTATCTGTCTCAGTGCTGGAGGCAACGATGTTGGCAGACGTAGGAGTGAGGACCTGATTAGCAGGTATAGGTCAGCAATAGAGATAATTAGGAGGAAGGGTGGGAACCCTGTCATATGTGGTATTTTGCCAAGGAGAGGAGTTGGAAGTGAATGGTTGTCCAGAGCAATTGGTGTCAATTGCTGGCTGGACAAATACTGTAAGGAAAATGCGGTAACGTTCATTGACAACTGGGACCTCTTCTACGGCAGAAATGACATGTATGCCAGGGACGGGGTTCACTTATCTAGGTGTGGGGTGGGAGCACTGGCCAACGCAGTGGAGGGAGCTGTTAGGTCTTTAAACTAGGAATAGTTAGTGGTATGGGTTTTGGCGAGAAAACAGTGAAGTCAAAGTGTAGTAATATGAGTACTAGGAGGACTGGTAATAGGCAAAATGAGGTGGATATTGGAAAGCCAGTGGCACTAATTGACAAGGACAGTAATAGGTTTAGTGGAATAACAGAAAGGAGCAGGAAGGGTAAAGAGAAAGGAGGGTCCCTAAATATATATTACACAAATAGTCGTACTGCTAGGAATAAGATGGACGAGTTGAGATTAGTTGCTAGTGCAGGTAACATTGATGTATTTGCCATAACTGAGACGTGGTTTAATTAAAAAAGTCGGGACATGCCTGCGGAAAGTCACATTCAGGGTTTTAAATTGATCCAAGTAGATAGAAGTATCGGAAAGAGGGGTGGGGTGGCATTGTATGTCCGAGATCGCTTGAACTACTGCATAAAAACGGATATTAAGTCTGAAATAACACATACAGAGTCTGTTTGGATAGAATTTTCAGAGGGGCATGAAAAATTGATTTTAGGTGTGATATACCGTCCCCCAAACTTAGATAGGGACCAGGGGAGACTACTACGGGAGGAAATTGTTAGGGCCACAAGGCATGATAATGTAGTAATTCTAGGATACTTTAGTCATATTGATTGGAATTTCTTGACTGGGAATTTAGAATCATACGACTTCTTAGAAGTAGTTCAGGATTGCTTTTTGAAGCAGTTTGTGACAGAACCTACAAGGGATAATAACCTGCTTGACTTAGTTCTGGCAAACAATGAATCCCTTGTTAATAATTTAGAAATTTCAGAGGAACTGGGTGCTAGCGACCACAAATCAATTACATTTAGCATTGAATGGAATTATGATAGTAGGGATAACTCAGTAACAGTCCCAAATTTTCACTTAGCAGATTACGATGGGCTTAGAGAACACTTATCATCTGTTGACTGGGGTAACGAAGAGAGCTATCACTATGACAGTTTTCTGAACACTATACATGCTGCTCAAAGAACGTTAATCCTGTATAAAGAAATTAAATAAAAAAGAAATGATCCAAAATGGATGAATAATAGGCTGAAATATCTACTAGGGCATAAGAAAGGAATTTATAGGCGTATCAAAAGAAGTGAGGGGCATCTTATGAATCAGTATATTGACATTAAGATGGACATTAAAAAGGGGATAAGAAAAGCTAAAAGGGACTATGAAATTAAAGTTGCTAGGGATTCTAAAACTAACCCAAAAAGTTTTTCCCAGGTATAAGAACAAAAGTTAGAGATAAGCTAGGTCCCCTTAAAAATAACTATGGGCATCTTACTGACAAAGAGAATGAAATGTGCTCGATTTTAAATAATTATTTTCTCTCGGTTTTTACACAGGAAGACACTAAAAAATTTTCCCAGTAATTAATTTTTATAGTGACCAGAAGAAGAAAAATTATGTAACATCGCAGTCACTATGAAATGGTTGTGAACAATAGACCGACTGAAGCAAAATAAGTCCCCGGATCCTGAGAGGTTTTTAAAGGGGTTTTTAAAAGAAGCAAAAGGGTACTCTGTAAACCCATTAACTAATATTTTTAATTTACCTTAAAACGGGTTAGTGTCTTAAGGGAAGATGGCTAATGTAATTCCTATTTTTAAACGGGAAAAGTCGTTACCGTCAAATTACCGCCCAAAGCCGCACGGGTGACGTGTACTTATAATGGTGATTACTTAGCTCAGTGGTGACTTTACTTAGCTCGGGGGCGGTCTTAGTTTCGGGGTGGTGTACTTACTCATGGGACGTGTCTTAACAGTGGTGACGTTATTTACTCGGGGTGACGATACTTAGCTCAGTGGTGACTGTACTTAGCTCGGAAACCTTTTTGTGTGCTCTCGTAAATCGAACCGGGATCCCTCTCTTACAACTTTACCCGCCCGCTGAAGGGAAAGCTCAAGTTGCTAAGATGGGGAAAACGGGGATAACGGAGGAGAACAAGAGGGTTGTAGTAATCCTCCTGTTTTGATCCCCAGGGTTTAAAAGGGGAGTTGGCAGTGGCCGGGGAACATGGAACCAAAGCTGAAGATCAAGAAAACGGTTTTGGGGAGGCAGAAACAACGAGAAAACCCGAAGACTACCGGGAAACCCAACCCATTCTGGGCACCCGACGAATGTGAGTGTTTTTACTGGGAACCCCAAAGAGCACCAAAGAAGCATTTGGCAGACTGAGGAGACACCCTAAAACCCCAACGAAGACCACGAGAACGTCTTGACGAATTCACAAGTGATGTAATGCACCTGGCGAATGTGAGTCGACTACTGGAGCATCAGACACGACGCCAAGGAAGGTAAAAACATTTTTTTGTTTTGGGGGGCCCAAAAAGGTACATGGGTAGGCATTCGCCTTTAAGGGTAGAAGGAGCAAGATGTGTTTTCCTGGGGGTGGGATGAAGGGTATTGTTACCGTCTGGATGACATCATAAGGGAATGGGGGCAATCCATTAACGTCCTCAGTGCTGGAGGGAACGAGTTGGGAGACGTAGGAGTGGGACCTGATTTGCAGGTATATCACAAAAAAATTAGGAGGAAGGGGGGGGAAACCCGTCCCAAATTTGGGATTTTGCCCCGGAAGGATTGGAAATGAAGGTTGTCCAGAGCAATTGTGAATTGCTGGGGGACAAATACTGTAAAAAATGCAGTAACATTTATTTACAACTGGGGGCCTCTTCATGGCAGAAATGACATGTAGCCCGGGAGGGGTTTACAAAAAGGGGGTTTGGGGGGGGCAGGGCCCAAGCGGGAGGGAGCTGTAGGTCTTTAAACAGGAATAGTTTTGTGGATGGGTTTTTGCGGGAAAACTGGAATCCAGGTGTAAAAATGAGTCAGGAGAACTATAATAGGCAAAAAAAGGGGGATATTTAAACCAGTGGCACTAATTGACAAGGCAAATAAAGGTTTTGTGGAATAAAAAAAGGACAGGAAGGGTAAAGAGAAGGGGGGTCTTTAGGTATTTATTCACAAATTCGCAGTGCAGAAAAAAGATGGACGAGTTGAGACTAGTTCTAGTGCAGGGAACATAGATTTATTTTCCCCTTACTGAGACGTGGTTTAATTTAAAAAGTCGGGGCATGCCTGCAGAATGTCCCCATTCAGGGTTTTAAATTGTTTCCCAATAGATAGAAGTATCGGGAAGGGTTGAAAATTTTGCCCAAAACAAACCTTTTTAATTTCCATATTAGGGTTTTCCAACCACTGAAGGAAAACCCCAAAAAAAAAATTTTTTGAAACCTTCATCCCAAAACCTAAAAAAACAAAAAAATCAAATTTTTGGGCAACAAACCCCCAAAAGAACGGCCCCCCCAAAAAAGCTCCCCCCCGGGCATTTGAAGGGCCCTTAACACCCTTTACCAAATCCCAAAGCTACAAAATTTAAAAAAAATAGAAAACCCCCCTTTTTTAAAACCCTGTTAAGAAAGGGCCAAAATTAACCCAGGCCAATTTCAAACCTCCCCCATAAAAGGAATCACGGACCTGACCCATCTCCAGATAAACCCTTCCCCATATTTTTTTTTCAAGGACTGGGTTCACAAAAAATTTCGGTTTGGGGGGCCTTTTAAAAAATGGTTTTTTTTTCCTTTGAAAATTTTTAAGAAGGGGAAAGGTTTTTTCCCAAAAGGGCAATTTTTTATAACATTGGCCCGGGCCTTTTTTAAAAACCCCTTTTTTGTATTTTTTGTGTTTTAAATTTTTGGAATTTTTAAAAACAGTTTTATAATTTTTGTGTTTTTTAAATTTTTAAATGGTAAAAAAAAGGGGGTTTGCCCATTTTAAATTTCCCCGGGTTTAATTCCAATTTTCCCTTGGGTTTTTTTTACCCCTTTTAAAAATTTTGGCCAAAATGGAAAAAATGTTGGGGACCCATTTAATTTTACAAAAACAAAAAAGGAAAACAATCCTTTTAAAATTCCTCCGGGGGGGGTTACCCCAACCCCCTTAAAAGTTTTAGCCCCGGAGGGGCCCAAACCCCTCAAAGGGGAAAATACGAACTCCCCTACAGAATTTAATTGATTTTTTTTGGGCATACATTACCCCTTTGGGTTCAAAAGGCGACCCGGCTTTTTTGGGTTTTTATTTCCGGAGTTTTTTTTGGGATCGGGTTTACACCATTTTACCTTGGCCC
This sequence comes from Cherax quadricarinatus, assembly GCF_026875155.1. Taxonomy (NCBI): domain Eukaryota; kingdom Metazoa; phylum Arthropoda; class Malacostraca; order Decapoda; family Parastacidae; genus Cherax; species Cherax quadricarinatus. The sequence goes on along the minus strand of NC_069401.1, from coordinate 100,528,963 downwards.
AGAAAAGTTAAATTGTTCCCCCTTTTAAATTTTTCCCAAAGGAAGATAGTCCCCCTTTTTCTAGTAACAAACAAAATTCAAACAATCCCTTTCCTAAAGGGGGAATCAAGGAAAAAAAGTCCAACCCCCCTTTTCTTTACTGGGGAAGTGACCCTCCTGGGTTTTCCCCAAAAAAATTATTTTGAAAAACTGGGATAACTCCCCCGGGTAACCAAGAAAAACTTTTGTGCTTTTTGGAAAAAAGGTGTCTAAAAAAACCTAACCCCAAACAGAAAGGGGTTTGATAGTTCTTTAGGATAAATTGAACAAAATTTAAAAAAAAATCCCTGTTGGCAGTTTACCAGGGCTAATTCCCAAAACAGGAAACGGGGCCCTCCGACCCCCCTTAAAACCTTCATTTTTTCCGGGTCCCCGGGGATACCTTTCGAAGGTTAAAAAAATTTTATTTACGTAAAGAAAGGGGTTTGGGGATTTTTTTTAAATTTTGGGGGGGGGAAATTTTTTGGGGGGGGGGGAAAAAGGGGAAGAAAAAAATTTTTTTTGTGTTTTCTTTTAATAAAAGTTTGTAAAAAAAAGGAAATTTTTAATTCCCCGCTTAAGGGGGACCTTTTTTTTATCCACCCTTTTTAATTTTGTTAAGAAAAAGGGAAATGAAAATGTTGCATTTAAAAACCCCCAGGGGGAAAAAATCTTAAAATTTTCTCTTTACAGCCCATTGGGGAATTTGCCTTTAAAAGGGGCCCCAAAGCCCCTTTTAGGGGGGGCAAAATTTTGTTTCAATTAAATTTTAATAATTTAAACTTAAACGGTAACCCACCCGCCTTTTTGGCCCGTGTCGAATTTTTTTAAAAGGCCAAACTTTTCCCCCAAAATTAAAAAAGTTTTTATTCCCATTGTAAAATCCCTTGAGCCAAGGCCTTCCCTAAAAAAGCGTAAAACATTTTTTTTCCCAATTTAAACAAAAAAAATGGATTTTTCCCCCTCCGGGGACTAAATTTCCCCGAACTGGGGCAGCCCAAAAAGAAAACGGGTTTTTTAAAAAAAGGTTCACCCAAAAAAAACCCCCGGAAAGTGGGTATTTTCCAAAGGAAAATTGGGTTTGGAAAAATTTTGGGAACAATGTCCACCCTTAAAAAATTTTGGGGGACTAAAACAAAACCCAACAATTTTCCCGGATTTGTCAAAGGTGTAAAAAATACAACCAAAAGAGTTTTTGAATTTTTGAAGTTAAGGGGACGGAATTTTTTTAAAGGGGTTTGTTTCAATTAGTCCCATAAAATTTTTTGGAACCACAAATAATTTTTAACCCAAAAATCATAATAAAAGTGACTTTAAATAGGGGTTTTTAATATTCACTTAAATTTTTACAGTTAAAAGGGGTTTGAAAATTTAAAATGTAAATTGAAATGAAGTTTTTTAATTAACCCTTTTTTAAATTCAATCACCAAGGTCGTTTTAAACCAAAGGCCCAAAATTTGGGAAATAAACACCAGCCAAATTATTTGACCCAAGGTCCTTAAAAACCCTGAAAATTTAGTTTTTCCGTATTTCTAAACCCCTCGATTAATCCGAAAAAACCCATAAAAAATCGGGGGCATCCCCGGTTTTTTTAAAAATTTTTAAAAGGGTCTTAAAATTCCCCCAATCCCAAAAAATCCCCTTTTAAAAATCATTTCATTCTTAAGAAAAGGTTTACAAAAAAACCAACCCTATTTTCTTTTTAATTTTAAAACCCCAAAAGGGTTTTTTTTAAAACCCAGAATTTATAAACTTGAAAGGTTTTTTCAAATTTAGAATATTAAAAACTTAAAAAATTAATTCCCAAATAATTTAAACACTTTTATAAAAAAAATTTTTCCCTTTTTTTAAAATCAGGGATTTTTTTAAAATATTAATAAAGGGGATTCGTTTTTTAACTTTTAAGGGTATACCGGAAACCCAACCCTTTCCCACAAAATTTCTGTAAAGGAGCCCCTTGGGGTTAAGTTTATTTGGGTCAAAACCCCTTTTTAACCCTGTAAACAATAACAAAAACCCCATTTTAAAAGGTTTTTTAAACCAAATTGGGGTCTTTTTTTTCCCAAATTCAAAAAATTTGAAAATCATTTAGTTTTTCAACCTTTTGGTAAATTAAAAAACTCCCTAGTTGAAGGTTTGCTAAGTTAAAAAACCATAAATTTTGTAAAGGGAAAAAAATTTTTATAACGTTAAATAATTTTCCCAGGGGTTAAAAGGAAAAAAATTTCAAATAAAAACCCCTTTTTAAGAAGAAAAATTTTAATTTTTAGAATCTAAAAAAGGGCCGGGAGTTAACTTTCACCCCCAAAAAATCGCTAAAGCCACCCAAAATTTTTTTGGGGTCAACATTTACAAAATTTAAAATCTTTTTTGGCCCAATAATTTTCCCCCAAAATTCCTATTTCCAAATATACATAAGAAATTTATTTTTAAGTGGTTTTCAAATAAAGTTTCCCCAACAACAATTTAAAGAAATTAAATAATTATTTTTTTAAAAACCCTTTCTATTTTTTCCTTTTTTAAAGGTTTTTAAAAAAGTATTCAAACAAAATTTCAGCTGAAAAGGCCAAGAAGACAAGTGAAAAATCCAACCCCAAAAATTTGTTTTCCAAACCCCCCCAATTTTAGAATAAAAAAAATAATACCCCCTACAAAAACCAAGAAAGGGAGGCCCCCAATTGGATTTTAAAGTTTTGCAACCACAAACAGACTTTTAAAAATTTTTCCAATAACGTACCCAAAAATTGTGAAAACTTTTTTAAAATGGAACACACGGGAAAAGGAAAATTTACAAAACCATCAATTCCCAAATCTAAAAAATTAATCACCCCCACTAAAAAGTTGGAAACCCAAAGGGGTTTTAAGGTGAACAAAAGGGGGGAAAAGTTTAAAACCAAAAGTTTTAAAAAATTTGGTAGGGCCACCCAAAAAGAAATTAAAATTTTCCAAATACCAAAAAAGGTCTTAACAGCAAAAGGGAACTTTTTAAGGGAAAAAAGGGGGAAAGTTAAAAACAAGAAAGGGTTTTAAAGGACCCGGGGGTTTAATTTAAAGAAAATTTTCCAAAAATATTTTCGAAAGGGGGTTTTTTCCAAAAAAAAACCAAAAACCATTGGCTTAAAAAATTAAGATAAGGGTTTAAAAAAAGGGGCCTCTGAAAAACAGTGTGAAAAAAAATTTACAAAAAACCCAAGGGCAAACTTTTTTTGTTAAAGGCTAATTTTTAAATTTGAACTGGTTCATAAAAATCAATTTCCAAATCGAAGAAAGCAAGTTTTTCCCAAACCTTAAACAATATGCCCCTTGCCAGAATCACTGTTGGGGTTAGGAAACAGGAAAAGACAGTAAAAAGCTGTGGTAGTAGATATTTCCCTCGTCTGTGAGACCCGGGGAAATTAAAAAGAAACGTTCCCGCATTTGAAAGCAGCAAAGGTCAAGTTTGCCTGCCCTGACATACGACGGACACTATTAGCCCAAATTTCTTTTTAATTTTTGGAAGTGATTTTTTAATCACTGTTTTTTTAAAAAATATATTAAGAAAACATGATGTTCACCTTGCTGAAAACAGAAAGGAGGCCACTTGAAAAGTGGCCCCAAAATCCCTTCAAAGTGGGAAAGAAGCTGTTTAAGGGGATTCAGTGGAAAATTACTTTTTTCGGAAAAACCGTTTGACATGTACCACAAAAAAAAATTATCATTACTGGAAAAAAAGAATAAACCCAGTTGAAAAAGTTGTGGGTTTTAGATTCGATGGTATTAAAGTAAATAAACCAAGCCCACAAAGTCTCAACTTATAACCAATTTTTTGGACCCTGCCCAAATATGAAGATGGACAGTATTGGGTTGGGGTTACCATAAAAAAATTTAAATCCACCACATTCCCCGCTTTTAATGCATGGTTTTTTGGGGACAGATAAAAACACAAATACATGAGCTCAGGAAAATCCAGAGCTACTGACTGTCTATGATAATATCATAAAAAACATTTTTGGGAAAATAAATATTTTGGGAAAATTTAGTGAAGATAATTTTAAGACAGACGCTCATTAAATCCCCCCCACCATGGGGGTCAAAAAAAAGATTCTGAAACCACTCCACTTTTTTTTTGTATATAACCCACCCCCCATCCTAACTGAAAAGGGCTTGGAGCCCGTGTTATGAAATTTTGCAAAAACCCCAAAGCCTACACAGCGGGAAATTCCCCCAAGGGCCCTTTTTAAAAAATTAGGACTACAAGAAATAGAAAAGAGATTAAAAACGTTTTTGGGGGCCTGAAAACCCCACATGATTCCCAAAGCCTTTTGAAAATTTATCGTTTAAAAATCAGTATTTTTTTGGGTTCCCAAATCCTCTCCATTTTACAAAAGCTTTTTTTCCTAAAAAAAATTTTTGGAAGGAAATCTGAAAGCCCTTAAAAAGAAATTTTTAAAAAAAAATTTCTATTGGACAATTTTCAAGGTATTTTAAAAATAAAGGGGGAAATTAAAAAAACCTTTATACAGAAAGAAACAAGGAATAAAAGAAGCAAAAACCTCTAAGGATGGGGAAATACAAATTCAAAGAAATTTAAAGGGGAAAACTTATCAAAGAAATTTCCCTAAAGCTGAAATTCCTGATTGCAACAATTTCGGGGAAAATTAATTGGAACACACGGGAAAGGGATATTTTGGATCCCAAAAGGTTGAACAAAAAATCATGCATTACACTCACAAAACGTATTTTAAATGCCCGGGGTTTATCACAATGTTTTGATCCTATAGGACCGTCTCCCCCTTTTACCATAGGGGAAAAAATGCTTTGCAAGATGCATGGAAACTCAAAATTGGATGGGATGAAAATTTTCCTCTAGAAATGGGGTCAAGCAGGGGAAAGAAAAAACCCCGGGGGGATTTTAAAACAACTTCATAAAAAATTTTTTTTCCCAAAAAAATGGGTAAAAGGGGGAAAACAAGTAAAACATTAAAAGGGTTTTCCTGTGATGCTAAACCCAAAGGGGTTATGGCGCTGAGTTTTACGAGTAAGGGCTGAAGGAAGTACACAAAATTACTTAAAAGGGCCGGGGTTAGAAACCCTTAAAGGGTTAGAACAGTACCAAAATTTGGGAACGACAGCACCAAAGTAGGAACAAAATTACGGGTTATCTCAAAAAAGTACTTGATCATTCCACAAATTGAAAAACCGTGATCTGGATGTTAATGAAGCGGGTTCTCCAGGGTTTAAGAAATAATAAATTTTTTTTTGGCCCTTTTACAGAAAAAGAGTAGAAGAAAAAAATAGTTTTTGCAGAGAGTTTTCATTTCTCCACGTCCCCTCCCCAAGGGAAAAATTTTCCAGCTGAAATGTTTTTCCGTGGTGTCCCCCCAAAATTAAATTTGGGGAAAAAAAAAAATTTTAGGGGCTCCAGGGCCCAAAAAACTGGTTTCTCTTTTGAAAATAACTGGCCTAACAAAAACTCACTTTTATCCAAAAGAAACATTCTGCTTGAACCCAGCAAAATTTTGTTGTTTTAAATACTCCCAGCCCAACGAAAATATTTCTTTGAGGTTTCAAAATTTCTCATCTTTGGGTAAACTTTTAAAGGGTTTACGTTTTTTTGGTTTTTAAAATTTCTTTAAAAGGAAAAAAACCTGTTTATGAATTCTTGCCCCAATTAAATACGGGGTGAAACCAATACAGAAAGTTGTTTTCTCTACAGAATTTTAAAATTTTGGAAACACAAGATAAATCCCCAAAAAAACCTGCTTGAAAAATTCTTTGGGGATTTATTCGACTCAAAAAGTTTAAAAATGTCGGGGAAAGGGAATTTAAAATTCTTCACTACCTAAAAAAGGGCCAAAACATCCAATATTATCCCCAAAAAATTTTGGCAAAAAAAAACTGTTTGTTCAAAACCCCCCATTTAACTTTTTACGGGTTTGTTGAAGCTGACACATTTGTTTTTTACGAAAAAACCAACGGGATACCTCAAGGTCGAAAAAGTGTGAAAAAGCAAAAAAATGGACTGTTTTATTTTTTGTTCACTACGTTTTCTAGGCATGCAGTACCCCGGTCCACCCCCATATCCCTCTGAAAAGATTTGTCTTTATCATCCTTTTGAGGTGACGGGTGTAGTTACACGGGAACCAAAAAATTTTAAACCCAAAAAACAGTTGAAAAAAGTTTCATAAAAGACATAATCTGTTTTTTTCACTTGTCTAAAAAAATAGAGCAGTACTTTCTAAAAGGGTAGCCACTAAAACCTTTTATAAAATTATTCAGAAGGTTTGCAGCCAAAAGGGGAAAAAAAATTTCCCAGACTGATGTTTTCGATAATGCAACGAACTTTTTTGCTGGTTTTGCTTATAAAAGGGCATGATCTTTGACCCAACCCAAGAAGTAAAAAATAGATGTTTGAATCAACGAATTTTTTTTTTTGGGGAGATGCATTCCTCCAAAAATTCCCATGGCACGGCGGTTTTTAAGAAAGAATTTCGGAATTTGTAAAACTTTTTTTTAAAGGAACTCTTCGTCAGGAATCGACTTAGAAGAATTCGTACAGTTGTAAAGGAAATAAAAAATAGGCCCAACAACAGACCTTTTAACTTATGTTACCGATGATCGGAAAATTTTTACAGTTTTTAAGTCCATCTCTTTTTTACTCCTTTGGCCAAGGGGGGCCCTCGAACCGTTCCCCCTTTGAATGATAAAAAAAACATAGAGGATCCACTTTTTTCCCGAACCTGACAACCAGACAAAAAATTGAAACCCCTTTAAATAAAGTGTTTTTGAACATTGGGAGAAATAAGGCCAGAAGTTAAACTCCCCCCTTTGGGGGAAAAAACACTTCAAGGGAGCGGGTGTTCCTGAAATCATAAGTCCTTAAGGCCCGGGTGACTTTGGGGTTTTTGACAAGGGATGGCCGAGGTCCCCCGGGCCCCACTTGGAAAAATTGTGACCAAAAAAATTACCCCGATCCCAAGGGAAATCAACCGGGACATTTTTGATGTTTTAACAAAAGGTGTAGTAAAATAAGCGGACAATAAAAAAACTAGACCGTTAGAATTACACAAGTTAAAAACAAAATTAGTGTTTCTCCAGAAAACCACACGGGGACAAAGTTTTTAAAAAACAAGCAAATGATTGGTGAGTGAAAAAAATAAAAATTAAAATTTTAAATGATGAAAATTTTCACCTGCAGCGAACCTCCGCCGCCCCCCGTTTTGGAGAAATTTTTTCCCAGGGGGGGGTTATCCCCCCCTTCACCCCCTTTTTCACCCCCTTTTCAGCCCTGGGGGGCCCAGCCCTCTCAGAAGGGGCAAATATCTTGTTTACGCCCCAGCAAAAAAAATTGAGGGCCCGTTTGCGTACGAGTATGCGACGTGGTAAGCGACCCCCCTTCCTTCAGTCCAGTGTTCAGAGTGTTTTTAATAAAGACAGTACATCTTTTAAATTTTTGGCGGAAAAAAAAAGGGTAAATCCGTTTCCAACTTTATTACCTTTTTTAAAGTAGGGGGACATTGTTTTTTAGCTTAAAAACAGCAAAATCAAACATTCGCTTTTGCCTCATGGGGGGAAGGGTGGAAAGGAAGCAAAGTATTTAGGTCAGCTTTTCCTTTGTGCGGGGGCATTTGACAGCGTGGGGTGTTTGGGGAAACTTCAAATTACTTTTAAACTCTACTGAGGTGACCCTGCGCCGGGAAAAAACCAAAAAAGAACGCTCTGTGTTTTTGTGTGAACAAAGTTCTCAAAAAAAAGGACAAAAAAACATTTTCAGAAAGTGTGTTCAGCTTCTTTAGTGATAAGTTTGGGGAAAACAAAAAAGGGAACAAATTTGGGGAACACGGGTGTACCAGTGTGCTTTATTCCTAAACAAGGGAAAGACTTTGGGACACCCAAGGAAAATTTTCAGGTTTCTATCAAGTCACCGTTTCCTGTTTTTGGAAAAAAATTTTCCCCAGGGGGGGGGGGTATCACCCCCCTTCACCCCCTTCGGGCCCCTTTTCCCCGCCCTGAGTGGCCCCCTTCAAAAGGGGCGGGACTTTTTTAACTGCTAGAGTGAGTAATTGTCACAGATGAAAAAGCGACTGGGTCAAGTGACCTCTGCTCCTTCAGCGGTGTTGCAAGAAAAATTTTTTATAAAAAGGGGACAGTAAAACTTTTAAACTTACGGAAAATTTTAAAGGAAAACCCTTTGCTCCCCCCTTTATTATTTTTAGTAAAGATAGTGACATTTTTTTGCCCTAGATTAAACAGCAAAAAAACAAAAAATTCTGCTTTGTTTCATCGAGGAGGTGACAAGGATGCAAGGTACTGGGTCGCGTTTTTTTTTTTTTTTTTTTTGTCGGGGGCCCAGTGCCCGGAAAAAATTGGGGGCGCTTTTTAGCGTCTGGCAGACTACCCTTGGGACTTTTAGTGAAGGACCCCGGGCCGCCGGATAACCAACAAAAACCCTGCGTGCTTGTTTTGGACAAAGTTTCACAAAAAAAAAAAAACAAAAGAAGGGGATCAGCTTTTTTGGTTTTTTCCTTGTGAAAAAAAAAAGACAAATTTTGGGGAAAATTTTTGTGTCCCTTTTTGGGGCGTTTCCAAACAAGGGAAAAGACGTGGACACCCAAGGACACTTCGCTTCTATCAAGTAAATTCCAAAAACTGCGAAGGTTTTGGGGAACCCTTAGCCACGTTAAAAAGAGCAAGGTATGTTACAAAATTTTTCCCTTGTAGTCGGGGTTTTGGAATTTCCCTTGAGTCACAAGGAGTTTTTTAATAAAACCTATAATCGGGGGGTACGGGTGTGGCCCCCTTTTAAAATTTCCAAACAGGGGAAAAAAAAGTATTTTCCCCCCAGGGCCATTAAAATCCCAAGGGGGAAAATTTGCTGTTTTTTCCCCCCCACGGGGGGTTTTATTTAAAATTTAAAATTTACAACAGCGGGAACGTTTTTTTGGGTTTGAAGCCCTAGCCCGCTGCGGGGGCGGTAGGTTACAAATTTCTTTTTATTAGGGGGAACCCCCCAATTTTTGTTTTAAAAAAAAGGGGGTTGGGTAAAACCCCAACCCTTGTCGGGGTAAGGGGAAAAATTTTTGTTCCCCCCAAACAATGGAAATTTTTTGTACAATCATTTTAAATGAAATTTGAATAAACCCCCCTTAGGGGTAATATTTAACCCCACAAAAATAATTTTCAGCCGTGAAATTAAATTAGGCGTTTTAAACCCCCTGGGGGGGTTTTATAATCTTCCTTTCCCCTTTAAAGGGTTTCCATATTCAAACTTCTGGGAAACCATTTCTCCAGGGGGGGGGGGGGGGGAGGGGGGGGGGGGGGTTTTTGATTTTTATATTTTAAGGAACCCATTTTTTAAAAAAATTTTAAAGAGAAAAAAAAGGGCAGCATTGAAGGAAACCATCAAAAGAAGCTGGCAAGCATCACACATTAAACAAAAAGGCAATACCGTACGGGAAAAAATTTCACAAATAACCGCACAAGGAGGGGAAAAACCTTTTCGACGATGTTTCCCACCAAGTCGGACCAAAAAGAGTGAGGGGCCTGAAATAAAATGAAATTTCTTTTTTTAATTGCCCTTTTTTTTTATTTCATCAAAACAGCTTTTTTCGATTTATTATCTCCCAAAATGGGCAGAATTTACTGATTTTATTAAAGATATTTTTTTGTTTTTGCCGAGACTTTATCAAAACCTTCAAAATGTAACTGATAAAAAAAACAATCGTAAAATGGAAACTAAATTTAAAATAGTGCTTCTCCTGCTCACAGCTGTTTCAAACTTGATAAAAATTCCTGGTGTTGGCACAATTAAAATGAATGGGGGCCCTGTATGAAATTTCCCAAGGGAAATTTAACCCTTTTAAGAACACTGTAGTTAACCTACTGGGCCCATGTTTTTTTTTAAAAAATGAGATTGGGAAACCGTTGAATATTCCTTTATATAAAAAGGGGTAGTTTTGTTTTTTTTATGAGTAGTAGTTTGAACCTTTGTGGGGGTATGGTGGCGGGGGGAAATAATAGCAAAATGGTTTAAAAATGGAAATTTTTTGTGGCGATGTTGGGGGCAGTTTAAAGCTTTTTTGACAAAAATATTTAGGTAGGGGTTTGGGCCCCAATTTTTTTGCATTCCCTGGCAATGATCCCTGTGGTGCCGTAAAACTTTGGGTTCGTAACATTTTTTTTTTTATAAACATTAAACCCTTTCCTTCATGGCCGTTTTGCATCTAAAATTAAAATCTAAAAAGTAGTTGAGTTCCCCTACAGGGAGGCGGGGGTTTTTTATTTTTTGGCTTTTCAGGAAATTTGTGTTTTTGGAAAAAAAAGGGAAATTTCGTTTAACACTTCAACATTTTCCCCCCACTTCAATCTCTACCTGGAACTTTTTTTAACCCAGCATCTTTTCTGGGCTGCTTCTGACTGCTTTTTTAAAAGCCAAGTAAAAAAACAGTCCAATAAATTTTTTTAAATTTTGGAGGCCCTTTATCCTTTTTCCGTTAGTTAGAGACAGACGAGCCCCCCTGTTTTTACTCATCTACTCATCAGGGAAACTTCCCGAAAAAACAAGCCCCAAAACCACAAGATCTTGGAAAGGGTCGAACCCCTCATGTCCAAAAAAGGAACGAACAAGTCTTTAAAAATTAAAACCGTAAATACACAGTTACAACCAACAGAAGGTGCTGAGGCTTAATCAGTTCCCCCACTGAAAGTTTTTTGTAGAGAGTCTAACCACTCACAGAAAATAACTTTAAAAACGCCTTCCCGAAACCCTGAAAAAAGAGCAACCCCCTGTGTCCACCATGAAAATCATAAAACCCCCTTTAAAGGGAAATTTTTTGTTGCGAAGCTTTTCATGAAAGGCCACTTAGTATCAAGGCTGAGGGGGCTTCGCTTTAAAAAACCATTTTTAAAAAAACCCAAAACCAAGGGGGGGGACTTGAAAAATGCCCGGGCAGAGAGTCTCAAGAGTTTTTAGACTCTCTGCCCCGGGGGTTAAGTCCCGCCCCTGGTATGAATTTTTTTGCAAAATTTTGTCATTACGTTTTTGTGAGCATGCTGGCGTTTCCTTTAAAAATAGGTATAAAATTTTTTTTGTGGGCAAGAGCTGGGAATTTAAAATACGAAAATTGTAAAGGGAAAAAAATGGCAAACAAACCCTTATTGAAAAATATATAAATGACTAGAAAATTTAAAAAGATAAGTTACGCAGACCGAAACGTCGTCGTAAACTTTTCTCTTCTATACGGGGTTTTTTAAATAACATAAAAACAAGGGAAGGAAAACTGCGCAGGTTTAAAAAACCCCTGCAAAGCAGGGGGCCCTGTTACCCTCAGGCTTAGCCCCGTGACCCCCTTAGGGAAAGGGCACTTCCAAATTAAGGGAAAAGGGGCACGACCCCGACCTTGTTGACAAGTTTGTAGGGGCCAACTCATACCCCCCCCACACCCACTCATGAATTTTCTAACCTATTTTAAAAAAAATGCCCCAACGTTTTGGGCCCCGTAAGCCTCGAAAAAATTTTATTTTGGGAAAATTTTATGGGAAAAAAACTTTTTTGCCCCAAGACTCCTTTTATGGCTTACTAAGCCACTAGCACATGGGACGATGGGGAAGGGTCTTTTTTAGTCTGAGAACTGGACAATATTAAAAATGGATGAGACTCCTTGGGGGCCACGCCTTGGGGTGTTTGAAAAATTTTAATGAAAGCATTCCCAAGGCCCCTGTTATTCCCAAAATATTCAGTGAAAATTTTTGGTGACGCAGTTAAATAAGCTGTAGTGGGGAAGGTGATTGTTGACTATCAGCAGGCAAGGGGGGTGTGGGAAAATTTTCTCCAGGAGGGGGGTATCAGCCCCCTTTTGCCCCCCCCAGCCCTGAGGGGCCCAAACCTCCAGCCCTGGGGGGGCCCCTAGAAGGGGCGAGCGTCTTGTTTTTTTTCTAAATTGGTAATTGATTTAAAAGATGTCGTATGCGTAATTTAAGTTTACCTCTGCTCCTTGCAGGGGTGTTGCAACGTGTATTTTTATAAAGGGCAATACATTTTCAAAATTTTCAGGACAAATTTAAGGGAAAATCCCGCTCCCCCTTTAAATTTCCATAGAAAAAATAAGGTAAATTGTTGTCTATGACTAAGACAGCAAGAAAAAAAACTTTTGCTTTGCTTCATCGGGAGTTGACAAAGGGTGCAAGGTTTAAAATAACATTTTTTTTTTTTTTTTTGTGCTAGGGCAGTGACGGTTTGGGGGGTCTGGGCGCCAGATTTTTTTGACTCAAAAGGGGGTTCCCCTGGAAAGCCAGGTTTAAAAAGCAAAAGAACACTGATCTGTGCGTTAGTGTGAATAAAGTGTCTCTAAACCCCAAAAAAATTAGAGAAATGTGGGTCAGGTTCCCCTTGTGATACATTTGAACAAAAAAAGACTAAATTTTTGTTGAACATAGTTTACCGTGTTTCGTTTCCGACAGGGGAAAACGTTGGGCATTTCCCAAGGGGCACTTTTACCCTTTTATCAATCACCGATATCGCCGAAAGGGGTTGAAACCCATAGTCACTTTTCAAAGGGGCAAGGATGTTAAGATTTTTTTGTGGGTCGGGGGATTGCGCAAATTTTTTGATAAAAAGGAGTTTTTTAAAAAAACCTTTTTAAAAAACCCGCCGTAAGGTGTGGGCTTTTTGAGTCCAAAAAAAGGGAAAATTTTTCCGTCGCCCTAAACGAAAGAAATATGTGACATAACACCCCCTAGGGGGAATAACTTTCAAAAATTTTTTCTCTTGACAGCCCCCTGTTTGTGAGGTTTCGACAGCTTTTTGACCTCGCTGCAGGGACCCGGGTGTGTAAACGATTTCTGTCATTTTCAGCTAAGTGTTATTATAATTTATAATGAACACAGGGGGTAAGGCCAAAATTTTCAACAGAGTCTTTGGTCGGCTCAACCGGATAAAGCCAAAACGTGGTCCAAATTTTGTTGCACTACAGTGTACAAATAACCTAAAGAGCCAAAAGGGCCTTGAAAAAAGCTGTAAAAAATTTTTTTTAAAATATAAATCCCGTATAAAAAAAAATCCCCCGACTCAATCACATGAATTTGGGGAGCCAAAAGAAAAAAGGGCGCTCCCCCGCGTTAAAACCCAAAAGAAAACGGGGGCGGGGGGGGCTCACCCAACAAAAACGGGGGTATGGTATTGCAAAACCCCCCATCAACGGCTCCAATTTTGGCAAAAACGCTTTTTTAAGAAAAACACCCAAGTTGTTTTTTCTGAGTGTATAACACACGTGTTTTTAATGTTTTTAGACAGAAATTAAGAGAAAAAGATTGTGGGTTTAAAATTTGTTTTTTTTGATCTACCTGTTTATAATTTAAAAGGAAAATTAAAAAATAAAGGGGAAGCTTTCAAATATAATTAACAGTGAAATTTTTATATTGTAAAAAATTTTAAAATTCACGTTTTATTACTTTTAAAAAGTGGGCCCCTTTTAGTGTAAAAGTGAAAAGAAGTTTTATAACATCGTTATTTCGATTTAATCATCGTGGGGAAAGGTGACACAGCACAAAAAAGCCATAAACCCCAACACATGGACCCGTACCCTCATGGAAAAAAAACCCCGAGGTTTTTAAACTTTGTGGGGGCATAGTGTCCCGACTCGATATTGCTGAAATTTAAACATAAAAAAAAATCGCGTTTAAAAACAGTAAGTGTTTTTTTAAAAAACTCTTTAAATGTGGTGCTGAAATTTTTTAGAAAACCCTTTTAAAAAGGAATTTTGAAAACTCTTTTTAGTCTTTAAGCTAAAATTTTCACAATTAGAAAAAACAATTTCGTCTGTCTAGGATTAACTCAAGATACAAAAATAATTTTGATTTAAATTTTAGGTCAAGTTTGAAAATTTTTTTCACAACGTCGGAAATAATTAATTCAGACTATAAAACATTATGAAAAAAATTTCTTGAATCAATTTTCCCTCTGAAGATTGAAATTAAAAATGTTTTGGATACTTTTGTGATCAAAAATTAAGGTGGACAGGGTACAGGGTATCTGCCTTAAAACTCTTTTCACAGAGACCTCTGTAAAATAAAGGCAAACCCTGTTACACCGTAACAACAACAAGTGTCCCCTTACCAAGCTTACCTACATTGTCCCTTACCTATTTTTTCCCAAGGGCAAAAAAAGAAGAATTTTATTAGTGGTTTTCAATCCAAAGTAAATTCCCCGAACTGACATTGAGGAGTTTCAAAATTTAATTTTTTTAAATGTCTTGTTAAGGGGGAAAACCCCATGAACGGGTTAAAATCCCTTTCCGGGGGTTAAAGGTAATTCCAAAAAAAGCCTTTCGTGTCCCCTTTGCAACAATTTTTTGATGCTGACAAAGGGCCGATTTTAAAATGCAGCTTAAAATCAAGCTTGAAGCCCCCCAAACATTGTTTTTTTGACTTTCGGGGTTTTTGAATTAAAATTAACAATTGTCTCAGATCTCAGATTTTAAATATGACCTAAGAAAAATGTGATTGGTTTACCATGGTATTGTACAAGATAAAATTGTCACCAAAAAAAAAATTGAACATTAAAAAATTTTTTTTCAATAAACGCAATTTTTACTTGTGAGGAAAAATTTTCAATGGTTTACAAAAAATAGGGTTTAACAAGCAAGCAACGAGACAAAAATGAAAAATCCACAAATCCTGTGGATAATAAAAAACCCTTTAACCCCAGTAAAAAAAAAAGTATAAAAAACCCCACAAAAACCCCCTAATTTGGGGAAAACCCAAATAGGCATTTATTTTAACTGTGAATACAAAAGCAGTAAACAGCTGTCCCTACATAAAAAGTACTCCAAAAAAGTGTACTTTTTGGGCGGAAACCCTTGGGCACAGTATTGTGTCAATAAAATCAATGGGCACGTAAAAAAAGTGTTTAAAAAGCTTTAAAAAAAAGCATCAAAATTTTTTTAGGTGAAAAACAAGGGAGGGAAAAAGCTCAAATGAAGAAGTTTTTAAATGCAAGGGTATGCATAAAACAGCATTATCCCAAATACTTTTGCTGAAAAGCAGGGAGACTTCCCAGAATCAGGAAGTCAACAACAACAGCATTAAATGTGAGGATAAGTTTAAAGCAACTGCTTCCCCCAAGCCGAGTTGAGTTATCTAATAAATTTAACCCCCAAAAACCAAAAGTTTAACCCCTAAATTTTTTCAAAGGGTCACAAAGGTCCCTTTATGGGGATCAGGGTTGCAAAAACTTTAATAAACAACCCTATGCCAAAATAAAAGTTAGATTTAACGGTTTTTTTCCCCAATTCCCGGGAAAAAAACTATGACCAAACCAAAAAAAAATGTTGGTCTTTGGCCAGGAAAAAAAACAGTAGAAGCGTGGTAGAGATGATTTGCCTAAGTTTTGTTTTTGATCCGGGATTAAAAAAAACAGTTTCAGCACTGAAAGCAGCTAAGGTCAATTAGCCTTCCCGGGCAAAAAAAAGGACACAATTAATCCCAAATTTATTTTAAACTTTTGGGAATGTTTTTAAACTGTTTTGTGCAAAAAAATTTTGTAAGTAAAAATGTTTTTCAAAATTCTGAAAACACAGGGGCCCCATGATAAGTGGCCCCTTCCCCCCTCAAAGTGGGGGAAAAAAAACTGATATTGATTCCCGTGGGAAAAAAATTTCTAGTTAAAAGAATAAACCCCTGATCATGTCCCACAGCAAAAATTAAACATTACTGGAAAAAAATAAAAACCCCCTTTAAAAAGTTGTGAAAATTTAGATGGGGAAAAAGGTATTGATGTAAATAAAAACCCGCCCACAAGGTCCAGATTATAACCAAAAAATTTTGGCACTGGGCGAAAAAAAGAAAGGGCATATTTTTGGGTTTGGTTACCATGGAAAAATTTTTTCCCCCCATTTTAACCCAGCAAATTAAACGCATGGGGGGGTTTCGGGCGATGAAAGCACCCCCTACATGAGCCCGGAAGAATCCAAGTTTCTGAAGCCCATGTAAATCATACAAGAACTTTTGGGCAATAAAAATTTATTGAAAGGGAATAGTCAAGATAAATTTTAAGGGGCAAACGCTCATTATTTTCCCCCAAACCCTGGGGTCAGAAAAGTTTCTAAACCACTCCACAAAGTGGGTTTTTATAATTGGGAGGGCACGTGCAAAAAAAAGATGTAGCAAGTTTTTAATTTACTGTCTTTTACCGGGCCCCACTAACTGAGAAGCTTTGGGGACGGCTTTTTGAAATTTCGCACAAACCCAAAAGCCTTTCACGGTGATATTTTTCCCAAAGGGTTTCTTAAGATAGGACTACAAAAATAGATAAGGGTTATACTCGATTCTTGTGGCCCCGAAAATCCACAGATCCTCAAATTTCCCGTGAAAACTTATGTTTCAAAACATTTTTGTTTGGGGGCAACATCCTCTCCATTCTTACTAGAAAACAAATCTAAAACAAATTTTTAAAAAAATCGAAAGTCCTTTTAAAGAAGTCTTTAAGAAAAAAATTTTTTTGGGGCAAAAACTTCAAGGTACTGTGAAAAAAGAAGGTTTTTTAAAACCTTTTCCCCGAGAAACTAACAAGGAGATGAAAGAGCAAATTTGCCTTAAGGATGTTTGGAAAACAAATTCAAAGCAATTTAAAAGGGGAAATTATCAAAAAAAAATTTTCCCGAAACCCGAAATTCCCGATTGCAACAATATGCTGGGACCCTTTAATTTTTGGGAAAACACAAAAAGAAAATTTGGGGTCTTAAAAAGGAAAAAAACAATAAATCATGCAGTACACCACTAAACGTAGTTTTCTGTCAGAGGTATCACAAATTTTTTTTTCCCCAGGACTCGTCTCCCAATTCCCAAAAAAAGGGAAAAAGCTTTTTGCAAAGAAAGGAAACTCAAAAATTTGGGTGGGATGAGAACTTGCCCCCTAGAAATTGGGAAAACCCTGGGAAAGAAAAAAACCAAAAGGGGTTTAAACAACCTTTATTTAAAAAAATTCCCAGGCAAAAGGGTTTTAAGAGGGAAACAAATACACATTACCTGTGTTTTAGCGTCAACCCGAGGTTATGGGGCTGTAGGTTTCATGAGTAATCTTTAAGGAAATACACTAATTACTTCAAAGGCCAGGGTAGCACCCTTTAAGGTCAGAACAGAACCCCAAATTTGGGAAATGACCGCACTCCATGTAGGTACAAATTTCTTTCTATTCCAAAAAAGTACTTGATCAAACTCACTATTGGGGAAAACCGTGATCTGGGTGTTTAAGAAGCAGTTCCCCCGTGGTTTAAAAAATAAAAGAGGAAGTTGGGTTTGTTTCAGAAAAGAGTTGCGAAATAAAAGAATGCAAGGTTTTTCTTTTTTCTTCACGTCTCTTTCCCCAAAAAAAAATCCCAGCTGACATTTTGTCAGTGGTGTCCCATCAAGTAAAATTTTTGGATAATAAATTTTTGGCTCCCCCGGAACCCAAATGGCTCTCAAATTAAAAAAAAAAGTGACCTATCCCCTTTCAAACCTTGTCAACTCCCGATGGGAACAAAAACGGGAAAGTTTGTTTTTTTGCTGTCTTAACCCTAGAAAACAATTTTAAAATTATCTTTACTATGGTAAATAAAGTGGGGGCGGAAATTTTTCCCTTAAAATTTTCCTGCAAAGGAAGAGAGTTTTTGTCTCTTATAAAATACACGTTTCAAACACCCCCGCAAGGAGCAAGGGCACTTATTACGCATACGGAAAAAAACTTTATCAAATTTCTCCTTTTAGCGTAAAAAACGCTCGAACCCCCCTAGTGGCCCCCCCCGGGTTTTAGAGGGTTGGCCCCTCAGGGGGTTTTAAGGGGGGTGAAGGGGGCTGATAAACCCCCCCCTGGAAAAATTTCTCCAAACTGGGGGGGGCGGAGGTTCGCTGAAAAAAAAGGGGAACTAACATCACTTTAAACTTAATTTTATTTTCCCCCACTCGCCCCCACTTTCTGTTGTCTTTTCTGAACACTTTAGTCTGATTTTCTGGAAAATCACTTAATTTTTTTTTAACAAATGTGGTAAAAATTTTTAAAGGGGACTTGTTTAATTTTTTTCCGCTTTATTCACTACACCATTTTTTCAAAAACCCTCAAAATGTCCTGATGATTCCAAATTTATCAGGGAAAATGGTCACAATTTTTCCAAGTGGGCCCTTGAGACCTCGGACCTTTATTTCGAAAAACACTATGTCCCCCGGTTTAAGGCTTTGATTTTTTAGGAACCCCCACTCCCCAGGAAAAATTTTTCCCCAATGATGTGAAAATTTGTCTTCTCGCCAAAATTTTTTCCCAACGTTCAAACACTTTTTTGGGGTTTGAAATTTTCGTCTGAAGTTCTCAAGTTCGAAATAAGTAGGGTTTTCCCTATGATTTCTTTTTCATTTCATGGGGGGAAACAGTTCGACCCTTTTGAAAGGGGTAATTTAGAAAGGGTTAAAAACTTTTAAAAATTTTTCCAGATCATCGGTTTAAAATAATCAGGGGAATTTTTCTTAGAAGAATCCCACAGTTTGACTGAAATTAAAAAAATTTTAAATCAACAACAGACCCCCTTAAATTATGTTTTTTTCTCCAGGAGGGGGGGAAACAGCCCCCTTTTACCCCCTTCAGCCCCGAGGGGGCCCGGCCTCTCAGCCCTGGGGCCATAGAAGGGGCGAGCGTTTTTGTTTACTGCTGAGGGGTAATTGTCACCCGATGTCGTATGCTTAAAACAAGTGCCTTGCTCCTTTCAAGGGGGGTTGCAACGTGAAATTTTTTTAATGACAAAAAATCTCTTAATTAGCAGGACAAATTTAAAGGGAAAAACCTGCCCCCCCCTTTTTTACCTTGTAAAAATAAGTTTCTTGTTGTCCCAAGATTAAGACAGAAAAAAAACATTTTTGCATTGCTTTATCGAGGAAATTGACAAGGATGCCCAATTTTCTAGGCAGGGGTTTTTTTTTTTTTTCTAGGGCAGGGGCGGCTTGGGGTGGGACTGACGCCCAATTACTTTTGCTCTAGAGAGAGTCACACTGACGCCAGGAAAAAACCAGCAAAAGAACACTGATCGTGGTTAGTTGGGGAATTTAAAATGTCTTTTTTTACAAAACTTAGAGAAGTGTATCACTTCTCTTGTGAAACATTTTTAACAAAAAAGGGCAAAAAATTTTTGAACATAGTGTACCCGTGTGCGGGTTTTCCCAAAACGATGGAAAAACGGGACCCAAGGACACTTCAGCTTCTATCAATCAACCATATCTTTTCGAAAGGTTTTTGGAAAAAAACCATAGCTCCGTTTTCAAAGGGGCAAGGTAGCCTTTTTTTTTTTTGTAGATCGGGGGATTGCGCAATTCCCTTAGTCAAAGGGGGTTTTTTAAACAACCCATTAAAAAGGGATTAAAAGGGGTGGACTTTTGAGTCCAAAAAAAAAGTATTTGTCACCATCATCGAATGAAATATGCTGACCCAAAAAACCCCCCAGGGGTAATAACTTACAAAAAGTTTTCTCTTGACCAAACCCAATGTTGTGATGGTTTCGACCGATCAAAACCTCGTCTGAGGGGCGGGTGTGTAGACGTTTGCTGTCATTTTTCAGGGTAAAAGGGTTTATTATACATATTTATAATGAACACAGCAGGTTTTGGGCCCAAAATTTTAAAAATGGTGGGGGGACTGCCGGGGCGTAGGTGGGCGGCCCCGGGGGACCCCTCACAACACTCAGGGGGGAAAACGCAAACTAACTCAACAGCTGGATGGGCGCAGGGTTAAAAGGGGAAATGGTTCTTGGGGGGGTTGCAACTGGCCCGCACTTGAGGGCATTCCCCAGATATTTTCCTTTCCAAACTGCTGGGGGACAACGGCAACTGTGAACACTATTGTGTAAGGGCTTCAAATCCCAGGGTACTTTTTTCTACTCAGTAAATGATTAAGGAGGGACTGATTACCTCAAACTCTTTCATAAGAACATAAGTGGTGATGTGTACTTAGCTCAGTGGTGACGTGTACTTAGCTGTGGTGAGCTCAGATGAGCGTTAGCTCATCTCTTCCCACAGAGCAGTCAAAGGGTGGAGGCCGTACTAAATCAGGCGATAAGAACTATGCTTGGGGCCCCCATCTGGACCAACACAGTATGTCTCAGATCTGAGGCCCGGCTTCCTTCCTTGGCTGACAGAGTAAGATACATAAACGCCTGCAAAGTGGCCACGATTCTGCACCGGCAGCAAGGTACCCCACTAAGGAGACGGATATTGACAACCATGGCACAAGATCCCACACTCTTCACGGACTACTCCTGGATTCGTTCGTTTTGTGCTGCTGGGCGGAAGCTGCTGCCTATACAACTACTCCTTGAGAAGAGTTGTGACCTCCCTGGCGCCCAGATCCAGCCGATGTTTGCATCATGCAGCTACCCATCTCTAAGCGTCTCTGCAGTCAAGACACCCTCAGCAATCATGCTGAGACAAGCATGGCACTGGCAGAGGGAGGCACATATGCAGTGTATTTCGCAGATGGTTCTGTCGACCCTGACAGGAAGAGAGCAGCAGCTGGACTGTACCACAATGGTCACACACAAGGCTGGCGACTCCCTGACCACTGCACGATCCTTCAAGCTGAGCTGGTGGCGATTCAGCAGGCATTGTCACATGCCCTACGACATCGACCCGACCTGTCATACATGTTGATTCCACCTCTGCAATCAATGCTCTCTCCATCCCTCAACCACAGGACAATGTTCACCTCATCACATCGATCCTGAGCATAATGACAGCCTTAGAAGTTCAGGGTAACAGATCGACATTGAACTGGATCCCCAGCCATGCTGGCATCCGGGGAAATGAGGCGGCAGATGATGCAGCCAAGGCAGCAACAGACTATCCACATGTTGGGATTACTGTCCCAATCAGCCTACGACAGACCAAACTGGTGGCTCCCAGAGCCATGAAACTTATGGGAAGGTCTTAGGTGATACCCCATCTCAACAGTGGTACCAAGCAGCGACTCATGGAGAACACCCTCTATATGATAGAAGCTGGCCCAGAGCGCAGTGTACAGCCATCCATCGGCTTCGTTAGGACTTTTCCACAGCCAAGATGATGGTAGACAAGGCTGAGGAGATGTTTCAGTACTGTCAGCACGTTGTCCAGCGGCCCCTAACACACTATCTTCTGGAGTGCAAAGTTACTGAGACACTCCGCAGGCAACTAGGAGTGATATTCCCTCCCGAAGAGGACCCAGAGATGACTGCGGCCACATTAGTGTGCCATGGAGTCAACGAACCAGACAAGCTGTTACCTGCGATAACGACATATCCTCCTCCTCGCTAGTGTCCATAGTTAGAAGTACATATGGTGTTGTTGCCTATGAGATGCACCAGTTGAACTGACCAGAAGAGTGCTTGAACAGCATACGTCGCATCATTGTAGAAACCTTTCTCCCTCGGGAGCCAGAAACGGGTCATTGCAAGATTGAGACCCGTGCCAGGACTACGGTCTTGGCGAACATTATACATACGTGGTGACGTGAACTTAGCTGTGGTGACGTGAACTTAGCTGTGGTGACGTGTACTTAGCTCAGTGGTGACGTGTACTTAGCTCTGTGAAGACCTGTTTGTGTTCTCTCTGTGAATCTGAACCAGGATACCCTCTCTTGAGCAACTTTACCAGCAGATGAAAGAAGAGCTTAGGGTTGCTAAGCAGGAGATACGACGATTAACGGAGGAGAACAAGAGGATTCGAAGTAATCCTCCTATTGTGAGTCCCCAGGTTAAGAGAGGAGCTTGGTCAGTGGCCGGGCAACATTGAACCAAGCTGAGGATCAAGAAGACTGTTGGAGAGGCAGAAACAACGAGGACCCAGAAGACTGCTGTGGAAACTTCCAACCCATTTTTGGTGCTACCTGACGAATGTGGGTGTTCTACTGGGAATGTCACAACGAGCACCAATGAAGCATTGGCTGAAGTGAGTGAGACATCCTTGGAAACCCCAACGAAAACCATCGAGAACGTCTTGACGAATTCCACAAGTGAAGGTGTAGTGCTACCTAACGAATGTGAGTCGACTACTGGGAACATCACAACGGACGTCGCCAAGGAAGGTAAAAACATTGTTGTTGTTGGGGATAGCCAGATTAGGTACATGGATAGGGCATTCTGTTTGAAGGATAGGAGTAGGAGGCAGAGAGTGTGTTTTCCTAGGGCTGGGATGAAGGACATTGTTAGCCATCTGGATGACATCATGAGAAGTAATGGGAGCAATCCTATTATCTGTCTCAGTGCTGGAGGCAACGATGTTGGCAGACGTAGGAGTGAGGATTTGATTAGCAGGTATAGGTCAGCAATAGAGACAATTAGGAGGAAGGGTGGGAACCCTGTCATATGTGGTATTTTGCCAAGGAGAGGAGTTGGAAATGAATGGTTGTCCAGAGCAATTGGTGTCAATTGCTGGCTGGACAAATACTGTAAGGAAAATGCGGTAACATTCAATGACAACTGGGATCTCTTCTATGGCAGAAATGACATGTATGGGGTTCACTTATCTAGGAGTGGGGTGGGAGCACTGGCCAACGCAGTGAAGGGAGCTGTTAGGTCTTTAAACTAGGAATAGTTAGTGGTATGGGTTTTGGCGGGAAAACAGTGAAGTCAAAGTGTAGTAATATGAGTACTAGGAGAACTAGTAATAGGCAAAATGAGGTGGATACTGGAAAGCCAGTGGCACTAATTGACAAGGACAATAATAGGTTTAGTGGAATAACAGAAAGGAGCAGGAAGGGTAAAGAGAAAGGAGGGTCCTTAAATATATATTACACAAATAGTCCTAGTGCTAGGAATAAGATGGACGAGTTGAGATTAGTTGCTAGTGCAGGTCACATTGAAGTATTTGCCATAACTGAGACGTGGTTTAATTAAAAAAAAAGTCAGGACATGCCTGCAGAAAGTCACATTCAGGGTTTTAAATTGTTCCAAGTAGATAGAAGTATCGGGAAGGGGGGTGGGGTGGCATTGTATGTCCGAGATCTGATGAATGGTTTTGAAAACCGACAAGTTGAAGAATTGAGACACTTATGCAACACATGGGAATCTTTATTGAAGAAACGTTTCGCCACACAGTGGCTTCATCAGTCCAATACAAAGTAGAAATGGGTAAGGAGAGTAGAAGTTTGAGGTAATCAGTCCCTCAACCTGGAATCGATGTGTTCAGTCCATCACTCTTGTAGGAAGTGCAGCACAGGGCCAGAGAGGTGGCTTATATACTGCGGTGAGATGAGTCCAAGCAGGAAGAGGCGGGATCACAGTGGGACCTGCCACTAGTGTAAGTAGGTCATCGCCCAAAGGTTGGGCAAGCGTTGAAGTCTTTGTACCAAGATCCCATGATGTTGCAGTGTCTGACAGATGTGAGGAATGGTTTTGAAAACCGACAAGTTGAAGAATTGAGACACTTATGCAACACATGGGAATCTTTATTGAAGAAACGTTTCGCCACACAGTGGCTTCATCAGTCCAATACAAAGTAGAAATGGGTAAGGAGAGTAGAAGTTTGAGGTAATCAGTCCCTCAACCTGGAATCGATGTGTTCAGTCCATCACACTTCCTACAAGAGTGATGGACTGAACACATCGATTCCAGGTTGAGGGACTGATTACCTCAAACTTCTACTCTCCTTACCCATTTCTACTTTGTATTGGACTGATGAAGCCACTGTGTGGCGAAACGTTTCTTCAATAAAGATTCCCATGTGTTGCATAAGTGTCTCAATTCTTCAACATGTCCGAGATCGCTTGAACTACTGCATAAAAACGGGTATTAAGTCTGAAATAACACATACAGAGTCTGTTTGGATAGAATTTTCAGAGGGGGCATGAAAAATTTATTTTAGGTGTGATGTACCGTCCCCCAAACTTAGATAGGGACCAGGGGAGACTACTATGGGAGGAAATTGTTAGGGCCGCAAGGCATGATAATGTAATAATTCTAGGATACTTTAACTTTAGTCATATTGATTGGAATTTCTTGACTGGGAATTTAGACTCATACAACTTCTAATTTTAGAAGTAGTTCAGGATTGTTTTTTGAAGCAGTTTGTGACAGAACCTACAAGGGGTAATAACCTGCTTGACTTAGTTCTGGCAAACAATGAATCCCTTGTTAATAATTTAGAAGTTTCAGAGGAACTGGGTGCTAGCGACCACAAATCAATTACATTTAGCATTGAATGGAAGTATGTTAGTAGGGATAACTCAGTAACAGTCCCAGATTTTCGCTTAGCAGATTACGATGGGCTTAGAGAACACTTATCATCTGTTGACTGGGGTAACGAAGAGAGCTATCACTATGACATAAGAACATAAGATAACATAAGAAAGGAGGAACACTGCAGGAGGCCTGTTGGCTCATACTAGGCAGGTCCTTTACAATTCATCCCACTAACAAAACATTTGCCCAACCCAATTTTCAATGCCACCCAAGAAATAAGCTCTGATGTGAAAGTCCCACTCAAATCCAACCCCTCCCACTCATGTACTTATCCAACCTAAATTTGAAACTACCCAAAGTCCCAGCCTCAATAACCCAACTAGGTAGACTGTTCCACTCATCTACTACCCTATTTCCAAACCAATACTTTCCTATGTCCTTTCTAAATCTAAACTTATCTAATTTAAATCCATTACTGCGGGTTCTCTCTTGGAGAGACATCCTCAAGACCTTATTAATATCCCCTTTATTAATACCTACCTTCCACTTATACACTTCGATCAGGTCTCCCCTCATTTGTAGATGAATGGTTCAGAGAACCGACATGTTGATAAATTAGACACATGTGCAACTCATGGGTATCTACAAACCTGTCAGACACTGCAACTTCTTGGGATCTTAATACTTGGGAATTCTTCGCTTGCCTAATTCTTGGGCACGACCTACTTCAACATTGAACAAATGTTACACGACCTATGACTGCTGCACCTCTCCTGCCAACGGTTTATAAGCTCCTTCTCAGCACGTATGCCGTATCCTATTTAGGATGATGGGGCTGACCACATCGTCAAGGT
>NC_069401.1:100480661-100503445 GCF_026875155.1 Cherax quadricarinatus | reverse complement strand
GAAACCAATTTAATCCCCAAGAAAAAAAGCTTGGTGAAAAAGGGTCCCCTTCCCCCCTCCCCTCAACTTTCCAACCCCAATCCCCAGGTTTTGACGGGTTTTCCCTCTCAAACCCTTTTCCCCCAAAATCTTTTCCTATGTCCTTTCTAAATCTAAATTATCTAATTAAATCATTCTGCGGGTTTCTTCCCTTTGGAGAGATATCCTCAAGCTTGTTAATACCCCCTTTTTTTAATACCTATCTTCCACTTATACATTCGACGGTCTCCCCTCATTTTTCGTCTAACAAGTAAATGTAACTTAAGATTTCTTCAATTTTTCTTTAAGGAAGTTTCTAATGCTATGTATTAATTTAGCATCTACCTGAATGTTTTCTAACGAATTTATGTCCATTCTGAAAATATGGAGACCAGAATTGGCTGCATAATCTAGGTGGGGCCTTACTAATGATGTATGAAGCTGCAGTATGCCCTTGGACTTTGTTGCTTCACTTTTGATATAAACAGAAATCTATTTCCCTTATTAAGTACGTTTAGGCATTGTGTCTTGGTTTAAGGTGCTGCTTACCAAAACCCCCCAAGCCCTTTTCCCAATTGTATGGAAAATTTCTACTTTTTTAATTATAAGTGTAGGGTTAGGCCCCCCGAGTTTCAGAACCTTGATTTATCTACTTTGAATGCACTGCCATTTTTCTGACAAGAGTAGATTTTGTCTAAATCCTTGAAGTTCCCAAATCTAGTTTGAATCAATTACCCTACCTTCTTCGTGTATCGGGAATTTGTCAAAATCCTAGTAATTCCTTCATCAAGATCATTGATAAATTATAAAAAAACAACGGGCCAAGACTGACCCTGTGGAACCCCATTTGTTACTGCCCCCCACTCGGTTTAACCCCATTTATGGCACTTCTGCTTCCTGTCTGTGAGCCATGATTCGATCCCGAGGCACCTTCCCCAAAAGCATGAGCTGTACTTTCTTAACAGTTTTTGGTGGGGAAAACTCTACAAATGCCTTACTAAACTAAGTAAAAAATATAAAATTCTTTATGTGGTCAACAGCCTCAAAAGCTTTTACTGAAAAAGGGTTTAAAATAAATTGTTAGAAAAAAGCCGGGCCCTCTGAAAAAAACGAGAGAAAAAAATTATTTAAAATCGGCAATTTTTCTCTTTGTCAGTAAGATGCCAAGTTATTTTTAAGGGGCCTATCTTACTCTGATTTTGTTCTATATACCGGGAAAAAAAACTTTTTGGGTTTGTTTTAGAATCCCTAGAATTTAAAATTTATAGTCCTTTTAGCTTTTTTACCCCCTTTTTTAATGCCCCTTTAATGTCAATATCTGATTAAAAAGATGCCCCTCCCCTCTTTTGTACCCCTAAAAATTTCCTTTTTATCCCCTAGTAGATATTCAGCTATTTTTTCACCCATTTTGGGTCTTTCTATTTGCAATTTCTTTATAAGGGATAATGTTCTTTGAGCAGCATGTTTTGTGTTCAAAAAGCTGTCATATGATAGCTCTTCGTTACCCCAGTCAACAGTAAAAAGTTTCTCTAAGCCCTGTAATCTGTAGCGAAAATCTGGGGCTGTTCTGAGTTATCCCTACTATCAACTTCCCTTCAATTCTAAAATTTAAATTTATTTGTGGTCGTGCACCCGTTTTTCTGAAACTTCTAAAAAATTAAAAGGGATTCATTGTTTGCCGAAAATAAGTCAAGAGGTTTTTACCCCTTGAGGTTCTGTCACAATGCTTCAAAAAACTCCTGAAAATACTTCTAAGCGTGTATATTCTAAAATTCCAGCAAGAAATTCCAATCAATATGACTAAGTTAAAATTCCTAGAATTACTACATTATGTGCGTTGTGGCCTATCAATTTCCTCCTAGTAGTCCCCTGGTCCCCATCAAATTTGGGGGACGGTTATCACACCTAAAATTAATTTTCATGCCCCCCTTTAAAAAACTATCCAAACAGACTCTGTATGTTTACTTCAGACTTAATACCCGTTTTTATGCAAAAGTTAAGCGACTTTGGACATACAATGCCACGCCACCCCCCCTTTCCCCATACTTCTATCTATTGGAAAATTTAAAACCCTGGGGTGTGACATTCTGCAGGCTGTCCCGACTTTTTGAATTAAAACCCGTCTCAGTAATGGCAAAAAAACATCTATGTTACCTGCATAAATAGTCCAACTCGTCCCTTTTTCCTAGCACTGCGACTATTTTTGTAAAAAAACCTAAAAACCCTCCCCTCTCTTTCCCCTTTCCTGCTCCTTTTGTTATTCCACTAAACCTTTTGTCCTTTCAATTAGTGCCATGGTTTTCCAATATCACCTTATTTGCTATTATAGTTTCGTATATATTTACCCTGAGACTTCACTTTTTTCCCGCAAAAACCCATACCCAAAACTATTCTAGTTTAAAGACCTAACAGCCCCCTCCACTGCTTTGGCCCATGCCCCCACCCCACACCTAGATAAGGAACCCCATCCCGGGCTACTTTTATTTCTCCCATAGAAGAGGTCCCAGTTGTCAATGAATGTTCTGCATTTTCCTTACAGTATTTGTCCGCCAGCAATTTACACCAATTGCTCTGGACAACCATTCATTTCAATCCTCTCCTTTGGGAAAATGCCCCATATGACAGGTTTCCCCCCTCCTCCTAATTATTTTTATTCGACCTTAAAACGGCCCCCCCCCAGTCTGCCAACATGTTGCCCCAGCACTGAGACAGATAATGGTTTTTTCCCCCTTCCCCCCTTTATGAGTCATCCAACGGCAAAAAACCCATCCCGCCCCAAAAAAACCTTCGCCCCCCTTTCCCAAAGTCCCCAACCAATTTTTTTCCCCCCCTTTTTTTTTTTCCCCCCCTTTTTCCCCCCCCCCCCCCTTTCCCCCCCCCCCCCCCTTTTTTTCCAAACCCCCCCCCCCCCCCCCCCCCCCCCCCCCCCCGGTGATTCATATTGTAATTCGCGGGTTTTTCATGGTTTCGGGGGTTTCAGGTTCCCTTCGTTGGTTTTTTGGTGCTCTTGTCCCTTTCCCCTGCCCCACGGGTAGACCAAAGGGGTTTGGAAATTTCCCGGAGTTTGGTTTTTCTGGTTTCTGTTCCCCTTTTTTTTTTTTTGGGTTTTCCATGTTGCCCCCCACTGCCCAACCCCCCTTTACCTGGGGACTCCAACAGGAGGATTCTAGGGAATCCTTGTTTCCTCCGTTAATCGCCGATCTCCCTCTTAGCAAATCTGACTTTCTTCAGTGCTGGTAAAGTTGCTCAAGAGGGGCATCCCGGTTCAGATTCACAGAGACCACAAACAGGTCTTCACAGAGCTAAGTACACGTCACCACTGAGTAAGTACTTCACCATGAGTAAGTACACGTCACCCCTGTAAGTACACGTCACCCCTTAGCTAAGTACAGTCACCACTGAACTAAAATCACGTCACCACTGAGCTAAGACACGTCACCACTGAGTAAGTACCGTCACCCCTGGCTAAGTACACGTCACACGTGTGGGGCTTTTTGGGCGGTATTTGCGGTAACGACTTGCCCCTTTTTTAAAAAAATAGGATTACATTAGCCATTTTCCCACATAAAAGACACTACACTGTTTGAAAGAGATAAATTAAAAATATTATTTAAATGGTTCACAGAAAGTACCTTTTTGATTCTTTAAAAACCCTTTAAAAAAAAACCTTCAGGCCCGGTGACTTTTTTGCTTCAGTCGGTCTATCGGGTTTCAAACCCTTTCACTAGTGACTGCGAGTTACTAATTTATCTTCTTCGGTCACTAAAAAAATTAATTACTGGAATTTTTTTGTGTTTTTCCTGTGTAAAACCGAGAGAAAATAATTTTTTAAAAATCGAGCACATTTCATTTCTTTGTAGTAAGATGCCATAGTTTTTTTTAAAGGGGACCTAGTTATTTCAAACTTTTGTTCTTATACCTGGGAAAAACTTTTTGGGTTAGTTTTAAAAACCCCTAGAATTTTAAATTTCATCCCCCTTTTTTGCTTTTCTTTCCCTTTTTTTTTCCCCATTTAATGTAAATATACTGATTCATAAGATCCCCCTACTTCTTTTGATACGCCTAAAAAAATTCCCTTTCTTACCCCTAGTAGATATTTACCCTATTATTCACCCTTTTGGACATTTCTTTTTTATTTAATTTTTTTTAAGGATTAACGTTTTTTGGCAGCATTATAGTGTTCAAAAAAATGTCATGTGATAGCTCTCTTCGTTCCCCCAGTCAACAGATGAAAAGTGTTCTCTAACCCCTGTAATCTGCTAAGTGAAAATTTGGGTGTTACTGAGTTATCCCTACTATCATTTTCCTTTTAAAGCAAAATGTAATTGATTTTGGCGCTAGCACCCAGTTCCTCTGAAATTTCTAAATTATTAACAGGGATTCATTGTTTGCCAGAACTAAGTTCAAGCAGGTTTGTGACCCCCCCTCCCCCCCCCCCCCCCCCCCCCCCCCCCTACTCCCCCCCCCCCACCACTTGGAGCGTTCACAGTCACAAACTGCATCAAAAAGCAATCCTTGAACTACTTTGCTAAGAAGTCGTTATGATTCTAAATTCCCAGTCAGAAATTCCAATCAATATGGACTAAGTATCCTAGAATTACTACATTATCTGCCTGGTGGCTCCCCTAACATTTCCTCCGTAGTAGTCCCACCTGGACCTCATTAAGTTTGGGGGACGGTATATCTCACCAAATCAATTTTTCATGCCCCTCTGAAATTCTATCCAAACAGACTCTGTAGTGTTATTTCAGCTTAATATCCGTTTTTTATGCAGTAGTTCAAGCGTTCTCGGACTTTACAATGCCACCCCCCCCTCTTTCGATACTTTCTATCTACTTGGATCAATTTAAACTGAATGTACTTTCCGCAGGCTTGTATCCCGACTTTTGTAATTAAACCAGACTCAGTTTTGGCAATACATCAATGTTAACCTGCATTGAACTAATTCTCAACTGTCCATCTTATTCCTAGCTGTACGCTATTGTGTAATATATATTTAGGGACCCTCCTTTCTCTTTACCCTTCTGCTCCTTTCTGTTTATTCCACTAAACCTATTACTGTCCTTGTCAATTAGTGCCACTGGCTTTCAATATCCACTCATTTTGCTATTACCTGTCCTCCTAGTAATACATATTATACACTTTGACTTCACTGTTTTCTCGCAAACCCATACTCTAACTTTCCTAGTTTTAAAGACTAACAGCTCCCTCCACTGCGTTTGGCCAGTGCTCCCACCCCACACCTAGGAATAAGGTGAACCCCGTCCTGGCATACAGGTCATTTCTGTCGTAGAAGGGGTACCAGTTGTCATGAACGTTACAGCATTTTCCTTACAGTATTTGTCCAGCCAGCAATTGGACACCAATTGCTCTGGACAAAAACCATTCACTCCAATTCCTCTCCTTGGCAAATACCCACCATATGACAGGGTTCCCACCCTTCCTCCTAATATCTCTATTGCTCGACTATACTGCTATTCAGGTCCTCACTCCTACGTCTGGCCAAACATCGTTGACCTCCAGCACTGAGGACAGATAATAGGGAGTGCTCCATTACTTCTCATGATGTACCAGATGGCTAACAATGTCCTTCATCCCAGCCCTAGGAAAACACACTCTCTGCCTCCTACTCTATTCCTTCAAGCAGAATGCCTATCAATGTACCTAATCGGCTATCCCCAACAACAACATGTTTTTACCTTCCTTGGTGACGTTCCGTTGTGATTTTCCCAGTAGTCGACTCACATTCGTTAGGGTAGCACTACACCTTCACTTGTGGATTCGTCAAGTCGTTCTCGATGGTTTTTGTTGGGGTTTTCCCAAGGATGTCTCACTCACTCAGCCAATGCTTCCTTGGAGCTCGTTGAGACATTCCAGTAGAACACCACATTCGGCAGGTTAGCACCGAAATGGGTTGGAAGTTTCACAGCAGTCTTCTGGGTCCTCGTTTTGTTTCTGCCTCTCCAACAGTCTCTTGATCCTCAAGCTCTGTTCCATGTTGCCCAGGCCATGACCCAAGCTCACCGTCTTAACATGGGGACTCACAATAGGAGGAGTACTTCGAATCCTCTGTTCTCCTCCGTTAATCGCCGTAATCTCCTGCTTAGCAACCCTAAGCTCTTCTTTCATCTGGGGAAAGTGCTCAAGAGAGGGCATCCTGGTTCAGTTCACAGAGAGCCACAAACAGGTCTCACAGAGCTAAGTACACTTCCCCACTGAGCTAAGTTTCGATCGTCACCATGTATGTATTATGTTCGCGGACCGTGCTTGGCACGGGTCTCAATTTGCGATGACCGTTTCTGGCTTCCGAGGGAGAAAGGTTTTCTACAATGATGTGATGTATGCCTGCTCAAGCACTCCTTGGTCAGTTCATTGGTGCATTCTCATAAGCAACAACCACCATTGTTACTCCTAATATGGACACTAGCCGAGGAGGTGGATGGTGTCGTTATACAGGAACAGCTTGTCTGGTTCGTTGACTCCATGGTAAACTGTGTGGCCGCAGCCTCTCTGGGTCTCTTAGGGAGGGAATATCACTCCTAGTTGCCTGCGGAGTGTCTCAGTACTTTGCATCAGAAGTTATTGTGTTAGGGGCCCGCTGGACAACGTGCTGGACAGTACTGGCACAATCTTCCTCCTCTAGCCTTGTCTTCATCCATCTTGGCCTGTGGGAAAGCCCAAACGAAGCCGATGGATGGCGGTACACTGCGGCTCTGGACAGCTTTATCATATGGAGGATGTGTTTCCCGTGAGTCGCTGCTTGGCCACTTTGAGCCGGGGTATCACCTAAGGGACCTCCCCATAAGTTTCAGGCTCTGGGAGCCACCAGTTTGGTCTGTCGTAGGCTGATTGGGACAGTAATCCCAACATGTGTAATCTGTTGCTGCCTTGGCTGCATCATCTGCCGCCTTCTTTCCTCGGATGCCACGCATGGCTGGGGGGATCCAGTTCAATGTCGGGATCTGTTACCCTGAACTTCTAAGGCTGTTCATTATGGCTCAGGATACGATGTAATGAGAGTGAACATTGCCCTGTGGGTTGAGGATGGGAGAGGCTTGATTCCAGAGGTGGAATATCAACATGTATGACAGGTCGGAGTCGATGTCGGTAGGGCATGTACAATTGCCTGCTGAATCACCACCAGCTCAGTTTGAGGATCGTGCAGTGGGGTCCAGGGGAGTCGCCAGCCTTGTCGTGTGTCCATTGTGGTAAGTCCAAACTGTGCTCTCTCCTGTCAGGGTCGACAGAACCATCTGGTGAAATACACGCACATGTGCCTCCCTCTGCCAG
Organism: Cherax quadricarinatus; assembly: GCF_026875155.1. Taxonomy (NCBI): domain Eukaryota; kingdom Metazoa; phylum Arthropoda; class Malacostraca; order Decapoda; family Parastacidae; genus Cherax; species Cherax quadricarinatus. The sequence continues at coordinate 100,496,137 of NC_069401.1, read as the reverse complement.
TGCTTGCTGTCTCAGAATGATTATTGCTGAGGGTGTCTTTACTGCAGAAGATGCTTAGAGATGGGTAGCTGCATGATGGGCGCCAGGGAGGTGGTGGATGGTACCCAGCAACAGGAAGGGTCACAACTCTTCTCAAGGAGTAGTTGTATAGGCACAGCACCTTCCTCCCAGCAGCACAAAAACGAAACGAATCCAGGAGTAGTCCGTGAAGAGTGTGGGTCTTGTGGCCAGGTTGTCATTATCCGTCTCCTTAGTGGGATACCTTGCTGCCGGTGCAGAATCGTGGCCACTTTGCAGGCGTTTATGTATCTTACTCTGTCAGCCAAGGAAGGAAGCCGGGCCTCAGATCTGAGACATACTGTGTTGGTCCAGATGGGGGCCCCAAGCATAGTTCTTATCGCCTGATTTAGTACGACCTCCACCCTTTGACTGCTCTGCGGGAAGAGATGAGCTAACGCTCATCTGAGCTCACCACAGCTAAGTACACGTCACCACTGAGCTAAGTACACGTCACCACTGAGCTAAGTACACGTCACCACTTATGTTCTTATGTTCTTATGAAAGAGTTTGAGGTAATCAGTCCCTCCCTAATCATTTACTGAGTAGCAACAAGTCACCCTGCTGGATTATGAAGACTTACACAATAGTGTGTCATCACTGTCGCCGTTGTCACCCAGCAGCTGGAAGGAATATCTGTGGAATGTCTCAAGTGCTGCCCAGCCTGCAACCATCCCCCAAGAACCAGTTCACATATTACCCTGACAGTCATCCAGCTGCTGAGTTAGTTTGTCGATTACCCATCCTGAGTGTTGTGAGGGGTCACCCGGCCGCCTCACCTACCGCACCGGCAGTCACCCACCACCTCGCCTGCTGATAGTCAACAATCACCTTCCCACTCCAGCTTATTTCACTGCTGTCACCAACAATTCACTGAATATATAGGGAATAACATGGCCTTGGGAACTGGCATGCATTAAAATATTACTAACACCCACAAGGCTGCTGGTCCCAAGGAGTCTCACTCCAGCTTTATATTGTCCAGCTCTCAGACTAAACAGAGCTTCCATCTGTCTCCATGCTGCTAGTGGCTTAGTAAGCCATATGATGGAGTCATTGTGGCGAAACGTTTCTTCAGTAAAATATTCCAATACAATTTTCTGAGGCTTACAGAGGCTAAAACGTTGTGCAGTTTTTAAAATAGGTTAGATAAATACATGAGTGGGTGTGGGTGGGTATGAGTTGGACCTGACTAGCTTGTGCTACTAGGTCTGGGATCGTGCTCCTTCCTTAAGTGGAAGTGACCTGACTAAGTGGGTCACTGGGCTAAGCCTGAGGGTAACATGGCCCTGCTTTGCATGGGTCAGTAAGCCTGCTGCAGTGTTCCTTCTTGCTTATGTTATGTTAAATAACCCGTATAGAAGAGAGAAGCTTACGACGACGTTTCGGTCTGTCGTAAGCTTATCTCTTCTATGTGCTAGTCATTTATATATTGTTTCAGTCACGGTGTTGTGCCATTTTGTTCTTTAAAATGTTCTGTATTTTATTCCAGCTCTTGCCCAGCATAAAAATATACTACTATATTAATGGTACGCCAGCATGACTCACGAAATAGTAATGACACAATTGCAAACAAATCATACCACGGGCGGGACTTGAACCCGCGGTCAGAGAGTCTCAAAACTCTTGAGACTCTCTGACCGCATGTTCAAGTCCCACCCGTGGTATGGTTTATATTAATGGTATAAAGCGAAGTCCCTCAGCCTTGATACTAAGTGGCCTTTCATGACCAGCTTCACAACATAAAATTCCCTTAAGTGGTATTATGAGTTCATGTGCTGGACACAGGCGTTGCTCATTTTTTCCACGGTTCAGAAGGCGCCTTTATGTTATTTTCTGTGAGTGGTTAGACTCTCTACTACAACTTTCACGTGAGACTGAGTAAGCCTCAGCACCTTCTGTCTGGTTGTAACTGCTGTATTTACGGTATTATCTTTAGACTTGTCTCGTTCACTGTTTTGACATGAGAGTTCGATCCTTCAAGATCTTGTGAGCTTCGACTTGTATTTCTGCAGCTTCAGCCTGATGAGTAGATGAGTACAAACAGGAGCTCGTCTGTCTCTAACTCAACGGAAGAAGGATCAAGCCTCCATTATTTAAAACTAAATTTATTGGACTGTATTAGTGCTTTACAGCAGTCAGAAGCAGACAGCAGATGCTGGAGTTAACAAAGTTCCAGGTAGAGATTGAAGCTGGGTGTAAACTGATGAAGCTGTTAGAACTGAAACTTCTCATATCAACAAACACAAATATACCTGAAAAGCCAATAAACTGAACAACACCGCCTCCCTGTAGAGGAGCTCACACTACGTTAGATGTAATTTTCTGATGCAAAACTGGCCATGAAGGTAAGGTTATGTTTATAAAAGAAAATGTTACGAAACCATGCTTACGGCCACCAGCACGATCAGTGCCACGGATGCAATCAATTGGTCAAACACCTACCTAAATAGTTTGTCAACAAAGCATTATCTGAACCCCCACACCACTCAGCACACTAATAATTCCAGTTTCACTACCACTGCTATTACTACCACCGCCACCATCACCACTACTACGTAAACTACTACTACAGTAACAACAACTACCTCTATTACTCATCATGGAACTATTCAACGTGATACCGAATCTCAGTTTTTACCAAACATAGGCCAGTAGGTTAACTACAGTGCTTCTCTATATTTGCTTAATTCATTGAGTATTCATACCTGACCCCATTCATATATATTGTGCCAACACCAGGAATATTTTATCAAGCTTGAAACAGTCTGCTGAGCAGGAGAAGCACTATCTTAATAGTTTCCAGTTACTGATTGCTTCTTTATCAGTTACATTTTGAAGGTATTGATAAAGTCTCAGGCAAACAAAACATCATCTCAATAAAATATCAGTAAATTCTGCCGATGGTAGATAATATATCAGAAAAATGCTGTACTGATGATATATAATAAAGACAATAAAATAGAAGTGTATTTTATTACAGGCTCCCTCACTCTTTTTGGTCCGACTTGGCTGAAGCATTGTCGAAAGCTTCTCTCTCCTATGTGCAGGTTATTTGTGTATTGTTCCAGTCACGGTATTGTGCCTTTTTGTTCTACATGTGTGATGCTTGTCCAGCTTACTTGTGATGGTGCCTTCAACTGCTGCTTTTCTATTCTGCTTCTAATATAAAAGCATCTGTTGAGAAATGGCATTACCAGTTAAGTTTAAATATAGGGAAACTTAATTTAGAAAGAAAAATCATCACCGCACAGCCGCCCCTGGACGGGGGTTTGAGAAGCGCAAAGTCATTCTAAACGGCTGAAAGAGTTTAATTGAAAGTTAAAAATTCCCCCGGGGGGGTTTTATGTCAAAATTTTTCATTCACTTTTTGCTAAAAAAACTTACTTGTGGGATCAAAAGTCTGCCCCTTACTGCCGACTATAGGTGATTACAAACCCTTGCGGGATCAGAACGCACAGTCCCCGTACTAAAAGAAATTCGTAACCTACCTTGCCGTAGCGTGAGCTATGGTTTTTTTCCCACACCTTCGAAAGGTATCGGGACTTGATGAAGCTAAGTGCCCTTTGGGTGTCCACTCTTCCTAGTTAGGAATACGCACATGGTCACTATGTTCCACAAGATTTGCTTTATTGTTCCAATCTTTCACTAAAGAAGCTGATCACACTTCCTGAAAGTGTTTATTGTTTTTTTGTAAACACTTTGTTACCTAAGCAAGACGTTCTTTGTTGGTTATCCTGGCGTCAGTGTCACTCTCAGTAGAGTCAAAAGAATCTGAAAGCCAACCCCCCCCACCCCCTCACTGCCCCAGCACAAAAAAAAGCGACCTAGTATTTTTTGTTCCTTCCCCTTCCTCCATGAGGCAAAGCAAAAATGTTTGATTTTTGCTGTCTTAAGCATAGACAACAATGTCTCTATCTTTACTAGGTAAAAAGGGGACGGTTTTACCTTAATTGTCCTCCAAGGTAAGGTTGTATGCCTTTTTAAAAATACACCTGCAACACTGGACTGAAAGGAGGGGGTGGTCGTTTGACCATGTCGCAATCGTATGCTCTGCCATCAATTACTCGCTGTAGAGTAAACAAGATATTTGCCCCTTCTGAGGGACTGGGCCCCCAGGGCAAAAAGGGGGCTAAAAGGGGTGAAGGGGGCTGAAACCCCCTCCGGGGAGAAAATTTTTTCCACACTGGGGGGCGGCGGAGGTTCGCTGCAGGTAACTATTCACATTTAAACATTAATTTTTTTTCCACTCACCAACCTTTGCTTACTTTTCTGAACACTTTTAGTCTGTGTGGTTTCTGGAGAATCACTAATTTTTTTTTTCAAACTGTGTATTCTAACGGTAAGTTTTTTTATTGTCCGTTTTACACTACCCCTTTGCTTAAAACATCAACTGCCCTGAGATTCCTTTGCATCAGGATTTTGGGGCCCAAAATTTTTTCCAAAAGTGGCCAGGGGGCCCTCGGCCACATTGTCAAAACACTATGTCCCCGGGGTTTAAGGATTTGATTTTCGGGAAAACCCCACCCATAGAAGGTTTTCTCTCAATGAGGTGAGATGTCCCGCCAAATTTTTCCCCCAATTTCAACATTTTTTTAAGGTGTTTGAATTTACGCGAGTTGCTAGGTTCGAAATAATAGGATCCTCTATGATTTCTTTATCTTCATGGGGGGGAACGGGTTGAGCCTTCGCCAGGGAAAATGAGAGGGGACTTAACACTTCTAAAGCCCAGACAGGAAACAAAGTTAGAGGTCTGTTGTTGATTTATTTTTTTATTTTTCAGTCCAATGACAGAATTCTTTTAATCGATTCTTGCGAAGAGTTTTCCCTTTAAACAACGTTTTACAATGCCGACTTCTTCATAAAACCGCCGGTCCCAGGGAGATTTGGGGGAAATGCTCCCCAAAACGACAACTGTTTTGTTTCAGCATCTATTGTACTTCTGGTTTGATCAAAGATCTTGCTTATAAGAAAACCCACAAAAAAAGTTCTTTTGCATTATCTAAAATCACGTCGGGGAAATGCCCTTCTGGCTGAAAACCCTTCGAAAAATTTGATAAAGGTTCAGCAGACAGTCATGGCTACTTTGTGTACTGCTCTAGTTGTAGCACAAGTGAACAAACAGATGTACACCTTGATAGGAACTTTGTCGCTGTTTGGTTAAAATTAGGTCCATTTAATCTACACCTGCCCCTCAAAGGGAGTGTACAAACACTTTTTGAGGGATATGGAGGTGGACCGGATACTGACATACCGAATCGTAGTGACACAAGTAAAACGTCCTTTATTTGCTTTTTCACACTTTGTCGAACTTGAGGTACCGTAGGGAAAAGTCGTATATGACAAAGTGGTCAGCTAAACCCCACCATGTAACACTTTTGTGGGCGTTTTTACAATAGTTTTGTTTTCAATGACTTGGGGGTCAATTTGGATTTTTGGCTTTTTTAGGTATGAAGAAATTAGGAATTTTTCCCCGACATTTATAATCTTTTCTGTCGAGATAAAGTCCAAAAAATTTAATCATGACAGGCTTTGGGGATTTATCTTGTGTTTCAGAAATTTATTTCTGTAAAAAACATCTTTCTGTATTAGTTTACCCATATTTAATGGGTTCATGAATTTATAATCAGGTTTATTCCTTTTAAATTAAATTTAAAAACAGAGCATAACCTTTTAAAGTTTTTCCCCAAAAATGATATTTTGATCCATCAATGACATTTCTGTTTGCTGCGTATTTCACAACTTTTTTTGCTGTGTTCAAGCAGACTGTTTCTTTTGGCATAAGTGAGCTTTTTTTGAGGCCAGTTATTTTTCATTAGAGAGCCCTTTGGGCCGTGGAGCCATAATTTATTATCCACAAATTTTTTGAGTGGGCACCCCGTGAAACATTCACTGGGTTCTCTTGGGGGAAAACGTGAAGAAAGAGATAATCTCTCTGCATCTTATTTTTTCTACTCTTTTGTACTAGCCCCAAATTTCTCTTATTATTTCTTAACCCCTGGGGAAGCTTATTACACTCCCGACACGGTTTTTCAATAGTGAGATATCAATACTTTTTTGAAAAAGACACTAATTTTGTACCAATTAGTGCTGTCGTTCCAATTTTTGGTACTGTTCTACCTTTTAAAGGGGCACCCTGGCTTTTAAGTAATTTCGTACTTCCTTCGCTTACCATGTAAGCCACACGCCATAACACGGTTTAAGCTCAAGAAAAATTAATGTGTAATTGTTTCCCCCCTTTGACCATTTTTCGGGAAATTTAATTTGATGAAATTTCTTAAATCCCCGGATATTTTATCCCATGCTTTATCATTTTTTAGAGGCAAGTTCTCATCCATCCAAATTTTTAGCTTTCCTTTCATCTTGCAAAGTATTTTACCCTTTTGGTAATTTGGTGAGATGGTCCTAAGGATCAAAAAATTGTAACCTTGACAGAAAACGTTTATGAGTGATGCATGATTTTTTTGTTATCCTTTTGGGGAACCCAAGTATCTTTCCCGTGTGCCCAAATTTAATCCCCGCATATTGTTGCAACAGGAATTTTTAGCTTCGGGAAATCTTCTTTGATAAGGGGCCTTTAATGCTTTTTAAATTTGGTTTTAATCCGAGGCAATTTTTCTTCTTTCATCCCTTGTTAGTTCTCTGTTAAAAGGGTTTCAAATCCTCCCCTTTTTTTACGTACCTTGAAGATTGTCCCCAAAAGAAACTTTTCTTTAAGATTTCTTTGAAGGGACTTTTTAGATTTCTTCAAAGTGTATTTAGAGTAGCTTCTAGTAGAATGGGGGATGTTGCACCAAATAAAACGTTTGAAACGATAATTTTTACAGGACTTTGAGGATCAGTGGGTTTTCAGGCCAAAAGAATCATTATAATCTTATCTTTTTCTTGTAGCCTACTCTTAAGAAAGCCTTGGAAATATCAGCGTGAGGCATATGGGTTTGTGAAAATTTCATAAGCACGTCTCCAAGCTTCTAGTTAGTGAGGGTGCTGCAATTTACAACCGTGTGGAGTGGTTTCAGAATCTTTTTGACTCCCTGGGGGCAGGGATAAAGGAGCGTTGCTTTAACTTATCTTTTGACTTTTTTTAAATGATTTTTGTCCCAAAGTTTTTGATGATATTTATCATAGCAGTCATGACTCGGACCCCAGCCGAGGCTTTTGTCCAAGGCAAAATTGTGGGATGTGGGGAAATTTTTTTGGGAACCAACCCATCTGGGCCACAATTTTTCGGGGGGCCTAGGAAAGTGGCTTTTTGGGGGGGGGGGTTTTTTCCAACCAGTTTCCCCCCTGGTCTTCTTTCCCAGTTGTTTTTTGGGGGTGGGCTGCGGGTTTTCCGCTAGACTTTTCCCGTAAAAGCCACCAGAGGGAATGGGAAAAATTTGGTTTTTGGTTTTTTGAAGTGAAATTTATCCTTTTGCAACCGTGGGGGCACTTTCCAAGTTAGGCAAGGGGGAAAAAGGGCTGAATCGCAGGCCGACCGCGCTTCGGGGTGCCTTTTTAAACCGGACGCCGCTGGGCAAAAACCCCTTCCCGTTCCGTTTTTCCGGGGTTTGAAAAGGCGGCGGGGGAAGTCTGTTTCCGGGGGGAAAAAATTAGCCAAATGTTGTTTTTGGCGGGGGGGTTTATTTAGTTTTTGAACATTTCCTTTGGGGACCGGGGGGCCTTGACAAAAAGAGCCAAGGGGGGTTTTTGAAACTCAAGAGTATGGGGAGCTTTTGCTTAAAAACTTATCTCTCACATTTAATGCTTTGTTTGTTGACTTCCTGTTTTGTGGAAGTTTTTGCGGTTCAGCAAGGTTTTTGGATAATGCTGATGATGCAACCCCGGCATTTAAAACACTTCTTCGTGAGCTTTTTCCCCTTGTGTTCCCCTAAACATTGATCCCCTTTTCCCCGCTGATGAAACGTTGTTTAGGCTCCATTGATGTGATTGACTAAAATTACGGGGCCCAATGTGTTCCATCACAAAGTTCACTTTTTGGAGTACGTTTATTGGACAGTCTGTTTACTGTTTTTTTTGGTTTTCACAGTTTTAAAAATGTTTATAGGGTTTTCCCCTTTCTGGGGTTTTAGTGGGAGGGGGTTTACTCTTTTTATACTGGTTGAAGGTTTTTTATCCACGGGATTTTGGATTCTTCATCTTGTCTCGTTGCTTGCATGCATGAAACTATTGTTTGAAAACCCATTGAAATTTTTCTTCACAAGTGAAATACGTTTTTGAACATAATTTTTAATCGTTCAATGTTGTGGGGGAAACTTATCTTTAAAATACCATGAAAAACCAATCACATTCCCCTTAGGTCATATTTAGCCCCCTAGAGATCTAAGACTTTTGTCTAATGTGTTCAAATGGCGTAAGTCTGAAAAAACAAGTTTGGGTGACTTCAAACTTGATAAAAAGATGCATGTCTAACCGGCCTTTTTCAGCATCAAAGTAATTGTCGCTAAACCGTAAGGCATTTGAAAATTTACCTTTAACCCCAGGAAAGATTAATCATTTTTGGGGTCTCCCTTCAAAAGACATTTATGGAAATTTGAACTTAGAAACTCTCATGCATTTCGTGAATTTACTATGGTTAAAAAACCACTAATGAATTTTTCTAATTAGACCTTGGAAAATAGGTAAGACAAGGAGGTAATCTTGGAAATGGACACTTGTGTTACGGTGAACAGGGTTTGACCATAGCACAGTAGGTCTTTTTGACAATTTTGGGGCAGATTCCCTGTACTCCGTCTACCTTAATTTTTGTTGCTAAAAGTATCCAAAAAATTTTTAATTTTTCATCCTCGAGGGGTCGATTAAAGAAATTTTTTTTCTAATGGTATAGTCTGAATTAATTTTTTCCCAGACGTTGGTAAGTAATTAAAATTTGACCTCAAGATCTCAAAATTTATTTTTGTATCTTGAGTTAATCCTTACAGAGAAGTTAGATTTTCTAATTGTGAAATTTAAGTCTGTAAAACTGAAACTAGTTTTTTCAAACAAGCCTTTTAAGGGGATATCGAAAATTCTGCAACCACATAGAATGTTAAAAAACACTGTTGCTATAAAAAAGCTTGAGTTTTTGTTATGTTTAAGTCGGAAATAATCGGTCAGACACACGACCTACTAAGTTAACCTCAGGGTCAATGACCATGAAGGTACAGGTACATATGGTGGTGTTTATGGTTTGAGTTTTGCTGGCACCCTGACCACAGTTTAAATCGAAAATAAGTTTACACTTCACCCTTTTCACTAAAAGTCACTGTATAACTGTAAATCAACGTGAATATTACTTACAAAAAAAATGTCATTTTAAATAGTTTTTAAAAGCTTACATCTATAGAAAGCCCTTTAATAAACAGGTAATCTTTTAAAAACAAACTTTAACAAAATTTTGTCTCAATTTTGTCTATAAACTTTATAAACATATAAAATTTACACTCAAAAAACCGAACACATTTGGGGTTGTTGTTGTAGTCAGTTTTCTTAGAGGGGGAGCAGTAGATCCAGGGCCATCCCCCGTTTTCTTTTTGGGAAAAGTCCCCCGCTCCTTTTTTTTGGGGTAACGCGGGGTGGCGCCCGTTTTTCTTTTGGCTGCCCATTCTCTGGATTGAGTCAGGAGGGACTCATTTTTTTGTTTTTAAATTGTAAAACATAGTTTTACATTTTTTTTAAAGGCCCTTGGTCATAGGTTATTTGTCCACTGTAGTCAACTTTTGGACCACAGTGGGCCTTTACCCGGGTTTCGGCACGCCCAAAAATTTTTGGAGAAAGGCTTACCAGTTAAGTTTATAAATAGGGGAAACTTAATTAAAAAGACAGCTCATTGCCTGAAAGGGCCCCCCCTGCGACGAGGTCTGAGAAGTTTAAAAGTCTTCTAAACGGGCGTAAAGGTTAAAATTTGAAGATTAAAACCCCCTGGGGGGTGTTATGTCAGCTTTTTCATTTTCATATTTGTGACAAAACTTACTTGTGTTACCCCCAAAAGTCGCCCCTTACTGCCACTATAGGTTGATTCCAAAACTCCTTGCAAATCAAGAACTGACAGTCCCCCCATCTACAAGAAATTTTTCAAACCTATTGCTCTTTACTAGTAGGTTTTCCACCCCTTCGGACGGTTGGTTTTGACTTGTAAACGAAGTGTCCTTTGGTTCCCGTCTTCCATGTCTAGGGAATACGACAAGGCCCCCACTATCCCCCAACCCAAGAGTCTTTATTGTTCCATCTTATAAAAAAGAAGTGATCCCTTCTCTTAAGTGTTTATTTTTTTGTGGATTTTGTTAAAAAAAATTTCTTTGGGTTTTGGGTTTGACCCGGGGAAGGTGGGGGGGTTTTGGGGGGTTTTTTTGGGAGGGGTGGGGGGGGGGGGGGGGTTTTTTGGGGGGGGGGGGGGGGGGGCCCCCAAAGGGGAAGAGGTACGTCCTTTTAAAAAACTCAAAAACCGGACGCAAGAGCGGCGCGGACACGTCGGCATACTATACTGCATCGCCTCAAACCGCTGTAGCAAAAACAAGATTTTTTGCCCTTCTGAGAGGGGGGGGCCCCTCGGGGGCAAAAGGGGCTAAAGGGGGGGCTGATACCCCCCCCCTGGAAAAAATTTTCTCCACAGTCTGTTTTTCCCCCCTCTGTTTTTGTAAAGAATTAGCCTCCGAACATTTCCTCATCCTTCTTATGAAAATGTAAAGGAAGAGGGTATAAAAAAAAGGGGAAATTTTATAAGCGGGAAAATTAAAATGGAAAAGTGTTTATACAGCTTATTTAATTAGATAACACAAAAAATAAACTGTGCAGTTACAAAAAAAATTTAAAACAAAAATACAAAAAGTTTTTAAAAAAGGCCCGTGTGCAAAGACTAAAAAAAAAATTTGCCTGGGCCTTTACTTCTAATATACAAAGGTAAAAAAAATTATTTATAGGCTGGCGCGGAAGTGTGAGTGACACGCAGTGACCGTGAAATATATGTGAGGTTTTTTTGATGGTGTCAGGTACGTGATTCCTGTTTTAGAGGCAGGGGTTTTTCTTGGGTGAATAGCATGCAATCAGTGCTTTTATTTTTTAATTTTTGAAGCTTCAGGATTAGATGAGGGTGTCGAGACACAACTCATAAAAATGTCCGGTGGGGTTCGTTGGGGACATTAGCGTTCTTTAAAGGGCATCCTGTTGCAGGGCCATAAGTTTGCTTAGGTGGCTGAAATTTCTACCCGTTTCCCAAATTTTTTTGGGGAAAAGTCCACAGTGGATGGTGTAACACTGTAGGGAAGTTAGAGGTGTTGGACATTGGTTCATTGTGGTTCTGTGAGAAAGGTGTCATCATTTGTGAGTTGAATTGTTTTTTCACGTACGGAATTCCGGTAAATATTTCCCCACAGTAACAAATGAACTCTTTCTGGGGAAAAATCCATGGAAACCTTTGGATGGCTCGTGCCCTTTAAACCTGCAGTCCCCCATGAAGAAATCGGAAGTAAACACATAGAAAGCTTTTTTAGTAAGTACATGCCTTTTGAAGGGGAACAAGGGCTGGGGGTGTGGGTAGCCCCCAAGAGAAACAATAATGACACCTCTTTTAGTGCGAGTGTCGGATGTTTTAATAGGGTTTGAGTTCTCCTTGTTGGAAAAGTTTTTCTAAACACTTTGAAGAGGTTTTGTTGCTGCGGGGGACCCGCACAGGGGGACACGAGGAAAGGAGGTTTGTTGTCTTTTTTAGTTTCAGTGTAAACCGAGGCTTTGACATCATTGATTGGTCGATGAGTGGCTGGATATTAAAACGTCGGATACAACACCCAAAAAATTGCCAAGTTGCCAGGGGAAACGGTGTTTTGGGGAAAGATGGTGCTAATTTCTCGGGCCTGAGTTACCAGAATAGGTTACCAGCACAGCATCAAAGGGTTCCCCATGCCATCCCAAAGCACTGTTGTAGAAATCAAAATTATCACAACACGAATCCCCAAAACTGCGACATCTTGGGGGAGGGTTTGTAGATGAAGGGGTTTAGAGAACCGACATGTTGATAAAAGGCACATGGCAACTTTGGGTACTGTACTGAGGAAAAAGTTTCGCCACTAGGGGGTTCACATCCCCACAAAAGGGGAATCGTGAAGAACAGGGGGGTTTGGGAAAAGGTAATCAGTCCCTAGCCTTGAGTCGATGTGACTATCCATCAGTTTGAAAAGAAAACGCATATGTGCGAAAAGTGGCTTATATACTGTAGGCAGATGGAGAGGTGCAGCAGCGTAGGAGGTTCACATTTGCCCCCGTATGGGGGGAGGTCGTGCCCAAGGGGTTTGGCAAGTGAAAAAATCCCAAGATAAAAATCCCCAAGAAGCTGCGTGCAGACGGATTGAGATGTGGGGGTGTTACGTGGCCTCTGTTTCAGAAGTTTTGGGAGCATCAGTAGGGATGTTGGTAAAGAAGCTGTTTTTGACCCTTTAAAATGGGGAGTGGGTGCCGTTTTTTTTAGGGGAGGCCGAAGACTTTTTGGTTTTTGTTGCCCCCGGGAAAAGATTTAAAAATTTTTTTTGCCTTGTTCTGAGTTGGGTATGAGTTAAGGGTTTCGAAAAAAAAGTTTTTGGGGCTTTCAAGTAGCGTGTGGCATCATCACTGACACCTCTGAGACTTCAAGATTTGGGAACCCCGAAGGATAAAATGACAATATCATTACCAGCTCTTTAAAAAGGGTAATGTTACCAACACTGTTCCCATAGCAAAGTTTTGGATCTACCCTTGTTAGGGCCTCAGCTCAAATGGGAGGCAAGCAGCAGTCAATATGGCGTAGTGCAGCTGAACACACAGAATTAGTGAACAAATTTTTCAATCGGGTGACCAGTCGGGTTTAGTAGAAACGCCACAGAATGACAGGGCTTAAAACCACACATTCGTTTGGGATCCCTTCCCCAAAAGTTGAAAGTAAAAAAAAATAGATGAGAGAAAAATAAAGCCTAACTTTAAGTTAAAAGCTAAGTTTCCACTAAATGAAGAGTAGTAAGAGTTGCAAGAATGATACACACAACAATGTCACACAGGAGGAAAATTTACGTTCGCCAGAGAGCTAGTAATGAAATGACCCTTTCACGATATCCAATACCACTTTTACCCATTCGAGTGATGTGGGGGAGGGAGGTAGGCGTCTGGAGACGCATTCAAAACAAAAAATCCCCAAAACCCCATCATACATACCCGCCAGCAAGTACATGCTTTTTCTGAAAATTCTCTCACGGGTTTAGAATGTCGGGGGCTGAACACCTATCACGGTGAAAGGGCTGATTTTTCCCTCTTTCACTGTTTTCCCCCTTTAAATTTTCGACGAATGATAAAGCCATTGGTTGGAGGGAAAAGTTTTCATAAAACAGAAAAAGGCCTGCGCGTGCTTATCAATGTCTTTAAGAAAATTGTACAAAAAATTAAAAAAAAACGGAAGAGTTAAATTTTTGAAAAAACTCCCCCAAAATAAGAATTTACCCCCGAAAAAAACAAAAAGAATTTTCTTCTAGAAAAATACCGCTATATATAACCTTCTAGATTATAACCCTACCGCAATAAGTTTTATTTGGGGCAAGACTTTATTGAATAATTCCTACCAAAAATAGCTCGCTTAAAAATGCCCCAATGAGTAAATCTTTCCCGAGTATTAACCTGCTTGCAATTCCTTACGAAAATAGAATACGACCTATCTAAGAGACCCTACTAGAATAACCCTTGCATGTATTAAACCCCCTAGAACAAAACCTTTCCAGAATAAAGTCAACCCAAAAAAAAAACTGCAAACCCCTGCCAAAGATGATCGAGTTATGAACGATATTTTTAACATTTTTGGAACCCGGATGTTGCCCCCCGGCAGTCTTCATCGTTTTATCTAGCTTCAAGATTAAGCTTTTTTTTCTAAAGTCCTGTTTTTTCCCCAAATTCTCATTTTTTTTTTTCATTCCTTTCACTTCTTTTTTTCCTCAATACTTTATCTTTAAAAATCTAAGACAGTTCTGTTAAATAAAAAGTTTTTAATGTTAAAAAAAATTAATATTTGGAAGTTTTTAAAAAAATACGTTTTTGTTAAATATTTCCTTCCCTGTATCTATTGTTCTGGGGTAAAATCCCCTCAGGGAAGGGTTTCCCTTTATGTTGGTGAGGGGCTCTTGATTTAGGGGAATTGGATCGTGCTCCCGTTCCCCAATTTTGCCTGAATGCCTTCCACACCCCCCCCCCCGGCGCTTATAAACCTACAGGGTTTTGCGCTTCCCCCCGTTATAAAAATAATAATGCGATATAAATTTGTGTAGGGTATACGACAAAAAAGATGAGTAAACAATATGAACGTTGGGTTAGTTCGTTGAACGTTTCGATACAAAAGACTTCTCCGGTGAGGACGTGAACCTTTTTCCTCTTTTAGGGGGTTTTTTGGCTAACACGATCTTGACCTCGTTTTTATCTGCTGTCCCATGTTCATTCTTCATTGCATTTGGGCCCAAGAAAGAAATGTACTAAGCTGTTTCACATTATTTTGCATTAATGATGGGCCGTTTGCTCTCTAAATCATATAATGTATATCCCCAAAAAACTTCACGGTACTCTCCCAAACACTTCACGTGTACCTCCCAAAACAGCACGTGTACTCCCCCCCCAAAAACCTTCGTTTTACCCCCAAACATTCACGTGTGCTCTCCCAAAACAACTCACTATACTCTCCCAAACACTCCCCGTGTACTTTCCAAAATACTTCCGTGTACTCTCCCAAAAATTTCACACTTACGTTACCTTTCCAAAATATTGTTTACTCTCCCAAAAACTTCACTGTACTTCCCAAAACTTAACAGGCCTCTCCACTTGGGGGATGGGTAATATCAGGAAAAGGAAAATACAAATAAATTTTTAAAACAACCCCATGGCATAAAAAATTACCCAAAAATCACTCTTTCCCCCAAACTCCAAAAACACCAAACACACCCTTCTCCAACCAGGCTATCCCGGTACTGGGCTACACAACTCGCCGTCCCCCTCCTATTCTGTCACGTTCAGGACTTTTACGCGTCCGTTTTCAGAAAAATCCCGTCCACGAAATTATTAATGGAGGGGTTTTTATATACATATTTTTTTACAATGCTTTTGCATACATCACCACTGCACCACTTTGGGTCACCCCTGTCTATCCCCCCATCTGGTCACCCATGGGTCATACCTACCCCCACCTCTCCCCCCCCATCTTAAATTCTCCCCCCCTTTTTTTACCCCTCCATCCTTTCCCCCTACCTCCTCCCTCCCCCCATCCCCCTCCCCCCCACCATCCCCTCTCCCCTTCCATTTCCCTCCCTACCATTTCCGCTTTTTCTACCTCACCAACTCCCTTTAACCCCAAAATTCTTCTGCACACTGTAAACACTGCAGCATTGCATGCAGCACTGTGCAAGCAACTCTGTAGCCTGAACACAGCAACATTGAGAACCCTAAAG
>NC_069401.1:100462325-100480161 GCF_026875155.1 Cherax quadricarinatus | reverse complement strand
GTCTTTGATTCCCCTTCAGATTTTTTTATTATTTAAAGTTTTGAGAGTGTCTCCATTTTTTAACTCTAAATGCTGTAACCTTTGTAAGTGTGATCTGGGAGTTTTTAAATTAACAATGATATTCACTAGATCCAACCTACTTTTTTTCTATATTACCATAAGTGACCTTCAACAAGTCAACTGCTTCTTTGTAAAAATTTCATCTACATTTGGAAAGGCTTGTATGAGTATGTGAGCATCTCCTCTTACTGTCCTTTGGGGTAAAATAATTTAGTTTAAAACAGGCTAGGTCACTTTATCATGCACAGCTGCTTTAAAATTGACCAAAAGTCCTCCCAATTTTCACCAGGATTAAATACAGGTAAACATAATTCTGGAATTTTGGAAAAGACAATTATTTGTTGGAGCAGACTGATTAACTGCCTGGTTTACACATTTTATTTTATTCAGGCCCGGGACTTTTACAAGAAAGAATCTTTTCTTCTAATTCATAATACTGATTAATCATGAGATCTACTTCAGTCTCATCTACACAGTTACTAACAAATCTCCTTCATATTTGTTGTAATATAATTTTTAAATCATATCTACTCCTCAAAAGCATCTAAATACAATTTTAAATCATAGTATTCACAGTTTCTTGATTCATTTTTTTCCCAAACATTTATTTATGCTTTTGTTACATGCCCTTTTCTAGCTTGAGTGATGCTTTTTTGCTCTATATTCCATATATTTGTCTTCTACTTTAAATTTTCCTCATTTTCAGCCATGTGCAATGTATTTAAATTCAACTTAATTTAAATTAACCACTGATTATGGACTAAATTATGCACTTTAAAAAGGGTAAATAGTAAAAATTACCTTTGAATAAAATCCTAGCTACTTAGCTTAGAAATTACATGTAAGAAATTAATATAAACTTCAATGTAATTAATACAAACCTTTAGCCAGCCTTGGCTTATCAAAATTATTATACAAATTTAAAACATAAATCCTTGCCAGAATTTGGCATAGCAAAATTAATATTATACAAAAATATAATTAGCTACACTTGGCTTTCAATTACCATTCATGATATAATTTGGCCAGAATTGTCTTATCAAATTAATTATTGTACAAATACTTTAAATATAAATCCTAGCCACTTTGGCTTTGCAAAATTTAATATTATACACATTAATATAACCTTTAGCCACCCTTGAGCTTAGCTTATCAAATTAATATTGTAATTATTATAATCCACTACACTTTAAAGTAAATTTTTTGAACTTAACATCCACCTCCCTTCTGTTATTTCACTTATAATTTTTAAGTAATTAACAAATTTAATGGCTTCATAATTACCTCCGGTTCAAGAAGGACCAAGGGCAAATTAAAATGGGGAAAAAATTGCATTTATCTGAATGTATCATTATGTACATAACAGTAAATGAAAAAAGATAATTATTATTCATCAGTTAGACAAGTAGGAATTTGGGACACCTAGGTCGCAAAAAATGTCCCCTTCGATACCTACCACTGTCATATCCACAAGTTGCTCTGGACCTATTAATTATAAATAAAAAAACATCACCAGGAATTCTGGTTTAAAAATATAAATTAGTGGACTGTATATTAAAAATAATAAATTTATTTTATATATATATATATATATATATATATATATATATATAAAATATATATATATATATATATATATATATATATATATATATATATATATATTTTATACAACAGAAGGAGAATATATCTTAATCATAACACTCACCAATTTGACTGGAGATTAATGTGTATCATACTCAGAAAACCTCAATGTCTATTAGAAAATAACACTGGCCAGAGTTAAACATAACAGACTTATCTGAGGTTCCTGGAGCTGTCTTGTCCAGTCGCCTGATATCTCAAGTTATGCAGGGGAAAGACATCCAACAATTTCGCCTCCTATTGAGAGGTGTCAAACCCCAATTTTAACCTAGAGCCCCAAAAATTCTTCCCATTATACACTACCATTAGTGTCCAATTCAAACAAACAATGGCGACTATCATCTGCGCAGGCGCAGAGCCTCCCTGTCGGCTCCATTCTCTTCTTTTTTAAAAACCCCACTTTTAAAGGTTTTTTTCCCCAAAACATAATAATTTGGGGAAATTTTTTTTTCCCCAGGGAAAGGACGGATTTGGTGCCGGGGCAGGGGGTAGTGATGTTCCGGGTTTTTTATTTAGGGAAATTTCCCTTTTAGCGTTTTTTTCCGTAAACTTGCCCGTCTTCGCCCAAATGTTGGCCAAAAAAGGGGGGTCAGAAAATGTACCTAACAAATTTTCATTCTATTAACCTGTTTGGGGGTTTTTGGCCAAACTTCCTACCACCATTGGCCCCTAAAATTTAGAGTCGCATTTTCCCTTTCTCTTATCGGCCAAAACTGTTTTTACCCCTGGGTTTTTAATTTGGGGCGCACCGTATCCTTCGGAGGTTTGTGGGTTTTTTGGTTTGATTTCTCACTTTTTTTGTGGAATTTTTTTGTTTTTCCAGTGAGCTCGCAAAAAATTTCCTCCCCGTCGCTGCGCTTTAACCCCTCGACTTTTTCTTTCTCCCTTTTTAATGGCCCCTGATTTGACTTGCCCCTCATTTTTTGACTTTTTGTCAGCAGTTTCTTTTTCTCATGGGTGTGGGACTTCAAAAACCTTTTAAGGGGCATTCCTCTGGTTATTTCAGACTTAAGGTGGCTGAAAATCGCATTTTTTTTCCTGGGCATTTTTTTTTGAGTATTTGTGTTGGTTTTTGAGGTTTATAACAAACTTTTTAGAGGTTTGCCAGTCTGTTCCCCCATTTGTTCCCCCTTTCAACCATTTTTTGTAAAATTTTTCTGTCACAAAAAATTACAAAACGAAAACCTAATATTACTTTTCAGTGTTGTGGGTTCGCTGTCTTCTTTAAATTTTTTAATATTCAATCTTTTGGACGGGGCCTTTGGGGGCTGGATTTTTGAAAAGCCCGGGGCAATTACCCTCCGCCCCCCCACCAAACATTCAAAAAAAAACACTTCCTCTGAATTTATTTTATATTTTAAAATATATTTTATATATAAATATATATATATTTTTTTAATATATTTATTTATATATTTTTTTATAATATTATATAAATATATATAAAATAAAAATATATTTTTATTTTTTTTTATATTTTAAAACATATATAATTTTTTTATTTTAGTTTCCATGTTTTAAGATCAGATGTCTTTTGTAAATTTTTTTTTTGATATTTATAAAATAAAATTTTTTTTTTTCTGAGAAAACATTTTTTAAGTTTTAAAACCCTTTAAAAGGTTTTATATATTCTTTTCCCTCGTTTATTTTTAATCAAAGTTTTGTGGTGGGGGGAAATATAGGTGGGGTTAAAAACTTTTTTTTTCTTTGATTTATTTTGTAAAAAAGTTGTATCACCCCATTTTTGTGTTCCCCTTTTTAATACAAAGGTTTTTAGGTTCCCTCCCGTAGTGTTAGGGTACTGTCATTAACATATTAAAATTTTTAAAAATTTGGGGGAGATATTTTGGGGTTTTGAAATTTTAAAAAGGGAGTGGGGGCGTTTTTTTTACGGGAAAAGGGGAAAAAGGGCATTTTCCCTTTTTTTGCACCCTAAAAAAGTCACTTCTTTTACTTTTTATTTAAAAAAAAAAAACCTGAGAAAATCCTTTTTTACGGGGCCGATTAAACCCGTAAAATTTTTCACCCCATACTATACCCTCGCCCCAAACAGTCAATCAAAACCAAAAAAAAAGTTTTTTAAAATTACTTCAAGCCAAAAATTTAAACCCCCAAAAAACATACCTTTTTCGACCAAACACCCCAAAAACCACCACACATCCACACATCCGCACACTACCCATCAAAATTTTGCACAATATACTTTATCATATACCCCAAAAACCCAAACCAAACCAAACCCCCAAAAACACAAAGCACACACTACGAAACACCAAATCACACACGAAACGCCCCAAAATACAGAGGGAAAATTTGTTAACTTCTTGGGGTTCGGGGAAAACACTCATTTACGACCAAAAAAATTTAATTATTTTCCCCCCTTTACCTCAGTGTTTAATTTTTCCCCCCACCGTGGGAAGGAAATTTGATCGCCTTGGAACCCCCTGACAGAGGTAATTTTAATAACCACATGTAGGAAAACACCGGGGCCCGGTTTTCTTCTTTACTTTATTTTTTTCGTGAAAAAAGGCACAGAGACTCGTTTCCCGTGACGAGGTTACACTCAAAAACTCTGATTTAGTTTTTCCCCCTTTACTATTGCTACGAGAATTTTCGTCTCTTGTGCATTTTAAAAAAGGAGGACAATCTTGTTTTTTTAAAGCATGGAAATTTTGTAACGAAAGGGGATAACCCCCACTTACGTGCGTTCTACCACGTTATGGAAAACTTTTTTATGTGTGCTGGGCCCCCCCGGGGTGTTTGGGTGTGTGACCAAAGTACGGGAAATTTTTTTAAAATTTTTTTTTTACAAAAAGTGTAGAAATGGGGAGGAATTAGGGAGTATTTCCTATGTTCTGTAAAACGGATGTAATAAAAAGTTCGGAAAAAACCCACAGGGTGTAAATGAGACACTTGCACATTAGGGTAATTTTTAAATTTTGGAACTTTTTGCCACAAGTGGTTTTTCCCGTCCAAAACAGAGAACGGTGAAAGATGAGGAAAAGTTTGAACTCCCCCAGCCTGGGTCGATGTGTTCGTCCATCATCTTAAGTTAAGTGCAGCAATGCGCGGGAAAGGGCTTGTGGCTGCAAACAAATGAGGTAAAGCACTGTCAGGGCATTACCTGTGGAAAAACTCGCTATGAAAGGGGTCATCCTAACCATAGACATGACCTCTTCTACGGAACATTTTTCCGGTGGTCTCCTACCAGTGCTTAAATTTACTATAGCTATTTTAAAAAGCCCTTACTCCCCCCCCCAATTTAAATTTTTATCAAGACTGATGACCTAAAAGTCGACCCAGCTGGGGGACGAAAACCTCTAATTTCGTCTCCCTCTGACCTTTTCTCTGTATTGGACTGAAATGCCTTTACTGGCGAAACGTTTCCAGTTTAAAAATCCAATTTTGCACAATCTCTCATTTATCAACAAGAATGTGTCTTGTGTTATTATGTAACTACAGGTTTGTCCTATAGATTTCTATATGGTAATAGACTTACGGGTGGTCAGGAGATACCAGACCCAAGACTTTTCCCAAGTGACGGTCCAGTCGGGAGATCAAAAATTGTTGCTTAACAAGCAGTGGGAGAAGTTTCATCTAACTGTCAGAGGCTCCTCTCATCCCTCGACCTCTCTAGCGTGAGATAGCAAGGAGCTTCTAATATCAGATTAGCTGCATGTGAAGCTGTACTCTCGTCTCCACAAAACATAAACTCTTCCACCCCCCCAAAACACACACGCACACAAGTACATGTGCTGAACTTAGTTTCGGCTGTTGTGTCCAGCAGTGTCCAAATTTGGGACTGAGTCTCTGAGTTTGTGTGATGTGCCTGCACTTTGTCTTGTGGGGATTTAGTCGTGTGCTCAGTGAAGAAGCACGAAATTTTTTCCCTTTAACTTGGTGATCAAAAAGTCTCGCACGCGCGTGTAACAACAAAATGCAAGGAGGCAGAGGAGAGGCTCGTACTCAAGGGCAATAGAAATAATGGGAAGACCAAACGAGTCCTTGGATTTACCCAAAGGTGTAGAGAAGTCCCAAAAATATGTGCGCTAGACAATGGAAAAAGTACATAAGACAAAGGATCCAGGAAAATAAGGAGATTAGTCGAAAGAGCCAGAAACGAATATGCACAGTAAAGAAGGAGGGCCAGAGGGAATACAAAACGACATAGCATCGAAAGTCATGTCTGACCCGAAGCTGTTGCACAGTCACATCAGGAGGAAAATAAAGGTCAAGGAAAAGGTAATCAGGCTGAGGAACGAAGTAGAAGAGATCTCAAGAAACGACCAGAATATGTGAAGAGCTCGACATGAAGAGGTGAAGAGGCTGCTCATTAACTAGGTAACCTCGGAAGGCGGTGGGATCGGACAATACTGGCCGTGGGCCCGAGAGAGGGAGCATAGGCGCTGTGTTGCCAAAAACAACGATCTTCAACACATATATCGAAAAAGGGGGGGCTACCTGAAGTGTGGGGAAAACAGCAAAAGTAGTTCCAGTTTTTAAGAAAGGAGACAGACACGCACATTAAACTACAGATCAGTGTCACTGACATGTATAGTATGCAAAGTCATGGAGATTATCAGGAGAAGAGTGATGGAGCACCTAGAAAGGAATGAGCTTGTACACGACACTCAAAACTGTCTCAGGGGAAAGGGGAAAACCTGTTTCACAAACCTACTGGAGTTTTACGACATAATGACGGAAATAAGACAAGAAAATGAGAGAGGGGTGGATAGATTGAATTTTCTTGGACTACAAGAAGACTGTCGACACAGTTCCCCAAAAGAGATTAGAGGATCAGGCAGGTATAACAGGAAGGCATACAAGGACCAAGAGAATACCTTACAGAAAGGCAACAACGAGTCATGGTACGTGACGAAGTTGTCAGAGTGGGTGCCTGAGAGGAGCAGGGTTTTCCCCAGGGATCAGTTTTTAGGGCCGGTGCTGTTTTCTGGGATATGTGAGTGGGCATGACGGAAAGGATAGAGTCAGAAGTGTCCCGTTTGCAGACAATGTGGCTAACGAGCAAAATTTAATTGAAAGAGGATCAGGCAGGCTACAAAGGGATCCGAAAAGGGTGAAAAACCGGGGGCCAGCAAATGGCTCCCGGGGGTTTAACCCCCCCAAGTGCATCTTGAAGTTGGGGAAGGGCAAAAAAGACCTCATATAAGTACAGGCTAGGGGGGGGCCCGGCTGGGAATTCATTCAAAGGGAAAAAAATCTTGGGGGGGGAGTTTAATACCCAGCACATTCCTGAGGCGAGGCCCCATCACTATTTAACGCTGCAGCCTTCCCCTCCTGCCAACCTAAAAATAGCGTTTCCACACCTCATAAAGAATCGTTCAAGACTCTGTACAACCGTGTACATCAAGCCCATATTGGAGTGTGCAGCCCCAGTTTGGAACTCACACCTGGCCAAGCAAGTCAAAAATTAGAGAAAGGAAAAAGGTTTGCTGCAAAGACTAGTCCCGGAGCAAAGGGGGGTATGTCCTAAGAAGAGAGTTAAGGAAATCGAGTTGACGACGCTGGAGAATAGAGGGACATGATAATGACATATATAAAAACCGAGGGGAATTGACAAGGAGAATAGGAGAGGATGTTTCAAAGATGGGAACACAGCAAGAAGAGGCCACAATTGAAGCTGAAACTCAGATGAGTCCACAGGGATGTTAGGAAGTATTTCTTCAATCACAGAGTTGTCAGGAAGTGAAACAGTCTGGAGAGTGATGTAGTGGAGGCAGCATCCATACTGAATTTAAGAAGAGGTATGATAAAGCTCATGATACTGGGGGGGAGAGTGGACGTTTTGCTGTGAATGGCATAAAACACCGACGAGTTGAAAATTAAGACACATGTGCAACAGTTAAGTATCTATATTGATGAAATGTTTCGCCTACACAGTAGGCTTCTTTTAGTCAAATACAATGGGTGTAGTAGAAATGAAATGAAGATGAGTAATCAGTCCATCAACCTTGGAGAAAAGTGTTTGAGGTGGTCAGTCCCTCAGCCTGGAGAAGAGTTTAGCCCATGGTCTGGAACGATATGAAGCTGAAGTATAAGAACGGAGTCTTAAATACTGTCGAGGCGAGGTGGGAAAATATCTCGAAGACGTTGTAGGAGACGGGATCCACTAGTGGAAGTAAGAAAGAACGCAAAGGGCCGTCTGGAATCCAACCCTTCCCACTCATAACTAGTAGACACCAATGAAGAATGGAAGATGTCCTCTGTACAACGTCACCGAGATCTTCCACTTCACCTTCGACAGTATTTAAGACTCCGTTCTCATACGTCACCTTAATATCGTTCCAGATCATAGAGCTGAACCTTTCTCCAGGCTGAAGGACTGACTACTTCAGATATTTTTCTCTAAGGTTAGTGGACTGATTACATTATCTTTATTTCATTTCTACTGCTGCCTCTGTATTTGACTGAAGAAGTTTACTTAGTAGGCGAAAACGTTTTCATCAATTAAGATAAACATAGGTGTCTATCATTCAGAGTGGACCTAGCACCGTCCAGTGAAGAGGCGCGGCCAGGACTGTGGCTAGTCTACTGCAACACAATTAGGTGGTACAATAAGGTGAGATTACACACACACACACACACACACACAACACACACACACACACACACACACACACACACACACACACACACACACACACACACCACACACACACACACACAGAGTATAGGCTAGTAGGTCCAAAGACTGCAAACCTCACTCAAGGAGAAAGATCTTGGGGTGAGTATAACACCGAGCATGTCTCCCGGAAGTACACATCAATCAGATAACTGCTGCAGCATATGGGCGCCTGCAAACCTGAGAACAGCATTCCGATACCTAGTAAGGAATCATTCAAGACACTGTACACCGTGTATGTCAGAGGCCCATACTGGAGTATGCAGCACCTGTTTGGAACCCGCACTTGATAAAGCACGTCAAGAAACTAGAGAAAGTACAAAGGTTTGCAACAAGGTTAGTTCCAGAGCTAAGGGGAATGTCTATGAAGAAAGATTAAGGGAAATCGGCCTGACGACACTGGAGGACAGGAGGGTCAGGGAACATGATAACGACATATAAAATACTGCGTGGAATAGACAAGGTGGACAAGGACAGGAAAGTTTCCAGGGAGGGGACAAAAGAAACAAGAGGCCACAATTGGAAGTTGAAGACACAAATGAGTCAGAGAGATAGTAGGAAGTATTTCTTCAGTCATAGAGTTGTAAGGCAGTGGGAAAAGCCTAGAAAATGACGTAGTGGAGGGAGGAACCATACACAGTTTTAAGACGAGGTTTGATAAAGCTCATGGAGCGGGGAGAGAGAAGGCCTAGTAGCAACCGGTGAAGAGGCGGGGCCAGGAGCTAGGACTCGACCCCTGCAACCACAAATAGGTGAGTACAAAAAGGTGAGTACACACACACACACAGAGGTGGGTTTTGTGTGTGTGTGAAAGAGGCGGGGCCAAAGCTGAGTCTCGACCCCTGCAACCACAATTAGGTGAATACAATTAGGTGAGTACACACACGTACCTCTACACAAAGTTAACAGACTGCAGAAGCTAGAGCATCCTAAACAGGACAAAAAGAAAAAAAAGGGGGGTGACCTGAAAAGGGAAGAAGTAGAGTTTAAGGTAGCCGAGGATTCCTGGTCTGAAAAGGAATAATGGACAAAAGACTTAGGAGCAAAAGTGTCACCTAAGGCGCATTTTCAATCAAATAACTGCTCAGCATATGGGCCCCCTGGCAAACCTAAGAATAGAGTTTCGACACCTTAGTAAGAATCAAATTTAAGACTCTGACACCATGTATGTCAAGCCCATATTGGAGTAACGCAGCACCAATATGGAACCCACACCTGGTCAAACACATCAAGAAATTTGAAAAAGTGCAAAAGGTTGCAACAAGACTAGTCCGGGGGCTTAGGGGATATGTACTACGAAGAGAGGGTCAAGGGAAATCGCCCGATGGCACTAGAGATATATGGGACACGGGGAAGGTACATGATAACGACGTATAAAATATTAAGAGGAATTGACAAGGTGGACATGGCTAGAATGTTTCACAGATAGAATACAGGAACAAGGGGTTTCACAACTGGAAATTGAAAACTCAGATGATCCACAGGGATGTTACGAAGTATTTCTTCAGCTTTAGAGTTATCATGAAGTAGAATAATCTAGAGTGAAATAGTGGAGGCAAGAGTGATACATATCCTAAAGAACAGGTATTACAAGGCTCCCGGAGCTGGGAGAGAGTGAGAGAGCGACTAGCGAAAGGGGGAGCAGGGGCTGTGATTCGACCCTAGCGACCACATATAGGTGAGTACACATACTCATTCACACACACCACACACAGCTTACATAGCTTTAAGAGCGAGTATGAGAAAGCTCAGGGAGCAGAGAGAGACAGGACCTAGTACGATCAGTGAAGAGGCGGAGCCAGGAGCTGAATCTCGACCCCTGCAATTACAATTAGGTGAGTACAATTAGGTGAGTACACACACAATAGACTCTGAAGTGTCCCTGTTTGCAGATGATGTGAAGTTGATGAGAAGAATGCAATCGGATGAGGACTAAGCAGAACTACAAAGGGATCTGGACAGACTGCAGACCTGGTCCAGCAACTGGCTCCTGGAGCTAAACCCCACCAAGTGCACAGTCATGAAGATTGGGGAAGGGCAAAGAAGACCGCAGACGGAGTACAGTCTATGGGAGGGAATGACTACAAACCTCACTCAAGAAAAAGGATCTCGGGGTGGGTATAACACCGGGCACATCTCCTGAGGCGCACATCAACCAAGTAACTGCTGCAGTATACGGGCGACTAGCAAACCTAAGAACAGCATTTAGACATCTCAATAAGGAATTGTTCAGGACCCTGTACATTGTGTACGTTAGGCCCATATTGGAGTATGCGGCACCAGTTTGGAATCCACAACTAGTAAAGCGAGTACGGAAATTAGAGAAAGTGCAAAGGTTTGCAACAAGACTAGTCCCGGAGCTAAAGGGTATGTCATACGAGAAGAGGTTAAGGGAAATCGACCTGACGACACTGGAGGACGGGAGAGATAGGGGGGATTTGATAACGACATATAAAAATACTGAGAGGAATCGACAAGGTGGACAGAGACAGGATGTTGCAGAAATGGGACACAGCAACAAGGGGTCACAGTTGGAAGCTGAAAACTCAGATGAATCACAGGGATGTTAGGAATTATTTCTTCAGTCACAGAGTTGTTTGGAAGTGGAATAGTCTGGGAAGTGATGTACTGGAGATAGGATCCATACGCAGCTTTAAAAAGAGGTATGATAAAGCTCATGGAGCAGGAAGAGTGAGCGAGTAGCGGCCAGTGAAGAGGCAGGGCCAAGAGCAGTGACTCGACCCATGCAACCACGATTAGGTGAGTACACACACACACAACACACACATCAATGTCAATTTTGGTAGCACTGTTTCTCATCTGGACACTCTCCACTCTGGACAACGTCGTGTACAGGGAATATTCACGCGTTTATATTTTTATGGGGCTTCAACTTCCGTGGAACGTTCGTATCTTTTTACATTTAGTTCACTGGTAGACTCGACTGATAATCACTTGCGGGATGATGACAAATTTGCATTTTGGGAACCGGGGTTTCATTGGACAATTTTCCGGATAGTGACTGATTCTCACACAGGCTGTATATAGATTCTATGTATGGAATCTTTATACAGTAAAGATAATGAATTTCACGCTTCTTCGATTTAGAAATATCACTAGACTAATGTTTTTTAAGCGAGTTCTCGGTTTCATCTCGTGAGATGGTTCACCACCATTGGCTCAGCTGGAATAGCGATCATATACAAGTCGTGGCGGGTTGTTGATTTAAAGGGGCCATGTTGGAATATGTGGTGATGTATTGTATGTTAATGTGTTTATGTGTGGTGCTGTATGATTATGCGTAGCCGTAGCGTTTGTCGATGTGTAGTGGAGTGTCGCGATGTTTAGTGGTGTAAAGTGATTTATGATATGTGTGGTGGTGTATGGTGATGTGAAAAGATGAGTGTCTGTGTATGGATGCGTTTTGTGGTTCATTTGGGCGTGTGATTATGTGATGAGGTGTGTGATAGTGCATGGCTGTGTGTGTCAGTGAGTGGTCATGGCAAGGTTTTTGTAGTTATTCGTGGGAGAGAGGGGTGTGATAGTATAATGAACGTTGTGTGATGGTGTGTAGGGTGGTGCATGTTAGTGTGTAATGGTGTGTGGTGATGTGTGTTAATATGTGGTGTTGTTTAATGATGTGTGGAAGCATGTTTTGGTGTGTAGTTATGTGTAGAGGTGTACGATGGTGTTTGATGATGTGTGGCAGTGTTCTGGTACATGGTGGTGCGTTGCACTGTGTAGTAGTGTGTAAGTGTTTGAACGTAAATTATGGTGTGTTGTGGTGGTGCGTAGAATCAAATAGTGGTGTTTGATGGAGAGTATTGGCGAATGGAGTGTATGTATTTTGATGCATGATGGTGTTTTATGTGGGTGATGGTGTTTGTTGGTGAGTGTTTGTGTGATAATGTGTGGTGGTGTGTGTGTGGCTACGAGAGTACGTGTGATGCTTAAAATGTTGTCCTGCGGAAACCCTCCATGAACATAACATGAGAAAGAAGGAACTCTGCAGCAGGCCTACTTGCCCATACTCGGCAAGTCCTTGTCAACTCTAAACCCACTAACGAAATTATTCTCTTAGGCCATTATCAATGTTACCCAAAGAGCAAATTTATGGAAATTTACGTAAGTAGCACGATCCAGCTCTCACCTAGAGCAATCTGTTAGTCAGAAACTGGTTTAAAATCTGGAACAGACAGCCCCGAAATCCCAGAATCTTAGATGGAAGAAGACCGGTATAGTTTGAAAACATTGATCAAAACCCTCTTGGACGTCGCTAACAAGCCTAACTGTGGGATCGGTCGTCGACTGGAATTTGTAGAAGCCAAACTGCACCGATGATGTGTTGGCTTTTCTCGTCCAAGTACCACACCAGAGGAACATTCAGCTTCCTTCCCAACAACTTACAGATGCAGCTCGTTAGAGAGTTCGGGCAGTACTTACCTGCTTCACTGGGATAGCCAGATTCACAGACTCCCGTTATCAGTCACAATAGTGTTAAAACCTCTTAAAAATGTAGTCGTTCAGGACTGTCTAACGACACGAGATGACAAGTGAAATGTATAAAGTGCACATGATGTTCAACTCCCCTAAGTGAACATAAGCGGATTTAAGTATGGTAAACATCACTGCACATTAGAAGTGCAGTTTCATTGTAGAAAACGTTAGGACAAGTGTGAACTGACTATTAAAGAATGTAACCAGAGATAAGACAGTTAATAACCTGGAGAAGTTTACCTCCCTGGAGACAAATGCATACAACAGAAAACTGAGAGCAGAGCACCAAGAGCTCGCTTAGATTTCCCATGAGTACATTAAATTCCATTGTAAAATAAATAAAAAGTGGATGAATATTCACTGAAGCAAGGTTTTAGTGGTAGCGGGTGAGTTGTTTTTTAGATTTATGGCATTTGGATTTTAAAACAGTATTAACAGGCCGTGAAGAAGCAAGAGCAGAGAGGCGGAATAGTTGAAAATAGGCGGATTAGACTTTGTTTTAATAGGCTTGAAAATATGATGTTTAATGGTTATGCTACGTGGGGAAGAATTTTCAAGCACTTTTCTGTGTTTAAAATTACTTGGGCGATGATCAAAGTCTGTTTCTAAAGAAGAGTGAGCATAATTTATTTGCATCGTTTTAATAGGCTTGAAAATATGATGTTTAATGGTTATGCTACGTGGGGAAGAATTTTCAAGCACTTTTCTGTGTTTAAAATTACTTGGGCGATGATCAAAGTCTGTTCTAAAGAAGAGTGAGCATAATTTATTTGCATCGTTTTCTCTCCTATAGATGAAGGAGACGGTGATACAGGAGGCCCAAGAGATGGTGTTGTATAAAGAAAACGGGATGATTGCTGTGAAGAGTATAACGAGATTATAAGGAGCTTGTTTCCTCAACAGTGATTTTAATGATGCTGATCATACGATAACGAAGTATCAGCGACTTTGAAAGTTTCCTTAATAATGTACAATGTGCCCAAAGTATATGTGTTGCACAGAGAGAAATTAAGTCAAATGAAAATTAACCAAATGAATGAATAGGAGACTGAAGCTTCTATTAGGAGAGAAGAGAGGGATTTATAGGCGCATCAGAAAATGAGAGAGTAACCTTATTGACCAATATGTCCATATTAATTTTATAGTCGCGTTTAGCGACTATAAAATTAAAGTAGCTAGTGAATCAAAGACAAATTCAAAAGGTTTCTTTCAGATGTACAAGACAAAGATCAGGGAAAAAGATTGGTCCTCTGAAAACTGTGTCTGGGAAGCTTGCTGATAATGAGCAGGAAATCTAATGTGTTCTCTCTTTAATTGTTATTTCTTCTCAGTCGTTACGTAAGAAGACATAAATAATATCGCATTAATTAATAATTTTTCAGGTCCTGAAGAAAACAAATTAAATGTTACGACTTTGATGTCGTAACTTAAATGAAATGTTGCTGGCTCCTAAAGGCTGCTCACACTGCTGTCTAGGGGTTATAAAATTACTTGAAAACACAGAGAACCTTGGGCCAGCATGTACTCATATATTAAACAATAATAATTATTATTAGGAAGGAAGGACAAAAACTCACCTATATAAAATATATCTATATTAATAGTAACGTATATACAACTTACAATCTACTCCAAAAACCCACCACACTCCAGTTCACATTAGCTCACTAGTACACAGCTACTAATGAGTTAATTAAAATAAATCATCAGAGGGCTCCATGACATACACACCCCCTCTTCACTTCTGCCTGGTAAACTAATTACCAGCAGGAAAACACCATACATACTCTCGCACAAACAGGCCTCTGCATATTAGGGCCTTACAAATAAATGAGAGCACTTAAACACAAACACCTATGGAATACACTAAAAAACTTACAAAATTACCTACTCAAACTAACCCCAACCCATGACGACTTCACCCAGCTGCCTTCCTACACGTACTGAACTAAACACACCTCTCATCTGCTCATGTCCTGGCCACTGCCTGACTGACAGGAATAAAACGCGTTCACTGTCAGTTTTAATCCCGGAACTATGTTTATACAAAATATTTTTTCTGCATTTCACTGCATAACATTAAGAAATAAACACTAGACAAACCTAGAAAACCCCGGTCTTTAAGGGAACAATGGCATGCCTTCTCTAGGGAGCAATGGTTTCTGACCCTACTGCGACAAAGTAGTACTGGTAGACCATGTCCCTATATTTGTTGACCTTGTGGGCTTCCCTGATCAGCAGGACCACCTTGCTGACCTGCACTAAATTGG
Organism: Cherax quadricarinatus; assembly: GCF_026875155.1. Classification (NCBI taxonomy): domain Eukaryota; kingdom Metazoa; phylum Arthropoda; class Malacostraca; order Decapoda; family Parastacidae; genus Cherax; species Cherax quadricarinatus. The sequence goes on along the minus strand of NC_069401.1, from coordinate 100,465,047 downwards.
ATGTAGGCATCGGCCACGGCAAGAGCAGATGCACAAGTATAGTCCTGGATCTGCAGTGTGCCTTCGTGAAGAAACAGAAAGAGATCACTTTAGAGAAGCTGGCAGGCTTATCAAGGGTGCTGAGCAGTAAAGATCGCTCTGTCTCGGCTGGGCTGTGGGATGTAGGAAGGTTTATTTATAATACCCTCGTTAAACTCGTTGTGTTTAACAACCATCCTTTGAAATTTAAACAATTTAGACAGTGCATGCTTTACTAGTTGACTATCCCGATGCGCAAAAAACACACAATCTCACTTTGAATTGGAGCATCAAGGCAGAGATTCACTTCAATATGTAGGATCTATGGTCAAACGTATACCAGTCGCAGAGATGGGAGCCAAGATAAAATCACCCGAATGATGTGCACACACAGTTAAAAGGAGAGTTCTCTCACTTGCAGTCCTTGCACCCTTTAACTTAGCTGCAGCAATGTCAACTGGATCTGCCCTAGCTGAATTATCTGTGAGCCAAAGATTTAGCAGTTTTGTTGTTGGTGTTGAAAGGGTATGCGACACAGTGGTGCAACTAGTGTAGCTGGGGTCATCCACTCCTCCTAGATTACATAAGTGTTCAGGAATAAATTACTTCATTTTCTCGTTCGATCCATTGGTGAAGGATAAGACGGCTAGCAAGGTCGTCTGAGAGACTGTACGTTTGTTAAGTTCACTTAATCTGACTGAAAGCGAGGCTGCTCCAACTGTGATTTACCCCGGAAATGTTTAGAACATCTAGTATGAACTGTAGAATGGGGAGTTGTATTCTCCTCATAAAAAGTAAGTTAGCTAACAGAGGGACAGGCACCTGGTGAGCCATGATAGAAGACATCGTGGCATCGTGTCGTTGATTCTCATTTTCACTCACTTGAGACCAGATATTTTTAATTCCTCAAAATCTCATTAATAGCATTAGACCCAAAAGGATACCCATGAAAAAAATTGTGAGATAAACAATTGTAATATCTTTCAAGGTAGCTGTGACTTAAGTGTTCAATGATGTGTTTGCTGGAGGACACTAATTAACGTTTTCAAGACTATAAGGAATGGGTGATTAATTTCTCCTCTAAATTTTGATGTCTTCTATAAAGGATTCTTCCGTGTCTGTTAATGTGCAGTCTTCCAAGAACCAGAGAATGAGCTTACTAGTCATGTCCTCCGTGAGATGTTTTGTTAACCAAACAGAAAGGTCGACACTTTAATGTTAGTGCATCTGGGTTCTAAAAGAGAAAATTTCGAGTAGCTGTTGTAGCAATAGTTGGATATGTTGATAAAAGTTAGGTAAGACACATATGCAACAGTTAGGTATCTTTATTTCGAAACGTTTCGCCTTCACAGTAGGCTTCTTCAGTCGAGTACTGAAGAAGCCTACCGTGTAGGAGAAACGTTTCGAAATAAAGATACCTAACTGTTGCAAAATGTGTCTTATCTAACAGCCTGTCGGTATTTTATACCATTTTAATGTTCATGTTGATAAATGAAGGAGAAATTGTCATAAACAGCTTTGAGCTTTGAGCTGAAGCAACAAAACAGAGGCTTATATACTGTCAAAGATAAGGTGCACAATATATTGACAGAAGAGGCCGGGTCAGCTACTAGAAGTAATAATGTAATATTTGAGAAGCAGTGTAGTAATCCTAATGGCAGATACCTCTGAAATTCAACCTTTTTCATTTGTAACTGTGGCCAGGCAATAAAGTTTGTCGATATCCTCTGTACCAAGATATCGTTGTGTTGAGGTGTCTGACAATGTGGCTATGATAATGGTATATAATACCAACGAGTTACTTCCCACCTTGTGGGTATTATATACCATTACATATTCACACCTTCAATAGTGGCTATCATTGCTCTAATGCCCTCTTTACATGCATGTGCTGGGCTCCTGTTAGTGGGTGGAGAATAGTTATATTACGTTTAAACCCGTGTGTGTGTACTCACCTATATGTAGGTGCAGGGGTCGATTCACAGCTCTTGGCACCGCCTCTTCGCTAGTCGCTAATAGGTATTCTCTTTCCCTACTCCATGAGCTTTATCAAACCTTATCTTAAAACTATGTATGGTTCCTGCCTTCACTACGTCGCTTCCCAGACTATTCCACTTCCTGACATCTCTGTGACTGAAGAAATACTTCTTAACATCCCTCTGACTCATCTGAGTCTTCAACTTCCATCTATGGAACATCCTGTCGGTATCGATCTAGTAAATTCCACGCAGTATTTTATATGCTGTTATCATGTCTTCCCTAACCTTCCTGTTGTGAGGCCGATTTCCCTTAACCTCTGTAGTTCCATCTGATCCTCATCCACCTGCATTCATCGCATTAGCTTCACATCGTCTGTCAACAAGGATACTTCTGAATCTCTCCCTTCCTTCATGTAATTCACGTGTACCATGTGTGTGTTGTGTGTGTGTGTGTGTGTGTGTGTGTGTGTGTGTGTGTGTGTGTGTGTGTGGTGTGTGTGGTGTGTGTGTGTGTACTCACCTATATGTACTCACCTACATGTGGTTGTTAGCCAAGTCATAGCTCCTGGCCCACCTCTTCACTGCTCGATACTAATTCACTCTCTCTCCCTGCTCCATGATCTTTGTCATACCTCTTCTTAAAGCTATTATGGAACTTGCTTTTCCCCTACTTCACTCTCCAGATTATTCCACTTCCTGACAAATCTAAGCTAAAGAAATACTTT
>NC_069401.1:100428839-100461825 GCF_026875155.1 Cherax quadricarinatus | reverse complement strand
AAAAGATTTTTTGAGGTTCCGGAGTTGTCGCCTGATATCTCAAGTTATGCAGGAATGCACATCCAACAATTTCGCCTCCTATTTGAGAGGTGTCAACCCAATTTTAATCTCTAGAGCACGAAAAATTCTTCCCATTATACACTACCATTAGTGTCCAATTCAAACAAACAATGGCGACTATCATCTGCGCAGGCGCAGAGCCTCCCTGTCGGCTCCATTCTCTTCTTTTAAAAACACACTTTTAATCAGGTTTATTTACACAGCATAATATTGGGAATTTTTTTTCCACAGAACGGACGGATGCTGGTGCGCGGTCAGCGGTACGTGATGTTCCGGTTTCTTATAGAGGCATTCCATTCAGCGACTATTTTACCGTCATCTCTGCCCGTCTTCGCAACTGTCGGCAAAAACGGTGGTCAGATATGTACCATAACAAATTACATTCTATTATACCATGTTTGGGTTTGTGGCCATCTTCCTACCACCATTGCCATACTCAAGAGTCTGCATTTTCTCGTCTCTTCATCGGCCATACTCGTCTTACCCATGGGTATCTCATGGAGCGACACCGTATTCCTCTCTGTGAGGTTTGTCGGGTTCCTGGTTTGATTTCTCACTTTCTTGTGGATTGTCCAGTTTACCAGTGAGCTCGCAGAATTTACCTCCACCGTCGCTGCCGCTCTACCGCTCGTACTTTATCTTCTCTCCTTGTTAATGGCCCTGACTTTGACTTGCGCTCATTTTTAGACTTCTTGTCAGCAGTTGCTTTACTACATGGTGTGGCACTTCAACACTTAAGACATTCCTCTGGTTATTACAGACTCTAAGGTGGCTGAAAATCGCATTTGTTTCCTGGGCATTTCATTTTGAGTATTTGTGTTGGTTGTGAGGTCATAACATCTTCTAGAGGATTGCCAGTCTGTCCCACATAAGTTACACCCATTACAACCATTTTTTGATAATTGTCATGTCACAAATATTACAAGCGCAAGCACTAATATTACATTATCAGTGCTTGTGGGTTCGCTGTCTTCTAATTCTTTAATATTCAATCTTTCTGGCACGGGGCACTAGGTGCTGGATATTGAAACGCCTGGGGCAAATATCACCTCCTGCCTCCCTCCACCATCATTCAAACAAGCACACTTCCTCTGAATGATTATATATATATATATAATATATATTATATATATATATATATAATATTATATATATATATATATAATATATATATAATATATATATATATATATATATATATATTATATATATATATATATATATATATATAATAATACATATATAATTTTTCATTTTAGTTTCCATGTTTCTAAGATCAGATGTCTCATGTAATTAATCTATGCTATATATATAAAATAACATTCTTTTTTCTGAGAAGCATTATATTAAGAATAACACCTTAAAAGGTATTTATATATACTTATCCACTCGATCATTTTTACTCAACGTTTTGTGGTGTGGAAATATAGGTAGCGTTCAACACTCTTTTCTAGATTTATTTTGTAAATGTTGTATCACCCATTTTTGTGTCCCGTTCATACAAAGGTTTTTAGTGCTTCCATCTAGTAGTTAGGATACTGATCATTAACATATTAATTTAAATAATGGTGGAGATATTTTGGTTGTCGAATTATAAAAAGGAGTGGAGGCGCTTGCTCTTACGGGAAATGGAGAGTCATATCCTTTGTCGCACATAAACAGTCACTTCTCTACTTTTGATTAAAAAACTATACCTGAGATAAATCTTTATTACGGCCGATTAACCATGTAATTGTTCACCACATACTACTACCACTCGCCACCACACAGCTCAACTCACAACCAAACACAGTTAAATATTACTACAAGCCACAATACACCACCAAAAACACTCACCTTATACGACCAAACACCTCAAAACACGACCACTAGCACCACACATCCGCACACTACCACATCCAATTATGCACAATATCACATCATCATATACCACCACAACCATACCACCACAACCATACCACCACCACCACACAAAGCACACACTACGAAACACCACTCACACACGAGCGCACACATACAGAGGGAAATTAGTTAACTACTGGTGTCTCGGAAGTCACTCATATTACGACCAAATACATTCAATCTAGTTCCCTCCTCACCTCAGTGTCAATTTTCCACCATCCGTGAGGAAGGATTAGATCGCCTTGGAACACTGACAGAGAGTAATTTAATAACTACATCGTAGGATCACCGGCACAGGTTTTCTCTCTCACTTTATTTACTTCGTGAAACAAGGCACAGAGACTCGTGCCTGTGACGAGGTTACATCTCTAATGCTCTGATGAGATTACCTCTTTACTATTGCTACGAGAATTACGTCTCTTGTGCATTAAAAGAGGAGGACACATCTTGTTTTAGTTATGCATGGAAGATTTTGTAACGAAGGTTATACCTCCACTTACGTGCGTTCTACCACGTTACTGGAAAACTTTTATATGTGTGACTAGTGCATGTGTGTGTTGGGTGTGATGACCATACGTACAGTAAATTTTTATATTTTAATTTTTTACAACAGTGCATGAAATGCAGGAATTAGGGAGTATACCATATGTTCTGGTAACACGGATGTATGTAAATAGTTCGGAAAACCGACAGGGTGATAAATGAGACACTTGCTACATTAGGGTATGTTTAATTTGGAACGTTTTGCCAGCAAGTGGTTTTTCCAGTCCAAGACAGAGAACGGTGAAAGATGAGGAAGAGTTTGACTCCCTCAGCCTGGAGTCGATGTGTTCAGTCCATCAGTCTTGAAGTTAAGTGCAGCATATGCGCGGAGAAAGGGCTTGTGTGCCTGCAAACAAATGAGGTAAAGCACTGTCAGGGGCAGTTACCTGTGGAAAAACTCGCTAGTGAAAGTAGGTCATGCCTAACCTATAGACATGACCTACTTCTACTAGGAACATTTTTCCCTGGTGGCTCTGCCTACCAGTGCTTCAATTATCTATATGCTATTTATAAGCCCTTACTCCGCCCACATGTTAAATTTTTATCAAGACTGATGACCTGAATACGTCGACTCCAGGCTGAGGGACTGATAACCTCTAACTTCGTCTCAACTCTGACCATTCTCTGTATTGGACTGAAGATGCCATTAGCTGGCGAAACGTTTCCAGATTAAAGACATCCAATGTTGCACAAGTCTCTCATTTATCAACAAGAATGTGTCTTGTGTTATTATGTAACTACAGGTTTGTCTATAGATTCTATATGGTAATAGACTTACGGGTGGTCAGGAGATACCAGACCCAAGACTTTTCCCAAGTGACGGTCCAGTCTGAGATCTAAATTGTTGCTTAACAAGCAGTGGGAGAAGTTTCATCGTAACTGTCAGAGGCTCCTCTCATCCCTCGACCTCTCTAGTCGTGAGATAGCAAGGAGCTTCTAATATCAGATTAGCTGCATGTGAAGCTGTACTCTCGTCTCCACAAAACATAAACTCTTCCCCCCCCCACACACACACGCACACAAGTACATGTGCTGAACTTAGTTTCTGGCTGTTGTGTCCAGCAGTGTCCAAAGTTGGACTGAGTCTCTGAGTTTGTGTGATGTGCCTGCACTTTGTCTTGTGGGGATTTAGTCGTGTGCTCAGTGAAGAAGCACGTAATTTTTTCCCTTTAACTTGGTGATCAAAAAGTCTCGCACGCGCGTGTAACAACAAAATGCAAGGAGGCAGAGGAGAGGCTCGTACTCAAGGGCAATAGAAATAATGGGAAGACCAGAACGAGTCCTTGGTTCACCCAAAGGTGTAGAGAAGTCAAAACTATGTGCGCTAGACAATGGAAAAAGTACATAAGACAAAGGATCCAGGAAAATAAGGAGATTAGTCGAAGAGCCAGAAACGAATATGCACAGATAAAGAAGGAGGTCCAGAGGCAATACGAAAACGACATAGCATCGAAAGTCATGTCTGACCCGAAGCTGTTGCACAGTCACATCAGGAGGAAAATAAAGGTCAAGGAAAAGGTAATCAGGCTGAGGAACGAAGTAGAAGAGATCTCAAGAAACGACTTAGAAGTATGTGAAGAGCTCGACATGAAGAGGTGAAGAGGCTGCTCAGTTAACTAGGTACCTCAGAGGCGGTGGGATCGGACAATATCTGGCCGTGGGCCCTGAGAGAGGGAGCATAGGCGCTGTGTGTGCCAAAAACAACGATCTTCAACACATATATCGAAACAGGGCGGCTACCTGAAGTGTGGAAGACAGCAAATGTAGTTCCAGTTTTTAAGAAAGGAGACAGACACGCAGCATTAAACTACAGATCAGTGTCACTGACATGTATAGTATGCAAAGTCATGGAGATTATCAGGAGAAGAGTGATGGAGCACCTAGAAAGGAATGAGCTTGTACACGACACTCAATACTGTTCTCAGGGAAGGGAAATCCTGTTTCACAAACCTACTGGAGTTTTACGACATAATGACGGAAATAAGACAAGAAAATGAGAGAGGGGTGGATAGATTGAATTTTCTTGGACTACAAGAAGACTGTCGACACAGTTCCCCAAAAGAGATTAGAGGATCAGGCAGGTATAACAGGAAAGGCACTACAATGGACCAGAGAATACCTTACAGAAAGGCAACAACGATGTCATGGTACGTGACGAAGTGTCAGAGTGGGTGCCTGAGAGGAGCAGGGTTCCACAGGGATCAGTTCTAGGGCCGGTGCTGTTTCTGGTATATGTGAGTGACATGACGGAAAGGATAGAGTCAGAAGTGTCCCTGTTTGCAGACAATGTGAGGCTAACGAGCAAAATTCAATTGAATGAGGATCAGGCAGGACTACAAAGGGATCCGAACAGGCTGCAAACCGGGTCCAGCAACTGGCTCCGGGAGTTTAACCCCACCAAGTGCAGTCTTGAAGATTGGGGAAGGGCAAAGAAGACCTCATATAGAGTACAGGCTAGGGGGTCCAAAGGCTGCAAATCTCATTCAAGGAAAAGAATCTTGGGGCGAGTTTAATACCGAGCACATCTCCTGAGGCGAGGCGCACATCAACTATATAACTGCTGCAGCATATGCGCTCCTGCCAAACCTAAAAATAGCGTTTCCACACCTCAGTAAAGAATCGTTCAAGACTCTGTACACCGTGTACATCAAGCCCATATTGGAGTGTGCAGCACCAGTTTGGAACTCACACCTGGCCAAGCAAGTCAAAAAATTAGAGAAAGTGCAAAGGTTTGCTGCAAGACTAGTCCCGGAGCTAAGGGGTATGTCTAAGAAGAGAGTTAAGGGAAATCGAGTTGACGACGCTGGAGAATAGGAGGGACATGATAATGACATATATAATACGAGAGGAATTGACAAGGAGAATAGGGAGAGGATGTTTCAAAGATGGGACACAGCAAGAAGAGGCCACAATTGGAAGCTGAAGACTCAGATGAGTCACAGGGATGTTAGGAAGTATTTCTTCAATCACAGAGTTGTCAGGAAGTGAAACAGTCTGGAGAGTGATGTAGTGGAGGCAGCATCCATACATGAATTTAAGAAGAGGTATGATAAAGCTCATGATACTGGGGGGGAGAGTGGACGTTTTGCTGTGAATGGCATAAAACACCGACGAGTTGAAAATTAAGACACATGTGCAACAGTTAAGTATCTATATTGATTAAATGTTTCGCCTACACAGTAGGTTTCTTCAGTCAAATACAATGGGTGTAGTAGAAATGGAATGAAGATGATGTAATCAGTCCATCAACCTTGGAGAAAAGTGTTTGAGGTGGTCAGTCCCTCAGCCTGGAGAAGAGTTCAGCTCCATGGTCTGGAACGATATGAAGCTGAAGTATAAGAACGGAGTCTTAAATACTGTCGAAGGCGAGGTGGAAGATCTCGAAGACGTTGTAGGAGACGGGATCCACTAATGGAAGTAAGAAAGAACGCAGGTCCGTCTGGAATCCAACCCTTCCCACTCATAACTAGTAGACACTCAATGAAGGATGTAAGATGTCCTCTGTACAACGTCACCGAGATCTTCCACTTCACCTTCGACAGTATTTAAGACTCCGTTCTCATACGTCACCTTAATATCGTTCCAGATCATAGAGCTGAACTCTTCTCCAGGCTGAAGGACTGACTACTTCAGATATTTTTCTCTAAGGTTAGTGGACTGATTACATTATCTTTATTTCATTTCTACTGCTGCCTCTGTATTTGACTGAAGAAGTTTACTTAGTAGGCGAAACGTTTCATCAATTAAGATAAACATAGGTGTCTTAATCATCAGAGTGGACCTAGCACCGTCCAGTGAAGAGGCGGGGCCAGGAGCTGTGGCTAGTCTACTGCAATCACAATTAGGTGGGTACAATAAGGTGAGATTACACACACAGAGTGTGTGTATGTGTGTGTGTGAAGAGGCGGGGCCAGAAGCTGAGTCTCGACCCCTGCAACCACAATTAGGTGAATACAATTAGGTGAGTACACACACGTACCTCTACACAAAGTTAACAGACTGCAGAAGCTAGAGCATCCTAACAGGACAAAAAGAAAAAAAAAGGGGGATGACCTGAAAAGGGAAGAAGTAGAGTTAAGGTAGCCGAGGATTCCTGATCTGAAAAGGAATAATGGACAGAAAGACTTAGGAGCAAAATGTGTCACCTAAGGCGCATATCAATCAAATAACTGCTGCAGCATATGGGCGCCTGGCAAACCTAAGAATAGAGTTTCGACACCTTAGTAAGGAATCATTCAAGACTCTGTACACCATGTATGTCAAGCCCATATTGGAGTACGCAGCACCAATATGGAACCCACACCTGGTCAAACACATCAAGAAATTTGAAAAAGTGCAAAAGGTTGCAACAAGACTAGTCCGGGAGCTAGGGGATATGTACTACGAAGAGAGGTCAAGGGAAATCGCCCTGATGGCACTAGAGGATATATGGGGCACGGGGGAAGGTACATGATAACGACGTATAAAATATTAAGAGGAATTGACAAGGTGGACATGGCTAGAATGTTTCACAGATAGAATACAGGAACAAGGGGTCACAACTGGAAATTGAAAACTCAGATGATCCACAGGGATGTTACGAAGTATTTCTTCAGCTTTAGAGTTATCATGAAGTAGAATAATCTAGAGTGAAATAGTGGAGGCAAGAGTGATACATAGCCTAAAGAACAGGTATTACAAGGCTCCCGGAGCTGGGAGAGAGTGAGAGAGCGACTAGCGAAGAGGCGGAGCAGGGGCTGTGATTCGACCCTAGCGACCACATATAGGTGAGTACACATACTCATTCACACACACACACACAGCTTTACATAGCTTTAAGACGAGGTATGAGAAAGCTCAGGGAGCAGAGAGAGACAGGACCTAGTAGCGATCAGTGAAGAGGCGGAGCCAGGAGCTGAATCTCGACCCCTGCAATTACAATTAGGTGAGTACAATTAGGTGAGTACACACACAATAGACTCTGAAGTGTCCCTGTTTGCAGATGATGTGAAGTTGATGAGAAGAATGCAATCGGATGAGGACTAAGCAGAACTACAAAGGGATCTGGACAGACTGCAGACCTGGTCCAGCAACTGGCTCCTGGAGCTAAACCCCACCAAGTGCACAGTCATGAAGATTGGGGAAGGGCAAAGAAGACCGCAGACGGAGTACAGTCTATGGGAGGAATGGGCTACAAACCTCACTCAAGAAAAAGGATCTCGGGGTGGGTATAACACCGGGCACATCTCCTGAGGCGCACATCAACCAAGTAACTGCTGCAGTATACGGGCGACTAGCAAACCTAAGAACAGCATTTAGACATCTCAATAAGGAATTGTTCAGGACCCTGTACATTGTGTACGTTAGGCCCATATTGGAGTATGCGGCACCAGTTTGGAATCCACAACTAGTAAAGCGAGTACGGAAATTAGAGAAAGTGCAAAGGTTTGCAACAAGACTAGTCCCGGAGCTAAAGGGTATGTCATACGAGAAAGAGGTTAAGGAAATCGACCTGACGACACTGGAGGACGGGAGAGATAGGGGGATTTGATAACGACATATAAAAATACTGAGAGGAATCGACAAGGTGGACAGAGACAGGATGTTGCAGAAATGGACACAGCAACAAGGGTCACAGTTGGAAGCTGAGAAACTCAGATGAATCACAGGATGTTAGGAATTATTTCTTCAGTCACAGAGTTGTTTGGAAGTGGAATAGTCTGGGAAGTGATGTACTGGAGATAGGATCCATACGCAGCTTTAAAAAGAGGTATGATAAAGCTCATGGAGCAGGAAGAGTGAGCGAGTAGCGGCCAGTGAAGAGGCAGGCCAAGAGCAGTGACTCGACCCATGCAACCACGATTAGGTGAGTACACACACACACACCACACACATCAATGTCAAATTTTGGTAGCACTGTTTCTCATCTGGACACTCTCCACTCTGGACAACGTCGTGTACAGGGAATATTCACGCGTTTATATTTTTATGGGGCTTCAACTTCCGTGGAACGTTCGTATCTTTTTACATTTAGTTCACTGGTAGACTCGACTGATAATCACTTGCGGGATGATGACAAATTTGCATTTTGGGAACCGGGGTTTCATTGGACAATTTTCCGGATATGACTGATTCTCACACAGGCTGTATATAGATTCTATTATGGAATCTTTATACAGTAAAGATAATAAATTTCACGCTTCTTCGTTTTAGAAATATCACTAGACTAATGTTTTTTAAGCGATTTCTCGGTTTCATCTCGTGAGATGGTTTCACCACCATTGGCTCAGCTGGAATAGCGATCATATACAAGTCGTGGGGGGTTGTTGATTTAAAGGGGCCATGTTGGAATATGTGGTATGTATTGTATGTTAATGTTTTATGTTGGTGCTGTATGATTATGCGTACCCGTAGCGTTTGTCGATGTGTAGTGGAGTTGTCGCGATGTTTAGGGGTGTAAAGTGATTTATGATATGTGTGTGGTGTATGGTGATGTGAAAAGATGATTTGTCTTGTATGGATGCTTTTTTGTGGTTCATTTGGGCGTTGATTATGGATGAGGTGTGTGATAGTGCATGGCGGTGTGTCAGTGATGGTCATGGCAAGGTTTTTGTAGTTATTCGTGGGAGAGAGGGGTGTGATAGTAAATGAACGTTGTGTGATGGTGGTTTTGGGTGGTGCATGTTTAGTGTGTAATGGTGTGTGGTGTGTGTGTTAATATGTGGTGTTGTTTAATGTGTTGGAAGCATGTTTTGGTGTGTAGTTATGTTAGAGGTGTACGATGGTGTTTGATGATGTGTGGCAGTGTTCTGGTACATGGGGGTGCGTTGCACTGTGTAGTATGTGTAAGTGGTTTGAACGTAAATTATGGTGTGTTGTGGTGGTGCGTTTGAATCAAATAGTGGTGTTTGATGAGAGTATTGGCGAATGGAGTGTATGTATTTTGATGCATGATTGGTGTTTTATGTGGGTGATGGTGTTTGTTGGTGAGTGTTTGTGTGATAATGTGTGGTTTGGTGTGTGTGTGGCTACGAGAGTACGTGTGATGCTTAAAATGTTGTCCTGCGGAAACCCTCCATGAACATAACATGGAAAAAGGGAAATCTGCAGCAGGCCTACTTGCCCATACTCGGCAATCCTTGTCAACTCTAAACCCACTAACGAAATTATTCTCTTAGGCCATTATCAATGTTACCCAAAGAGCAAATTATGGAAATTTACGTAAGTAGCACGATCCACTCTCACCTAGAGCAATCTGTTAGTCAAAACTGGGTTTAAAATCTGGAACAGACAGCCCCGAAATCCCAGAATCTTAGATGGAAGAAGACCGTATAGTTTGAAAACATTGATCAAAACCCTCTTGGACGTCGCTAACAAGCCTAACTGTGGGATCGGTCGTCGACTGGAATTTGTAGAAGCCAAACTGCACCGATGATGTGTTGGCTTTTCTCGTCCAAGTACCACACCAGAGGAACATTCAGCTTCCTTCCCAACAACTTACAGATGCAGCTCGTTAGAGAGTTCGGGCAGTACTTACCTGCTTCACTGGGATAGCCAGATTCACAGACTCCCGTTATCAGTCACAATAGTGTTAAAACCTCTTAAAAATGTAGTCGTTCAGGACTGTCTAACGACACGAGATGACAAGTGAAATGTATAAAGTGCACATGATGTTCAACTCCCCTAAGTGAACATAAGCGGATTTAAGTATGGTAAACATCACTGCACATTAGAAGTGCAGTTTCATTGTAGAAAACGTTAGGACAAGTGTGAACTGACTATTAAAGAATGTAACCAGAGATAAGACAGTTAATAACCTGGAGAAGTTTACCTCCCTGGAGACAAATGCATACAACAGAAAACTGAGAGCAGAGCACCAAGAGCTCGCTTAGATTTCCCATGAGTACATTAAATTCCATTGTAAAATAAATAAAAAGTGGATGAATATTCACTGAAGCAAGGTTTTAGTGGTAGCGGGTGAGTTGTTTTTTAGATTTATGGCATTTGGATTTTAAAACAGTATTAACAGGCCGTGAAGAAGCAAGAGCAGAGAGGCGGAATAGTTGAAAATAGGCGGATTAGACTTTGTTTTAATAGGCTTGAAAATATGATGTTTAATGGTTATGCTACGTGGGGAAGAATTTTCAAGCACTTTTCTGTGTTTAAAATTACTTGGGCGATGATCAAAGTCTGTTCTAAAGAAGAGTGAGCATAATTTATTTGCATCGTTTTAATAGGCTTGAAAATATGATGTTTAATGGTTATGCTACGTGGGGAAGAATTTTCAAGCACTTTTCTGTGTTTAAAATTACTTGGGCGATGATCAAAGTCTGTTCTAAAGAAGAGTGAGCATAATTTATTTGCATCGTTTTCTCTCCTATAGATGAAGGAGACGGTGATACAGGAGGCCCAAGAGATGGTGTTGTATAAAAGAAAACGGGGATGATTGCTGTGAAGAGTATAACGAGATTATAAGGAGCTTGTTTCCTCAACAGTGATTTTAATGATGCTGATCATACGATAACGAAGTATCAGCGACTTTGAAAGTTTCCTTAATAATGTACAATGTGCCCAAAGTATATGTGTTGCACAGAGAGAAATTAAGTCAAATGAAAATTAACCCAAATGAATGAATAGGAGACTGAAGCTTCTATTAGGAGAGAAGAGAGGGATTTATAGGCGCATCAGAAAATGAGAGAGTAACCTTATTGACCAATATGTCCATATTAATTTTATAGTCGCGTTTAGCGACTATAAAATTAAAGTAGCTAGTGAATCAAAGACAAATTCAAAAGGTTTCTTTCAGATGTACAAGACAAAGATCAGGGAAAAAGATGGTCCTCTGAAAACTGTGTCTGGGAAGCTTGCTGATAATGAGCAGGAAATCTAATGTGTTCTCTCTTTAATTGTTATTTCTTCTCAGTCGTTACGTAAGAAGACATAAATAATATCGCATTAATTAATAATTTTTCAGGTCCTGAAGAAAACAAATTAAATGTTACGACTTTGATGTCGTAACTTAAATGAAATGTTGCTGGCTCCTAAAGGCTGCTCACACTGCTGTCTAGGGGTTATAAAATTACTTTGAAAACACAGAGAACCTTGGGCCAGCATGTACTCATATATTAAACAATAATAATTATTATTAGGAAGGAAGGACAAAAACTCACCTATATAAAATATATCTATATTAATAGTAACGTATATACAACTTACAATCTACTCCAAAAACCCACCACACTCCAGTTCACATTAGCTCACTAGTACACAGCTACTAATGAGTTAATTAAAATAAATCATCAGAGAGGCTCCATGACATACACACCCCCTCTTCACTTCTGCCTGGTAAACTAATTACCAGCAGGTAAAACACCATACAGTACTCTCGCACAAACAGGCCTCTGCATATTAGGGCCTTACAAATAAATGAGAGCACTTAAACACAAACACCTATGGAATACACTAAAAAACTTACAAAATTACCTACTCAAACTAACCCCAACCCATGACGACTTCACCCAGCTGCCTTCCTACACGTACTGAACTAAACACACCTCTCATCTGCTCATGTCCTGGCCACTGCCTGACTGACAGGAATAAAACGCGTTCACTGTCAGTTCAATCCCGGAACTATGTTATACAAAATATTTTTTCTGCATTTCACTGCATAACATTAAGAAATATCACTAGACAAACCTAGAACCCAGGTCTTTAAGGGAACAATGGCATGCCTTCTCTAGGGAGCAATGGTTTCTGACCCTACTGCGACAAAGTAGTACTGGTAGACCATGTCCCTATATTTGTTGACCTTGTGGGCTTCCCTGATCAGCAGGACCACCTTGCTGACCTGCACTAAATTGGATGTAGGCATCGGCCACGGCAAGAGCAGATGCACAAGTATAGTCCTGGATCTGCAGTGTGCCTTCGTGAAGAAACAGAAAGAGATCACTTTAGAGAAGCTGGCAGGCTTATCAAGGGTGCTGAGCAGTAAAGATCGCTCTGTCTCGGCTGGGCTGTGGGATGTAGGAAGGTTTATTTATAATACCCTCGTTAAACTCGTTGTGTTTAACATACCATCCTTTGAAATTTAAACAATTTAGACAGTGCATGCTTTACTAGTTGACTATCCCGATGCGCAAATACACACAATCTCACTTTGAATTGGAGCATCAAGGCAGAGATTCACTTCAATATGTAGGATCTATGGGTCAAACGTATACCAGTCGCAGAGATGGGAGCCAAGATAAAATCACCCGAATGATGTGCACACACAGTTAAAAGGAGAGTTCTCTCACTTGCAGTCCTTGCACCCTTTAACTTAGCTGCAGCAATGTCAACTGGATCTGCCCTAGCTGAATTATCTGTGAGCCAAAGATTTAGCAGTTTTGTTGTTGGTGTTGAAAGGGTATGCGACACAGTGGTGCAACTAGTGTAGCTGGGGTCATCCACTCCTCCTAGATTACATAAGTGTTCAGGAATAAATTACTTCATTTTCTCGTTCGATCCATTGGTGAAGGATAAGACGGCTAGCAAGGTCGTCTGAGAGACTGTACGTTTGTTAAGTTCACTTAATCTGACTGAAAGCGAGGCTGCTCCAACTGTGATTTACCCCGGGAAATGTTTAGAACATCTAGTATGAACTGTAGAATGGGGAGTTGTATTCTCCTCATAAAAAGTAAGTTAGCTAACAGAGGGACAGGCACCTGGTGAGCCATGATAGAAGACATCGTGGGCATCGTGTCGTTGATTCTCATTTTCACTCACTTGAGACCAGATATTTTTAATTCCTCAAAATCTCATTAATAGCATTAGACCCAAAAGGATACCCATGAAAAAAATTGTGAGATAAACAATTGTAATATCTTTCAAGGTAGCTGTGACTTAAGTGTTCAATGATGTGTTTGCTGGAGGACACTAATTAACGTTTTCAAGACTATAAGGAATGGCTGATAATTTCTCCTCTAAATTTTGATGTCTTCTATAAAGGATTCTTCCGTGTCTGTTAATGTGCAGTCTTCCAAGAACCAGAGAATGAGCTTACTAGTCATGTCCTCCGTGAGATGTTTGTTAACCAAACAGAAAGGTCGACACTTTAATGTTAGTGCATCTGGGTTCTAAAAGAGAAATTTCGAGTAGCTGTTGTAGCAATAGTGGATATGTTGATAAAAGTTAGGTAAGACACATATGCAACAGTTAGGTATCTTTATTTCGAAACGTTTCGCCTTCACAGTAGGCTTCTTCAGTCGAGTACTGAAGAAGCCTACCGTGTAGGAGAAACGTTTCGAAATAAAGATACCTAACTGTTGCATATGTGTCTTATCTAACAGCCTGTCGGTATTTTATACCATTTTAATGTTCATGTTGATAAATGAAGGAGAAATTGTCATAAACAGCTTTGAGCTTTGAGCTGAAGCAACAAAACAGAGGCTTATATACTGTCAAAGATAAGGTGCACAATATATTGACAGAAGAGGCCGGGTCAGCTACTAGAAGTAATAATGTAATATTTGAGAAGCAGTGTAGTAATCCTAATGGCAGATACCTCTGAAATTCAACCTTTTTCATTTGTAACTGGTGGCCAGGCAATAAAGTTGTCGATATCCTCTGTACCAAGATATCGTTGTGTTGAGGTGTCTGACAATGTGGCTATGATAATGGTATATAATACCAACGAGTTACTTCCCACCTTGTGGGTATTATATACCATTATCATATTCACACCTTCAATAGTGGCTATCATTGCTCTAATGCCCTCTTTACATGCATGTGCTGGGCTCCTGTTAGTGGGTGGAGAATAGTTATATTACGTTTAAACCCGTGTGTGTGTACTCACCTATATGTAGGTGCAGGGGTCGATTCACAGCTCTTGGCACCGCCTCTTCGCTAGTCGCTAATAGGTATTCTCTTTCCCTACTCCATGAGCTTTATCAAACCTTATCTTAAAACTATGTATGGTTCCTGCCTTCACTACGTCGCTTCCCAGACTATTCCACTTCCTGACATCTCTGTGACTGAAGAAATACTTCTTAACATCCCTCTGACTCATCTGAGTCTTCAACTTCCATCTATGGAACATCCTGTCGGTATCGATCTAGTAAATTCCACGCAGTATTTTATATGCTGTTATCATGTCTTCCCTAACCTTCCTGTTGTGAGGCCGATTTCCCTTAACCTCTGTAGTTCCATCTGATCCTCATCCACCTGCATTCATCGCATTAGCTTCACATCGTCTGTCAACAAGGATACTTCTGAATCTCTCCCTTCCTTCATGTAATTCACGTGTACCATGTGTGTGTGTGTGTGTGTTGTGTGTGTGTGTGTGTGTGTGTGTGTGTGTGTGTGTGTGTGTGTGTGTGTGTGTGTACTCACCTATATGTACTCACCTACATGTGGTTGTTAGCCAAGTCATAGCTCCTGGCCCCACCTCTTCACTGCTCGATACTAATTCACTCTCTCCCTGCTCCATGATCTTTGTCATACCTCTTCTTAAAGCTATTTATGGAACTTGCTTCCACTACTTCACTCTCCAGATTATTCCACTTCCTGACAACTCTAAGGCTAAAGAAATACTTTCTAACATCCCTATGACTCATCTGGGTTTTCAGCTTCCAATTGTGTCCCCTTGTTTCTGTATCCCATCTTTGAAACATTCGATCCCTGTCCACCTTGTCAATGCCTGTCAGCATTTTATACGTTATAAATAAATATACACACATATATATATATATATATATATATATATATATATATATATATATATATATATATATATATAATAATATATATATATATAAATATATATATATATATATATATATATATATATATATATATATATATATATATATATATATATGCAAAACAACCACTCTGAAAGAATAGAGAAATTCCAAGCGCTTTCGTGACTACTCACATTATCAAGGAACTATATAGTTCCTTGATAATGTGAGTAGTCACGAAAGCGCTTGGAATTTCTCTATTCTTTCAGAGTGGTTGTTTTGCATATTTTGAAATCACCTGTTTACTGTGATCTTATTGCATATAATATATATATATATATATATATATATATATATATATATAATATATATATATATATATATATATATATATATATATATAATATATATATATATATATATATATACATATATATATATATATATATATATATATATATATATATATATATATATATAATATATATATATTATATATATATATATATATATACGCCTTTTCCAAATCCATAAATGCCACAAAGACCTCTTTAGCCTTATCTAAATACTGTTCACTTATATGTTTCACTGTAAACACCTGGTCCACACACCCCCAGGTAGGGGGTGTGTGGACCAGGTGTTTACAGTGAAACATATAAGTGAACAGTATTTAGATAAGCTAAAGAGGTCTTTGTGGCATTTATGGATTTGGAAAAGGCTATGACAGGTGGATAGGGGGGCAATGTGGCAGATGTTGCAAGTGTAGGTGTAGGAGGTAGGTTACTGAAAGCAGTGAAGAGTTTTACGAGGATAGTGGGGCTCAATTAGAGTATGTAGGAAAGAGGGAAATTTTTCCCCAGTAAAAGTAGGCCTTAGACAAGATGTGTGATGCACCGTGGTTGTTTAATATATTTATAGATGGGGTTGTAAAGAAGTAAATGCGAGGGTCTTGGCAAGAGGCGTGAGTTAAAAGATAAAGAATCACACACAAAGTGGAGTTGTCACAGCTGCTCTTGCTGATGACACTTGTGCTCTTGGGAGATTCTGAAGAGAAGTTGCAGAGATTGGTGGATGAATTTGGTAGGGTGTGCAAAAGAAGAAAATTAAAAGGTGAATACAGGAAAGAGTAAGGTTATGAGGATAAAAAACAGGATTAGGTGATGAAAGATTGAATATCAATTTTGGGAGGGAGAGAATGGAGGAGGTAAAACCCTTTATTCAGATATTTGGAGTGGACTGTCAGCGGATGGTCAATGAAAGATGGGGTGAATCAAAAGAATTGATGAGGGAAAAAGATAGTGGTGCACTTAGGAGTCTGTTGGAACAAAGAACTTTGTCCTGGAGGCAAAGAGGGGAATGTAGAGAGTAAAGTTTTAAAACCAACGCTCTTATATGTGTGAAGCGTGGGATGAATGTTGCAGCGAGGAGAAGGCGGAGGCAGTGGAGATTCATGTCTGAGGGCAATGTGTGGGGGAATATAATGCAGAGAATTCGTAGTTTGGAAGTTAGGAGGAGGGTGGGATTACCAAACTGTTGTCCAGAGGCTGGGGGAAGGTTGTTGAGGTGGTTTCGGACATGTAAGAGAATGGAGCGAAACAGAAGACTTCAAGAGTGTATCAGTCTGTAGTGGAAGGAAGGGGGGGTAGGGGTCGGCCTAGGAAGGGTTGGAGGGAGGGGGGAAAGGAGGTTTTTGTGTGCGAGGGGCTTGGACTTCCAGCAGCATGCGTGAGCGTGTTTGATAGGAGTGAATGGAACAAATGGTTTTTAATACTTGACGTGCTGTTTGGAGTGTGAGCAAAGTAACATTTATGAAGGGATTCAGGGGAAACCGGGGGCCGGACTTGAGTCCTGGAATGGGGAATACAGTGCCTGCACTCTGAAGGGGGGGTTTAATGTTGCAGTTTAAAACGTAGTGTAAAGCACCCCTTCGGGCAAGACAGGAAGGAGTAAAAAAGGGAAAAGTTTTTTTTTTTTTCGGGCCACCCTGCCTTTGGTGGGAATCGGCCGGTGGATAAAAATAAAAATAAAATATAATTATATATAATATATTTTTGGTGTATAAAAAAATACAAAAAATATATAAATAATATATATAAAATAATTATATATATATATATATAAAAAAAAATAATATAAAATAAATATATGTCGTGGCGAATATTAAAACGGGTAAAATTACAGAACTCATTTAAAATTAAGCCCTTTCCAAAATTTTCTCTAATACTTTTAAAGATACATTTTTTCATTAATGTAATGTAAAAAAAAATTAATTTTGCACCATAAGAAACTTAAAAACTTACCTAACCTATTATAACAAAACAATTTATTTTAGTTTTAAACCCAACAAATAAATTTTTATTTTGTTTACAATAATTTAATACTAACAAAAAAGGGAATATATTTTTTCGTTAGGTCAGAAATATTTTGGGCAAATTTTTCATACACAAATTTTCGCTTTGTCCTATAAAGATGAGCGTTGCTATTTAAACCAAACGCAATCGCCTATTTTCGGCCCGACAAAAAAAAAAAAATAAAAAAAAAAAAATAAAATATAATAATAAAAAACGTTAAAAAAAAAAAAAAAAAAAAAAAAAAAAAAAAATAAAAAAAATAATACAAAAAAAAAATAATCATCCGCCCCCTGGGAGGGGTGTTAAAAGTTTAGGAAAAATGATTAAACACCCCGGCAAGACAGTATGGAGAAAATTTTTAAAAGTTTTTTCCCCTTTTTTCCCCCGCCTTGGTGGGAATCGGCCATTTTGTAATAAAAATATACAAAACATATATATGTATAAAAATAATATATATATATAATATTAAAATATAAATTTAAAAAATAATATATATATATTACATATAATAATAAAGGGTGTATAGAAAGAGGGAGAATACTTCCCGTAAAAGTAGGTCTTTGATAGGGATGTGTAATGTCCCCAGGTTGTTTAATATATTTATAGATGGGGTTTGTAAAAGAAGTAAATGCTAGGGTTCGGGAGAGGGTGGGATAAATTAGAGGAATCAAATTCAAAATGGGAGTTGACACAGTTACTTTTTGCTGATGATACTGTGCTTATTGGAGATTCTAAGAAAAATTGCAAAGGTTAGTGGATGAGTTTGAAAATTTGTGTTAAAGGTAGAAAGTGAAAAGTGAACGTAGAAAAGAGTAAGGTGATGAGGGTATCAAATGATATTAGATAAAGAAAAACGGGATATCAAATTGGGGAGGAGGAGTAGGGAAAAAGTGAAAGTTTTTTCAGAACTTGGGAGTTGAACGTGTCGGCGGAGGATTTAGAAGGATGAGGTTAATCATAGAATTGATGAGGGAAAAAAGGTGAGGTGCGTTGAGTATATGTGGAGTTCAAAAAACCCGTTATCTATGGAGGCAAAGAAGGGAATGAATAAAAGAAAAGTAGTAACCAACACTTTTATATGGAGTGAAGCTTGGGTGGTAAATGCAGCAGCGAGGAGACGGTTGGTGGGCAGGGGAGATGTCCTGTCTAAGGGCAATGTTGGTGTAAATATTATGCAGAAAAATTCGGATGTGGAAATTAGAGAAGGTGTGGGGTAATAAAAGCATTAGTCAGAGGGCAGAAGAGGGTGTTGAGGTGGTTTGGTCATTTAGAGAGAATGGAAACAAAGTAGAATGACATGGAAACATATAAATCTTAGGGGGAAAGGGAAAGGAGGGGTAGGGGTCGTCCCGAAGGGTTGGAAAGAGGGGGAAAGGAGGTTTTGTGGGCAGGGGCTATGACTTTCCAGCAAGCGTGCATGAGCGGTTAGATAGGGGTGAATGGAGACGAATGATACTTTGGGGCTGAAGATCTGTTGGAGTGGGGCAGGGTAAAAATTTAGTGAAGGGATTTAGGGAAACTGGTTATTTTCATATAGTCGGACTTGAAATCCTGGAAATGGAAGTACAATGCCTGCACTTTAAAGAGGGGTTCGGAATATTGCATTTTGGGGGATATGTTGTGTATCTTTATACAATCTCTAAACTTTTGTATTCAGCACCTCTAAAAAACAGGATAATGTGTGAGGTGGGAAAGTTTTTGAATATGAAATATTTTCTTTTTGGGATTTTCTTTTTTTTTTTGGGTAAAACCCGGGCCTCGGGGGGAGACGGCCGCCTTTTGAAAAATTTTTTTAATATATATAATATATATAAAAAAAATATATATATTTTAAAAAAATATATATAAAAATAATATAATATATATATATAAATTCTGCCAAAATATTAAAACTGGTCAATTACAAGAACTCTTTAAAATAACCTTCTAAAATTTTCTCTTAACTTTTTAAAGATATATTTTTTTCTTTAATTTAATGAAAAAAATATAATTTTGCTCCAAAGGAACTTAAAAACTTAACAACCTTATTAAAACAAGAGAAATTATTTTACCAAACCCCAACTAAATATTTTAGATTTTTTTTCAAAAATTAATCTTAACAAAACTTGAAAAAATTTTTCTCTTTAGGTTCTAATGATTTTTGCGAAATTATTGCATACCAAATTTCCGTTTTGACCTATAGGCAAGATAACTGCATTTAACCAAAATTTGCAAGTTTTTCCCCTATTGGGCACCACACACACCCCACACACACACACACACACACACACACTCACATATATATTTTAAATATATTAAATATATATAAATAAAAATATTATTTTTTTTTTTTTACACCCCGGGGCCGATTCCCCCCAAGGGGGTGCCCAAAAAAAAAACTTTCACCCTCATTACTCCATCACTGTCTTGCCAGAAGGGTGCTTTACACTACAGTTTTTAAACTGCAACATTAACACCCCTCCTTCAGATGCAGGCACTGTATTTTCCCATCTCCGGGACTCAAGTCCGGGCCTCCCGGTTTCCCTAAATCCCTTCAAAAATGTTACTTTGCTCACACTCCAACGCACGCAAGTAAAAAACCTTTGTCTCCTTTCACCCAAAAAACACGCTCAAGCGCCGGGAAGTCCAAGCCCCTGCACACAAAACCCCCCCTTTTTTAAAAAACCCCCTCCCCCCAAACCCTTTCCAACCCGACCCCTACCCCCCCCCTTTCCTTCCACAACAGACTATACACTCTTAAAGTTTTTCTGTTTCGTCCTTTCTCCTACATTCCGAACCACCTCAACAACCCTTCCTCAGCCCTCGGGACAACAGTTTTGGTAATCCCGCACCCCCCCCAATTTTTCCAAACTACAATTCTCTGCATTATTTCACACCACCATTCCCCTCAGACATGACATCCCACTGCCTCCACCCTTTCCTCCCCTGCAACATTCATAAACCCACGCTTCACACCCATTAAAGCGTTGGGGAAAAAAAAACTCTCATACATTCCCCTCTTTGCCTCCAAGGACAAAGTTCTTTGTCTCCACAGACTCCTAATGCACCCTCACTCTTTTTCCCCCCATCAATTCTATGATTCACCTCACTTTCATAGACCCTCCCTACACTCACCCCAAATATCGAATAAAATTCACCTCCTCCAACTCCTCCCTAATCTGATATTCAACTTTATCACCTAATCTTTTGTTATCCTCAAAAACCCTTACTCTTTTTCCGTATTCACCTTTAATTTTTCTTTTGCACACCCCACCAAATTCATCCACCAATCTTGCAACTTTCTCTTCAGAACTCCCAAAGCAAGTGTCACAAACAAAAAGCACTGTGACAACTCCCCCTTTGTGTGTGATCTTTACTTTTTAATCCAAAGCCCTTCCAAGACCCCGCATTTTTTTCTCTTTCAAACCCCCTCTATAAAAATTTTTAAACAACCACGGTGACTCACACATCCTTTTCCCCAAGGCCTACTTTTACTGGGAAAAAATTTCCCTCTTTCCTACTACCTAACTTGAGCCTCACTATCCTCGTAAAAAATCTTCACTCTTTTAGTAACCTACCTCCACAACCCCTACCTTGCAACATCTGCCAATTGCCCCCCTATCCACCCCGTCCATACGCCTTTCCAAATCCCTAAATCCACAAGACCTCTTTAGCCTTACAAAAAATGTTCACTTTTATTTTCACTGTAAACACCTGGTCCACACACCCCCCACCTTCCTAAAGCCTCCTTTTTTTCTCTGCTATCCTATTCCCGTTTTCCCTTAAACTTTTTTTAATTCCCAAAAACCCCCCCCCCCCCCCCCCCCCCCCCCCCCCCCCCCTTCCTTACCCCCTTCCATACATTTATTAAACAATTGCACCAACCACTCCAAAACTATATCCCCACCTGCTTTTAACATTTCTATCTTATCCCATCAATCCCGGCTGCCTTACCCCCTTTCATTTTACCTACTGCCTCACGAACTTCCCCCACACTCACAACTGGCTCTTCCTCACTCCTACAAGATGTTATTCCTCCTTGCCCTATACACGAAATCACAGCTTCCCTATCTTCATCAACATTTAACAATTCCTCAAAATATTCCTTCCATCTTCCCAATACCTCTAACTCTCCATTTAATAACTCTCCTCTCCTATTTTTAACTGACAAATCCATTTGTTCTCTAGGCTTTCTTAACTTGTTAATCTCACTCCAAAACTTTTTCTTATTTTCAACAAAATTTGTTGATAACATCTCACCCACTCTCTCATTTGCTCTCTTTTTACATTGCTTCACCACTCTCTTAACCTCTCTCTTTTTCTCCATATACTCTTCCCTCCTTGCATCACTTCTACTTTGTAAAAACTTCTCATATGCTAACTTTTTCTCCCTTACTACTCTCTTTACATCATCATTCCACCAATCGCTCCTCTTCCCTCCTGCACCCACTTTCCTGTAACCACAAACTTCTGCTGAACACTCTAACACTACATTTTTAAACCTACCCCATACCTCTTCGACCCCATTGCCTATGCTCTCATTAGCCCATCTATCCTCCAATAGCTGTTTATATCTTACCCTAACTGCCTCCTCTTTTAGTTTATAAACCTTCACCTCTCTCTTCCCTGATGCTTCTATTCTCCTTGTATCCCATCTACCTTTTACTCTCAGTGTAGCTACAACTAGAAAGTGATCTGATATATCTGTGGCCCCTCTATAAACATGTACATCCTGAAGTCTACTCAACAGTCTTTTATCTACCAATACATAATCCAACAAACTACTGTCATTTCGCCCTACATCATATCGTGTATACTTATTTATCCTCTTTTTCTTAAAATATGTATTACCTATAACTAAACCCCTTTCTATACAAAGTTCAATCAAAGGGCTCCCATTATCATTTACACCTGGCACCCCAAACTTACCTACCACACCCTCTCTAAAAGTTTCTCCTACTTTAGCATTCAAGTCCCCTACCACAATTACTCTCTCACTTGGTTCAAAGGCTCCTATACATTCACTTAACATCTCCCAAAATCTCTCTCTCTCCTCTGCATTCCTCTCTTCTCCAGGTGCATACACGCTTATTATGACCCACTTCTCGCATCCAACCTTTACTTTAATCCACATAATTCTTGAATTTACACATTCATATTCTCTTTTCTCCTTCCATAACTGATCATTTAACATTACTGCTACCCCTTCCTTTGCTCTAACTCTCTCAGATACTCCAGATTTAATCCCATTTATTTCCCCCCACTGAAAACTCTCCTACCCCCTTCAGCTTTGTTTCGCTTAGGGCCAGGACATCCAACTTCTTTTCATTCATAACATCAGCAATCATCTGTTTCTTGTCATCCGCACTACATCCACGCACATTTAAGCAACCCAGTTTTATAAAGTTTTTCTTCTTCTCTTTTTTAGTAATTGTATACAGGAGAAGGGGTTACTAGCCCATTGCTCCCGGCATTTTAGTCGCCTCATACGACACGCATGGCTTACGGAGGAAAGATTCTTTTCCACTTCCCCATGGACAATAGAAGAAATAAAAAGAACAAGAGCTATTTAGAAAAAGGAGAAAAACCTAGATATATATATATATATATATATATATAATATATATAATATAATATATATAATATATAAATATATATATATATATAATATATATATATATATATATAATATATATTAAAATATATATATATATATATATATATATATATATATATATATATATATATATATATATAATACTCACCTAATTGTGGTTGCATGGGTAGAGTCATAGTTCCTAACCCTGTTGTGTGTGTGTGTGTTGTGTGTGTGTGTGTGTGTGTTTTGTGTGTGTGTGTGTGTGTGTGGGGTGTGTGTGTGTGTGTGTGTGTGTTACCATTTTGTCTTAAGCACATGTCGTGTGTGTGTGTCAGCTCCTGGTCCTGCGTCTTTAACAACACTCGCCAGCATTTTTGTTTCTTGGTTGATGGGCGCTATCATACCTTCTTTTAAAACTCAGACCCTAGTTTGTCACTAGTTGTTCATTTTTTATATTTACCAAGCTGAGACTGATGAAGCATTTCCTTACATCACTCAGACACATCTGCGTCTTCAGCTTTTATCTATGACTCCCTCCTCCCTATACCTGAAGAGTGTTCCGGGGGGTCAACGCCCCCGCGGCCCGGTCCATGACCAGTCCTCGCGGTGGATCAGGGCCTCATGAACCAGGTTGTTACCGCTGAGCGCACTTAGTCCAACGTACAAACCACAGCCCGGCTGATCAGGTTCTGACTTTAGGTGCCTGTCCAGCTCCCTTTTGAAGACAGCCAGGGGTCTGTTGGTAATCACTCCTCATGTATGCTGAGAGGTAGTTGAACAGTCTTGGGCCCCTTATGGCTCTCATTTCAATACGTCTATCCCAGTCTTCTCTGTCGAAGCCTTTGAATATCTTGTATATTGTAATCCCTCTTCTTTGTGTTTTGGGAATAATGTTGTTGCAAACCTCTGGATCTTATCTAGTTTTTGCATTTGCTTGATCATGAGGGGCTGCTCCATGCAGCTTCTGCATCTCTACGTTAAACCTATGTCACGTAAAGTCGTAAAAGAAATTTTCTTGAAGGCGTTTCTGAGATTAGCCATCGTTTTATATGTTACAGATATTTTATGATTTATGTGCATCTCTGATATATTTATGTTTGGCTTGAATCTGTATCTAGTCTCGTCTGTGATAAATTAGAGAAATGTGCAACACCTAGGTATCTTGCTGTGGAAACGTTTCGCCACATAGTGGTTTCATCAGTCCAATACACTAAGAAGAATGGTGAAGATCATATGTTTGAGGTCATTAGTCCCTCCGCCTGGAGTCGACATCAGTCCACCAGTCTTGGTAAAAATACAGCATGTGCACGAAGAAGGGGCTTATATACTGTAGCCAGGTGAGGTGAAGCAGTTGTAGGCGGTGTCACCTTGGATAAATCCAGTAGTTGCACATGTGTCTAATTTACCAACTTGCAGGTTTTCTGAACCTACATTCCTCTCTTTATCTCCAGTTGTCGTAACCTAGTGTTTATTTGGGATGAACACAGGTTTAACGATTATTGCAGTTTCTATCCACTTCCGTTTTCAATTTTCACAGTAGTTTTACGTCATTCATAAACAATGAAACATACGAGTCATTTCCCTTATATTAAGATTGGTAAAGGTCCAAGTGCTGATTCTTGAAGATCCCATTTGTTACATTTTCTCTTCCTGAAATATCTGCCCTTACTGTCACTCTGCCTTCTGTTTGTTAGCTACTTTTTCTTATATGACTTATTCACGCTTGCTTCTCTAGTTTGTAAATCAATCCATGGTGGGTACAGTATCAAATGCTTTCTCCAGTCCAAGAATATACAGTCGACCTGTACTTGCTTGATTTTCATTATTCTCTAGTAATTCCTCAGTAGGTTAATTAGTCCAATTTTTCTTGATACTCAGGCTAATTTATTCGTGATTATGCTCTCCAACACTTTGGGCAGTGATACTGAAGTGTAATTCATTACCTCTAGTCTGTGCCCGTGTTTGACTCTTTGGATTGCCTTTGCATGTTATTAATCATTGTTCCAGAGTTCTACACTTTGATGCCTGGGTCTCTTACCTCTTTGCACACCATTCCTGTAACTGCCCTTCTTTGTGTAGTCCTCTCCCCTCACCTCATCTCTGTAGCTTTTCTCTGCTCGTATGTTCCATCCATTTGTATAAATATTCCATCGCACTTTTCCCACATCCTGACGTTTGATTTACTGGTAAACATCTCATGCTTTATTGCTTCTAATTGAAAGATCACTTTCACTGGGCGACGTCGTTCTCTGTCATACGGTCTCACACTGACAACAATTGTCTCTCAACCTGCAGTTGCTAGCAAAGTGTTCTACCTCCTTTTTGTTCTCCTCTCCTTCGCTCACTTCTAGTCTCCCCTTCTTGCTTTAGTAGTAAAAATCAGTAACGAATTCTTTCTTTCTGCTGTATGAGTCACCGTCCTTTGTGTCGCCTCATATATAACAGCCTCCATCACTTTCACTTTATTATTTTTGTCACTGCTTCATCCTTTTTTTTCATTAAGTTTGAGAGGTTCCGGCTTCTTACTGTTCCCTCTTTCTCACTGTTTGATTCCTCTTCCGCCAGCGCTCACTCTGGCTAACTCATTTCCCATTCCCTGCACTTCCTCACTTAGTAAACCAGTCTCCTCCCTCATGCCTTGGCTCTTCCAAGCTGCCTCTTTCAGTGTGTGTGTGTGTGTGTGTGTGTGTGTGTGTGTGTGTGTGTGTGTGTGTGTGTGTGTGTGTGTGTGTGTGTGTGTGTGTGTGTGTGTGTTTAATGCGTCATTAGACTGGGTCATGCATACTAATTTATTCAACAAAAAAGAACGGATGAGAGAGTAAGACAAGGTAAGTAGGTTTTAAAGACTTTTAATATCTACTTAAACTGCAAACACGTTCATCACTGAGATAACGATAATGTTATCCCCATTGTTGATACATTTTTATGTCAACATTATTTTTTGTTTACAATATATCACTTGTTCGTAACATGTCTACAGGACCTTGGCATGTTTACATAATGTTCCATTGTCTATTACATGTCTTTACGTAGTTAACCTCTCTAAGCCCACATGTCTGTAGAATGTATACACATATGAAGAATGTCTGCATGTCAGTAGAACATTCACACATCTGGATCTCTATAGCATGTTCATATATCTAGCCTGACTGTAGCATGTCCATATGTTTAAAACATCTCCACAGGTTTACAGAATGATGAATCTGTCTGTACCATGACTCTAACATGTTGATGGATCATCTGTATTTCCATAAATACGTTAAACTAATGTTGCATGTAAGAAAGAAAAAAACTACGTCTTTTATTTAGGTCTAATACATTATTTACAAATTTTGTGATGGTTTGCTTATAGTAAATTATGAATAACTAAAACAAAGATAACCCAGTGACGTCAAACACTATATCACATTTCCTTTGGAAATCGTGTTTTATATAGTTAAATATGCCGTCCAGTTTTCTATCTTTAGTGATATGATAAGTTATTTCATAAAATCCTGCAACAAATCCTGCCACGTGCAGTGAACTACCATAATTGATTTTGAAATAGTTAACAGTTCGCAAAGGGATAAAATTATTTACAGATATTATATCTCCGTACACAGCAGGATTCGAACCTGCGCGCTCTCCGGTAGCTGGATCGCTAGCGCACTCAGCTCACATACTGAGATCCGGGGTTCGAATCTCCTCCAGTACGGCTGGAAAACATTAGGGACGTGTTTCTATAAGACACCTGCTGTCCCTGTCCCTGTTCACCCATCAGTTCAAAATGGGTACCTAGGTGTTAGTGGACTGGTGTGGGTCGCATCCTGGGACAAAACTGGTCTAATTTGACCGAAATATTCAGCATGAGAAGCGGCTTTTTATATAGTAGTATGTCACTGATGTCAGCTAGGACTGTATACCATATACATGTACCTGTAGTAAATAAAGATATTATTATTATTATTATTATTATTATTATTATTATTATTATTATTATTATTATTATTATTATTAATATTATTATTATTATTATTAAAGTACACAGTGCTTTAGCCTCTCAGCCAGAGATAATGTTTGTAAATAACTTCTCCTGTTTGCGAATTGTTAAGCACTTCAAAAATTTCTTTTGAAGTTCACTGCATGTGGCAGGCTCAGATAAATAACATATCACAAGCCTGGTGCTCCAGGGAATGGGGAGTGACCGTCTACCTTAGGTTAGGCGCCCATACTTATATCTGGTATCTGGCTGAGTGGCTAAAGTATTACGTACTTAGATGCAGAGTGCACACACACACACACACACACACACACACACACACACACACACACACACACACACACACACACACAACCTCAACTAGGTGAGTACACACACTCACACACACTCACACACACTCACACACACACACACACTCTCACACACACTCACACACATAAGATGTGAAGTTGATGAGACAAATTCAATCGGACGAGGACCAGGCAGACCTACAAAGATTCTGAACAAGCTGCAGGCCTCGTCTAGCAACTGGTTCCTGGAGTTCAACCCCACCAAGTGCAAAGTCATGAAGATTGGGGAAGGGCAAAGAAGACCACAGACGGAGTATAGTTGAGGGGGACCAGAGACTACAAACCTCACTAAAGGAAAAGGATCTTGGGGCGAGTATAACACCGGGCACATCTAATGAGGGAACGTCAAGCAAATAACTGCTGTAGCATACGGGCGACTAGCAAACCTAAGAACAGCATTCCGAAATCTTAATAAGGAATCGTTCAGGACCCTGGATACTGTGTACGTTAGGTCCATATTGGAGTATGCGGCACCAGTTTGGAACCCACACCTAGCCAAGCATGTAAGGAAACTAGAGAAAGTGCAAAGGTTTGCAACAAGACTAGTCCCGGAGATAAGGGGTATGTCCTACGAGGAGAGGTTAAGGGAAATCGACCTGACGACACTGGAAGACAGGAGAGATATGGATGATATGATAACGACATATAAAATACTGAGTGGAATCGACAAGGTGGACAGAGACACGATGTTCCGGAGATGGGACACAGCAACAAAGGGTCACAGTTGAAAGTTGAAAACTCGAATGAATCACAGGGATGTTAGGAAGTATTTCTTCAGTCACAGAGTAGTCAGAAAGTGGAACAGTCTGGGAAGTGATGTAGTGGAGGCAGGATCCATACGAAGCTTTAAGAAGAGGTATGATAAAGCTCATGGAGCAAGAAGAGTGACCTAGTAGCGACCAGTGAAGAGGCGGGGGCCAGGAGCTCGGACTCGACCCCCGCAACCTCAACTAGGTGAGTACACACACACACACACACACACACACACACACAATTATGACTGAAATGTTTGGAAAATAAAAACCTAAAATTGATTTTGTTTCAGTTAAGTAATACATTTATTCAGTGTATGTTTGTAGGACGTCAAGCCTCGGGACCCATCAACACGTAGGAGCTCCGGTGACCCTCCCACCTGGATGCACTGAAAGGCCCCGTCACAAGGGTAAACCCTGAGGTCCTAGTACGGTGCACCTTTCCCTATCCCCCCAATCTTCCCTCACACATTAGGTCTCCAAGACTCCGTTCATCTGAAGGCGCCGGGGCCCCTCATCCTCTAGGAACATTTTACCCCTCACATCTGGAGGTTCCAGATGTGAGGGGACCTCTTAGACCATGAGACTCAGTGACCACTCATTCCTGAGGGTCCTAGGGCCATCTCTCACACCTTGGGACACTGTGGTCCTCACGCCAAGGGGCCCTGGGCCCAACACATCTCTCGGTCATTGAGCTATACAGCAGCCAGTGTTGTTGTTTCTGATTTTTTCTATTCTCATAAAATTATCTGCAATTTTTTCCTGAAATATTAAATACATGTTTAAATTTATTTTCTATTTCACTAAGAAAAAAAGTTTTTCGGTGCTAAAATTTTACGTATCGCAGCTTCATCTGATGGCCTCAAAGCTTTCAAATTTATAACATAAAGGGAATTTATTACAGACACAATATATTATCAGAAAGGAATTATAACATATTAAATAATTCCTGCAAAATTTTCTCAGTTTCATAAAACGTTAGTTCAGTTTTACGAAAAGAATTACATATATAATATGTATCTACATGAACAACCGATGTACTTG
This sequence comes from Cherax quadricarinatus, assembly GCF_026875155.1. Lineage (NCBI taxonomy): Eukaryota > Metazoa > Arthropoda > Malacostraca > Decapoda > Parastacidae > Cherax > Cherax quadricarinatus. Next base: position 100,432,568 of record NC_069401.1, on the reverse strand, counting down.
TACATCGGTACATGTACATGTATAACCGATTTCCCTGAATCCCTTCACTAAATATTACCCTGCTCACACTCCAACAGATCGTCAGGTCCCAAATACCATTCGTCTCCATTAACTCCTATCGAACACGCTCATGCACGCCTGCTGGAAGTCCAAGCCCCTCGCCCACAAAACCTCCCTTTCCCCTTCCTTCCAACCTTTTCGAGGACGACCCCTACCCTGCCTTCCTTCCGCTACAGAATTAAATGCTCTCCATGTCATTCTACTTTGATCCATTCTCTCTAAATGACCAAACCACCTAAACAACCCCTCTTCAGCCCTCTGACTAATACTTTTATTAACTCCACACCTTCTCCTAATTACCACACTCCGAATTTTCTGCATAATATTTACACCACACATTGCCCTTAGACAGGACATCTCCACTGCCTCCAACCGCCTCCTCGCTGCTGCATTCACAACCCAAGCTTCACACCCATATAAGAGTGTTGGTACTACTATACTTTCATACATTCCCTTCTTTGCCTCCATAGATAACGTTTTTTGACTCCACATATACCTCAACGCACCACTCACCTTTTTTCCCTCATCAATTTTATGATTAACCTCATTCTTCATAAATCCATCCGCCAACACGTCATCTCCCAAGTATCTGAAAACATTCACTTCTTCCATACTCCTCCTCCCCAATTTGATATCCAATTTTTATTTATCTAAATCATTTGATACCCTCATCACCTTACTCTTTTCTGTGTTCACTTTCAACTTTCTACCTTTACACACACTCCCAAACTCATCCACTAACCTTTGCAATTTTTCTTTAGAATCTCCCTTAAGCACAGTATCATCAGCAAAAAGCAACCGTGTCAATTTCCATTTTGTATTTGATTCCCAATAATTTAATCCCACCCCTCTCCCGAACACCCTAGCATTTACTTATTTTACAACCCCATCTATAAATATAACAAACAACCATGGTGACATTACACATCCCTGTCTAAGACCTACTTTTACCGGGAAGTAGTCTCCCTCTCTTCTACACACCCTAACCTGAGCCTCACTATCCTCATAAAAACTCTTTACAGCATTTAGTAACTTACCACCTATTCCATATACTTGCAACATCTGCCACATTGCTCCTCTATCCACTCTATCATATGCCTTTTCTAAATCCATAAATGCAATAAAAACTTCCCTACCTTTATCTAAATACTGTTCACATATATGCTTCAATGTAAACACTTGCTCTACACATCCCCTACCCACTCTAAAACCTCCTTGCTCATCCGCAATCCTACATTCTGTCTTACCTCTAATTCTTTCAATTATAACCCTACCGTACACTTTTCCTGGTATACTCAGTAAACTTATTCCTCTATAATTTTTACAATCTCTTTTGTCCCCCTTCCCTTTGTATAAAGTTACTATACATGCTCTCCACCAATTCCTAGGTACCTTCCTTTCTTTCACACATTTATTAAACAAAAATACCAACCACTCCAACACTATATCCCCCCCTGCTTTTAACATTTCTGTCATGATCCCGTCAGTTCCAGCTGCTTTATCCCCTTTCATTCTACGTAATGCCTAAGGCACCTCTCCCACACTCACATCCTGTTCTTCTTCACTCTTTAAAGATGGTATACCTCCCTGGTCAGTGCATGAAATTACCGCTTCCCTTTCTTCGTCGATATTTAAAAGTTCCTCAAAATATTCTCGCCATCTACCCAAAACCTCCATCTTCCCATCTACTAACTCTCCTACTCTGCTTTTAACCGACAGATCCATTCGCTCTCTAGGCTTTCTTAACTTGTTTAACTCCAAATTTTTTTCTTATTTTCATTAAAATTTCTTGACAGTGCCTCTCCCACTCTATCATCTGCTCTCCTTGTGCACTCTCTCACCACTCTCTTTACCTATCTTTTACTCTCCATATACTCTACTCTTCTTATAACACTTCTGCTTTGTAAAAACCTCTCATAAGCTAACATTTTCTCTTTTGTCACACCCTTTACTTCATCATTCCACCAATCACTCCTCTTTTCTTCTGCACCCACCCTCCTATAACCACAAACTTCTGTCCCACATTCTAATACTGCATTTTTTAAATTATTCCAACCCTCTTCACCACCCACTACTCATACTTGCACCAGCCCACCTTTCTGCCAATAGTTGCTTATATCTCACCCGAACTTCTTCCTCCCTTAGTTTATACACTTTCATCTCCCTCTTCCTTGTTGTTGCCATTTTCCTCTTTTCCCATCTACCTCTTACTCTTACTGTAGCTACAACTAAATAATGATCTGATATATCAGTTGCCCCTCTATAAACGTGTACATCCTGGAGCCTACCCATCAACCTTTTATCCACCAATACATAATCTAACAAACAACTTTCATTACGTGCTATATCATACCTTCTATATTTATTTATCCTCTTCTTCATAAAATATGTATTACTTATTACCAAACCTCTTTCTACACACAGCTCAATTAAAGGCTCCCCATTTTCATTTACCCCTGGCACCCCAAATTTACCTACTACTCCCTCCACAACATTTTTACCAACTTTAGCATTGAAATCCCCAACCACCATTATTCTCACACTTGGTTCAAAATTCCCCACGCATTCATTCAACATTTCCCAAAATCTCACTTCTCTCTTCTCCACGTGCATATACGCTTACTGTAACCCACTTTTCACATCCAACCTCTATTTTACTCCACATAATCCTTGAATTAATACATTTATAGTCCCTCTTTTCCTGCCATAACTTATCCTTCAACATTATTGCTACTCCTTCTTTAGCTCTAACTCTATTTGAAACCTCTGACCTAATCACATCTATTTCTCTCCACTGAAACTCTCCCACCTCCTTCAGCTTTGTTTCACTTAAAGCCAGGACATCCAGCTTCTTCTCATTCGTAACATCCACAATCATCTTTCTTATCATTTGCACAACATCCACGCACATTCAGAATTCCCACTTTGACAATTTTCTTATTATTATTCTTTTTAGTAACTATTACAGGATAAGGGGTTACTAGCCCATTGCTCCCGGCATTTTAGTTGACTTTTACAACAGGCATAGCTTACGGAGGAAAGATTCTTATTCCACTTCCCCATGGATATAAAGGGAAAAGTAATAAGACCAAGAACTATTAAGAAAAAATCAAAGAAAACTCAGATGAGTGTGCATAAATAAACGTGTACATGTATGTGTAGTGTGACCTAAGTGTAAGTAGAAGTAGCAAGACGTACCTGTAATCTTGCATATTTATGAGACAGACAAAAGACACCAGCACTCCTACCATCATGTAAAACAATTACAGGCTTTCGTTTCACACTCACTTGGCAATAAGATCACAGTAAACATGTGATATCAGAATATGCAAAACAACCACTGTGAAAGAATAGTGAAATTCCAAGCGCTTTTATGACTTCTCACATTATCAAGGAACTATGTTAATGTGAGAAGTCATGAAAGCACTTGGAATTTCACTGTTCTTTCACAGTGGTTGTTACATATATATATATATATATATATATATATATATATATAATATATATATATATATATATATATTATATAAATATATATATATAAATAATATATCTGGTTCCTGGACGACGGTACCCTACTGGCACAACAGAATCTCTCCTTAGACATCAGAAAAATTTAAAGACAGGGGAGAAAGCCGGGGATTTCTTTAAACCCCCCCAAATGTGAAA
>NC_069401.1:100418667-100420839 GCF_026875155.1 Cherax quadricarinatus | reverse complement strand
TTTCCAAGTTCTTGCCCGCCATCAACGTGTTCAGGGACCCAACAGAAAACGACGTCTTTGTTTTTGCAAGTTACACGATGCGACCAAAGTTGAATACGAAGGACCAACGGATGAAAGAAGTCAAATTGTTTATTAGCGTGTAAAACGCTGAGGGAATCTGAAACGATCACAAACACCGAAAGAGACATACATGTAATACAGAGAAACACTATGAGGATGGCATACAACTCTGCTGTAAAAATACTAGCCGAGTCTAACAAATGACCCCGGACAACAGCGTCAGGGAACACCGCCGCTAACCCAACACAGTCAGAAGATTTAGAACCGTCTACATAAACAGCGATGGCACGGACATGAGACTGGAACTGATCAAGAAAAAGAGAGCGAGAAGCAGCAGTAGGTAGGAGAGCTTTAGCACACGGCAGTAGGGGAGAACAGACACGCACTGTCGGAACCTCCCAAGGGGGAAGGTAAAAGGCAGACGCTACATAAAGATACAAGGGAGGCAACTGGAGAGAAGACCGGAGTGAGTGAAGACGAAGAGAAAACAGACAGAGTAAGCAGGGGCGGCCCTCAAATATCGGGTCTCTACTAACGTCGGAGACCAACCTGTACGTAGAAGGAACACGAAGGTCATGAGAGCGGACAAAGTAACGAAGGCAATGAGCATCACGACGATCAGCATAGAGGCTTTCAACAGGGGATGAACGAAGGACACAAAGGCATAAACGTAATCCTTGAAGAAGAAGGGGATCTAGCTTAGAGAGAGTTGCAGGAGAAGCCGCAGAATAAACTTTGTCGCCATAATCCAGCTTCGACAAGACTACGGCGGAACACAAACGAAGGAGAGTCCTGCGATCAGCCCCATCCCCCTCATGAACAATGCGCAAGAATTTTAAGAGGTTTAGTCAACCATGGCAAGCTGCTTTCAAAGAGGAAATGTGAGGTTTCCACGTCAACCGGCGATCGAACAGAAGGCCATGCAAACTGACCGTATCACAATCCGGGATATGCGAGCCGTGCAAGTATAATGGAATATCTGGGACAAGAGGACGTCTAGTGAAAGTAATGAAATCGGTTTTCACACCAGAAAATTTAAATCCATGAGAAGTGGCCCAAAGGGACACACGGTCAATCGCATCCTGAAGGGAGGCCGCTACCAGGCAACAGTCAGCGCCTGCGTAAGCTAAAGCGAAGTCATCCACATACAGCGGCGATCGAATGTGGGATGGATGAGCGGACGGTAGATCATTTACAGCCAAGAGAAAAAGGGTAGTGCTACGGATACAACCTTGTGGGACTCCCTCGGCCTGAACAAAGAACTAACAAAATAGGCAATATTCCAACCAATTGAAGCCAGATGTGAATCAAACCGGCTAGTGCTCTAAGCATTGTGCCAAACTGACCTAATAAATTTCGTCCAGTGAGCATTTCTGGTCACAGTGGAGCCCATGCTTGCCTTCCTATGATGTATAGATTTAGATATTGCTGCCGAAGTGGATAGGCTATTGTGTACCCAATAGCGTAAGAGCATATAGATACACAAAAGACTTAGGAACTAGGCCCCAAAATGGTTAACATGAGTACATCTGGATTTAAATCTACAGTTCACTTATCAAGTTTAGGAAATTTGCTTAATATATCTGGTAACATATTTTCATAAATAAGATATCTCGACATATTACACAGAGTATACTGTCTATCTCTATATTCATCAATAAGTGGACAGTTAAACATATAGTGTTGAAGATAGTGATTATAGGGCTGGCCACATACTTTGCATTTGGTTTGATCATCATGTGTGTGTCTGCCAAACTGCCATTATTATTATCATCATGAGGTAGCGATAAACCCGTAGGGATTATACAGTGCCTGTGGGGTGGGGGGATGGAAGTCATTCAGGCTCAATTCAGGGAACTGGAGCACAGCCCCAATTCCCTAGATCAAGAACCCCTCACCAGCGTCTAGGACCCTCCCTTGAGGGGTGCCAAACTGCCAGAAGTGCTTGTAACCAAGCCTAAACCTGGTCACTACATCATCAGTCTGCTCACATTGCAAGTTGTTCCATAAACGTACTTATCTACGTTCATGTTATAGTGGGTTATAGATTTACTCAGCCTTCTAATTACATTCCTATAACATTCGGTTTCATTATTTTCTTCTCTCCTAATA
>NC_069401.1:100406167-100413667 GCF_026875155.1 Cherax quadricarinatus | reverse complement strand
ATAGGTAACGGCTGCGGGTTCTCTCCACATATCTACGATTATAGTAATAACAGCCTAGTGAGTGTGTGTGGGGGTGTGTGTGGGGGTGTGTGGGTGTGTGTGTGGGGTTTTGGGTGTGGGTTTTGTGTTTGTGTGGGTGTGTTAGTTACATTTTGTCCTAGGCACATGTCGGTTTAGACACTAGGCCTGTTGTATTGGGTATGTGTGTGTGTGTGTGTGTGTGTGTGTGTGTGTGTGTGTGTGTGTGTTGTGTGTGTGTGTGTGTGTGTGTGGGTGTGTTCATGCGTTTTGTACTCACCTAGTTGTACTCACTGTTGAGGTTGCGGGGGGTTTGGTCGAGCTCCCGGCCCCGCCTCTTCACTGATCGCTACTAGGTCACTCTCCTGAGCCCTGAGCTTTATCGTACCTTGCTTAAAGCTATGTATGGATCCTGCTCCACTACATCGCTTTTCCCCAAAATATTCCACTTACTGGACTACTCTGTGGCTGAAGAAATACTTCCTAACATCCTGTGATTCAAACTGTGTCTTTAGCTTCCAACTGTGTCCCTTGTTACTGTCCAATCTCTGGAACATCCTGTTTTTGTCCACCTTGTCAATTCCTCTCAGTATTTTGTATGTCGTTATCATGTCCCCCCTATCTCTCCTGTCCTCCAGTGTCGTCAGGTTGATTTCCCTTAACCTCTCCTCGTAGGACATACCTCTTAGCTTGGGACTAGTCTTGTTGCAAACCTTTGCACTTTCTCTGTTTCTTTACGTGCTTGGCTAGGTGTGGGTTCCAAAATGGTGCCGCATACTCCAATATGGGCCTAAGTATACGGTGTACAGGGTCCTGAACGATTCCTTTTTAAGATGTCCGGAATGCTGTTCTGAGGTTTGCTAGGCGCCCATATGCTGCAGCAGTTATTTGGTTGATGTGCGTTCGGGAGATGTGCCTGGTGTTTTACCCCCCAAGATCTTTTTCCCTTGGTGAGGTTTGTAGTCCTGACCCCCCTAGCTGTACCCCGTTTGCGGCCTTCTTTGCCCTTCCCAATCTTCATGCTTTCCCTTGGTGGGATTAAACCCCAGGACCCAATTTGGACCAGTTCTGCAGCCTTTCAGCCCCTTTTGAGTTCTGCCTGGTCTTCGATGAGTGTATTCTTCTCTCAACTTCCGTATCTGCAAACAGGGACACCTCAGAGTTTTTCCCTTTCCCGTCATGTCGTTCAAAAAATACCAAAAAAAAGCACTGGCCTAGGACTGACCCCCTGCGGGACCCCCTGGCACAGGGGCCCATCTGACACTCGCCAGTACCATGACTCGCTGCTGTCTTCCTGAAAAGTATTCCTGATCCTTGAGTGCCTTCCCCTTTTCCCTGTTGGTCCCCCAGTTTTTTCACCAATCTCTTGTGTGGAACTGTGTCAAAAAGCCTTCTTGCAGTCCAAGAAAAATGCAATCCCCCCACCCCCCCTCTCTCTTGTCTTACTGCTGTCCCATGTCATAGAATCCAGTAGGTTTTTGACACAGGATTTCCCGTCCCCGAAACATGCTGGTGCTGTTGATGAGATCATTCCCTTTTTGGTTTCCACCACCTTTTCCTGATAATTTTTCTCCATGATTTTGCATATATACATGTAGTGGGAAAAGGTCTGTGTTTATGCTTCTGTCTGTTCCTTTTTTTGATTGGGACTACATTTGCTGTTTCCCTGCCTCAGGGAATCTCCCCGTTTGATAGATGATTGTATTGTTTTTTTTGGGTACACATAGCGCCCTTGCTCCCTTCAATCCCATGGGGAGATGGGTTATCTGGCCCTTTTCTTTGAGGTATCTAGTCCTAGAAGCCTCTTCACTTTTCCTCGGTTGTGTGCACTGTGGGGGCCAGCACTTGGTGGGGGCCCCCCCCTCTCCCTCTTTCTGGAGTCCCCTTTTGTCTCCTCTGTGAAAAACTTCTTTTAAACTTTGTGAGTTTTCACAACTTCCCCTCTTTTCCCGTTGTCTCTCCTCCTTCCTCCTTGCCTGATTTACCTGGTTTGACGTTGTTTTCCTCCTGATGTGGCTGTACAAAGTTTTCGGGCCCGATTTGGTTTGCGCTTGTCTTTTCTATTGTTTTGGGCCCCCCTTCTTATCTGGCATATTATTTCTGGCTCTACGACTGTTCTCCTTATTCTCCGGGTCCTTTCCCTTCTATATTTTTTCCCATTCCCTAGCACACTTGGTTTTTCCCTCCCTGCCCCTTTGGGGAAAAACCCAGGGGCTCACCCGGGGTTTTTTCTTACCCCTGTTACCTTGGGGTACAAACCTTCCTCAGCCCCTTGCATTTTATTGCTACATATTCCATCATTTTAAAAAATGGTTTCCTGCCTTCTCTGCCATGAAACCCCTTTCAGGTGTTCCTATTCCTGTGTAGCCCCTTTCTTGTGTTTGGCTTTTTCGCCCCGGCCTTCCTGCTTTCCCTACTTGTAGCTTTACGGTATTCAAAGCTTACAACCACATGGTCACTGGCCCCAAAGGGGTCTTTATATGTGATGCCCTCGATTCTGCACTATGAAGGTAAATACTAAGTCCAGCCTTCTGGTTCTTTCCTCCCCTCTCTCTCTTGTAGTGTCCCTTACGTTTTGGGAAATGAAGTTCTCCAGTCCCACCTCCATATCTTAGCCCCCCAAAGATTTTGGCCCCCCATGGGGTCCAAGTTCTCCCCAATTTATCCTTGTGGTTAAAGTCCCCCATGATCGGAGTTTTGCCCTGCATGCATGAGCTCTTTGGGCCCATCTAGCTAGTGTTAAACCAATGCTCTATTGCTTCTCGTACTCTTGCCTTGGCCTCCTGCTGTTCTGTGGGGGTTTACATCACTGCTTCCCACCTTGGGACCCCCAGAGTAAATGTTCCCATAAGTAATCATTTCTTCTCCGCTATTTCTCTCTCCAGCCTCAAAATTCCAGCGATTTTTTATCAGCAAGCCCCTCCCCACCCCCCCGTTCCCTCTGTCTTTTCCCCAGGATTTGGGATCCCCTTGGAAAGGGCATCTGTTATCATATGTAAGCTTGGTTTCTGTGAGAGCTATGATGGGGGTTTTTTTTGGGGGATGCTTCTTTTACTCTTTCTTGCCCCCTCCCACTTTTTGTTTTTCCATCAGGTTTGTGTACCTACCTTCAGTTTCCTTTCCCCAAATGTGGTTTGGGGGGGCCTGTGGGGTGGGGACCCGGTGGATACTGTGGGGTTTTATAGTTTGGGGTTGGGTGGGGGCTGTGGGTATGGATTTTAGGGGGTGTTGGGATGTGTGATGGGGTATGGTTCTGAGAGTAGTTGTGTGTGTGCTTGCCCCTTTCTGTTCTTTGTTGACAGACCCCTGCTGGTTCCCTCCTTGTTCTTTTCCTAGTCCCAGCGTGTGTGGTGCGTGTGGTGTGCATGTGTTCATGGTGTGTGTCGTGTGTTCATGGGCGTGTGTGCGTGTGCTCATGCGGTGTGTGGTGTTAGCCCTGTGGCTGGTTCATGGTGGTGTGGTGCGAGCGCTTTCCCCGGGGGAGCGAGGATAAAAGGGGGGTTTAGTGGTGGGTGTGTGTGTGTGTGTGTGTACTCACCCAGTTGTACTCACCTAGTTGAGGTTGCGGGGGTCGAGTCCGAGCTCCGGCCCCGCCCCTTCACTGACGCTATAGGTCACTCTCCCCGAGCCTGAGCTTTATATACTCTGCTTTTAAAACATGTATGGATCCTGCCTCCATACATCGCTTCCCAAAACTATTCCACTTATGATACTCTGTGGGAAGAAATCTTCCCAAAATCCCTGTGATTCATTGTGTCTTCAGCTTCCAATGTGTCCCCTTTTTACTGTGTCCAATCTCTGGAACTCCCTTTTTTGTCCCCTTGTCAATTCCTTCCCGTATTTGATGTCGTTTTCATGTCCCCCCATCTCTCCCGCCTCCATGTCGTCAGGTGATTTCCCTTAACCTCTCCTCGTAGGAATACCTTTAGTTGGGACTAGTTTGTTGCAAACCTTTGCACTTTCTCAGTTTCTTTCGTGTTGGGCTAGGTGGGGGTTTTCCAAACTGGTGCCGCTTTCCCAATAGGGGGCCTAACGTTAGGGTTGTACGGGTCCTGAACGTTTCCCTTTATTAAGAGTCGGTGTGTTCTGGGGTTTTGCTAGGGCCCATATGCTGCAGCGTTTTTTGGGTTTGATGTGCGTTTGGGAGATGTGCCTGGTGTTACTCCCCCAAGATCTTTTTCCTTGGTGAGGTTTGTGTCTTGCCCCCCTAGACTGACTCCGTCTGCGGCCTTCTTTGCCTTCCCCCCAAACTTCTGACTTTGCATTTGGTGGGATTGAACCGGACCCAAAATGCTGGACCAGGTCTGCAGCCTGTCCAGATCCTTTGTAGTTCTGCCTGGTTTCGATCGAGTGTATTCTTCTCATAAACTTAGTATCTGAAAACAGGGACACCTCAGAGTCATTCCTTCCGTTTGTCTTTCAAAAATCCCCAGAAACAGCACTGGCCCTAGGACTGACCCTGCGGGACCCCCTGGCACAGGTGCCCACTTGACCCTCGCCAGTACCATGACTCGTGCTGTTTTCCCTGACAAGTTTCCCTGACCCATTGTAGTGCTTTCCCCTGTTATCCCTGCTTGGTCCCCGTTTTTGACCAATCTTTGTGTGGAACTGTGTGTGTGTGTGTGTGTGTGTTGTGTGGGGTTGGTGTTGGTGTGTGTGTGTGTGTGTGTGTGTGTGGTGTGTGTGTGTGGTGTGGTGTGTGTGTGTGTGTTGGTGTGTGTACTCCCTATTGTATCCCCTATTTGTGGTTGCGGGGGTGGGTTAGCCCCTGGCCCCGCCTCTTCCCCGGTTTTACTAGGCCCTCTCTCCCATGAGTTTATAAAACCTCGTCTTAAAATGTGAGGTTTCCTCCCTCCATACGTCATTTTCTAGGTATTCCCTGCCTTAAACTCATGATGAAGAAATACTTCCTACATCTCTCTGACTCATTTTTGTCTTAAATTCCAATTGTGGCCTCTTGTTTCTGTGTCCCTCCCCGGAACATTGTCCTTGTCCACCTTGTCTATTCCCCGCAGTTTTTATATGTCGTTATAGTCTCCCCCGACCCTCCTGTCCTTCCAGTGTCGTCAGGCCCATTTCCCTTAAAAATTTTTTTCATAGGACATTCCCCCTTTGCTTGGAACTAAACCCTTTTTGCAACCCTTTTTACTTTCTTTGTTTCTTGCGTGCTTTATCAAGTGCGGGTTCCAAACAGGGGTGATACTCCAGTATGGGCCCCACATCACGGGTTTTTTTTTTTGTGTTTGAATGATTTCCCTTTCTAAGGGATCGGAATGCTGTTCTCGGGTTTTCCCGGCGCCCCTATGCTGCAGCAGTTATTGATTGATCTGTGTGCTTCGGAAGACATGCTCGGTGTTATACTCACCCCCAAGAATCTTTCTCCTTGAGTGAGGCGGGTTTGCTGTCTTTGGCCAACCTAGCCTATACTCTGTCTGTGGTCTTCTGTGCCCTTCCCCTATCTTCATGACTTTGCATTTTGGCAGGGATTAAATTCCGAGAAGAAGCCATTGCTGGACCAAGTGTCCAGTCTGTCCAGTCTCTTTGAAGTCCTGGCCTGGTTCATCATCAAGATTAGATTTAATTCTTCATTACTTCAATCATCTGCAAACAGGGACACTTCTGAGTTCTAACCCTTCGTCATGTCGTTCACATATACCAAAAATAGCACTGGTCCTAGGACCGACCCCTGTGTGACCCCGCTCGTACAGTGTGCCCACTGTGATAAATCATTACGTACCATGATCTCGTTGTTGCTCCCTGTCAGGTATTCTCTGTCCATTGCAGTGCCTTCCTGTTATATGCGCCTGAAGCTCTAGCTTCTGCATATCTCTATGTGAGGAAACTGTGTCAAGCCTTCTTGCAGTCCAAGAAAGATAGATGCAAATCAACCCACCCTCTCTCTTTGTCTTTACTTTGTTATTTTATCATAAAACTCCAGAAGGTTTGTGACAAGGATTTAGCCTTCGTGAATCGTTGCTGGGTTGGCATTTATACTCCTGTTCCGTTCCAGGTGCTCAACCACTCTCCTCTGATAAATCTTCGCCATAATTTTGGCGTAATATACACGTCAAGACAAGGTCTATGTTTAGCTGCCTTCTTTTCTGTCTCCTTTTTTGAAAATGGGATCTACATTTGCCGTCTTCCATACACTCAGGTAGGTTGCCCAGTTTCAGGGATTGTTGTTGAAGATTGTGGTAAGTGGTATGTACAACATATCTGCTCCCTCTCTATGGACCACGGAGAGTGTTGTCCGGTCCATTTGCCTTTGAGGGATCGATGTCCCTTAGCAGTTACTTCACCTTCTCCTCATCTGTATGTATGTGTCAACACTGTTGGATGTATTCCTTGTTGGTGTCCCCATTGGTCTGTCCCCCAGGTCCTCCTGTCTCTACTGTAAATACTTCCTTAAATCTGTGTTGTGTCCTCACATACCTCTTGATCGTTTCTTGTGAGATTCTCCACACTTCTTTCCTCAGCCTTACACCTGGTCCTTGACTGTTTGGTCTTTTTTTTTCCCTTCTCCTAATGTGGCTATACAGCAGTTTCGGGTCAGGATTTTGGACTTTCGATGCTCTGTCCCCTTTTCATACTGTCGCTGCCTCCCTCCTTATCTGCGCATACTCGTTCTCTGGCTCTTCTACTAATCTCCTTTGTTTTCCTGGGTCCTATGCCTCTGTCACCTTTTCCATTTCTCTGTTGCACTTAGTTTTTGCCTCCCTACACCTTCGGGTAAACCAAAGACTCGTTTTGGTCTTCCATTTTATTTCTGTTTCCCTGGGAACAAAAAATTTCCTCTGCCTCCTTGCACTTTTCTGTTGCACATATTCCATCATCTCGTTTACTGATTTTCCTACCATTTCTCTGTCCCACTGAACCTCATGCAGGAAGTTTCTCATACCTGTGTAGTCCCCCCTTTTATGTTAGGCCTGTCCCTTCATTTCCTGTTCCTTCTCCACTTGTAACTATACTATATAGTCAAAACTCAGAGACACTTGATCGCTAGCTCCAAGGGGCCCTAACCCCTCTCGTAAGTGATTGTCCTCAATGTCCTTGAAACTTCAGGGTGAAACACAAGATCCAGTCTTGCTGTCATCCTCCCCTCTCTCTCTGGTTGTGTCCCTGTCATGTTGATGCATGAGGTGTTTTCAGTACCACATCCATCATCTTGGCCTCTCATTGTTCGGGACCCCCGTGTGGCTCAGGTTTTCCCAGTCGATCTCCCTGTGGTGAAAATCGCCCCATTACCAGTAACTTTGCTCTGCTCGATAGTGAGCTCTTCTTTGCCACCTCAGCAGTGTGTCACCATCACCTTGTAGTTTTCTTTTCGAACTCCTCTCTTGGCCTCCTGCAGTTCTGTGGTGGGTTATATATCATACTCCAATGACTACTTTATGTTCTCCGGACTGAATTGTACCTACAATGTAGTCTCTTTCCTACAATCAATGTCCATGCCTTCCATTTCACTCAAATCCCCATGGTGTT
>NC_069401.1:100381167-100396167 GCF_026875155.1 Cherax quadricarinatus | reverse complement strand
TCTAAGGCTGTCATTATGCTCAGGATCGATGTGATGAGGTGAACATTGTCCTGTGGTTGAGGATGGGAGAGGGCATTGATTGTAGACGTGGAATCAACATGTATGACAGGTCGGAGTCGATGTCGTAGGGCATGTGACAATGCCTGCTGAATCGCCACCAGCTCAGCTTGAAGGATCGTGCAGTGGTCAGGGAGTCGCCAGCCTTGTGTGTGACCATTGTGGTACAGTCCAGCTGCTGCTCTCTTCCTGTCAGGGTCGACAGAACCATCTGTGAAATACACTGCACATGTGCCTCCCTCTGCCAGTGCCATGCTTGTCTCAGCATGATTGCTGAGAGTGTCTTGACTGCAGAGACGCTTAGAGATGGGTAGCTGCATGATGCAAACATCGGCTGGATCTGGGCGCCAGGGAGGTGTTGGATGGTACCCAGCAACAGGAAGGTCACAACTCTTCTCAAGGAGTAGTTGTATAGGCAGCAGCTTCCGCCCAGCAGCACAAAACGAACGAATCCAGGAGTAGTCCGTGAAGAGTGTGGGATCTTGTGCCATGGTTGTCAATATCCGTCTCCTTAGTGGGGTACCTTGCTGCCTGTGCAGAATCGTGGCCACTTTGCAGGCGTTTATGTATCTTACTCTGTCAGCCAGGAAAGGAAGCCGGGCCTCAGATCTGAGACATACTGTGTTGGTCCAGATGGGGGCCCCAAGCATAGTTCTTATCGCCTGATTTTGTACGACCTCCACTCTTTGCCTGCTCTGCGGGAAGAGATGAGCTAACGCCGGTGCGCCATGACGACCTATGCAACGTCTACATACAACGCAGAAACAACAAATGAAACCTCATGAGATGGGATGATGCATAGCTAGTCATGCATGGGAATGACCTGTGCAGACAATTATTTTATAGTCAGGGGGGAGCGCTAAAACCATAGGATTATGAAGCGCCTGTGAGGAGGGGGATGGAAGGTATTCAGGCTCGATTCAGGGAATCTGAGCACAGATCCAATTCCCTCGATCAAGAGCCCCTCACCAGCGTCAAGGAACATCCCTTGAGGGGACTTGTGCAGACAAGAACGTTGAGAAGCCTCCCTTATTGCAATCTCAAACACCGTCCAACGGTAGTGGGGATGCTTCAGCATTCCCAAGAATTTGGCAATTAGGCTGCTCAGGCAGGACACAGCCATCAGGTGCCAGCAACCCACCCACAGTCACTTGATGCCTTAGTATTCATCATGTGACATATCTACTCACAGCTTACGGTCATCTCTCTTCGCGTTACCTGTCTTCAGCTATATACGCTCTTTTCTTAGATGTCTGTGTAATAACATAGAAGTAACAACTCATTACAAAATGTTTCTCATTTAAACATCATAACTGTACGTACACAGCATAGGTGTAGTGAAGGCAGAGTACACCAAGCGAGTGTCCCAAAAAACAACATAATTGAGGAATGACAGTCAAAAATAATCCTTCAGCAAGTCACAATAGGACGAGTAAAGCCAACTAAGACCAGAAGACAGGTTGGGAACAGCGAGGGCGAATGAAGTAATAATATAGCAGTAGTAGTAATACTAGCAGTAGTAGTAATAATAACAGTAGTAATAATACTAGCAGCAGTAGTAATAATAACAGTTATAGTAATAATAGCAGTAGTAGTAATAATAACAGTAATAGTAATAATAGCAGTAGTAGTAATAATAACAGTAGTATTAATAATAGCAGTAGTAGAATTAACAGTAGTAATAGCAGTAGTATTAATAGCATTAGTAGTAATAATAGTAATAGCAGTAGTACTAGTAGTAGTTATGCATATAATAATAATAATAATAATAATAATAATAATAATAATAATAATAATAATAATAATAATAATAATAATAATAATAATAATAATAATAATAATTTAAACCGTAGTAGTAGCAGCAACATTAATTCAGAAAGATATGAAGAAACAGGTATCTACATCCTCCAACACATGACCCCCAAGGGGAGCTCACTTCCACTTCTACTATTTCTGCTAAAATTAGTTGCTACTGTTAGTACCATTGCTATTAATACTGTTATTACCGTCTCTTCCTCTACCTCTTCCTAACCTGTCCTCTAGTCTCTACATGTCCTCTAGTTTCTACATTTTATCGCTCAGTTGTGATATGTATTGAATCCAACACAGACCGAAAGTCTGATGTTTCCACTCTACGTGTTGGTTATTTGTAACTTATTCAATTTCATATAACGGACGTAACTTGGTGACTTATGATCAGCTTGACTGAGACTTTGAGAATGCTGTAATCACAAGTGTTCTGTTCTGCACAACTGTATTGTTAAGACTGATAACTCAGATATTAGGTAACAGCGTCTGTTTAGATACTTCTCTTACGATGAGTCTGGATTCAAACCATTCCTTTACATAACTGTATAGTTATTCCTATGAAAAGAAAATCATTGTTGATATTTTTAACACGTGAAGCGGCGGATTTGTTATCATTAACACGAGTGTCAGGATTCCGTTCGTCTTACCCTCTTGAAGTTTATATTAAGCCTGATTATTCTGATGATTGTGTTCATTGTCACTACAAGAATCTCTCCCTACTAGAAAAAAAGACTGCCAGAATAAGATTGTTTCAAAATGAGACATCTATTTGCATATGCATCTACTAGAGATTACTAGAAGATCGACGTATAGATCCCCTCTAGCATCTAGCCTGTTTATGATTCTGTAACAGTTCTTCAGTTAGAATTTAAGACTAATTATCCTGTACCATATTGAACTTTCAAAGAATTTTGGGTTAAGTAAATTGGATTAAAACTGGTGGAATAAATATTAACCAGTAAAATTTTGAGAATTTCAGTGTTACAAATAAAGTGTCTAAGGTTATGAAGTTAAACGGTACCTGTTCAAATATTTTGTTAGTGGGAAGGATTGTAAAGGACCTGCCTAGTATGGGCCAATAGGCCTGCTACAGTGTTCTTCCTTTCCTATGTTCCTATGTTCTGGTACGCTACTATACTTCAGTGTGTTTTATTTTATAGAATTATGTGTGTGTGTGTGTGTGTGTGTGTGTGTGTGTGTGTGTGTGTGTGTGTGTGTGTGTGTGTGTGTGTGTGTGTGTGTAGCGTGCTCGACTCGACTTAGAACATGACTGAAAAAATAAGTTCCTAAATAAACTAACTTTTGACCCAGAGAGGCATTAAAAACAGTTTGTTTGAAGCGACCAGTTCGTTAACCAACAAAATGCAATTCAGGGACGCCCAATTAGTGAGCAAAGAAACTAATTTCCGCAGACGCAAGTGCCTCGAATCAGCACTGATCGCTGTTTCGAATACAATTAAACAAAACAACGGCAGCTTCACCATCTCCGAAGTCTTAGCAAGAATCCTCCTGAAAACAGTAAACCCTGACATCACATAGTCTCTCCTGTTATACTACACAAAGCACATTACAGAGAGTGAACACTGAACCAGGCCTTCTCTATCCAGTCTATATTTGTCCAACCTATTTTTATGTTACCCAAGTAATAGCTTTTGTATCCTTTTACTCATGTACGAATTAATTGCTCTACCATATTGTATTACTACTACTACTACAACTTTTGTCACTACTACTACTACTACTACCACTAATATTGCACCTCACACCTCACTCTGAGCCTTTATATACTGTGTCCATATACTGTTTGTATCGGCTTGATAAAGCTCCTGGAGAGCGAAACGTTGCAACAATAAAATGTCACATTAGTTGCACTTGTGTCCTTTTACTTTACACAAAGAAACTCGGTACGCTGAGGTCAGTGGTCAGTACGCTGAGGTCAGTGGTCAGAGTACGCTGAGGCCAGTGGTCGTAAGCTGAGGTCAGTGGTTAAGTGCGGTCATACCGCTAAGCTTTTGGGAGTTAGCGTGGGCTGTTACCCATACCATGGCTTGTTGTAGTGCTTTAGAATCCCAGGTTCATGTGTTGAAGAAGGAGATTCTACTTCTTCAGGAGGAAAATAGGAAGCTGAAGCTTCGCATAGATGAGTTTGGGAGCGAGTGTGAGAAGGATTTAGCAGGTAAGGTAGGAATGGTCACCGGCGGTGATAGTGGCAGCCGCTTTAAGTGGCAAGTGGTTCACAGTTCAGGAAAAAGGAAGATGAGGAGAGTTAATAGAGAAGATGTGAAGGTAGGAAATCGATTCTCTGTTCTCCAAGACGAGTGTACTTCAGTGGTTAGTGAGGTTGAAGGTACCGCTGATTCCCCTGCTAATCAAGGTAAGAATATTTTAATAGTAGGCGATTCTCAGGTAAGATATATGGACTGTGCATTTTGTAACAGAGACAGAAAGGTCAGACAGAGAGTGTGTCTTCCTGGAGCTGGTGTTGGCGACATAGCAGGTTGGATAATATTATGGCAGGTAATGGGAACAAGCCCATTATCTGTCTTAGTGTTGGGGGTAATGACATCGGGAAGGGCAGGAGAGAGGAGCTGCTGGATAAGTACAGGTCAGCCATAGAAGTAGTTAGGTCTAAGGGAGGGATCCCAGTCATATGTAGCATCTTGCCTAGAAAGGGAGTAGACAATGAATGGATGTCTAGAGCAATTGGTATAAATCGCTGGCTAGACAGGTACCGCAAGGAACTTGCAATCCCATTCATTGATAACTGGGACCTTTTCTTTGGCAAACGTGATATGTATGCAAGGGATGGGGTTCATCTCTCTGGGGATGGAGTGGTTACATTAGCCAATTCAATTGAGAGGGTAATTGATGACTTGTCTAGGAATTTAAACTGATAGATTATAGAGGTATCGGTGTTTGTGGGAAACAATCAGGCTGCAGCATTAGGGTTAAAAACAGCAGTTATTACCGGGATACCTCAGGGATATGTTTAAAAGACAATATTCAAAATAAAGTTGCTAGTAATGGTAAATCAACTGATCAACAAACAAAGATAGATAGTAGAGGGCAACGAGTGACTAGCTCCCTTAAGGTTTGCTATACAAATAGTAGGAGTCTAAGAAATAAGATAGATGAGCTTAAATTACTTGCAAGTGTAGGTAATATAGATATTATTGGTATAACAGAGACCTGGTTCAACCTGAAAGATAAAGAAATGCCTTCTGAATGCAACATACAGGGTTATAAACTATTCCATACTGATAGGGTCAACAGGAAGGGTGGTGGTGTGGCGATGTTTGTCAGAGAAAATTTAAATTGTTGTCTTAGACATGATATAAGATTAGAAACATCGAACACAGAATCGGTTTGGCTTCAGTTTCTCGAGGGTCGTGACAAATTAAGCTGTTATGGGACAAAATTTATAAGGCGTCTAGATATGAAAATGTTGTGATAATGGGAGATTTTAACTTTAGAAAAATTGATTGGAACAATATGACAGGAAATCTTGAGTCTAGTAACTTTCTTGATACGGTTCAGGATTGCTTTTTAGAACAGGTTGTGACAGAACCAACTAGAGGAAACAATCTGCTTGACTTGATTCTTGCCAACAAAGAATCACTAATTAATAATCTTGAGGTTAATGATGAGCTTGGGGAAAGTGATCACAAATCACTTAGTTTCAATATATCATGCAATTACCCAAATTGTGCAAGAAAGGTATAAAATACCGACAATATGAAAGTTAAGACACATGTGCAACATCTGGATATCTTTATTGTAGACGTTTCGCCATCCAGTGGCTTTATCAATACAGATTCTAGGACATAATTGGAAGACAGTAGAACTATATACAAAAGATGAGGTAATCAGTCCCTCAGCCTTGGAGTTAGTGTTCACAGCATCGTGGTGGAGGAGAATCTGGAGCAACGGTGTGGGGTGGGAGCACTGGCCAACGCAGTGGAGGGAGCTGTTAGGTCTTTAAACTAGGAATAGTTAGTGGTATGGGTTTTGGCGGGAAAACTGTGAAGTCGCAGGGTAGTAACATGAGTACTAGGAGAACTAGTAATAGGCAAAATGAGGAGGATATTGGAAAGCCAGTGGCACTAATTGACAATGACAGTAATAGGTTTAGTGGAATAACAGAAAGGAGCAGGAACGGTAAAGAGATAGGAGGGTCATTAAATATTTATTACACAAATAGTCGCAGTGCTAGGAATAAGATGGACGAGTTGAGACTAGTTGCTAGTGCAGGTAACATAGATGTATTTGCCATTACTGAGACGTGGTTTAATTCAAAAAGTCGGGACATGCCTGCACAATGTCACATTCAGGGTTTTAAATTGTTCCAAGTAGATAGAAGTATCGGGAAGGGGTGGCATCGTATGTCCGAGATCGCTTGAACTGTTGCATAAAAACGGGTATTAAGTCTGAAGTAACACATACAGAGTCTGTTTGGATAGAATTTTCAGAGGGGCATGAAAAATTAATTTTAGGTGTGATATACCGTCCCCCAAATTTAGATAGGGACCAGGGGAGACTACTATGGGAGGAAATTGTTAGGGCCACAAGGCACGATAATGTAGTAATTCTAGGAGACTTTAACTTTAGTCATATTGATTGGAATTTCTTAACTGGGAATTTAGAATCTTACGATTTCTTAGAAGTAGTTCAGGATTGTTTTTTGAAGCAGTTTGTGACAGAACCTACAAGGGGTAATAACCTGCTTGACTTAGTTCTGGCAAACAATGAATCCCTTGTTAATAATTTAGAAGTTTCAGAGGAACTGGGTGCCAGCGACCACAAATCAATTACATGTAGAATTGAATGGAAGTATGATAGTAGGGATAACTCAGTAACACTCCCAGATTTTCGCCTAGCAGATTACGATGGGCTTAGAGAACACTTATCATCTGTTGACTGGGGTAACGAAGAGAGCTATCAATATGACAGTTTTCTGAACACAATACATGCTGCTCAAAGAACGTTTATCCCTTATAAGGAAATTAGATCAAATAGAAATGACCCAAAATGGATGAATAATAGGCTGAAATATCTACTAGGGCATAAGAAAGGAATTTATAGGCGTATCAAAAGAGGCGAGGGTCATCTTATGAATCAGTATATTGACATTAAGAGGGACATTAAAAAGGGGATAAGAAAAGCTAAAAGGGACTATGAAATTAAAGTTGCTAGGGATTCTAAAACAACCCAAAAAGTTTTTTCCAGGTCTATAGAACAAAAGTCAGAGATAAGATAGGTCCCCTTAAAAATAGCTATGGGCATCTTACTGACAAAGAGAATGAAATGTGCTCGATTTTAAATAATATTTTCTCTCGGTTTTTACACAGGAAGACACAAATAATATTCCGGTAATTAATTTTTTATAGTGGATCAGAAGAAGATAAATTATGTAACATCACAGTCACTAGTGAAATGGTTGTGAAGCAGATAGACAGACTAAAGCAAAATAAGTCACCGGGTCCTGATGAGGTTTTTTCAAGGGTTCTAAAGGAATGCAAAATGGAAGTCTGTGAACCATTAACTAATATTTTTAATTTCTCTCAAACAGGTGCAGTGTCTGATATGTGGAAGATGGCTAATGTAATTCCTATTTTTAAAACAGGGGACAAGTCGTTACCGTCAAATTACCGCCCAATAAGCCTGACCTCAATTGTAGGCAAATTACTAGAGTCAATTATAACTGAGATTATAAGAGCCATCTCGATAAGCATAGCTTGATTAATGATACTCAGCATGGATTCACAAGAGGCCGGTCTTGTCTAACTAATTTATTAACTTTCATCAGTAAAGCTTTTGAGGCTGTTGACCACGATAAAGAATTTGATATTATTTACTTAGATTTTAGTAAGGCATTTGATAGAGTTCCGCACCAAAGACTGTTGAAGAAAGTAGCAGCTCATGGCATTGGGGGAAGAGTGCTCTCGTGGATCGAATCATGGCTCACAGACAGGAAGCAAAGAGTGTCCATAAATGGGGTTAAATCCGAGTGGGGATCAGTAACAAGTGGCGTTCCACAGGGATCAGTCTTGGGCCCGTTGTTGTTTATAATATATATCAATGATCTTGATGAAGGAATTACTAGTGATATGAGCAAATTCGCCGATGACACGAAGATAGGTAGGATAATTGATTCAAACGTAGATGTTAGGGAACTTCAGGAGGATTTAGACAAACTCTACTCTTGGTCAGAAAAGTGGCAGATGCAGTTCAATGTAGATAAATGCAAGGTTCTGAAGCTCGGGAGTGTCCATAACCCTAGCACTTATAAGTTAAATAATGTAGAACTTAACCATACAGATTGCGAAAATGACTTGGGGGGTTATGGTAAGCAGCAACCTTAAACCAAGACAGCAATCCCTGAGCGTACGTAATAAGGCAAATAGATTACTGGGATTTATATCAAGAAGTGTAAGCAACAGAAGTCCAGAGGTCATACTGCAGCTTTATACATCATTAGTAAGGCCTCACCTAGATTATGCAGTTCAATTCTGGTCTCCATATTACAGAATGGACATAAATTCGTTAGAAAACATTCAGCGTAGGATGACTAAATTAATACATAGCATAAGAAATCTTCCTTATGAAGAAAGATTGAAGACTCTTAAGTTACATTCACTTGTTAGACGAAGAATGAGGGGAGACCTGATCGAAGTGTATAAGTGGAAGATAGGTATTAATAAAGGGGATATTAACAAGGTCTTGAGATTATCTCTCCAAGAGAGAACCCGCAGTAATGGATTTAAATTAGATAAGTTTAAATTTAGAAAGGACATAGGAAAGTTTTTGGTTTGGAAATAGGGTAGTAGATGAGTGGAACAGTCTACCTAGTTGGGTTATTGAGGCTAGGACTTTGGGGAGTTTCAAATTTAGGTTGGATAAATACATGAGTGGGATGGGTTGGATTTGAGTGGGACTTGCACATCAGAGCTTATTCTTGGGTAGCATTGAAAATTGGGTAGGTCAAATGTTTGTTAGTGGGATAAATTGTAAAGGACCTGCCTAGTATGGGCCAACAGGCCTGCTGCAGTGTTCCTCCTTTCAAAAAAAAAAAAAAAAAAAAAAAAAAAGACTGGCGGTTATATAGGCGTCAGTGGATCAGGACGTGCAGCAGACGAGGGCATAGTCACTGGTAGGCGGGATTCTCCAGTGGAAGTAGGTCCTTCCCAAAGAGATGGGCTAGTTGTAGCAGCCGTGAAGAAGGTCTTGTAGATGTCCTCTGAACCAAGATTCCATGATGTTCTACTGTCTTCCAATTATGTCCTAGAATCTGTATTGATGAAGCCACTGGATGGCGAAACGTCTACAATAAAGATATCCAGATGTTGCACATGTGTCTTAACTTTCATATTGTCGGTATTTTATACCTTTCTTGCACAACTTGTCAGACACTGCAACATCATGGAATCTTGGTTCAGAGGACATCTACAAGACCTTCTTCACGGCTGCTACAACTAACCCATCTCTTTGGGAAGGACCTACTTCCACTGGGGAATCCCGCCTACCAGTGACTATGCCCTCGTCTGCTGCACGTCCTGATCCACTGACGCCTATATAACCGCCAGTCTTCTTGCCTTTGCTCCAGATTCTTCTCCACCACGATGCTGTGAATACTAACTCCAAGGCTGAGGGACTGATTACCTCATCTTTTGTATATAGTTCTACTGTCTTCCTATTATGTCCTAGAATCTGTATTGATAAAGCCACTGGATGGCGAAACGTCTACAATAAAGATATCCAGATGTTGCACATGTGTCTTAACTTTCAATTACCCAGATAACTGCAATCAAATCTCTGTCCCAGATTTTCGCTTGGCCGACTTCATGGGACTGAAAAATTACTTGGGTGGGCTAAATTGGGATGTCCTGACTATGGGTCAGGTAGGTGATCATGGTTGCCAATATGACGTTTTTCAGAGCATAGTTTTAGCTGCCCAGACAACTTTTGTTCCGACTAGGGAAATTAGATCTAACAAAAATGATCCCAAATGGATGAACAATAGATTAAAACACCTCATTGGTCAAAAGAGAGGCATATATAGGCGTATCAAAAGAGGGGATGGGCAGTTAAGAAATCAATATATTCAATTAAAGAGAGAAATAAAGAAAGGAATAAGAAAAGCAAAAAGAGATTATGAGGCTAAGGTCGCAAGGGATTCAAAGACTAACCCAAAAGGGTTCTTTCAGGTATACAGAAGTAAGATTAGGGACAAGATTGGCCCACTTAAGAGTAACTCTGGTCAGATCACTGACAGTGATAAGGGTATGTGTGAAATTCTAAATACCTACTTCCTCTCAGTTTTCACCCAGGAAAATACTAGTGATATTCCTGAAATAATAGATTACGTTGAACAGGATGATAATAAACTATGTACGCTTGCAGTAACTAGTGACATGGTCCTCAGACAAATAGAAAAACTAAAACCTAACAAATCCCCAGGTCCTGATGAACTGTTTGCAAGGGTGTTAAAGGAATGTAAAGAGGAACTTAGCATACCTTTGGCTAATCTTTTTAACATATCACTACAAACTGGCATAGTGCCTGATAAGTGGAAAATGGCAAATGTAATACCTATTTACAAGGCAGGTGACAGGTCCTTGGCTTCGAACTATAGACCAATAAGCCTTACCTCCATAGTGGGAAAATTTATGGAATCAATAATTGCCGAAGCAATTCGTAGCCATCTTGACAGGCACAGATTGATTAATGAATCTGAACACGGTTTTACAAAGGGGCGTTCCTGTCTTACGAATTTACTAACTTTTTTTCACTAAGGTGTTTGAGGAGGTAGATCATGGTAATGAGTATGATATTGTGTATATGGACTTCAGTAAGGCTTTCGATATAGTTCCACACCAGAGGTTATTGAGGAAACTTAGGGCAAACGGAATAGTAGGAGAAATTTTTTCCTGGGTAGAGGCATGGCTGACAAATAGACAGCAGAGAGTTAGCATAAATGGGGAGAAATCAGAACGGGGGCACGTCACAAGCGGTGTTCCTCAGGGGTCAGTGTTGGGCCCCTTGTTGTTCACAATTTACATAAACGACATAGATGAGGGGATAAATAGCGACATAAGCAAATTTGCTGATGACACCAAAATAGGCCGTCCAATTCATTCTAATGAGGACATTAGAGCACTCCAGGATGATTTGAATAGACTGATGCAATGGTCGGAGAAGTGGCAGATACAGTTTAATATTGACAAATGCAAAGTTCTAAATGTTGGACAGTTAAATAACCAAGCCACATATAAACTAAATAATGTAGATCTTAATACTACTGATTGCAAAAAGGATTTAGGAGTTCTGGTTAGCAGTAACCTAAAACCAAGACAACAGTGCATTAGTGTTCGCAATAAAGCTAACAGAATTCTTGGCTTCATGTCTAGAAGTATAAATAATAGAAGTCCTCAGGTTGTTCTTCAACTCTATATATCCTTGGTTAGGCCTCATTTAGACTATGCTGCTCAGTCCTGGTCACCGTATTACAGAATGGAAAACGTACAGAGGAGGATGACAAAGATGATCCCATGTATCAGAAATCTTCCCTATGAGGATAGACTGAGGGCCCTGAATCTGCACTCTCTCGATAGGCGTAGAATTAGGGGGGATATGATTGAGGTGTATAAATGGAAAACAGGAATAAATAAAGGGGATGTAAATAGTGTGCTGAAAATTTCCAGCCAAGACATGACTCGCAGCAATGGTTTCAAGTTGGAAAAATTCAGATTCAGGAAGGATATAGGAAAGTACAGGTTTGGTAATAGAGTTGTGGATGAGTGGAACAAGCTCCCGAGTAGAGTTATTGAGGCTAAAACGTTGTGTAGTTTTAAAAATAGGTTAGATAAATACATGAGTGGGTGTGGGTGGGTGTGAGTTGGACCTTACTAGCTTGTGCTGCTGGGTCTGGTACAGCGCTCCATCCTTGAGTGGGGATGACCAGATTGGGTGGGTCATTGGGATAATCCGGGGGGTGGGTCATTGGTTTAATCCGGGGGGAAGGGGACATGGACCTGCTCCGCATGGGTCAGTAGGCCTGTTGCAGTGTTCCTTCTTTCTTATGTTCTTATGTTTTTATGTAAGCAGCATAGCGTCAGGCAAGGAAGAAGACAAGAAATGGCCGTAACTGAGGACAATCGATAAGTCTTCCATCTAGAGCAAAAAGCATCTAGGTTCAGCAATCTCTAAACTCCGGCTACGACAGTGCATAGATACCCTCTAAACTCCGGCTACGACAGTGCATAGATACCAGTCAGAACAACGCGAATCTAGAGTTAGACTCGGGATCTGAAGCATCGTATCTCACCACACACAACCTCAGAAAATGACTTAAGAAATCGTAATGACACGATTGCAAATAAACCATACCCCCGGCCGGGATTGAACCCGCGGTCATAGAGTCTCAAAACTCCAGCCCGTCGCGCTAGCCACTAGACCAGCTAGCCACAATAAGATTCATCCAACTAGGTATATTTCTACACCATAGGAAAGTTAGCACAGGCACCTCTGTGACCACAAATGCAAGTTTTTACAGACGAATCTCCAGCTAGCGTGGCCGTGACGAACTCTAGCTCAAGTCCCTTCACTGCCGTCAACATGACTTAAGAAATCGTAATGACACGATTGCAAATAAACCATACCCCCGGCCGGGATTGAACCCGCGGTCATAGAGTCTCAAAACTCCAGCCCGTCGCGCTAGCCACTAGACCAGCTAGCCACAATAAGATTCATCCAACTAGGTATATTTCTACACCATAGGAAAGTTAGCACAGGCACCTCTGTGACCACAATGCAAGTTTTACAGACGATCTCCAGCTAGCGTGGCCGTGACGAACTCTAGCTCAAGTCCCTTCACTGCCGTCAACATGACTTAAGAAATCGTAATGACACGATTGCAAATAAACCATACCCCCGCCGGGATTGAACCCGCGGTCATAGAGTCTCAAAACTCCAGCCCGTCGCGCTAGCCACTAGACCAGCTAGCCACAATAAGATTCATCCAACTAGGTATATTTCTACACCATAGGAAAGTTAGCACAGGCACCTCTGTGACCACAAATGCAAGTTTTTACCAGACGAATCCCAGCTAGCGTGGCCGTGACGAACTCTAGCTCAAGTCCTTCACTGCCGTCAACATGACTTAAGAAATCGTAATGACACGATTGCAAATAAACCATACCCCCGGCCGGGATTGAACCCGCGGTCATAGAGTCTCAAAACTCCAGCCCGTCGCGCTAGCCACTAGACCAGCTAGCCACAATAAGATTCATCCAACTAGGTATATTTCTACACCATAGGAAAGTTAGCACAGGCACCTCTGTGACCACAAATGCAAGTTTTTACAGACGAATCTCCAGCTAGCGTGGCCGTGACGAACTCTAGCTCAAGTCCCTTCACTGCCGTCAACATGACTTAAGAAATCGTAATGACACGATTGCAAATAAACCATACCCCCGGCCGGGATTGAACCCGCGGTCATAGAGTCTCAAAACTCCAGCCCGTCGCGCTAGCCACTAGACCAGCTAGCCACAATAAGATTTATCCAACTAGGTATATTTCTACACCATGGAAGTTAGCATAGGCACCTCTGTGACCACAAATGCAAGTTTTTTCAGACGAATCTCCAGCTAGCGTGGCCGTGACGAACTCAGCTCAAGTCCCTTCACGCCGTCAACATACTTAAGAAATCGTAATGACACGATTGCAAATAAACCAATACCCCCGGCCGGGGTTGAACCCGCGGTCATAGAGTCTCAAAACTCCAGCCCGTCGGGGCTAGCCACTAGACCAGCTAGCCACAATAAGATTCATCCCAAATAGGTATTTTTCTACACCATAGGAAAATTAGCACAGGCACCTCTGTGACCACAAATGCAAGTTTTTACAGGGCGAATTTTCCAGCTAGCGTGGCCGTGACGAAACTCTAGCTCAAGTCCCTTCACTGGTCTAGTGGCTAGCGCGACGGGCTGGAGTTTTGAGACTCTATGACCGCGGGTTCAATCCCGGCCGGGGGGGTTTTGGTTTATTTGCAAACGTGTCATTACGATTTCTTAAGTCATGTTGACGGCAGTGAAGGGACTTGAGCTAGAGTTCGTCACGGCCACGCTAGCTGGAGATTCGTCTTTAAAAACTTGCATTTGTGGTCACAGAGGTGCCTGTGCTAACTTTCCTATGGTGTAGAAATATACCTAGTTGGATGAATCTTATGTGGCTAGCTGGTCAAGTGGCTAGCGCGACGGCTGGAGTTTTGAGACTCTATGACCGCGGGTTCAATCCCGGCCGGGGGTATGGTTTATTTGCAATCGTGTCATTACGATTTCTTAAGTTCAGGTCACATGTTGACGGCAGTGAAGGGACTTGAGCTAGAGTTCGTCACGGCCACGCTAGCTGGAGATTCGTCTGTAAAAACTTGCATTTGTGGTCACAGAGGGGGCCTGTGCTAACTTTCCTATGGTTTTAGAAATTACCTAGTTGGATGAATCTTATGTGGCTAGCTGGTCTAGTGGCTAAGCGCGACGGCTGGAGTTTGAGACTCTATGACCGCGGGTTAATCCCGGCCGGGGGTATGGTTTATTTGCAATCGTGGGCATTACGATTTCTTAAGTCATGTTGACGGCAGTGAAGGGACTTGACTAGAGTTCGTCACGGCCACGCTGCTGGAGTTCGTCTGTAAAACTTGCATTTTTGGTCACAGAGGTGCCTGTGCTAACTTTCCTATGGTGTAGAAATATTTCCTAGTTGGAAAGAATCTTATTTGTGCTAGCTGGTCTAGTGGCTAAACGCGACGGCTGGAGTTTTGAGACTCTATGACCGCGGGTTCAATCCCGGCCGGGGGGATGGTTATTTGCAATCGTGTCATTACGATTTCTTAAGTCAGTTGACGGCAGTGAAGGGACTTGAGCTAGAGTTCGTCACGGCCACGCTAGCTGGAGATTCGTCTGTAAAAACTTGCATTTGTGGTCACAGAGGTTCCTGTGCTAACTTTCCTATGGTGTAGAAATATACCTAGTTGGATGAATCTTATTGTGGCTAGCTGGTCTAGTGGTAGCGCGACGGGCTGGAGTTTTGAGACTCTATGACCGCGGGTTTTAATCCCGGCCGGGGTATGGTTTTCTG
>NC_069401.1:100348112-100380667 GCF_026875155.1 Cherax quadricarinatus | reverse complement strand
TGCCCTTCAAAACATCCAAAAAGGCCGGAAACGGAACTTCCCCCCCCCCAAATAAAAAGTTGCCTAAATTAAGGATAACACAATAAGGTTAGGGGCAAGACTGTTCAACTGCCTTCCCAGCTTTACATAAGGGAGATTAAAATAGACCCTGGCTTTTCTTCAAGCAGGCACTGGACAGGCACCTAAAGTAAATACCTGACCAGCGGGTGTGGTTGGTACGTTGGATTGCGGGGGGCCAGAGTAACGCTGGTTTTGATCAGGCCTACCCCATGAGGCTCGTTCAAGACCGGGCCGCGGGGGTGTTGAACCCCGGAACTTCTCAGGTAAATCCAGAGTGCGACAAAGTTTTTAATGCCGTTAATAATTAGCGTTGAAAAAAATATGGATGCGAAATGGGAGGATATTAAACAGAATCACACGGGAAACTAAACCCCACAATTTATTCAAAAAAATGGAAACATAGGAATTCACAGTCAGTAATTAGTTCCCCAATTTTCAACTAAAAAAAATTCTAAAGAAAAGATGAAGAGGCATTCTCTTTTACCTCAGAAAAACCATTTCGAAATTAAAATGGTTAAATAAGCAGGTTGTAGGTAAGCACATATGCAATCAGTTAGGTTCTTTATATGAAACGTTCGCCTACCAGTAGGCTTCTTCAGTCAAGTACAGAAAAATTGATAGAAGCGGGAAGAGATTGAAGGACGAGGGTAATCAGTGATGGAACTGTACATCGTCTTCAAGTATCTTCTGTTCTTTAATTTTCTGTTACTTGACTAAAGAACCCTACTGTGTAGGCGAACGTTTCATAATAAAGATACTAACTGTTCCCATATGTGTCTTACCTAACAAACCAATATCCTAATATACACCACCGCGTTAAGTTTGAAAGTCGCTCACAATTTGCATTAAAAAAATTATTGCTCGGAATAAAAAGATTATAAATTTATTAACAGTTTGCATCTAAATTGTTTCTATTTTTAGGGCATCTATTTTTTTGTAGAATTCGCCAGTTTTGATTATTTTTAAAAACTACTGATACGGATGCCTTCTTGTTTATTGAGAGAAATCAATATTTACTATTATTTAATAAAATTGTGATATTGGGTCAGATCCCTAGTATAAATGTCAGAAAAGCACATCAGGGCCTCTTCTGATCTGCTTTCTTCAGATATGACAGGAATTCAAAATTTACATGTTTTTTTTTTTTGTAAAAAAGAATAGAAGTGAAAAATGGCAAATTGTCTGCACACAAACTAATGTTGTACTATCTGGGCGAAAAGATTGCATTGCCTTTAATTTCGAAGTGTTTTACGGGATCTCAAAATTCTTCACTTTTATACACCACTAGTTAACGCTTTAATTTACTCTCCGCTCTCATCGAATTTAGGAGGCATTTTTACTGAACGTTTTATAAACTACGCTTCAGCGTGTTTTAGAAATTACTGGAGCCATTCCTACAACTTTCGTTTTCATAGTTTGGCACCAGGCATAATGATAAATATGCTAATTTTTAATAAAATCTTGTGCTACCTAGTTGCGAATTCAGCATGAAAATTTCAAGCTGATCGGGTGAGGTTTCTCGTAAGATTGGAGGGAACGAAATCAAGAAAAAAAAACTATTAAAAGAGCCAGATCAGGGATATCTTGCTAGGCTTATTTCGGTTGCTGCGGCGGGACTCCGGGAAGGTGTCTCCATGATGATAGATTGAGACAACTTATGCAGCTATGGGAATCTTTATTCAGGAAAACGTTTCGCCACACAGTGGCTTCATCAGTCACTGTGTGGCGAAAACGTTTCCTGAATAAAGATTCCCCATATGCTGCATTAAGTGTCTCAATCTTCACAACTTGTGGTTTTACATATCCATTCATCACAGGTGTCTCCATGTTACACAAACCCAAAGGTCTCCTGTACTGCGTGGAAACAAATCAAAGGAGGATTATCGATTCATGCATTGGGTGCGGGAGTATAATCCATTGGGTACGGGAGTAAATCATTGGGTACGGGAGCAAAATTTCATTTGGGTACAGGGAGTTAATTTATTGGGTACAGGAGTAAACTTATTGGGTACAGGTAGTAAATTTCATTGGGTACAGGAGTAAATTCTTGGGTAAGCTTTGGTGAGGGGTCGTTTTGATAAGGACTGCCTTGCATGGGCCAGTAGCCTTTGCAGTGTTCCTCTGTTCTTATGTTCTTATGTTCTAAAAGGGGAATTTATGTCAATTTCTTCCATAAAGAAAGGACAGATTAGTACTTTCACAGCATAAATCAATTTTCAAAAGTCAGCAAAGAACACAAAGTTGAAAGGGCCAATCTGAAGAAGAATTCTCTTGTTATCTCAGGGAGAACGGATTATTTCGCTAACTACTCAGCACATTAAGTTTGATGCCGCTCGAAAAGTGCTTACCAGTTATCAGCCCTGAAGGGTTTGAAACAAATTGGATGTGCCAACTTTGAGAGTATCGCATGAAAAGTAGTATTTAAAATTTCCAGTTTCTCCATACACCAAATGGAACACACCAACCCAGGACTTTTCGGCAGGAGAAGCACTCCTTATTCGTCAAGAAATTAGGACTTTCACGGACCGTAATTAATCCAAACTTTTCCGTTGAGGATTAACCCACTGTATGTGTAGTGTGTGGATGAGTATCTAAATTTTAATATTAGTTAACCAATTGAGTAAGTGGTGAATAAGTAAGAAAATGACTCAGTACGTAAGAATTAATATAAAAATAAAAAAAACAGGCATATCTTTTATTTAGCTTGGGGAACGTATAGTCAACGTTATATTACAATGGTTTGTGGGTAATACGTTATGAGCTCTTAAAGGTATTTTATGTGTTTTTTACTACCTTGGATTTATTTTCTCATCTGAAAAAAACACTCTGGTAATTTCACCAGTTACATATTTCGTTTAAAATCTGAAAACATTGAAAAACAAATCGATTTTAGAAGCAACACATCAGCTCCAAAAGTTGAATTAAAGTGAAGAGACGATGCATTACTTCGCTGTTTCTCTGTCACTATCAAAATTTGTACCTATTGTAGCCTATAACTCACGAAACGTTTCATTCATTTTCTGCGATGCCTTTCACAATTGTTTTGTTTTAGTCATGGAATGGTGCTAAATTTGTTGGGGGTCATATAGCGCCTGCGGAACTGGAGGCACTCAAACTTGTCCTAGCAATATGCCATATATTTTTACAGGGCGCTTCTCTCTTGTAACTTATACTATGCTGTTCTACTATACCTTGCTATACCCCAAACCTTCTACCACTTGCCGACATCATTGCCTCCAGCATTTAGGCAGATAATGGGACTGATTCAATTACGATTCATATTACGGTCAAGACGGCTAACAATATCCTCCATCTCAGCTCCAGGAAAACAAACCCTCTATTTCCTGCTACTGTTCTTCAGAAATAAGCCTTGTCCATGTCCCCAACAAGTGTTATTCATTGTGTCCTTCACTTGCAGCTGAAGCAGGCAGCACAGAAAACTAGTGGAGGTTTGCACGCAAATCTCTCGGACGCTTTACCGTTTCCACCTCTACTTCCTTCATTTTGACTTTCAGTTAGTCCCTTTGCTGACCAGCCACTGTGAAGTAGTAATTATGATAGAATTACGGACAATATGATGCGCAAGTTTCCTTTACCTTGCACATGGTGAATAACTAAAGTGTTACGTCGCACTTGTCAATGCTCTTTTTTAACCCATATGGAGACAGAAACTCAGAGGTTGATTGTTCTGTATATTTTGACCCCCTTTGGATCCTCTTCAAAGTTTATGTTGCAGTAACTTGGTATACTTATGATACTGCACACAGAGATGCTGCCTACTCCTTCACATTTTGTTTACGAAATTTATATCCTACTTTTGTTGATGAGATTATACTCTGCAATAGGACTAGTGTGATGTAACCCAGATATTATCGCTGGCTCCAGAGCTGCTCAGGGTCATTACTCGATACGACTTCGTGCTGTTCTCCTAGGAAATATTCTCTCGCCTCACTGGCCTTGCAGTCATTTAACACACCGATCAATGCAACATCAAGATGACTGCAAAATCTCCCTTTTAAAAATTGGTAATATATTCCCTAGAAGAAAATTAAGGACTTACTTAAAGGAGAAATCGAAAATGATTTCTTGTATCCCAATTCCTTAATATTATATGTATTTGGATTTCCGGGGACATGATTTACTTTCAATGTTTGATATCTGGAGCAAATTAAGAAAGTGAGATTCGACATCGAGAATGAATATATTGATTAATTATCATGAATGAATGTTACGAACAATTTTCTCATGATGGCATTATGTTGCAAGATGTAATTATGAATCGTTATTACCTATATAAAAGAAGCAAAATATAACTTGAGAGTTAAATTTTCGATGAAATATAAGACTGAGAGAAATGTTTAAGCTGCAATATACGTTTTAGAACTATTCACTAAGAACTCATACATTAGAGAAGAGTTTTACAGCGATGTTTCGGTTCGTCTGCCTCATGTCGAACGAAATTTCGCTATAGAATTTTCCTAATCTCAATTACTTTGATTTGGGGGACAATGGACTTAAAATGCAATATAAGAGCCGCAAGCAAGCACTAGACATTATGTTGAAACGTTTCGGTCTAGGATTGGAAATGTTTTTTAAAAACGGAGCAAATGTTTATTTCTAAAACATTTACTCACGTGTCTTTTTAAAACCGGTTGCAGTATCTGTTATCAAGGTTTGCATAGCATGTAATAAATATAGTGCTGTGTTATCACGCAAACATAAAATTTTTCCCCCATACTTAAGGGCTGTAAAGATGCAATTTAACACTTAATTACCATGAAGGAATTTATCATCTGAAAGCTATCACAATGCCCGTGTGCAATAAGACACGGAAGACATGTGCAACACTGAGATATCTTTTTTGCAGAAAGATTTCACTGTACAGCAGGTTCTTCAGTCTATTTAAGGCGAATATATTTATGGAGTGAGTGATACAAGCAGAGTGATAGTTCATGAGAAAAGCCGATATAGCCCTTAGTACGAGGAGAAGTGTTGATGATGGACATTATTCGTAAGGAACGGAGTCCTGATAAGAATCTTTGTAATTGGTGACCAACATTGATTCAGTGGAGTAAAGTAAAGGTACACAAGTGCTAAGTAATGTGACATTTTATTTGTGGCAACGTTTCGCTCTCTAGGAGCTTTGCTCAAGGCCGTTACCTGCTTGGACCCAAGCAGTAAGACTTTGTCAAGCCGGTGAGGTTAGGTTACAACGGCTAACTTAACCACGGCATCATGTATGTTGTATTAAAATACAAAAATAGACGGGCTAATGACTGGCATTGAACATTTGAAATATGCAGTTACATTCACAGGGTCTTGCCATTTTCTGTTGTGGGACAGACTTTTCTATGTCTTTTATAGTTTTCTTCCGTTGTTTCCGTAACCTCACTAGAATAGTGAGTAAGTTACAAACAGCTTAAGAGGAGGGTTGAACAGGGTTAAATTGCCAGTTCCTGGCCTAAATCCAGAGCTTAAGAATTTGTTGTGTGGAGTCTTCTTCGGGGCTTATTTACTTTGCTTCTTGTGCGGGGCTAAGAAGCCTTGAAATTACTGAAGAAAAGACTCAGGTGGTTGAAGAAAAACGGTATTATCCTTTCTTATAGGGATATCGTTCTTAGGACTGTGGGACTCAAATAACATCTAGTGGAGCGAGCAGTCACTACATTGGTTTGGGTATTTTAACCGTGCCGTGTTCGTAGTCTGTCACATCAGTACCATACAATACGGGCTTATTTCTTTTATGCAGTATACGAAATGTCAGATTTACGTGTCTAGGCTTTGCAATCGTAGTTCGTCCCGTAGAAGAGGCAGTTGTGTTGAGGGGTGAAAATCTTAAGGTTATATCTTCATCAACCGAAAAATTTGGTTATCAGGAGTGTCGGCTATGAGGTTTCTTATGCTGATGACAGGGTGGGAAGAAGGGTGGCTAGTTGCTGAGCTAAGCTTAAATGGTTGAGAGGACGGGCGTTAATGGGAGATTCACTTCCGGGAAATGCAAAGTATGTGATTATCCTTTGGTCACGGTCTTTAAGCATTTACATGCGGAATATAGAGATAGTGTGATAACAATGTGTTATGCCAGGATATTATATTAATGGATAGTAGATACCAGGAAAATATTAAGATTTCATAAATATGTTTGCAACAGTTAAGTTGAACTGCAGACAATTAATCTAGATGTACTCCCTGTTTTGAGGCTAGTTCTAGGGATTTTGTGAATCCATATGTCTTGGGTTCCGTCACATGGATAATTATTGGAGTATATAAATTAACCTGCACTGGCAGCAAAATCCGAAATCCTATTCTGGTCAGACTTCATCGTCTCTGAAACAGTTGGCGATGAAGGCGTTCATTGGTTACGATATGGATGGATTGTTTTACTTTGAGAATGATCTCAGGATGGTAGTTAGTTTCTGCTTCGTCAGGTCGTCGTCCCTCCGCGGGTGGAGACTGATCTTCAAACAAGATTGGAACTGCTTTTGTGAGAGGGAAATTTCACTCACCAGCGAGTTGCAGGGGCTATGAGATAATGTGTATGTGCTGGGAATGCATTCAGAAAGGAAGGGCTAGCTATGTAAGTTAAGTCATTTAAACAGATGTTAGCAATGTGGTTGATAAAAATTTCCCAACCACCCAAATGCCTTTTGTCAAGGCTGGGGCACTTACTCAAAACTACATCTCCATCCTTTGTTCTCCAAGGTAGTTATTAGCTAGTAATCAATTGAGAAAGCCTGCTGTGCAGATGGAGTTTCTGCAATAAAGGTGATTTAAGTACTGCACATGGTGTCTCTTTCATCAACATCAGATCAATGTTAAGATGCAACATAACTATTGACAGTTACCAGGAGATGCAATTATGGCTTCTGAAAATTTTGTGTAGAATCACTGTAAGGGCCTCGCACTTGTTATTGCAGGCAGTTTCGTCCTTCTAATCTACAACACATGCAAATTATACAATGACAGTACGTTCGGCTCACAGCCCTCCAGTTATGGGTTCTGCTCCAGGCTAGAGCAAATTTATTTAGCAGTTTTCTTAAACCTGCTTTGCCCCTGGTTACCTGTTTAGTAAAAATACAGTAGGTACCTGGTTTTTGTGGCTATTGTAGGTTCCGATTCTGCTCAGTGAAGAGAATTATATGCATTATTCCTATTATATGTTGTTTTAATTCACGTACAGCACTGAGTGTTAGTTGTTTTAAATGGAATCTTTGTGGGAGATGTTGGTTTTTGGATACCAACTGAACTTGTGAAATGAGCTTGAGGTAGGAATGAATTCAATTTCCATGAAAAAGAAATATTCAGTCAGACGTAAGCTAATTCTGTCTCAAGAAGAGGTAATAGGAGCCGCTTTTTTACGTGAAAGAAAATAACCAAGACACACGTATTTTTTGCTGGTAGATGTGAATAACAGACCTAGAAGGGAAGTAGAAATTTATTATACCCTGAAGGGTTAATAAATCAGGAATAAACTATAGATAAGAAATAAGTGTGATGCTTTTTCGGTTGGAATTTATAAGATTCTTTTTTTTGGAGTGACCTCAAAGCAGTGGGACTGACTCTTGGATGTGGTTCACTCGTCCTTGAAGATGGGACACCAGGTGATTAGAGATTTTCTCATACGTTCTTTTAGTGACTCAGAATTTCAAACCAATCCATTTTCTTTCGTTGTGCGTAGGGCGACTATATTTCCCTGAAACACGGAAAAGAAAAGTGAAAACAGATTACAGGAACACAGACTGCAAACCTCTTTCTCTCTCTCTCTCTTCTTCTTCTCTCTCTCTCTCCTCTCTCTCTTCTTCTACTCTCTCTCTCTCTCTCTCTCTTCTCTCTTCTCTCTCACTCACACACACACCACAGGCAGTAAGACAAAAGAGAAAGGAGAGGGCAGAATACATTTTCTTGGACTGCAAAAAGCTTTTGAACAGTTCCGCACAAAGATTAGTGCACGAGCTGGAGGGACCAGGCAACGATTAATTGGGAAGACTGCAATGGGATTAGGAAAAATACTTGAAGGAAGGATCAGCAAAGCTATGGTACGTGACGACGGTGTCAGAGTGGGCGCCTGTGACGAGGGGGTTCACAGGGGTCAGACATAGGACGTTGCTGTTTGTGGTTAATTGAGAAAGTCATGAGGGAAAGGAAAGATAGAAGGGCCTTGTTGCAGATGATGTGAGTTTATGAGGAAATTTCGTGGGGAGAGGAAGGCAGGACTAAAAAAGGATTGGACAGGCTGCAGCTTGGTTCACAGCGGGACCCCCGGATTTTCCAACCCCCCAATGCAAGTCTGAAGACGGGGAAGGCAAAAAAGCCCGACAGGTACAGCCGAGGCCGAGATAAAACATAACCAAGGAAAAGGATTTTGGAGTGTGATAATCAACGCATCTCCTGGGGAGCACAAAACCTAAAAAAACTGTTGAGTTATGGGCGACTGCGAACTAAAACAATTTCCGGAATCCCCAGTAGGATTTTTACCTACCCTGTACCCGGTACTCAAGCCCTTTTAGGTATGCAACCCCATTTGAAACCCCCACCTGGTCAAGCATGTCAGGAAACTATTTTCCCCCAAGCTAAGAGGGTGTACGGGGGGGTTAAGGACTCGACCTGACGACATGGAGGCGGAGGGGCAGGGAGGACATGATAACAATATAAACACAGAGAAAAAATTCGATAAAGTGGAAGAGACAGGGGGTTTCCCGGATGGGACAGAGAAAAAAGGATTTTTAAAGGAAGGGAAAACTTTAGAGACCCCAGGAAAATTAGGGAAAATATTTTTTTAGTCACGAGTAGTCAGGGAATGGAACGTCTGAAATTTAGGTTGGGGGGCAGGTACCATACCAGCTTTAAAAAAGAGGGACGAAAAAGATGATGGAGCAAAAAGAGAGTGGATGTAGGAGCGGCCAGTGAAGAGGAGGGGGCCCGGCTTGACTTTTACCCCTCCACAAAACACACACACAAACACAACACACACACAACACACACACACCACCCACACACCACCACACATACAAACACAACATACACCAAACACCACACACCAGACACTCCCCTACATACACACACAACAGTTTTGGACAGGCTACAAACCCGGTCCCGCAACTGGCTCCTTGAATTTAACCTCCAAATGCAAAGTCATGAAAATTGGGGGGAAAGGGCAAAGAAGACCGCAGACACAAAAATTTTTGATGGGCCAAAGACTGCAAAACCCCACTCAAAAAAAAGTCTGGGGGGGGTATAAACCCGGGATATTTGAGGGGGACACCCCAACGAAAAACTGCGAGCATACGGCGCCTGCAAACCTAAAAGGTAGCGTTCCCCCTCATAAGGGTTCGTTTAAGTCGTTTCCTTTTCGTCAGGCCCAACTGGAGTATGCAGCACCAGTTTGGAATCCACACTAGTCAAGCACGTAAAAGAAAATTAGGAAATCAAAAGGGTTTGAACAAGATATCCAAGCTAGGGTTTGTCTACAAAAAAGGGTTGAGAGAAATCCCCCCTGACGACACGGAGGCGGGAGGGTCGGGGAAACTGATAACGACTTTAAAAAAATACTGAAAGGGGAATAGACAAGGTGGACAAAAACGGAGTTCCAGAGAGGGGGGCCAGACACAAGAGGGCACAATGGGAATTGAAGCCCGATGAAATCAAAGGGATGTTAGGAATTTTCTTCACCATAGATGTCAGGGGTGGAATAGCCTAGAAAGTTAGTAGTGGAGGCGGGAACCTAATAGTTTTAAAAAGGGGAGGTATGATAGAGCTCATGGGGGGGGGAGGAGGGACCTAATAGCAATCAGCGAAGAGGGGGGCCAGGGCTATGAAGACCCCCCGCATCCAAAAGGTGAGTAAAATAGGGAGTACCACACACACACACACACACACACACACAACCCCACACACCACACAGGGAAAGGGAAGAAAGAAGGACGAGTTGTAAAAATTTCAGAGAATAGGTGGGTATCGAAGGGGGGAAAAAATCCAATCAAGCTGATTTTAGGACGAAACAGTGCAAAACAGGACCCCCAAAAGAAACCTGGTTGAAATACTCGGGGAGTACGAGGGGGTTTCTAGACAGAGACAGAACACAAACAAAAATAAACCGCACAAATGAGAGGAAAAAAAAAGCGAAAAGACTGGGAAAAGGGAAAGAAAAGGGGATGGAACCAGAGAGGCAGTCAGGGCAGAACAGAGCAGAAGGGAAAAGAAACACCCCCAAACTATTCTCAGAACCTTTAAAACCCCTTATCAACCTTTCCCAACCCAACTAAAATCCATACCCCACCTCCCCCCAACCCCGAGTATAGAATAAAAACGTATTCCCCAAGGGTTTTCCCCACCCTCACAGGCCCCCAAAAACCCAAAAAGTGTTAAAAAGGGGAAACAAAATTTGTATGGTACAAAAACGCTGAGGGAAATAACAAAATGGGAGGTGGCTTTAAAAGAGTCAAAGAGGAACCCCGGCCCTCAAAAGGCTCCCCACGGAAACCAACTTACAGGTATGATAACAGTTTGCCATCCCCCCAAATTTTGGGTTCCCCAGTTCCAGGGAAAACGGGGAGGGAAAAGGGGGGTGGGGGGATTTGCCATTGCTGATCAAAAAACGATGGAATTTTGATGACGGGAAGAGGAAACAGCGGAGAAGAAAGTGGTTACATAGGGGGAAAGTTTCATTCGGAGGCCCCAAAGGGTGGTAATAGCAGTAAATGTTTAACCACCACAAAAACAGCGGGAAAGGCCGGGGAAAGAGTATGATAGAGCAATAGAGCGATGATTGACACGGCTGCAGTGGCCAGAAGACCATGCATAAAGGTCAAAGTCCTGAACATGGGTGATTTTAAAACCCTAGGAGTTCGTTTTGGTAGAACGGAGCCGCATGGGGGGCCCCCAAAATTTCATGGAGGGGTAAAAATTTAGGAGAGGAGAGGATGAAACCACAAGACTGGACTTAGTATTCCCTTAGTAGTGCAATATCGAGGAAAAATCACATATGAAACCCCCCTTGGGGCCCGCGATATGTATTTTTAAGCTTCGAATACACATAGAGCTTCAAGTGAGGAAAAAGAAAAGGGAAGGGCCCAAAAAGAATGAAGCCAAACTACAAGGGAAAGGGGGTTTCCGGGGAAAGAGGAACTTTTCCCGAACGGGCTCAGTGGGGCAGAGGAAACTGGCAGGAAGCCAGTTTAAAGAGATGATGGAATAGGGAGCAAAAAATAAAGAAGGGGCTGAGGAGAGGTTTGTAATCAAAGTAACAGGAAAAAATAAAAAAGCCCGGGGTGAGCCCATTGGTTTACCCAAAGGTTTCAGGGGGGGCAAAAAACCAAAATGTGCTAGGGTTTGGGAAAAAAAATACAGAGGCAAAGGACCCCTGAAATAGGGGGCAGAGGGAGAGGGCCCGAAAAGATTTCCCCACAGATAAGAAGGGAGGGCCCCAAAAACAAATGAAAACGACAATTCAGGGAAAACCAAATCGACCCGGAAAAAAGTTATACGCCACATCAGGGGAAAAAAAAAGTCAAAGACCAGGTAATCAGGCTAAGAAGGAAGGGGGGAGAGAAAAACAAGAAAAAACCGTGAAGTATGTGGGGAACCAACAAAAGGGTTCAAAAAGGGGTTCACGAGGGGGACAGAAGGGGGTCCACTAAGACGGGGGGGGAGGTGGGGCAAAACCACCAAAAATTTTGGGCACAGTGCACCAACCAGGAAGGAAAAATGAAGAGGCCCTTTTGGTGGCTAGATACTCAAAAGGGAATAGGGCCAGAAAAACATCTCCCCTGGGGCCCCGAGAGAGGGGGCAGAGGCACTATGTGGGACCCCCAAAAACATTTTTAAAAACATCTATCGAAAAAAAAAGGAGATTTTCCTGAAAACATGAAGGGCGCAAAAGTTGTCCAAATCTTTAAAAAAAAGGGGAAAAGACATGAAAACACTAAACCCACAGACCCTTGGGCACTGACCCTGTTTTGTATGCAAAATATGGAAAAAGATTAAAGGAGAAGAGTGGGTGGAACACCTAGAAAAAGGGAAGCTTTTCATCAAAAGCAGCCAAACATGGTTTCAGGGAGGGGAAAACCTGTGGCACAAACCACTTTGGGGTTTTATGGGCATGGTGACAAACAGTAAAACCCAAGAGAAGAGGGATGATTTGGGTTGCAATTCTGGACCCGTAAGAAGGCGTTTGACACCCGTTCCACAAAAGGGATTAGTGCAAAAAAAATGGAGGACCAAGCAAGGGGTAAAAGGGGAAAGGGAAATACAATTTGGGGTCAGGATTCCTTTTTAGGAAGAGCAGGAGTTTATGGGGAAGTGGGGGAGGTGTCGAGTGGGCACCCGTGACCCGCGGGGGCCCCAGGGGTTCAGTCCCAAAGGGCCAGTGCTGTTTCTTTTTTGTGAAAAGAACCCTGCGGAAAGGAAATAGCTCTGAGGTGTCCCCCGTTTGCAGTACGTGAAGTTGTTTAAAAAGAATTCAAATCGATCGAAGACCGGGGAAACTACAAAAAGGATCGGCGGTGCAGACCTTGGGCCCAATTGGCTCCCCGGGGTTCAACCCCCTAAATGCAAAGTCCCTGAAGATTGGGGAAGGGGGAAAGAAGACCCCAGACGGGAAAAACAGTCTAGGGGGGGCCCGAGGGCTAAAAAACCTCACTCCAAAGGGAAAAAAATCTTTGGGTGATTTTAACACCAGGAATCTCCTAAGGCCCCTTTAACCAAATAACTTCTGCGCATATGGGCCTAGCAAACCTCAGAACAGCATTTCCCAATCTTAATTTTGGAAAACGTTTTAGGAACCCTGTAAAAACCGTGTACGTTTGGTTTCCCTATTGGGTATGGGGGCACCAGATTGGGAAACCCCCAACCCAGCCAGCACGTAAAGAAAAAAGAGAAAAATGCAAAGGTTTTCC
Organism: Cherax quadricarinatus; assembly: GCF_026875155.1. Taxonomy (NCBI): domain Eukaryota; kingdom Metazoa; phylum Arthropoda; class Malacostraca; order Decapoda; family Parastacidae; genus Cherax; species Cherax quadricarinatus. The sequence goes on along the minus strand of NC_069401.1, from coordinate 100,367,714 downwards.
CAAAAAACTAGGCCCCGAGGACACGGGATTTGTCCCACGAAGAAAAGGGTTTAGAGAAATCGGCCCGACGACATGGAGGACAGGAGGGGCAGGGGGGACATGATAACGACATTAAAATACTGCACGGAATAGAAAGGTGGGAAAAAAAACGGGGGTTCCCGAAGGGAAACAGGGCACAAGAGGTCCCAATTTGGGGGGTTGAAGGCCAGAAAGAATCAAAGGGGTGTTAGGGAAATATTTTTTTCACTCATAGAGTAGTTTAAGGCCCCTGGAATTTGCCCAGAAAGTGAGTAATGGAGGGGGGGAAAAAACCCTAATAGTTTTAAGGCGAGGTATGAAAGAGGCCCCAAGGGGCAGGGGAGGGGAGGACCTAATAGCAAAACACGAAAGGCCCCGGGGCCCCGGAGCATTTAAACGACCCTTTCATCCCAAAAAAGGTTAGTACAAAAGGTGGGGTTCAACACACACAAACACACACCCCAACACCAAACACACACCACACACACACACACCCGGGGAAAAGGTGAAGAAGAGAAGGACGAGATTGTAAATTTTCAGAGAATAGGTGGGAAACTCGAAGGGAGAAAACATCCAATCAAGCTGATTCTCAGGACAGAAACAGTGCAAAACAGGATCCTCCAAAAGAAACCATGGTTGAAATACTCGGAAGAGTACAAGAGGGTGTTTCTAGACAGAGACAGAACACAAACAGAATGACAGCAGCTGAATGAGAGGACAAAAAAGCGAAAAGAGCTAGGAAAGGAGACAAGGATGGAACCAGCAGAGGTCAGTCAGGGCAGAACAGAGCAGCAAGGGCAAAGCACACACACAACTATTCTCAGAACCATACAACCTATCACACCATCCCAACACACACTACAATCCATACCCACAGCCTCCACCCAACACCGAGCTATAGAATCCCACAGTATGCTACCAGGTCTCCCACCCTCACAGGCCCCCCAAACCACAGTGTTGGAAAGGAAACTGAAGGTATGGTACACAAACGCTGATGGAATAACAAATAAGTGGGAGGAGTGGCATGAAAGAGTCAAAGAGGCATCACCAGACATCATAGCTCTCACAGAAACCAAGCTTACAGGTATGATAACAGATGCCATCTTTCCAATGGGATACCAGATCCAGAGGAAAGACAGAGGGAACAGGGGGGTGGAGGAGTGCCATTGCTGATCAAAAAACGATGGAATTTTGATGAGCTGGAGAGAGGAGACAGCGGAGAAGAAAGTGGTTACATAGCGGGAACGCTTCATTCTGGAGGTCCCAAGGTGGTAATAGCAGTGATGTTTAACCCACCACAGAACAGCAGGAGGCCAAGGCAAGAGTATGATGAGAGCAATAGAGCGATGATTGACACTGGCTGCAGTGGCCAGAAGAGCTCATGCATGCAGGTCAAAGCTCCTGAACATGGGTTGACTTTAAACCACTAGGAGATCGATTGGTAGAACTTGGAGCCGCATGGGGGCCAATATACATGGAGGGCTAAGTTTAGAGAGGAGAGGATGAACCAGCAAGACTGGACTTAGTATTCACCTTGAGTAGTGCAGATATCGAGGACATCACATATGAAAGACCCCTTGGGGCCAGCGATCATGTGATTTTAAGCTTCGAAACACAGTAGAGCTACAAGTGGAGGAAGAAAGCAGGAAGGCCAAAACGAATGAAGCCAAACTACAAGAAAGGGGACTACACGGGAATGAGGAACCCCCTGAACGGGGCTCGGGGGACAGAGAACTGGCAGGGAAGCCAGTTAAGAGATGATGGAATTGCAGAAAACAATATGCAAGGAGGCGAGGAGAGGTTTGTAATCAAGGTAACGGGAAAAAATGAAAAAGCCAGGATGACCCCATTGTTCACCCAAAGGTCAGGGGGGAAAAAAACCCAAGTGTGTGGGGAATGGAAGAAATACAGAAGGAAAAGGACCCAAGAATAAGGGAGCAGAGGTGACCCAAAACAAATACCCAGATAAGAAGGGGCCCCAAAGAAAATATAAAAACGACTAGCAGTAAAAGCCAAATTGCCCGAAACTGTTATCACCCACATCAGGAGGAAAACAACATAAAGACCAGTAATCAGGCAAAGGGGAAGGGAAGGAGGAGGACAACAAGAAATGACCGTGAAAGTATGTGGAATCAACAAGAGATTCAAAAAGGGTGTTCACAGGGGAGACAAAAGGGGCCCCACAAGGGGAGAGGTGGGGCACCCCACCAAGTGCGGGACACAGGCCAAAACCCGAGGAAAAGTGAAGAGGCTTTGAGTGAGCTAGATACCTAAAAGGCAATAGGGCCAAAAAAATCTCCCCATGGGCCTAGAGGGGGAAGCGAGGCACTATGTGTACCCCAAACAACAATTTCAATACATCATCGAAACAGGGAGATTGCCTGAAGAGGGAAGACAGCAAAGTAGTCCCAACTTTAAAAAGGGGACAGACATAAAGCCAAACCTACAGCCCAGGTCACGACATGTTAGTAGAAAAATCAGGGAGAAGATTATCGAGAAAAAGGGGTGGAACACCTAGAAAGGATGCTCTCATCAACAGGCAGCCAACATGGTTTCAGGGACGGGAAATCCTGTTCCAAACCACGGGATTTCTATGACATGGTAAGCATAAGACAAGAGAGAGAGGGATGGGGGTGGATGCATATTCTTGGGCTGTTAAGAAGGCGTTTGACACGTTCCACGAAAAATTATGCAAAAACGGAGGGCCAAGCAGGATAACAGGGAAAGGGACACAATGGATCAGGGAAAACTTTCAGGAAACGCAGCGATCATGGGATGTGGCGAGGTGTCAGAGTGGGCCCCCCTGTGACCAGCGGGGTCCCACAGGGGGGAGTCCTAGGGCCATGCTGTTTTGGTTTTTTTGAAGACATGGCGGAAGGAATAGACTCTGAGGTGTCCCTGTTTGCAGATGACGTGAAGTTGATGAGAAGAATTCACTCGATCGAAGACCAGGCAGAACTACAAAGGGATCTGGACAGGCTGCAGACCTGGTCCAGCAATTGGCTCCTGGAGTTCAACCCCATAAAGTGCAAAGTCATGAAGATTGGGGAAGGGCAAAGAAGACCGCAGACGGAATACAGTCTAGGGGGCCAGAGACTACAAACCTCACTCAAGGAAAAAGATCTTTGGGTGAGTATAACACCAGGCACATCTCCTGAAGCGCACATCAACCAAATAACTTCTGCAGCATATGGGCGCCTAGCAAACCTCAGAACAGCTTTCCCCGACATCTTAATAAGGAACGTTCAGGACCCTGTACACCGTGTACGTTAGGTCCATATTGGCGTAATGCGGCACCAGATTGGAACCCCACCCTAGCCAAGCACGTAAAGAAACTAGAGAAAGTGCAAAGGTTTGCAACCAGACTAGTCCCAGAGCTAAGAGGTATGTCCTAACGAGGAGAGGTTTAAGGAAATCAACCTGACAACACTGGAGGACAGGAGAGATAGGGGGGCCCATGATAACGACATACAAAATACTGAGAGGAATTGACAAGGTGAACAAAGACAGGATGTTCCAGAGATGGGACTAAAGCAACCAGGGGACACAGTTGGAAGTTGAAGACGCAGATGAATCACGGGGATGTTAGGAAGTATTTCTTCAGCCACAGAGTAGTCAGGAAGTGGAATAGTTTGGGAAGCGATGTAGTGGATGCAGGATCCATACATAGCTTTAAGTAGAGGTATGATAAAGCTTACGGTTCAGGGGGAGTTGACCTAGTAGCGACCAGTGAAGAGCGGGGCGAGGAGCAAAGGACTCGACCCCTGCAACCTCAACTAGGTGAGTACAACTTAGGTGAGTACACATACAAAAACACACACTCACTCAGACACTCACATACACCACACACACACACACACACACACACAAACACATATACATGCACACACATACAAAACACACACACTCAGGCACTCACATACAACACATGCGCACACACACACACACACACACACACACCACACACACACACACACACACACACACACACACCACACACACATACACACACACACCACACACACACACACAACACAAAACACACACACACACATACACACAAGGGAGAAAATGACCACGTACAGACAGGAACCAGAGTTTACAGAGGGAGATTCAATGGGAGGAGGAAAGGGCAAAATCAGTGTTTATCAATGGGCTTCAGGAGAGAGAGTAAAGGACACACACTGAAAGAATACAGGCAGAAAGAAAGGAGATTGAGAACATCATCACGGAAATAGGTGAAGAAGACATGGACGAGATTGTAAATTTTCAGAAAGTAGGGGGGTACTTGAAGGGGAGAAAACGACTGATCAAGCTTATTCTCAAAACAGAAAGAGTGCGGAACAGGATCCTCCAAGAGAAACCACGGTTGAAATGGTCGGGAGGGTACAAGAGGGTGTTCCTAGACAGAGACAGAACACAAACAGAACGACAGCAGCTAAGGGAGACGCCAAAAAAGCGAAACGAGCTAGGAAAGGAGACAAGGATGGAACCAGCAGAGGTCAATCAGAGCAGGACAAAGCAGCAAGGGCAAGCACACACAGAAGTATCCTCAGAACCCTACAGTGTATCACACCATCCCAACACAAACTACAATCCATACTCACAGCTTCCACCCAACACCCAGCTATAGAATTCCAAAGTATGCTACCAGGTCTCCCACCCTCACAGGCCCCCAAAACCACAGTGTTGGAAAGGAAACTGAAGGTATGGTACACAAAAGCTGATGGAATAACAAATAAGTGGGAGGAGTGGCACGAAAGAGTCAAAGAGGCATCACCGGGCATCATAGCTCTCACAGAAACCAAGCTTACATGTTTGATAACAGATGCCATCTTTCCAACAGGATACCAGATCCAGAGGAAAAACAGAGGGAACAGGGGGGTGGAGGAGTGGCACTGCTGATCAAAAACTGATGTAATTTTGATGAGCTGGAGAGAGGAGACAGTGGAGAAACAAGCGATTACATAGCGGAAACGCTTCACTCTGGAAGCCCCAAGGTGGTAATTGCAGTGATGTATAACCCACCACAGAACAGCAGGAGGCCAAGGCAAGAGTATGACGAGATCAATAGAGAGATGGTTGACACACTGGCTGCAGTAGCCAGAAGAGCTCATGCATGCAGAGCAAAGCTTCTTATCATGGGTGACTTTAACCACCAGGAGATCGATTGGGAGAACTTGGAGCCACATGGGGGCCAAGATACATAGAGGGCTAAGATGATGGAGGTGGTACTGGAAAACTTCATGTACCAACACGTAAGGGACACTACAAGAGAGAGAGGAGAGGATGAACCAGCAAGACTGGACCTAGTATTCACCTTGAGTAGTGCAGATATTGAGGTCATCACATATGAAAGACCCCTTGGGGCCAGTGATCATGTGGTTTTAAATTTGGAATACACAGTAGAGCTACAAGTGGAGGGGGAAGCAGGAAGGCCAGGACGAATGATGCCAAACTACAAGGGGACTACACGGGAGTGAGGAACTTCCTGAACGGGGTTCAATGGGAGAGAGAACTGGCAGGGAAGCCAGTTAATGAGATCATGGAATATGTAGCGACAATGTGCAAGGAGGTTGAGGAGAGGTTTGTGCCCAAGGGTAACAGGAATAATGAAAAAGGCAGGATGAGCCCATGGTTCACCCAAAGGTGCAGGGAGGCAAAAATGAAGTGTGCTATTGAATGGAAGAAAAGTAGAAGGCAAAGGACCCATGAGAATAAGGAGAGCAGAGGTAGAGCCAGAAATGGATATGCACAGATAAGAAAGGAGGCACAAAACCAATATGAAAACGTCATAGCAGCGAAAGCCAAATCTGACCCGAAGCTGTTATACAGCCACATCAGGAGGAAAACAACAGTCAAGGACCAGGTAATCAGGCTAAGGAAGGAAGGAGGAGAGACAACAAGAAACAAGAAATGACCGTGAAGTATGTGAGGAACTCAACAAGAGATTCAAAGAAGTGTTCACAGAGGAGTCAGAAAGGGCTCCAGAAAGACGGAGAGGTGGGGTTCACCACCAAGTGCTGGACACAGTACACACAACCGAGGAAGAAGTGAAGAGGCTTCTGAGTGAGCTAGATACCTCAAAGGCAATGTGGCCAGATAACATCTCCCCATGGGTCCAGAGAGAGGGAGCAGAGGCGCTATGTGTACCCCTAACAACAATATTCAATACATCTATAGAAACAGGAGATTGCCTGAGGCATGGAAAAACAGCAAATGTAGTCCCAATCTTTAAAAAAGGAGACAGACATGAAGCACTAAACTACAGACCCGTGCCACTGACATGTATAGTATGCAAAATCAGGAGAAATTATCAGAAGAGTTTTTGGAACACCTAGAAAGGAATGATCTCATCAACAGCAGCCAACATGGTTTCAGGGACGGGAAATCCTGTGTCACAAACCTATTGGAGTTCTATGACATGGTGACAGCAGTAAGACAAGAGAGAGAGGGGTGGGTGGATTGCATTTTATTGGACCGCAAGAAGGCGTTTGACACAGTTCCACAGAAGAGATTAGTGCAAAAACTGGAGGACCAAGCAGGGATAACAGGGAAGGCACTACAATGGGTCAGGGAATACTTGTCAGGAAGACAGCAGCGAGTCATGGTACGTGGCGAGGTGTCAGAGTGGGCACCTGTGACCAGCGGGCTCCCACTGGGGTCAGTCCTAGGACCAATGGTGTTTCTGGTATTTGTGAACGACATGACGGAAGGAATAGATTCCGAAGTGTCCATGTTTGCAGATGACGTGAAGTTGATGAGAAAAATTCATTCGATTGAAGACCAGGCAGAACTAAAAAGAGATCTGGACAGGCTGCAGACCTGGTCCAGCAATTGGCTCCTGGAGTTCAACCCCACAAAGTGAAAATTCATGAAGATTTGGGAAGGGCAAAGTATAACGGGTTTGTTTGGTAGGTTGTAAGCGGGTAGTAAATGATAAACTTCTTCGGAGGCTTCTTTGTTTATTGTTAAGTCGTGGTGGGTACACAGGCTTGTGTGTTTGTGCCCATGGCCCGGGCAGGGCCATCCCACAAGAGAGATCTGGGAGGCCTTGTGTCTTGCTGCTAGGCGTCTGTGTGAGTGAGGGTGAGGCAAGTCTGGGCATACTGAAGTGGCAAAAGTGACTTCCGGCTGCGACCGACCGCAGACGGAATACAGTCTAGGGGGCCAGAGACTACAAACCTCGCTCAAGGAAAAAGATCTTGGGGTGAGTATAACACCAGGCACATCTTCTGAAGCGCACATCAACCAAATAACTGCTGCAGCATATGGGTGCGTAGCAAACCTCAAGTCAGCATTCCGATATCTTAATAAGGAATCGTTCAGGACCCTGTACACCGTGTACGTTAGGCCCATATTGGAGTATGCGGCACCAGTTTGGAACCCACACCTAACCAAGCACGTTAAGAAACTACAGAAGTGCAAAGGTTTGCAACAAGACTAGTCTCAGAGCTAAGAGGTATATCCTACGAGGAGAGGTTAAGGGAAATCAACCTGACGTCGCTGGAGGACAGGAGAGATAGGGGTGACATGATAACGACATACAAAATACTGAGAGGACAAAGGTGGACAAAGACATGATGTTCCAGAGATGGAACACAGCAACAAGGGGACACAGTTGGAAGTTGAAGACACAGATGAATCACAGGGATATTAGGAAGTATTTCTTCAGCCACAGAGTAGTCAGTAAGTGGAATAATTTTTGAAGCGATGTAGTGGAGGCAGAATCCATACATAGCTTTAAGCAGAGGTATGATAAAGCTTACGGTTCAGGGAGAGTGACCTAGTAGCGACCAGTGAAGAGGCGGGGCCAGGAGCTTGGACTCGACCCCTGCAACCTCAACTAGGTGAGTACAACTAGGTGAGTACACACACACACACACACACACACACACACACTGAAAGGCAGCAGGAAGAAAGAAAGGAGATTGAGAAAATCATCACGGAAATAGGTGAAGAGATGGACGAGATTGTAAATTTTCAGAGAATAGGGGGGTACTCGAAGGGGAGAAACCGATCAATCAAGCTGATTCTCAGGACGGAAACAGTGCGGAACAGGATCCTCCAAGAGAAACCACGATTGAAATACTCGGAAGAGTACAAGAGGATGTTCCTAGACAGAGACAGAACAAAATCAGAACGACAGCAGCTGAGGGAGAGGACAAAAAAGCGAAAGGAGCTAGGAAAAGAGACAAGGAGGGAACCAGCAGAGGTCAGTCAGAGCAGAACAGAACAGCAAGGGCAAGCACACACACAACTACTCTCAGAACCATACAACCTATCACACCATCCCAACACACACTACAATCCATACCCACAGCCTCCACCCAACACCACAATAGAATCCCACAGTATGCCACCAGGTCTCCCACCCTCACAGGCCCCCCAAACCACAGTGTAGGAAAGGAAACTGAAGGTATGGTACACAAACGCTGAGGGAATAACAAAAAGTGGGAGGAGTGGCATGAAAGAGTCAAAGAAGCATCACGGACATCATAGCTCTCACAGAAACCAAGCTCACAAGGATGATAACAGATCCCATCTTTCCAATGGGTAATACCAAATCCTGAGGAAAGACAGAGGGAACAGGGGGGGTGGGGGAAAGTGGCGTTGCTGATCAAAAATCGCTGGAATTTTGATGAGCTGGAGAGAGGAGACCAGAGAAAAAGAAAGTGATTAAATAGTGGGAACACTTCACTCTGGAGGTCCCAAGGTGGTAATAGCAGTGATGTATAACCCACCAAGAACAGCCCGGAGGCCAAGGCAAGAGTACGACGAGAGCAATAGAGCGATGGTTGACACACTGGGTAGAGTGGCCAGAAGAGCTCATGCTGCAGGGCAAAGCTCCTGATCATGGGTGACTTTAAACCACAAAAGGGGATCGATTGGGAGAGCTTGGACCCACATGGGGGCCAAGATACATGGAGGGCTAAGATGATGGAGGTGGTACTGGAAAACTTCATGTGCCAACACGTAAGGACACTACAAGAGAGAGAGGAGAGGATGAACCACAAGGCTGGACTTAGTATTCACCTTGAGTAGTGCAGATATCGAGGGCATCACATATGAAAGACCCCTTGGGGCCAGTGACCATGTGGTTTTAAGCTTCGAATACACAGTAGAGCTACAATGGAGGGAGAAGCAGGAAGGCCAGGACGAATGAAGCCAAACTACAAGAAAGGGGACTACACAGGAATGAGGAACTACCTGAACGGGGTTCAGTGGGACAGAGAACTGGCAGGGAAGCCAGTTAATGGATGATGGAATATGTAGCAAAACAAAATGCAAGGAGGCTGGGGAAAGGGGTTTTTGAAACCCAAGGGTAACAGATTAATGAAAAAGCCAGGATGAGCCCATGGTTTACCCAAAGGTGCAGGGAGGCAAAAACCAAGTGTGCTAGGGAATGGAAAAAAAATTTTAGAAGGCAAAGGACCCGGGAGAATAAGGAGAACAGTCGTAGACCCAGAAACGAATATGCAACAGATAAGAAGGGAGGCCCAAAGACAATATGAAAATGACAAAAGCAGCGAAAGCCAAATCTGACCCGAAACTGTTTGTACAGCCACATCAGGAGGGAAAAAAACAGTCAAGGACCAGGTAATCAGGCTAAGGAAGGAAGGAGGAGAGACAACAAGAAATGACCTTTAAGTATGTGAAGAACTCAACAAGAGATTCAAAGAAGTGTTCACAGAGGAGACAGAAGGGACTCCAGAAAGACGGAGAGGTGGGGCACACCACCAAGTGCTGACACAGTGCACACAACCGAGGAAAAAGTGAAGAGGGTTCTGAGTGAGCTAGATTTCCTCAAAGGCAAAGGGGCCAGATAACATCTCCCCATGGGGGATTGAGAGAGGGAGCAGAGGCGCTATGTGTACCCCTAACCACAATATTCAATCATCTATCGAAACAGGGAGATTGCCTGAGGCATGGAAGACAGCAAATGTAGTCCCAATCTTTAAAAAAGGAGACAGACAGGAAGCATTAAACTACAGACCAGTGTCACTGACATGTATAGTATGCAAAATCATGGAGAAGATTATCAGGAGAAGAGTGGTGGAACACCTAGAAAGGAATGATCTCATCAACAGCAGCCAACATGGTTTCAGGACGGGAAATCCTGTGTCACAAACCTACTGGAGTTCTATGACATGGTGACAGCAGTAAGACAAGAGAGAGAGGGGTGGGTGGATTGCATTTCTTGGACTGCAAGAAGGCGTTTGACACAGTTCCACACAAGAGATTGGTGCAAAAACTGGAGGACCAAGCAGGGATAACAGGGAAGGCACTACAATGGATCAGGTAATACTTGTCAGGAAGACAGCAGCGAGTCATGGTACGTGGCGAGGTGTCAGAGTGGGCACCTGTGACCAGCGTGGTCCCGCAGGGGTCAGTCCTAGGACCAGTGCTGTTTCTGGTATTTGTGAACGACATGACGGAAGGAATAGACTCTGAGGTGTCCCTGTTTGCAGATGACGTGAAGTTGATGAGAAGAATTCACTCGATCGAAGACCAGGCAGAACTACAAAGGGATCTGGACAGGCTGCAGACCTGGTCCAGCAATTGGCTCCTGGAGTTCAATCCACCAAGTGCAAAGTCATGAAGATTGGGGAAGGGCAAAGAAGGCCGCAGACGGAGTACAGTCTAGGGGGTCAGAGACTACAAACCTCACTCAAGGAAAAAGATCTTGGGGGTGAGTATAACACCAGGCACATCTCCTGAAGCTCACATCAACCAAATAACTGCTGCAGCATATGGGCGCCTAGCAAACCTCAGAACAGCATTCCGACATCTTAATAAGGAATCATTCAGGACCCTGTACACCGTGTACGTTAGGTCCATATTGGAGTATGCGGCACCAGTTTGGAACCCACACCTAGCCAAGCACGTGAAGAAACTAGAGAAAGTGCAAAGGTTGCAACAAACTATCCCAAGCTAAGAGGTATTTTCCACGGGAAGGTTAAGGGAAATCAACCTACAACACTGGAGGGACAGGAAGATAGGGGGACATATAAGACATAAAAAATCTGAGAGAATTGAAAAGGGGCAAAAAAAGGGAGTCCAGAGATTGGACACAGTAAAAAGGGGGACACAGTTGAAGTTGAAGACACAGATGAATCACGGGATTTAGGAATATTTTTTCCCCAACAAGTAGTCAGGAAGTGGAATAGTTTGGAAGCGATGTATGGAGGCAGAATCCAAAAATAGTTTTTGCGAGGTATGAAAAAGCTCAGGGTTTAAGGGAGATGACCTAGTTGCGCCCAGTGAAGAGGGGGGGCCAGGAGCTTGGACCGCCCCCCGCAACCTCAACTAGGTGAGTACAACTAGGTGAGCACCAACAACACCACACACACACACACACACACACACACACCACACACTAAACTATTAAACGTCACTTTTTCAAACAGTAACTAACACAACATACCAATAATGATAATAACATTATCATCTCAGAAAAATAAATCAGTTAATTTAACTTTCCTGTATTATCAATATGCAATATAGTTTCCCTTAATTGAAATAGTCATTTTATTTAAAATTAAAAAAAAAATGAATGGAAGGTATCGACTGAAGATAACGGTACCGGAAAAAAAAAAAAAGGGTATCGCCCCATCCTTATTATACCCCAGACTGAAACACGCCTCATTATCCTAGTTTTAACAAAACTTCCTGACGTCGTAAGGAGTTTCGTTTTCTAACCTTCTCAAAACATTGGGAACTGCAGGAATTTACGCTGCGTCATCCTTATGGCTGCAATTTCCCACGTATTTCACTGCCATGTGAGTCAGGACAAGACTTCATTCTCGGGTTTAATAAACTGGGAATAGTTTTTTGTTTTCCGGGACATAATAATAAAATATTATATATTATATATTTAATAATTTTTAAATATATATATATATATATTTATATTTTATATATATTATATATATAATATTATTAATATATATATAAATATTATATATATTATATGAATTGCAATGATTTCCCAAAATCATTCTAAACCTATACTTTATTGTGTTTTTTTTCATAATTACATTTTGTAATTTTCCAAAGTAGTTATATATATATATATATATATATATTATATATATATAAATATATATATATATAATATATATATATATATATATAATATATATATATATATATATATATATACATACTATAATGAAAGGGAAATATGAACAAATGCACAAACACTGATCTCGGGCCAAGGAGACCAAACCTACGAACTTGGGAAACAAGGTTCGTAGTTCTCACCACATGGCCCAATACCTTGGCACCCAGTTGCGCTAGACGTTGATCCAAGGCACAGTATAAGAGGAAGGTTCAGCTTTTCTTTCCCTGAAAGCTGGCGCCTTGGATCAACGCTAGCGCAAGCGGGCGCCAGGTATTGGTCCGTGTGGTGAGAATGGTAAACCCCTGCGTACCTTGTTCCAAGGTTCGTAGGTTCGAGTCCCTTCGGCCAAGATCAGTTTTATGTATATATATATATAATAATATATATATATAATATAAATATATATATATATATATATGCATAAATATATATATTATATATATATATATATTATATTTATATATGCATATATATAACATAATATAAATATATAATTTTATTATTATATATATATATATATAAAATATAATATTTTAAAGTATATATATTACATATATATATATATATATATAATATATATAAATATATATATATATATAAATAAAATATATATTATAAAATAAAAAAATTAATTAAACAACAATTTCCCTCCCCCCCCGAGGCAGGGGGACCCAAAAAAAAAAAAAAATCCCCAAAAAGAAAAACCCACCCCCCACCACCCCCCCATTTTCACCCACCAAACCTTTCAAAAACTAAAAAAACCCCCCCCAAAACCCTTCCCCCCCCCCCCAAAACCCCCCCCCTTTCCCCCCAAACCCCAAACCTTAAAAAAAACCCCCCCCCCCCCCCCCTGCCCCCCCAAAAGTCTAGGGCCCCAGATCATTGCTATTACTTATTAACACCCTACCCTTCAATAAGCCCCCCCACCCAAAAACCTCCTTTACCCCCCTTTCCCCCTTTCAGGACGCCCCTAACCCTCTTCCTTCCCCTATAATTTTCTTCCCATGTCATCTACTTTGTCCATTCTCTCTAAAATGACCAAACCCCTCAACAAACCCCCCTTCTCCCTCTCAACTTTTAAACCCAACCTTTTCCTAATTTACCTCCAATTTTCTGCCCCTTTTTTACACCCCACATTCCCCTTGCAGGACATCTATCCTCCAAACCTCTCCTCGTTTCGCAAAATTAACCACCCAAGCTTTCCCTCCCCTTTGGTGTTTACACAACTTTCATAATTCCCTTCTTTTTCCTCCATAATAACTTTTTTTTACTCCCATTTAACCCCAAGCACCCCTCACCTTTTTTCCCCCATCAATTCTATTTAACCTCATCCTTTATAAATCCATCCGCCGAACTCAACTCCCAATTATCTGAAAAAAATTCATTTTCCATACTCCCCCTACCAATTTTAATCCAAATTTTTTTATTAATCATTTTATACCCCAACACCTTACTCTTTCTATGTCACTTTCAATTTCTACCTTTACACACATTCTCAAAAAATCATCCACTAACCCTTTTCAATTTTTTTTTGAAATTTCCCCTAAACACAGTATCTCCAAAAAATAACTGTGTCATTCCCCTTTTTAAATTTTATTTCCCCTAATTTAATCCCCCCCCCTCCCGAACACCCCACATTTTTTTCTTTTACAAAACCCCATCTATAAATATATTATACAACATGGTGACATTCACATCCCTGTCTAAGACCTACTTTTTCCGGGAAGTATTCCCCTCCTTCTACCACCCCAACCTACCTCACTATCCTCATAAAAGCTCTTTAAAAGCATTTATAAAATTACCACCTATTCCAATCTTGCAACTCTGCCCCATTGCTCCCTACCACTCTATCATAGCCTTTTTTTTAAATCCATAAAAGCAATAAAAGCTTCCCTACCTTTATCTAAATACTGTTCACATATATGCTTCAATGTAAACACTTGATCTACACATCCCGTACCCACTCTGAAGCCTCCTTGCTCGTCCGCAATTCTACATTCTGTCTTACCTCTAATTCTTTCAATTATAACCCTACCGTATACTTTTCCTGGTATACTCAGTAAACTTATTCCTCTATAATTTTACAATCTCTTTTGTCCCCTTTCCCTTTATATAAAGGGACTATACATGCTCTCCGTCAATCCCTAGGTACCTTCCCCTCTTTCATACATTTATTAAACAAAAGTACCAACCACTCCAACACTATATCCCCCCCTGCTTTTAACATTTCTGTCATGATCCCATCAGTTCCAGCTGCTTTACCCCCTTTCATTCTACGTAATGCCTCACGTACCTCCACCACACTTACATTCTGCTCTTCTTCACTCCTAAAAGATGGTATACCTCCCTGGCCGTGCATGAAATTACCGCCTCCCTTTCTTCCTTAACATTTAAAAGTTCCTCAAAATATTCTCGCCATCTACCTAATACCTCCCTCTCCCCATCTACTAACTCCCCTACTTTGTTTTTATCTGACAAATCCTACTTTCCCTAGGCTTTCTTAACTTGTTTAACTCACTCCAAAATTTTTTCTTATTTTCATTAAAATTTCTTGACAGTGCCTCTCCCACTCTTTCATCTGCTCTCCTTTTGCACTCTCTCACCACTCTCTTCACCTTTCTTTTACTCTCCATATACTCTGCTCTTCTTATAACACTTTTGCTTTGTAAAACCTCTCGTAAGCTACCTTTTTCTCTTTGATCACACCCTTTACTTCATCATTCCACCAATCACTCCTCTTTCCTCCTGCCCCCACCCTCTATAACCACAAACTTCTACCCCACATTCCAATACTGCATTTTTAAAACTATTCCAACCCTCTTCAACCCCCCCAGTACTCATCTTTGCACTAGCCCACCTTTCTGCCAATAGTCGCTTATATCTCGCCCGAACTTTCTCCTCCCTTAGTTTATACACTTTCACCTCCCTCTTACATGTTGTTGCCACCTTCCTCTTTTCCCATGTACCTCTTACTCTAACTGTAGCTACAACTAAATAATGATCCGATATATCAGTTGCCCCTCTATAAACATGTACATCCTGGAGCCTACCCATCAACCTTTTATCCACCAATACATAATCTAACAAACTACTTTCATTACGTGCTACATCATACCTTGTATATTTATTTATCCTCTTTTTCATAAAATATGTGTTACTTATTACCAAATTTCTTTCTACACATAGCTCAATTAAAGGCTCCCCATTTACATTTACCCCTGGCACCCCAAATTTACCTACTACTCCCTCCATAACATTTTTACCCACTTTAGCATTGAAATCCCCAACCACCATTACTCTCACACTTTATTCAAAACTCCCCACGCATTCACTTAACATTTCCCAGAATCTCTCTCTCTCCTCTACACTTCTCTCTTCTCCCCGGTGCATACACGCTTACTATAACCCACTTTTCACATCCAATCTTTATTTTACTCAACATAATCCTTGAATTTATACATTTGTAGTCCCTCTTTTCCTGCCATAGCTTATCCTTCAACATTATTGCTACTCCTTCTTTAGCTCTAACTCTATTTGAAACCCCTGACCTAATCCCATTTATTCCTCTCCATTGAAACTCTCCCACCCCCTTCAGCTTTGTTTCACTTAAAGCCAGGACATCCAGTTTCTTCTCATTCATAACATCCACAATCATCTCTTTCTTATCATTTGCACAACATCCACGCACATTCAGACTTCCCACTTTGACAATTTTCTTCTTCTTATTCTTTTTAGTAATCTTTACAGGAAAAGGGGTTACTAGCCCATTGTTCCCGGCATTTTAGTTGACTTTTACAACACGCATGGCTTACGGAGGAAAGATTCTTATTCCACTTCCCCATGGATATAAAAGGAAAAGTAATAAGACCAAGAACTATTAAGAAAAATCAAAGAAAACTCAGATGAGTGTGTATAAATAAACATGTACATGTATGTGTATTGTGACCTAAGTGTAAGTAGAAGTAGCAAGACGTACCTGTAATCTTGCATATTTATGAGACAGACAAAAGACACCAGCAATCCTACAATCATGTAAAACAATTACAGGCTTTTGTTTTACACTCACTTGGCAGGACGGTAGTACCTCTCCTGGGTGGTTGCTGTCAACCAACCTACTACCTATATATATATATATATATATATATATATATATATATATATATATATATATAATATATATATATATATATATATATATATAATATATATATATATATAAGTGCTGAATAGGTAAAACTGCTCAATTGGCAAGATCTCATTTAAAATTAAGTCCTTTCTAAAATTTTTATTATGCAATTAAAGATATATTTTTTCGTTTATGTTTACGTAAAAATTAACAATTTTGTACCAAAAGAACATTAGAAAACGTATCTAACCTTATTATAACAAGCGCAATTTAATTTAGCCTACTCCAATTAAATATACTTCAGAAAATTTACAATAATTTAATAATGAACAAACACAGTAAAGTATAGGTTCAGAATGAGTTTTGGGAAATTATTGCATATATATATATATATATATATATATATATATATATATATATATATATATATATATATATATATATATATATAGATATATATATATATATATATATATAATATATATATATATATATATATATATATATAATATATATATATATATATATATCCAATAAGATCACAGTAAACAGGTGATTTCAGAATATGCAAAACAACCACTGTGAAAGAATAGAGAAATTCCAAGCGCTTTCGTGACTAACATTATCAAGAAAGTAGATATACACCATTTTCTTGGTAAATAAAATAGCTTAGCCCATTCTATGAACTTTGCTGTTGAGTTTGAAGAAAATAACTCACTGCCTTTTCTAGATGCTCTAATTATTAAGGGTAATAATGAATTCAAATTCAAAATTTACAGAAAACCTTCAAATAACTGTTCCTATGTCCACTATTATTCCTCGCATCAAGATAGAGTCAAACTGTCTGTTTTCCCATCAATGTTTTTGAGAGCTTTACGTATTTACTGTCCAGAGTTCATAGATGAATAAATATCCAAAATTTATGAAATAGGTAATGATTTGAAATACCCAAGAAACGTAATTGATAAATCTTTTAAAATTGCTAGAAATATTTTTTACAATCCAAAAAGGGACAACCAGCCTTATTCAACTAAAAATATGTTGGTTCTCCCTTACCATGAAAACTTGGTTGATATGCCTTCTCTTCTTAAGACTTTAATTATTAAAGTTGTATTCAAAAATCTTGATACAGTAAAAAAACTTTTGATAAAGAATTCCCCCCAAAATGCTGATGGAT
The DNA here is from genome assembly GCF_026875155.1 of Cherax quadricarinatus. Taxonomy (NCBI): domain Eukaryota; kingdom Metazoa; phylum Arthropoda; class Malacostraca; order Decapoda; family Parastacidae; genus Cherax; species Cherax quadricarinatus. The sequence continues at coordinate 100,350,266 of NC_069401.1, read as the reverse complement.
GTGTCTATAAGATTCCTTGTAAAATTTGCGATGAAGTTTATTACGGTCAAACTGGTAAAAGTCTCGAACTTAGATTAAAACAACATAAATATAGCATTAGAACTGGACAAGATTCCAATGCTCTATTTATTCATGTGCGAGATTTTAACCATCCAATTGATTTTCAAAAAGTTGAGAAAGTAGTATCAAGCAAGTCCATAGTCGACAGGAATATAATTGAATCTTGTTTCATAAAAAGCAGTTATGACAATAATATGAAAATTTCCTTTGGTTTATAGAAATCAGATCCATTTACAATTAATAGAATTTGGGAAGAATTCAGTAATACATTCGACAAATAATAAATTTTAAAATCCTTAATTCTTTGGTAGAATAGTTTGTGGGTTGTGTGAAGGACCTGTCTAGTTGGGCCAGTGGGCCTGCTGCAGTGTTCTCTTTCTTGTGAGTCGTGCGTCAGGTGTTGCTTTGTTGTGGGATGTGATAGTGAGGTGTGGGCTAGACCCTTTATGTGCCTTCCTCTGATGCATTACTTTTATTGTTCCTTGATAATGTGAGTAGTCACGAAATCGCTTGGAATTTCTCTATTCTTTCACAGTTGTTGTTATATATATATATATAAATATTATATATAATATAATATATATATATATATATATATATATATATATATATATATATATATATATATTTATAAATATATGTGTGTGTGTGTGTGTGTGTGTGTGTGTGTGTGTACAAGATGAAGGACAATATAAAGACAGGAAAAGAGGAAGAGAAGGATAGAGAGAAGGATGGGGAGATAGAAGAAAGATGAGAAAGACAGGTAGGAGAACAACAAAGAAAATAAGGCGCCAGGGAGACAATAATATTCATAACTGTTGTAACATATTATTTTCCATCATTCTTTCGAAAAAATATTAATTCCCTATTAGAGATTTTTTTAAATTGCTTAAAATGTAAATGTACTTCACATATCCCCAAAAAATTAAATTCTGGAAATTTTTTTTAGTAAGAGCATACTTCCTGAGATTTCTTCTCTCTCTCTCTCTCTCTCTCTCTCTCTCTCTCTCTCTCTCTCTCTCTCTCTCTCCCTCAGGCTGGATGGAATTTCTTGGTAAACCTCTGTTAATGGTTGAGTATATTTGGTAATTTAAGAGGATATCAGTGAGGAAGGATTTCTTTTATGTATTTTACACTCCGACCACAGGTTGGCAAACAGCAAAATTCTAGGGAGGTATAACCGTCATGTGTTACGAGTATGAAACGAATCACGGAATCGTAATAACAAGATTACTAACCACGCAACGAGTGGAGTTTAAACTCATGTCGAGTGAGCCAGTGGCTTACGCACTAGCCTGGAGTTTTACGCCTCCCTCGCTATGTGTATAAACCCCACCCGTTCTTAGTGTGCAACGACACACTGTTGAATGTTTTGCACACTGGCAGTACGGTGGAAGACGGCGGCCATCATAAGAAATTTTAACGTCCTATCATATGAGGGCAGAAGATAATCCATTTAAACGTTATACGCTTTAAAAGGAGGCTGTTAGACAGCTATTATCCAGGAAAGTATTACCGTTATATCGTAACAGAGCATTAAGTTTTTTTTAAACGTTTTAAATTCGGTCAGAAAGTTGGTTTATTGCAGTAAAGATAATTACCCAGTGAAGTGTGGTTCGGGAAGTGCATCTTCAGGTTTACTTTTACGTCCGCAGGAATTCATGCCTAAGAAGTGTCGTCGGGAGGTGATCTTTGGGAGGTATATGTCTGTGAGGCTTTATCCGGGAGGCGTATTTCAGGGAGGTGTAATCTGGGAGGTGACTCTTAACCTCAGAGAGCTCAACTTGTCACCCCACATATGAGCCACATGCTATTTTACCCGCGCACTCCCACCCCTGGAAACTGCCGTCCACTCCAACCGAGCTTCTTCCTCCATTGGAGGGGCGTGAAACTCCTGTCAGCAAGGGGTGGAACATATGATGGATGGGTGCAGGACCCCTGGCGTACCCCTGGCGGACCCCTGGTGGACCCCCGTCCCCACTGCATCGTAACAAATAACCGGTACTTAGAAAGAATCTTTATGACGAATTTTCAGTTCAATTCGTGTGATTAGTCGAACCGAAACGCCGTCATAAAGTTTGCGGGTTATTTGTG
>NC_069401.1:100338112-100343112 GCF_026875155.1 Cherax quadricarinatus | reverse complement strand
TTAATAAGCTACATCATAATCATAATCAAGGGGGAAGCACTAAACCCATAAGATTATACAGTGCTTGGGGGAGGGATGGAAAGTATTCAGGCTTAATTCAGGGAACTGGAGCACAGATCCAGTTCCCTAGATCAAGAGCCCCTCACCAGCATCAAGGAACCTTCCTTGAGGGGTTAATAAGCTACAACTTTATTACAATATAATTAATAAGGAATAATCTAACATGCAAATTAACTCTTTATTCGGAATATAACATCCAATAATTACGCACCAGAGCATAATCGTAATTTCTTATGTCTACACAGGTAAAAGACAAGTGATATTCTTATTCTCAAAGAGATGAATATTTTAAAAGTGCACAGAAGAGATAGTCAGAGCATTAATTTGCAATATTTTATTTCCATCGTGAGCAGAACTTTCTGAATCATCACGTCAGGTTCTGAGGAGAACTGCATGAATCAGCTGTGTGTTAATAATGATAGAAATGATTGAGCTATGACAGTTGTAGTTTTTTTCACTCACGAGAGGCCTGGTCATGGACCGGCCTCGGGGGCGTTGACCCCCGGAACACCCTCCAGGTATATCCTCCAGGTATACTTTTCTCACCTGGTAAAGATACTAACACAGCCTAGCAGACTGTATGACTCAGATTCATACTCTTCCAACGTCTACTACTGTATATTCTTTTTCTAGAAGTGATCTAGAGTCTCAAGGAATATCTGAACTAGTCACCATACATAACTTCTAGAAAGAAAGTCTCATTCAATTTCCCATCCCTCGTATGCCTTCTATTTTAAGACAAATGAGCAGTTTGATAGGATGGAACATCTTGTTAAGTTACAATAATAGCTCTTAGGAGCACAGAGGAAGATGAATGAAGAATTAAAAAGGGAAACTGTTAGTTCCAAAGACAACCGTCTGCTAGTTCAAAGCTACCTTCAGAAACAATACAACAAACATTTGACATTCAAAAAGCAGCTTCAAATAGTTCCCAAGTCTAATGAGAGCGATTTGGATACTTTCTTTTGATGTATTCCAGAACGAGGCTCGTGCAATGAACTGGCCGTGCTAACAATGGGCGGCTTAATTACATACTGCACAGATTTGTACAGAAGCATTACCATTTGATCTGTATATAAATTATGAGACTAGGAGAATGCCTTTGAAAAATATATTTTATTGCCAGTGAGTTACCAGCGCATATTTCGTAGCAAACAACGGAAATATTTTTCACATAAGAACTGAAGCCATCAATGTGTTTCCACATTTTACGCTTGGGAAAGACGAAGGAATCCCGGAGCTGAGCTACTTGGTCAGAAGTTATGTGCTTCTGTTAGACGAGAAGTTCACCAACCCTCTGCCAGCTGGGTGGTGGTTGGCGCTGGGGATAATGTAAGGGGCTGGGCATAGTGTGAGGGGGATGGGGATAATGTGAGGGGAAAGGTGCACGCCGAGGGCACGGCGCCGAAGTCAAAAGTAACTTTCTAGGCTATACCTCCCAGGACATGTTGCCTTTCACTTGCTGTCCCTGTTCACCTTGCAGTAAATAGGTACCTGGGAGTTAGCCTACTGTTGTGGTTCGCATCCTTTAAACGAGATTAACCTAAGTTGCCCTAAATGCTCTGCATAACATCACTGGCATACTATATATTAATATAGAATGCTAGTGATGTCAGCTAGTTCTGTATCAGTTGTATGATGTACTTATAGAAATAAATATTATTATTATTATTATTATTATTATTATTATTATTATTATTATTATTATTATTATTATTATTATTATACCTTCAGGAGGAAGCCTCCAAGATGGACTCTTGAGATATATATAGACCGCAGAGGGGGCCTCATAGACATTCCTTCTAACGAAAGCCTCCCAGACATTGCAATTGGATATACACCTCCCTGACAACACTTCCTAGGCATGTTACAATCCTACAGTCTTGTCATACAATTTTGTCATACACAGATGACAATAAAGAAATGAGTGTTGCCGAAATTCATCAATATTCAGATTGACGATCCAAATGTGTTTTTTTCGGGAATAATTCTCCAAACGTAGCTTGTATCTTCACAATTTCTTTTATAGCCCTATTTCAAGTTGATGTTCAAGAACCAATTGATAGCATGCCCGTGTAATTTACCTCAATTCCAGACTCGTGACTCTGCATAGTCATCAGAAATTGTAAGAAGAAACTATTTCGTGCCATTAGTTACCTATGAAGAAGATAACCGGACATTGATGTCGTCCAACAATCATCAAAAAATCTCCAGCATTGCCCCACTCCACAAAGGTGACAGTATAGAAATCGTGAAAAAGTAAAGACCATTAGCACTAATGTAACGCATTATTAAAATCTTTGAACGGGTCCTAAGAATCAAGATTTCTAAGGATAAGGAGTCACAACACTTGCACATCAATAAATAACAAAAAGGCACAATACTATGACTGGATCAATACATAAATAGCCCGTACATAGGAGGGAGAGCTTACGACGACGTTTCGGTCCGACTTGGAGCATTTACAAAGTCACACTAACAAAAAGGAGAGAAGGAGGGAGTATATATAAGCCAGCAGACAGAGACGGAACAAGAGAAGTAGTACAAAAGGAAGGAGAGAGGTACTGGTAGAGGTGGTGGTAGTAGTAGTAGTAGTAGTAGTAGTAGTAGTAGTAGTAGTAGTAGTAGTAGTAGTAGTAGTAGCAGTAGTAGTAGAGTCAGTGAAAGACTAAGAAAGAGCAGCACTGCAAAGGAGCTAGGGTTCTACAATAGGTAGGGAAGGGAAATAATAATGGACCAAACACCCAAGGAAGAAGAAAGAAACCCCAAAGGAGCAAGAGGAAAGAGGAAAGGGGAAGAGGGAGAAGGGGAAAAAGGAATCAGGTTAAGTCATGGGTGTTCTGAAGTTTGGAGCATTTTACAATGTAATGGGTAAGGAAGGCATCTACAGAAACGAAGCCAGGACTAAGATTCATACAAGGAAAGTTGTGTATAAGGGAGGATTCAACCAGACGGCGACTGTGAAAGTTAGAAGTAGGGAAGACAGTTTTAGCAGAAGACCAGTCAATAGGATGACTGTGATTTCTGACATGACAGAAAAGGGCATTGTTGGTGTTGGCAAGCCTAACACTACTTTTGTGCTCCCTGAGTGTGTCAGAAAGAGAACGGCCAGTTTCTCCGAAGTATTGAAGAGGACAAGGGGAACAGGAAATAGAGTAGACACCAGGAGCATATATAGAGGGAGAAGAGGTATGAACTAGATTGGTGCGAAGAATGTTAGTCTGGCGGAAAGTAAGCTTGATGTGTAAGGAACGGAGAGTTGTTGAGATCAGGAAGACCGGAAATGTAGGGAAGGCAGAGGATAGAAGAGTTCTCAGGAGTACAGAGTTTGGGAGAGAAGAAAGTCCGTTTAGCACGTGAGAAGGCAGTCTATGAAATGGGAAGGGTAGCCAAGACGGAAAAATGAATTACGAAGAGTGGATATTTCTGATTCAAGAAACTGAGGATCAGAAATGCGGAGAGCACGGAGAAAGAGGGACATAAGAACACTTTTCTTGACAGGGGAAGCATGATAAGAAAAGTAGTAAATGTACATCCCACTGTACATAGGTTTGCCGTAAACGGAAAGGGCAAAACCTGTATCTGAACGGTGGACATGAACATCAAGGAAAGGAAGCAAGGAATTAGATTCCCATTCAGCTTTAAACTTAATGGAAGGGGCAAGATTATTAAGGGCATCAAGAAATGGTTGGAAGAGACTAGAGTCATGAGGCCACAGAGAAAAGAGTGAAGGTCGCACATCAATAGCAGGAAGAAAAACAGTCTCGAAGTATTCCATAAAAGGATTAGCAAGAACAGGAGATAGAGGAGAGCCCATACCTGGAGAGGGTTTCGGCGGTCAACGCCCCTGAGGCCCGGTCTGTGACCGGGTCTGTGACCGGGCCTCGTAGTGGATCAGGACCTGATTAATCAGGCTGTTACTGTTAGCAGCATGTAGACCAACGTACAAACCACAGCCCGGCTAGTCAAGTATTGACTTTAGGTGCCTGTCCAGTGCCTTCTTGAAGACACTAGACAATTATCATACATAGTGTAAACACAGACGTGAATGATTGTCTGCAGGCAAGAAATAAAGCAGCAGCAGCAGCAGCAGTCAACACAGCTGACATCTTGTTATGGTGTATAGCGACACCGAAGGTTTGAGAATTTTTACCTTGGAAGGAAAAGGAATATGAGTCCACACAAAGGCAGATAAGATCAAGAAAGACATCATCCTAGGCTAGACTATTACTACATAGTCTTGGGTGCTCTGGAAGATAACCTAAATACTGATATATAGTGATTTTGCAAAAGGCTTCGAGGAAGGCGACTCTGATGTGATAGTGCACAAAATACATTAAAAAAGAATAAATGGAAAAGTTTTGTCAGATTGACATTTAACTTCTTAATTAAAACAACCAGAGTACACAATATATAACTTACACGTAGGATACTGAGAGTAGTACTGAACAGACTGAAGTCGAAGACCGTCACAGTGAAAAGCTCGGTTCCTCAAAGCACAGTAGTCGCCGCACTTCTGTTTTATATTCTTATATATGACATAGACAAATATATAAATCTTAGCACCGTATCAGTCTTAGCTGATGATACCAGAATTTCTATAAGCGAGACGATCATCGAGGACACAGCGAATTCTTAAGGAGATATAAATCATGTCTACCAGTGTGTTACAGACAACAATATGATGCTTAATGAAGTCAAATTTCATTTCCTCTGATGTGGAAAATAATAAAAGAAATGAAGACTGAAACGGAGTACAAAAAAAAACTCGAATTATTCAATAGACCGAGAGTTAAATATGCGAGACTTGGGACTGATATTATCAGAGAATTTTTGGAAGGGGGGAGGGGAAGTAAGATTGTTCAAAATGAACCCGATGGTGCTGAAATACAAAGGTGTATTAGAATTAACAACAAGGCTTTCACATTACAAGTAGAGCT
>NC_069401.1:100331843-100337612 GCF_026875155.1 Cherax quadricarinatus | reverse complement strand
CTGTGGCCTCATGACTCTAGTCTCTCCAACCATTTCTTGATGCCCTTAATAATCTTGCCCCTTCCATTAAGTTTAAAGCTGAATGGGAATCTAATTCCTTGCTTCCTTTCCTTGATGTTCATGTCCACCGTTCAGATACAGGTTTTGCCCTTTCCGTTTACGGCAAACCTATGTACAGTGGGATGTACATTTACTACTTTTCTATCATGCTTCCCCTGTCAAGAAAAGTGTTCTTATGTCCCTCTTTCTCCGTGCTCTCCGTATTTCTGATCCTCAGTTTCTTGAATCAGAAATATCCACTCTTCGTAATTCATTTTTCCGTCTTGGCTACCCTTCCCATTTCATAGACTGCCTTCTCACGTGCTAAACGGACTTTCTTCTCTCCCAAACTCTGTACTCCTGAGAACTCTTCTATCCTCTGCCTTCCCTACATTTCCGGTCTTCCTGATCTCAACAACTCTCCGTTCCTTACACATCAAGCTTACTTTCCGCCAGACTAACATTCTTCGCACCAATCTAGTTCATACCTCTTCTCCCTCTATATATGCTCCTGGTGTCTACTCTATTTCCTGTTCCCCTTGTCCTCTTCAATACTTTGGAGAAACTGGCCGTTCTCTTTCTGACACACTCAGGGAGCACAAAAGTAGTGTTAGGCTTGTCAACACCAACAATGCTCTTTTCTGTCATGTCAGAAATCACAAGTCATCCTATTGACTGGTCTTCTGCTAAAACTGTCTTCCCTACTTCTAACTTTCACAGTCGCCGTCTGGTTGAATCCTTCCTTATACACAACTTTCCTTGTATGAATCTTAGTCTTGGCTTCGTTTCTGTAGATGCCTTCCTTACCCATTACATTGTAAAATGCTCCAAACTTCAGAACACCCATGACTTAACCTGATTCCTTTTTCCCCTTCTCCCTCTTCCCCTTTCCTCTTTCCTCTTGCTCCTTTGGGGTTTCTTTCTTCTTCCTTGGGTGTTTGGTCCATTATTATTTCCCTTCCCTACCTATTGTAGAACCCTAGCTCCTTTGCAGTGCTGCTCTTTCTTAATCTTTCACTGACTCTACTACTACTACTGCTATTACTACTACTGCTACTACTACTGCTACTACTACTACTACTACTACTACTACTACTACTACTACTACTACCACCACCACCTCTACCAGTACCTCTCTCCTTCCTTTCATACTACTTCTCTTGTTCCGTCTCTGTCTGCTGGCTTATATATACTCCCTCCTTCTCTCCTTTTCGTTAGTGTGACTTTGTAAATGCTCCAAGTCGGACCGAAACGTCGTCGTAAGCTCTCCCTCCTACGTACGGGCTATTTATGTATTGATCCAGTCATAGTATTGTGCCTTTTTGTTATTTATTGATGTGCAAGTGTTGTGACTCCTTATCCTTAGAAATCTTGATTCTTAGGACCCGTTCAAAGATTTTAATAATGCGTTACATTAGTGCTAATGGTCTTTACTTTTTCACGATTTCTATACTGTCACCTTTGTGGAGTGGGGCAATGCTGGAGATTTTTTGATGATTGTTGGACGACATCAATATCCGGTTATCTTCTTCATAGGCAACTAATGGCACGAAATAGTTTCTTCTTGCAATTTCTGATGACTATGCAGAGTCACGAGTCTGGAATTGAGGTAAATTACACGGGCATGCTATCAATTGGTTCTTGAACATCAACTTGAAATAGGGCTATAAAAGAAATTGTGAAGATACAAGCTACGTTTGGAGAATTTGTAACATGCCTAGGAAGTGTTGTCAGGGAGGTGTATATCCAATTGCAATGTCTGGGAGGCTTTCGTTAGAAGGAATGTCTATGAGGCCCCCTCTGCGGTCTATATATATCTCAAGAGTCCAACTTGGAGGCTTCCTTCTGAAGGTATAATAATAATAATAATAATAATAATAATAATAATAATAATAATAATATTTATTTCTATAAGAACATCATACAACTGATACAGAACTAGCTGACATCACTAGCATTCTATATTAATATATAGTATGCCAGTGATGTTATGCGGAGCATTTAGGGCAACTTGGGTTAATCTCGTTTAAAGGATGCGAACCACAACAGTCGGCTAACTCCCAGGTACCTATTTACTGCAAGGTGAACAGGGACAGCAAGTGAAAGGCAACATGTCCTGGGAGGTATAGCCTAGAAAGTTACTTTTGACTTCGGCGCCGTGCCCTCGGCGTGCACCTTTCCCCTCACATTATCCCCATCCCCCTCACACTATGCCCAGCCCCTTACATTATCCCCAGCGCCAACCACCACCCAGCTGGCAGAGAGTTGGTGAACTTCTCGTCTAACAGAAGCACATAACTTCTGACCAAGTAGCTCAGCTCCGGGATTCCTTCGTCTTTCCCAAGCGTAAAATGTGGAAACACATTGATGGCTTCAGTTCTAATGTGAAAAATATTTCCGTTGTTTGCTACGAAATATGCGCTGGTAACTCACTGGCAATAAAATATATTTTTCAAAGGCATTCTCCCAGTCTCATAATTTATATACAGATCAAATGGTAATGCTTCTGTACAAATCTGTGCAGTATGTAATTAAGCCGCCCATTGTTAGCACGGCCAGTTCATTGCACGAGCCTCGTTCTGGAATACATCAAAAGAAAGTATCCAAATCGCTCTCATTAGACTTGGGAACTATTTGAAGCTGCTTTTTGAATGTCAAATGTTTGTTGTATTGTTTCTGAAGGTAGCTTTGAACTAGCAGACGGTTGTCTTTGGAACTAACAGTTTCCCTTTTTAATTCTTCTTCATTCATCTTCCTCTGTGCTCCTACGAGCTATCATTGTAACTTAACAAGATGTTCCATCCTATCAAACTGCTCATTTGTCTTAAAATAGAAGGCATACGTGGGATGGGAATTTGAATTAGACTTTCTTTCTAGAAGTTATGTATGGTGACTAGTTCAGATATTCCTTGAGACTCTAGATCACTTCTAGAAAAAGAATATACAGTAGTAGACGTTGGAAGAGTATGAATCTGAGTCATACAGTCTGCTAGGCTGTGTTAGTATCTTTACCAGGTGAGAAAAGTATACCTGGAGGATATACCTGGAGGGTGTTCCGGGGGTCAACGCCCCCGAGGCCGGTCCATGACCAGTCCTCGCGTGAGTGAAAAAAACTACAACTGTCATAGCTCAATCATTTCTATCATTATTAACACACAGCTGATTCATGCCGTTCTCCTCAGAACCTGACGTGATGATTCAGAAAGTTCTGCTCACGATGGAAATAAAATATTACAAATTAATGCTCTGACTATCTCTTCTGTGCACTTTTAAAATATTCATCTCTTTGAGAATAAGAATATCATTTGTCTTTTACCTTTTGTGACATAAGAAATTACGATTATGCTCTGGTGCGTAATTATTGGATGTTATATTCCGAATAAAGATTTAAATTTGCAAGTTAGATTATTCCTTATTAATTATATTGTAATAAAGTTGTAGTTATTAACCCCTAAAGGGAAAGGGTTTCCCTTGATGCTGGTGAGGGGCTCTGATCTAGGGAACTGGATCTGTGCTCCAGTTCCCTGAATTAAGCCTGAATACTTTCCATCCCCCCCCCAAGCACTGTATAATCTTATGGGTTTAGTGCTTCCCCCTTGATTATGATTATGATGTAGCTTATTAAGAATATCTCCAGTTCCTTGAATCAAGAGAACCGGACAGGTAACACACATTAACCATGTATGGTGTATGACACCGTGCTCAAGTTCCTTGAATCAAGAGAATACTTGATGTGTCTAGCTATAGTCAACACGTCCCGTGGTTCAGTTGGTAACTCACTCGGCTCACACACTGAGTGTCCATGGTTCGAGCCCCGGTACGGGTGGAAACGTTGGGCATATTTCCTTACATCTACCGTCCCTAGTCACTTAGCAGTAAGTAGGTACCTGGGTGTTAGTCGGCTATTGTGAGTGGCATCCAGAGGGGAAAGGGGTAGTATACCTCAGATAGAGCTGGGCTCTGAGATGAACTGAGGCTGGATAACAGTTCTTAGCCGGCAAAATTAATTTATGCAAGAAAAAATGAGTAATTCAAATTTAATGTCTTAGGAAAAAATCTCCAACAACTCGTACCAGATACCTCCTGCACGAGCCTCCAGTGTTACAACACCATAACTGTATCATAATTATCTACAAGAGAATAATAGGATATCAATATCAGGATAATGAAATCCTTCAGTATTTATCCTGCAACTCGTCAGAGCAAGGCCAATTATCCAACAACAAGCGCTTTTAAGTAGAGTTTTCACAGCAGGATTATAACTCAGAGTACAAACACTATTTACTAAAACCCTGAGAGCTTCCATAATCTAAATAATGATGCCTAAAAATATATATATAATATTTTATATATATATTTTTATATATATATATATATATATATATATTTTATATATATAATACTATATATATATGTATATTTATTTAATAAATGTATGGAAGAGGGTAAGGTACCTAGGGATTGGCAGAGAGCATGCAAGTTTCCTTTGTAAAAAGGAAAAGGGGGATAAAGAGAGTGCAAAAATTATAGGGGTATAAGTCTGTTGAGTGTACCTGATAAGGTGTATGGTAGAGTTATAATTGAAAGAATTAAGAGTAAGACGGAGAATAGGATAGCAGATGAACAAGGAGGCTTTAGGAAAGGTAGGGGTGTGTGGACCAGGTGTTTACAGTGAAACAATAAGTGAACAGTTTTTAGATAAGGCTAAAGAGGTCTTTGTGGCATTTATGGATTTGGAAAAGGCGTATGACAGGGTGGATAGGGGGCAATGTGGCAGATGTTGCAAGTGCCATGGTGTAGGAGGTAGGTTACTGAAAGCAGTGAAGAGTTTTTACGAGGATAGTGAGGCTCAAGTTAGAGTATGTAGGAAAGAGGGAAATTTTTTCCCAGTAAAGGTAGGCCTTAGACAAGGATGTGGATGTCACCGGGGTTGTTTAATATATTATAGAAAGGGGTTTTTTTAAGAGAAGTAAATGCGAGGGTCTTGGCAAGAGGCGTGGAGTTAAAAGATAAAGAATCACACACAAAATGGGAGTTGTCACAGCTGCTCTTTGCTGATGACACTGTGCTCTTGGGGGATTCTGAAGAGAAGTTGCAGAAGATTGGTGGATGAATTTGTAGGGTGTGCAAAAAAAGAAAATTAAAGGTGAATACAGGAAAAAGTAAGGTTATGAGGATAACAAAAAGATTAGGTGAAAGAAAGATTGAATATCAGATTGGAGGGAGAGAGTATGGAGGAGGTGAACGTATTCAGATATTTGGGAGTGGACGTGTCAGCGGATGGGTCTATGAAAGATGAGGGGGAATCATAGAATTGATGAGGGAAAAAGAGTGAGTGGTTTCACTTAGGAGTCTGTGGAGACAAAGAACTTTTTCCTTGGAGGCAAAGAGGGGGAAAGTATGAGAGTATAGTTTTACCAACGCTCTTATATGGGTGAGAAGCGTGGGTGATGAATGTTGCAGCGAGGAGAAGGCTGGAGGAGTGGAGATGTCATGTTTTGAGGGGAATGTGTGGTGTGAATATAATGCAGAGAATTCGTAGTTTGGAAGTTAGGAGGAGGTGCGGGATTACCAAAACTGTTGTCCAGAGGGCTGAGGAAGGGGTTTTTGAGGTGGTTCGGACATGTGGAGAGAATGGAGCGAAACAGAATGACTTCAAGAGTGTATCAGTCTGTAGTGGAAGGGAAAGGGGGGGTAGGGGTCGGGCCCAGGAAGGTTGGAGGGAGGGGG
>NC_069401.1:100294343-100329343 GCF_026875155.1 Cherax quadricarinatus | reverse complement strand
AAATATAATATAAGGGCAATGTGTGGGTGTAAATATTGTGCAGAAAATTCGGAGTGTGGAATTAGGAGAAGGTGTGGAGTTATTAAAAAGCATTAGTCAGAGGGCAGAAGAGGGGTTGTTGAGGTGGTTTGGTCATTTAGAGAGAATGGATCAGAGTAGAATGACATGGAAAGGATATAAATCTATAGGGGAAGGAAAGAGGGGTAGGGGTGTCCTCGAAAGGGTTGGAAAGAGGGGGTAAAGGAGGTTTTGTGGGCGAGGGGCTTTGGACTTCCAGCAAGCGTGCATGAGCGTGTTTAGATAGGGGTGAATGGAGACGAATGATACTTGGGACCTGACGTCTGTTGGAGTGTGAGCAGGGGAATATTTAGTGAAGGGATTCAGGGAAACCGGTTATTTTCTTATAGTCGGACTTGAGTCCTGGAAATGGGAAGTACAATGCCTGCACTTTAAAGGAGGGGTTTGGGATTTGGGAGTTTGGAGGGATATGTTGTGTATCTTTATACGTATATGCTTTTAAACTGTTGTATTTTTGCACACCTCTGCAAAAGCAGTGATAATGTGTGAGTGTGTGAAAGTGTTGAATGATGATGAAAGTATTTTCTTTTTGGGGATTTTCTTTTTTTTTTGGGTCACCCTGCCTCGGTGGGAGACGACCGACTTGTTTAAAAAAAAAAATTAAATAATATAATATATATATATATATATATATAAATATATAATTATATATAATATTATATATTATATATAATATATATTATATATCATTACCAAATGGGCAGCCAGAACCGACCCCACGAACTTGTACCACCTCCAGAGACGGGACAATGCAAGCAACACCTTACCCTACACCAGACCTCAAAACCAAGCAACACCGTAGCTATGTGTTTCCCTTGGTCCGAGGACATCGTGGCAGTGTATCTCAAGGTTTAAATTTTTCAGCCTCATATGTTCTGTCTCTGGAGGGGGTAAAAAGGTTCGTGGGGTCGAGTCCGGGCCTCCCCGCATTTGGTAAATGTTTTAAAAAATACTTTTTTCGGATTTCTTGTATATTATATATAATATATATATTTTAAATATATATATATATATAATATATAATATAATATATATATATATATATCATGGTGTGTGGTGTGTGTGTGTTGTGTGTGTGTGTGTGTGTGTGTGTTGTGAAAATCAGAACTGAACGAGGGTCACTCGACCCGTCCATAAACGAGAGTCTGGTTCTCTCCCTCTATTTTAACCCAGTCTTCTAATAGGAAGGATTCTGGGTAATACTGTACACATTCGTCAGAGAACCAACTGTCACCCAAGTGACTCCTTCCCTCGGCCCAAAGACCCGTTTAAAATAAGCAGATATATAAAAAAAAAATTTTGTTTTATTTTTTACTGCCTTACGTAAGTGAAATTTTTAAGAATGATATACCAGGACATTTAATATATCTTGGAAAGAATGTAAAAAAATGTGTAAAAATTTATATGTTTTGGGACACAGCTTTTGTATATTTAAATCCGTCCCCCTTCTTTTTTTCATATCCAAATTTTTTTTTAAATCATTTCTTTCTATGTTCCTTCTTCTTTACCTTCTCCCTCTTCTCTGCCCCCTCGTCTTTCACACATTTTCTTAATTTTGTTATGCTAAAAAAAATTTCAGGATTTCTCCCCTTTTATTCCTTTCTTCCCCATTTCACCTGTTCTTTTTTTTATTGCTTCACCCTAGTTTTCTACTTTGTCCTCTACTTTTCCGACTCTTTTTTCCCACTTTTTTCACCCCGTTTTTTCTCTTTTTATTCTCTCCCTCTATTCCTTTCCCCCAACTTCTGCTTTATCTCCCCCTTCATCTTTTTCACCCCCCTTTTCCTTGTTCTCCTTTTAAAAAAGATAAACCGAAAGACTTCTTTATATAACAAAAAGATAAAAGAATTTTAAGGAATGACTCTGGGATCAAGAACGGAACTATCCTTTTGGGTGTCTCTTATTTCTTGGAAAAAGAATAAAAACAAAGGACAATACCGTGACTGAAACAACACACAAATCCCCAAATTTTATGAGGGCGTTTGGGTTTCGACTAATCAACGAATTGAACTGAAAATTCGCATAAAGATTCTTTCTAAGTCCCGGTTATTTGTTACGATGCAGGGGGGAGGGGGGCCCCACCAGGGGTCCCCCGGGGGTCGCCAGGGGTCCTGCCCCCATCTATCATAGTTCCACCCTTCTGACAGGAGTTTCACGCCCCTCCAATGGGGGAAAAGCTGGGTTGGAGTGGACGCAGTTTCCGGGGGTGGGATGCGCGGGGGAAAATGCATGTGGCTCATTGGGGGGTGACAAGTTTAGCTCTCTGAGGTTAAAAGTCACCTCCCAGATTACACCTCCCTGAAATACGCCCCCCGGGTAAAGCCCCACAACTATCCTCCCAAAGATCACCCCCGACGACACTCTTAGGAAAATTCCCCCGGACGAAAAGTAAGCCTGAAGGCATTCCCGAACCCACTTACTGGTAATTATCTTTCCTGCAATAAAAACCACTTCTGACCAAATTTAAAAAATTTAAAAAAAACTTAAAAGCTCTGTTAAAATTAAAAAGGAAAAACTTTTCCCGGATAATACTGTCTAACGCCCCTTTTAAAGGTATAACGTTTTAAAATGGATTATCTTCTGCACTCATATGATAGGACGTTTAAAAAATTTTTTATGATGGCCGCCGTCTTCCACCGTACTGCCAGGGGCAAAACATTTAAAAAAGGTGTCGTTTCACACTAAGAACGGGTGGGGTTTTTAAAAACATAGCGAGGGGGGCGTAAAACTCCAGGTATGCGTAAGCCACTGGCTCATCGAATGGTTTTAAAATCCACTCGTTGCGTGGTTATAATCTTTTTATTACGATTCCGTGATTCGTTTCATAAAATCGAACACAGACGGGTTTTACCTCCCCAGAATTTTGTGTTTGCCAACCTGTGGGCGGAGTGTAAAATCATAAAAAAATCCTTCCTCACGATATCCTCTTTAAATTTCCAAATAACTCAACCCTAACAGATTTACCAAAAATTCCTCCAGCCTGAGGGGGGAAAGAGAAAGAGAGAGAGAGAGAGGAGAGAGAGAAGAGGAGAGAAAGAGAGAGAGAGAGAGAGAGAGAGAGACAGAGAAAAGAGAGAGAGAGAGAGAGAGAGAATAAATCTCAGGAAGTATGCTCTTACTAAAAAAAATTTCCAGAATTTAATTTTTTGGGGATATGTGAAGTACATTTACATTTTAAGCAATTTAAAAAAATCTCTAATAGGGAATTAATATTTTTTCGAAAGAATGATGGAAATAATATGTTACAACAGTTCTGATTATTATTGTCTTCCTGGCGCCTTATTTTCTTTGTTGTTCTCCTACCTGTCTTTCTCATCTTTCTTCTATCTCCCCATCCTTCTCTCTATCCTTCTCTTCCTCTTTTCCTGTCTTTATATTGTCCTTCATCTTGTACACACACACACACACACATATATATATATAAATATATATATATATATATATATATATATATATATATATATATATATATATATAATATATATAATATATATATAACAACAACTGTGAAAGAATAGAGAAATTCCAAGCGATTTCGTGACTACTCACATTATCAAGGAACAATAAAAGTAATGCATCAGAGGAAGGCACATAAAGGGTCTAGCCCACACCTCACTATCACATCCCACAACAAAGCAACACCTGACGCACGACTCACAAGAAAGAGAACACTGCAGCAGGCCCACTGGCCCAACTAGACAGGTCCTTCACACAGCCCACAAACTATTCTACCAAAGAATTAAGGATTTTAAAATTTATTATTTGTCGAATGTATTACTGAATTCTTCCCAAATTCTATTAATAGTAAATGGATCTAATTTCTATAAACCAAAGGAAATTTTCATATTATTGTCATAACTGCTTTTTATGAAATAAGATTCAATTATATTCCTGTCGACTATGGACTTGCTTGATACTACTTTCTCAACTTTTTGAAAATCAATTGGATGGTTAAAATCTCTTACATGAATAAATAGAGCATTGGAATCTTGTCCAGCCCTAATGCTATATTTATGTTGTTTTAATCTAAGTTCGAGACTTTTGCCAGTTTGACCGTAATAAACTTCATCGCAAATTTTACAAGGAATCTTATAGACACATCCGTCAGCATTTTGGGGGGAATTCTTTATCAAAAGTTTTTTTAGTGTATCAAGATTTTTGAATACAACTTTAATATTAAAAGTCTTAAGAAGAGAAGGCATATCAACCAAGTTTTCATGGTAAGGGAGAACCAACATATTTTTAGTTGAATAAGGCTGGTTGTCCCTTTTTGGATTGTAAAAAGTATTTCTAGCAACTTTAAAAGATTTATCAATTACATTTCTTGGGTATTTTAAATCATTACCTATTTCATAAACTTTGGATATTTCCTCATCTATGAACTCAGGACTACAAATTCGTAAAGCTCTCAAAAACATTGATGAGAAAACAGACAGTTTAACTTTATCTTGATGCGAGGAATAATAGTGGACATAGGAACAGTTATTTGAAGGTTTTCTGTAAATTTTAAATTTGAATTCATTATTACCCTTAATAATTAAAACATCTAGAAAAGGCAATGAGTTATTTTCTTCAAACTCAACAGCAAAGTTCATAGAATGGGATAAGCTATTTAATTTACCAAGGAAATGGTGTATATCTACATTCTTGATAATGTGAGTAGTCACGAAAGCGCTTGGAATTTCTCTATTCTTTCAGAGTGGTTGTTTTGCATATTCTGAAATCACCTGTTTACTGTGATCTTATTGCATATATATATATATATATATTATATATATATATATATATATATATATATATATATATATATATATATATATTATATATATATATATATATATATATATATATATATATATATATATATCTTGGGAGATTCTGAAGAGAAGTTGCAGAGATTGGTGGATGAATTTGGTTAGGGTGTGCAAAAGAAGAAATTAAAGGTGAATACAGGAAAGAGTAAGGTTATGAGGATAACAAAAAGATTAGGTGAAAGAAAGATTGAATATCAGATTGGAGGGAGAGAGTATGGAGGAGGTGAACGTATTCAGATATTTGGGAGGGGACGTGTCAGCGGATGGGTCTATGAAAGATGAGGTGAATCATAGAATTGATGGGGGAAAAAGAGTGAGTGGTGCACTTAGGAGTCTGTGGAGACAAAGAACTTTGTCCTTGGAGGCAAAGAGGGGAATGTATGAGAGTATAGTTTTACCAACGCTCTTATATGGGTGTGAAGCGTGGGTGATGAATGTTGCAGCGAGGAGAAGGCTGGAGGCAGTGGAGATGTCATGTCTGAGGGCAATGTGTGGTGTGAATATAATGCAGAGAATTCGTAGTTTGGAAGTTAGGAGGAGGTGCGGGATTACCAAAACTGTTGTCCAGAGGGCTGAGGAAGGGTTGTTGAGGTGGTTCGGACATGTAGAGAGAATGGAGCGAAACAGAATGACTTCAAGAGTGTATCAGTCTGTAGTGGAAGGAAGGCGGGGTAGGGGTCGGCCTAGGAAGGGTTGGAGGGAGGGGTAAAGGAGGTTTTGTGTGCGAGGGGCTTGGATTTCCCAGCAGGCATGCGTGAGCGTGTTTGATAGAGTGAATGGAGACAAATGGTTTTAATACTTGACGTGCTGTTGGAGGTGAGCAAAGTAACATTTATGAAGGGATTCAGGGAAACCGGCAGGCCGGACTTGAGTCCTGGAGATGGGAAGTACAGTGCCTGCACTCTGAAGGAGGGGTGTTAATGTTGCAGTTTAAAAACTGTAGTGTAAAGCACCCTTCTGGCAAGACAGTGATGGAGTGAATGATGGTGAAAGTTTTTCTTTTTCGGGCCACCCTGCCTTGGTGGGAATCGGCTGGTGTGATAATAATAATAAAATATGCAATAATTTCCCAAAACTCATTCTGAACCTATACTTTACTGTGTTTGTTCATTATTAAATTATTGTAACTTTTCTGAAGTATATTTAGTTGGAGTAGGCTAAATTAAATTGCGCTTGTTATAATAAGGTTAGATACGTTTTCTAATGTTCTTTTGGTACAAAATTGTTAATTTTTACGTAAGCATAAAAGAAAAAATATATCTTTAATTGCATAATAAAAATTTTAGAAAGGACTTAATTTTAAATGAGATCTTGCCAATTGAGCAGTTTTACCTATTCAGCACTTATATATATATATATATATATATATATATATATATATATATATATATATATATATATATATATATATATATATATATATATATATATATATATATATATATATGTAATATGTCACTGGAAAACAAAAAACTATTCCACAGTTCATTAACCAGAGAATGAAGTCTTGTCACTCACATGGCAGTGAAAATACGTGGGAACATTACCAGCCATAAGGATGACGCAGCAGCTAACATTCCTGACAGTCTCTACATGTTTTGAGAAGGTTCAGAGGACGAAGCTCCTTAACGACGTCAGTGAAGTTGTGTATATCTAGGATAATGAGGCAGCTGTGCAGTCTGGGGTACTAAATAAGGATGGGACGATACCAATTTTTTTTTGGCCGGTACCGATAATCTTCAGCCGATACCAATTCCATTACAATTTTTTTTTTAATTATAAAATGAAAATGACTATGTTCAATATATGAGGGAATCTTATATTGCATATTGCATAATACAGGAAAGTTAATATTAACTGACTTTATTTTTCTGAGATGTTATTACTCATTACTTGGTATGTTGTGTTAGTTACTGTTTGATAAAGTGGCGTGTTAATAGTGTTAGTGTGTGTGTGCGTGTGTACTCACCTAGTTGTACTCACCTAGTTGTACTCACCTAGTTGTACTCACCTAGTTGAGGTTGCAGGGGTCGAGTCCAAGCTCCTGGCCCCGCCTCTTCACTGGTCGCTACTAGGTCACTCTCCCTGAACCGTAAGCTTTATCATACCTCTACTTAAAGCTATGTATGGATCCTGCATCCACTACATCGCTTCCCAAACTATTCCACTTCCTGACTACTCTGTGGCTGAAGAAATACTTCCTAACATCCCTGTGATTCATCTGCGTCTTCAACTTCCAACTGTGTCCCCTGGGTGCTGTGTCCCATCTCTGGAACATCCTGTCTTTGTTCACCTTGTCAATTCCTCTCAGTATTTTGTATGTCGTTATCATGTCCCCCCTATCTCTCCTGTCCTCCAGTGTTGTCAGGTTGATTTCCCTTAACCTCTCCTCGTAGGACATACCTCTTAGCTCTGGGACTAGTCTGGTTGCAAACCTATGCACTTTCTCTAGTTTCTTTACGTGCTTGGCTAGGTGTGGGTTCCAATCTGGTGCCGCATACTCCAATATGGACCTAACGTACACGGTGTACAGGGTCCTGAACGATTCCTTATTAAGATGTCGGAATGCTGTTCTGAGGTTTGCTAGGCGCCCATATGCTGCAGCAGTTATTTGGTTGATGTGCGCTTCAGGAGATGTGCCTGGTGTTATACTCACCCCAAGATCTTTTTCCTTGAGTGAGGTTTGTAGTCTCTGACCCCCTAGACTGTATTCCGTCTGCGGTCTTCTTTGCCCTTCCCCAATCTTCATGACTTTGCACTTTATGGGGTTGAACTCCAGGAGCCAATTGCTGGACCAGGTCTGCAGCCTGTCCAGATCCCTTTGTAGTTCTGCCTGGTCTTCGATCGAGTGAATTCTTCTCATCAACTTCACGTCATCTGCAAACAGGGACACCTCAGAGTCTATTCCTTCCTCCATGTCGTTCACAAATACCAGAAACAGCACTGGCCCTAGGACTGACCCCTGTGGGACCCCGCTGGTCACAGGTGCCCACTCTGACACCTCGCCACGTACCATGACTCGCTGCTGTCTTCCTGACAAGTATTCCCTGATCCATTGTAGTGCCTTCCCTGTTATCCCTGCTTGGTCCTCCAGTTTTTGCACCAATCTCTTGTGTGGAACTGTGTCAAACGCCTTCTTGCAGTCCAAAAAAATGCAATCCACCCACCCCTCTCTCTCTTGTCTTACTGCTGTCACCATGTCATAGAACTCCAGTAGGTTTGTGACACAGGATTTCCCGTCCCTGAAACCATGTTGGCTGCTGTTGATGAGATCATTCCTTTCTAGGTGTTCCACTACTCTTCTCCTGATAATCTTCTCCATGATTTTGCATACTATACATGTCAGTGACACTGGTCTGTAGTTTAATTCTTCCTGTCTGTCTCCTTTTTTAAAGATTGGGACTACATTTGCTGTCTTCCATGCCTCAGGCAATCTCCCTGTTTCGATAGATGTATTGAATATTGTTGTTAGAGGTACACATAGTGCCTCTGCTCCCTCTCTCAGGACCCATGGGGAGATGTTATCTGGCCCCATTGCCTTTGAGGTATCTAGCTCACTCAGAAGCCTCTTCACTTCTTCCTCGGTTGTGTGCACTGTGTCCAGCACTTGGTGGTGTGCCCCACATCTCCGTCTTAGTGGAGCCCCTTCTGTCTCCTCTGTGAACACTTCTTTGAATCTCTTGTTGAGTTCCTCACATACTTCACGGTCATTTCTTGCTGTCTCTCCTCCTTCCTTCCTTAGCCTGATTAACTGGTCCTTGACTGTTGTTTTCCTCCTGATGTGGCTGTATAACAGTTTCGGGTCAGATTTGGCTTTTGCTGCTATGTCGTTTTCATATTGTCTTTGGGCCTCCCTTCTTATCTGTGCATATTCGTTTCTGGCTCTACCTCTGCTCTCCTTATTCTCATGGGTCCTTTGCCTTCTGTATTTCTTCCATTCCCTAGCACACTTGGTTTTTGCCTCCCTGCACCTTTGGGTGAACAATGGGCTCATCCTGGCTTTTTCATTATTCCTGTTACCTTTGATTACAAACCTCTCCTCAGCCTCCTTGCTTATTGTTGCTGCATATTCCATCATCTCATTAACTGGCTTCCCTGCCAGTTCTCTGTCCCACTGAGCCCCGTTCAGGAAGTTCCTCATTCCCGTGTAGTCCCCTTTCTTGTAGTTTGGCTTCATTCGTTTTGGCCTTCCTGCTTCTTCCTCCACTTGTAGCTCTACTGTGTATTCGAAGCTTAAAATCACATGATCGCTGGCCCCAAGGGGTCTTTCATATGTGATGTCCTCGATATCTGCACTACTCAAGGTGAATACTAAGTCCAGTCTTGCTGGTTCATCCTCTCCTCTCTAAACTTAGCCCTCCATGTATATTGGCCCCCATGCGGCTCCAAGTTCTACCAATCGATCTCCTAGTGGTTAAAGTCACCCATGTTCAGGAGCTTTGACCTGCATGCATGAGCTCTTCTGGCCACTGCAGCCAGTGTCAATCATCGCTCTATTGCTCTCATCATACTCTTGCCTTGGCCTCCTGCTGTTCTGTTGTGGGTTAAACATCACTGCTATTACCACCTTGGGACCTCCAGAATGAAGCGTTCCCGCTATGTAACCACGTTCTTCTCCGCTGTCTCCTCTCTCCAGCTCATCAAAATTCCATCGTTTTTTGATCAGCAATGCCACTCCTCCACCCCCCTGTTCCCTCTGTCTTTCCTCTGGATCTGGTATCCCATTGGAAAGATGGCATCTGTTATCATACCTGTTAGCTTGGTTTCTGTGAGAGCTATGATGTCTGGTGATGCCTCTTTGACTCTTTCATGCCACTCCTCCCACTTATTTGTTATTCCATCAGCGTTTGTGTACCATACCTTCAGTTTCCTTTCCAACACTGTGGTTTGGGGGGCCTGTGAGGGTGGGAGACCTGGTAGCATACTGTGGGATTCTATAGCTTGGTGTTGGGTGGAAGCTTTGGGTATGGATTGTAGTGTGTGTTGGGATGGAGTGATAGGTTGTGGGTTTCTGAGGATAGTTTTGTGTGTGCTTTGCCCTTGCTGCTCTGTTCTGCCCTGACTGACCTCTGCTGGTTCCATCCTTGTCTCCTTTCCTAGCTCTTTTCGCTTTTTTGTCCTCTCATTCAGCTGCTGTCATTCTGTTTTTGTTCTGTCTCTGTCTAGGAACACCCTCTTGTACTCTTCCGAGTATTTCAACCATGGTTTCTTTTGGAGGATCCTGTTCTGCACTGTTTCTGTCCTGAGAATCAGCTTGATTGGATGTTTTCTCCCCTTCGAGTACCCACCTATTCTCTGAAAATTTACAATCTCGTCCTTCTCTTCTTCACCTATTCCCTGTGTGTGTGTGTGTGTGTGTGTGTGTGTGTGTGTGTGTGTACTCACCTATTTGTACTCACCTATTTGTGGATGCAGGGGTCGATTCATAGCTCCTGGCCCCGCCTCTTCGCTGATTGCTACTAGGTCCTCTCTCTCCCTGCCCCATGAGCTCTATCATACCTCGCCTTAAAACTATGTATGGTTCCCGCCTCCACTACGTCACTTTCTAGGCTATTCCACGGCCTGACTACTCTATGACTGAAGAAATACTTCCTAACATCACTTTGATTCATCTGGGTCTTCAACTTCCAATTGTGACCTCTTGTGTCTGTGTCCCCTCTCTGGAACATCTCGTCTTTGTCCACCTTGTCTATTCCGTGCAGTATTTTATATGTCGTTATCATGTCTCCCCTGACCCTCCTGTCCTCCAGTGTCGTCAGGCCGATTTCTCTCAACCTTTCTTCGTAGGACAATCCCCGTAGCTCTGGGACTAGTCTTGTTGCAAACCTTTGCACTTTCTCTAATTTCTTGACGTGCTTGACTAGGTGTGGATTCCAAACTGGTGCTGCATACTCCAGTATGGGCCTGACATAAATGGTATACAGAGTCTTAAACGAATCCTTACTGAGGTATCGGAACGCTATCCGTAGGTTTGCCAGGCGCCCGTATGCTGCAGCAGTTATCTGATTGGTGTGCGCATCAGGAGATATGCTCGGTGTTATACTCACCCCCAGATCTTTTTCCTTGAGTGAGGTTTGCAGTCTTTGGCCATCTAAACTATATTGTGTCTGTGGTCTTCTTTGCCCTTCTCCAATCTTCATGACTTTGCATTTGGCAGGGTTAAATTCAAGGAGCCAGTTGCTGGACCAGGCTTGTAGCCTGTCCAACAACTGTATGTGTGTGTATGTATGTGAGTGTCTGAGTGTGTGTGTGTATGTGTGTATGTGTGTGTTTGTATGTGTGTGTGTGTGTGTGTGTGTGTGTGTGTGTGTGTGTGTGTGTGTGTGTGTGTGTGTGTGTGTGTGTGTGTGTGTGTGGAGGGGTCGAGTCATAGTTCCTGGCCCCTCCTCTTCACTGGCCGCTCCTACATCCACTCTCTTCTTGCTCCATCATCTTTATCGTACCTCTTCTTTAAGCTGTGTATGGTACCTGCCTCCACTACCTCACTTTCCAGACTGTTCCACTTCCTGACTACTCTGTGACTGAAAAAATACTTCCTAACATCCCTGTGGCTCATCTGAGTCTTTACCTTCCAGTTGTAAATCCTTGTTTCTCTATCCCATCTCTGGAACATCCTGCCTCTCTCCACTTTATCGAATATTCTCTGTGTTTTATATGTCGTTATCATGTCCTCCCTGTCCCTCCTGTCCTCCAGTGTCGTCAGGTCGAGTCCCTTAACCTCTCCTCGTACGACATGCCTCTTAGCTCTAGGGAATAGTTTCCTGACATGCTTGACCAGGTGTGGGTTTCAAACTGGAGCTGCATACCATAATATGGGCTTGACGTACACGGTGTACAGGGTCAGGTAAAACTCCTTACTGGGATTCCGGAATGATTGTTCTTAGGTTCGCCAGTCGCCCATATACTGCAACAGTTTTTAGGTTGATGTGCTCCTCAGGAGATGCGTTCGGTATTATACACACTCCAAGATCCTTTTCCTTGAGTTATGTTTGTAGTCTCTGGCCCTCTGGACTGTACTCTGTCTGCGGTCTTCTTTGCCTTCCCCGATCTTCATGACTTTGCACTTGGTGGGGTTGAACTCCAGGATCCAGTCTGTGAACCAAGCCTGCAGCCTGTCCAAGTCCTTTTGTAGTCCTGCCTGGTCCTCCTCCGACTGAATTCTCCTCATAAACGTCACATCATCTGCAAACAAGGACACTTCTGAGTCTGTTCCTTCCGTCATGACTTTCTCATATACCACAAACAGCAACGGTCCTAGGTCTGACCCCTGTGGAACCCCTCTCGTCACAGGCGCCCACTCTGACACCTCGTCACGTACCATAGCTTGCTGGTCCTCCAGCTCGTGCACTAATCTTTTGTGCGGAACTGTGTCAAAAGCCTTTTTGCAGTCCAAGAAAATGTAGTCTGCCCACTCCTTTCTCTTTTGTCTTACTGCTTGTGGAGAGAGAGAGAGAGAGAGAGAGAGAGAGAGAGAGAGAGAGAGAGAGAGAGAGGTTTGCAGTCTGTGTTCCTGTAATCTGTTTTCACTTTTCTTTCCGTGTTCAGGGAAATATAGGTCGCACCTTCGGCACACGAAAGAATGGATTGAGTTTGAATTCTGAGCACTAAAAGACGTATGAGAAAATCTTCTATCACCTGGTGTCCCTCTTCAAAGACGAGTGAACACATTCCAAGGAGTCAGTCCACTGCTTGAGGTTCACTTCCGAAAAAAAAGAATCTATAAATTCTAACGAAAATGCATCACACTTATTTCTTATCTTAGTTTATCCCTGATTATTAACCCTTCTGGGTTAATAATTCTTCTTCCTCTTCTAGGCTGTTATTCACATCTACCAGAAAAAAATACGTGTGTCTTGGTTATTTTCTTGTCACGGTAGAGAAGCGGCTCTTATAACCTCTTCTGTGAGACAGAATTAGCTTAGCGTCTGACTGAATATTTCTTTTTTCATGGAGATGAATTCATCCTACCTCAGCTCATTTCACAGCTCAGTTGTATCTCAAGAAAACCACATCTCCCACAAAGATGCCATTTAAAACAACTAACACTCAGGTGCTGGTACGTGATTAGAAACAACATATAATAGGAATATTGCATATACTTTTCTTCTCTGAGCAGACTACGACCTACAATAGCCGACTAAAACCAGGTACCTACTGTATTTACTAACAGGTAACCAGGGGCAGCAGGTGTAAGAAAACTTGCTAATAAATCTTGCTGTGCCTGGAGCAGAACCCATATCTGGAGGGCTGTGAGCCGAACGTACTGTCATTGTATATTGCATGTGTTGTAGTTAGGAAGGGACGAAACTGCCTGCAATAACAGTGGCGGCCCTTCAGTGATTCTACACAAAATTTCAGAAGCCATAATTGCATCTCTGGGTAACTGTCAAGAGTTATGTTGCATCCCAACATTGATCTTATGTTGATGAATGAGACACATGTGCAGTACTTAATCACCTTTATTGCAGAAACTTTCCGTCTGCACAGCAGGCTTCTTCAGTTGATTACTGGCTAATACTACCTTGGAGAGAGCAAAAGGAGTGGAGATGTAGTTTTGAGTTAAGTGCCCCAGCCTTGACAAAAGGGCATTTTGGTGTTGGGAATGTTTTATACAACCACATTGCTAACATCTGTTTAGAATGACTTAATTCCATTAGCTAGCCCTTCCTTTTCTGAGTTGTCATTCCCAGCATCATACACATTATCTGCATAGCCCTGCGAACTCTGCTGGTGAGTGAAATTTCCTCTCACAAAGCAGGTTCATCTTGTGAAGATCAAGTCACTCCGCGGAGGGACTATCGACCTGACGAAGCAGTAACTAACTACCATCCTGAGGATCATTCTCAAAGTAAAACTATCCATCCTTATCGTAACCAATGACGCCTTCATCGCCAACTGTTTCAGAGACGATGAAGCTGACCAGATTGGATTTCGGATTTTGCTGCCAGTGCAGTTAATTTATATACTCCAATATTTATCCAGTGGACGGAAGCCCAAGAGCATATGGATTCACAAAATCCCTAGGAACTTGGCCTCAATACAGGAGTACATCTGGTATCTTACTATCATTAATAAAATATCTTGGCATATCACATTGGTTATCACACTATCTCTATATTCCGCAGTAAGAGTACAGTTTACAGTGCTTAAGACAGTGACCATAGGGATAATCACATACTTTGCATTTACCGGAAGTGAATCTCCCATTAAACGTCCCGTCCTCTCAACCAGTAAGCTTAGCCAGCACTAGCCACCTTCTTCCACCCTGTCACAGCATAAGAAACCTCTAGCCGACACTCCTGATAACCAAATTTCGGTTGATGAAGATATACCAAAGATTTCACCCCTCAACACAACTGCTCTCTACGGGACGAACAACGATTGCAAGCCTATGACACGTAAACTACATTTCGTATACTGCATAAAAGAAATAAAGCCGTATTGTATGGTACTGATGTGACAGACTACGACACGGCACGGTAAAATACCCAAACCAATGTAGTGACTGCTCGCTCCGACTAGATGTTATTGAGTCCACAGTCTAAGAACGATATCCCTATAAGAAGATAATACCGTTTTTCTTCAACCACTCTGTCTTTCTCAATATTATCAATGGCTTCTTAGCCCCGCACAAGAAGCAAAGTAAATAAGCCCCGAAGAAGACTCCCACACACGAATTCTTAAGCTCTTGATTAGGCCAGGACTGGCAATTTATCCGCCTGTTCAACCCCTCCTCTTAAGCTGTTGTAACTTAACCTCGCTGATTCCAGTGAGGTTAGGTAACAACGGAAGAAACTATAAAAGACGATAGAAAAGTCTGTCCCACGAACAGAAAATGGCAGACCCTGTGAATGTAACTGTCATATTTCAAATGTTCAAGGCGCAGTCATTAGCCGTCTATTTGATAGTTTATACAACAGTACCATGTTGCCGTGGTTAAGTTAGCCGTTGTAACCTAACCTCACCGGCTTGACAAAGTCGTTACCTGCTTTGTCAAGCCGGTAACGGCTTAACAAAGCTCCTAGAGAGCGAAACGTTGCCACAATAAAATGTCACATTACTTGCACTTGTGTCCTTTTACTTTACTCACTGGAATCAATGTTGGGTCACCAATTACAAAAGATTCATATCAGGACTCCGTTCCTGACGAATATGTCATCATCATCACTTCTCCTTTGTACTAAGGGCTATATCGGCTTCCATGAAACTATCACTCTGCTTGTATCACTCACTCCAAAAGTATATTCGCCTTAATTAGACTGAAGAAGCCTGCTGTACAGGTGAAATGTTTCTGCAATAAAGATATCTCAGTGTTGCACATGTCTCCGTGTCTTATTGCCACGGGCATTGTGATAGCTTTCAGATGATAAATTCCTTCATGGTATTAAGTGTTAAATTGCATCTTACAGCCCTTAAGTGATATGTTGCGTGATAACACAGCACTATATTATTACACTGCATAGTGCAAACCTTGATAACTGATACTGGCAACTGGTTTAAAAAGACACGTGAGTAAATGTTTTAGAAAACATTTGCTCACGTTTTAGAAAATATTTCAATCCATAGACCGAAACGTTTTCACATAAATGTCTTAGTGCTTGCTTGCGGATCTTATATTGCATTTTAAGCATTGTCCCAAAATCAAAAGTAATGGAGAGAGGAAATCTATAGCGAAGTTTCGGTTCGACAGCGATGCAGGACGAACCGAAACATCGCTGTAAAACTCTTCTCTAAGTATGAGTTCTTTGTGAATAGTTCTAAAACGGTATATTGCAGCTTAACATGTCTCTCAAGTCTTATATTTCATCAAAATTTAACTCTCAAGTTATATTTTGCTTCTTTATATAGGTATAACATTCATAATTACATCTTGCAACATAATGCATTCATGAGAAATATGTTCGTAACATGCATTCATGATATTTTAATATATATTCATTTCTCGATGTCGAATTTCACTTTCTTAATGTTGCTCCCAGATATCAAACATGAAAGTAATCATGTCCCGGAAATTCCATATACATATAATATTAAGGAATTGGGATACAAGAAATCATTTTCGATTTTCCTTTAAGTATGTCCTAATTTTCTAGGGAATATATTCAATTTTAAAATGGAGATTTGCAGCATCTTTATGTTGCAAGATCGGTGTGTTAAATGGACTGCAAGGCAGTGAGGCGAGAGAATATTCCTAGGAGACAGCACGAAGTCGTATCGAGTATTGACCCTGAGCAGGCTCTGGAGCCAGAGATTATATCTGGGTTACATCACACTAGTCTATTGCTGAGTATAATCTCATCAACAAAAGTAGGATATTAATTTCGTAAACAAAATGTGAAGGAGGTAGGCAGCATCTCTGGGAATGTATCATAAGTATACCAAGGTTACTGCACCATATGTTGAAGAGGATCCCAGAAGGGGGTCAAAATATACAGATCAATCTACCTTCTGAGTTTCTGTCTCCATATGGGTTATTAATGAGCATTGACAAGTGCTTATTACACTTTAGTTATTCACCATGTGGCAGGTAAAGGGAAACTTGCGCATCATATTGTCGGTAATTCTATCATTATTACTACTTCACAGTGGCTGGTCAGAAAGGGACTAAGCTGAAAGTCAAAATGAAGGAAGTAGAGGTGGAAACGGTGAAGCTCCGAGAGATTGCTGTGCAAACCTCCAACTAGTTTTCTGTGCTGCCTTGAGTCAGCTGCAGTGAAGGACACAATGAATAACACTTGTTGGGGACATGGACAAGGCTTATTTCTTGAAGAACAGTAGCAGGAAATAGAGGGTTTGTTTTCCTGGAGCTGAGATGGAGGATATTGTTAGCCGTCTTGACCGTAATATTATATTATATATATATTATCACACCGGCCGATTCCCACCAAGGCAGGGTGGCCCGAAAAAGAAAAACTTTCACCATCATTCACTCCATCACTGTCTTGCCAGAAGGGTGCTTTACACTACAGTTTTTAAACTGCAACATTAACACCCCTCCTTCAGAGTGCAGGCACTGTACTTCCCATCTCCAGGACTCAAGTCCGGCCTGCCGGTTTCCCTGAATCCCTTCATAAATGTTACTTTGCTCACACTCCAACAGCACGTCAAGTATTAAAAACCATTTGTCTCCATTCACTCCTATCAAACACGCTCACGCATGCCTGCTGGAAGTCCAAGCCCCTCGCACACAAAACCTCCTTTTAAACCCCCCTCCCTCCAACCCTTCCTAGGCCGACCCCTACCCCGCCTTCCTTCCACTACAGACTGATACACTCTTGAAGTCATTCTGTTTCGCTCCATTCTCTCTACATGTCCGAACCACCTCAACAACCCTTCCTCAGCCCTCTGGACAACAGTTTTGGTAATCCCGCACCTCCTCCTAACTTCCAAACTAACGAATTCTCTGCATTATATTCACACGACACATTGCCCTCAGACATGACATCTCCACTGCCTCCAGCCTTCTCCTCGCTGCAACATCATCACCCACGCTTCACACCCATATAAGAGCGTTGGTAAAACTATACTCTCATACATTCCCCTCTTTGCCTCCAAGGACAAATTTCTTTGTCTCCACAGACTCCAAAAGGCACCACCACTTCTTTTTTTCCCTCATCAATTCTATGATTCACCTCACCCTTTCAAAGACCCCTCCGCTGACACGTCCACCCCCAAAAAATTCTAATACGTTACCCCTCCTACTTTTCTCCCCCAAAACTGATTTTCAATCTTTCACACCAAATCTTTTTGTTATCCCCATAACCTTCCCTTTTTCCTGTATTCCCCTTTTAAATTTTCCCTTCTTTTCACCCCCCCAACCAAATTCATCCACCAACCCCTCTGCAATTTCCTTCAAATCCCCCCCCAAGAGCACATGTCAAAAAGCAAAGGCACTGGGCCCAACTCCCACTTTTTTGTAAAATTTTTTAAATTTTAAAAACCCTCCACGCCTCTGCCAAACCCCCTCCCCCTTTACTTCTCTTACAACCCCATCAAAAATATTTTAAAACAACCACGTAACATCACAAAACCTTGTCAAGGCCTACTTTACTGGGAAAAAATTTCCCTCTTTCCTACATACCAAACCCTTGAGCCTCACAATCCCGAAAAAACTTTTCACGCTTTCAGTAACCTACCCCAAACACCATACATTTGGGCAAACATCTGCCACTTTTGCCCCCCTATCCCCCCTGTCATCCCCCTTTTTCCCCCCAAATCCTTTAAAGCCCAAACCCCCTCTTTAAAAGGCCTTTTTCCAAAAACTTTTCCCATTTTTATATGTTTCACTGTAACACCCGGGTCCCCACCCCCCTCCCTTTTCCCCTAAAGCCTCCTTTTTTCACCCTTCTTTTTTCCTTTTCTCCGTTTTAAACTCTTAATTTTTTCAATTATAACTCAAAACCAAATACATTTTACCAGGTAAAACCTAAACAACTTTCCCCCTATAATTTTTTGCACCTCTTTTTTTTCCCCTTTGCCTTTAACAAAGGAACTATGCTTCCCTCTTTTTCCCCAAACCCCCTAGGAAACCTTACCCCTTTTTCCAAAACATTTTTTAAAATAATTGCCCCAAAACCACTCCAAAACTAAAACCCCCAAACCTGCTTTTAAAAAATTTCTATTTTATCCCATCAATCCCGGCGGGCCCTTAAACCCCCTTTTCCTTTTTTCCCCTACTCCCCTCACGAACCCCCCCCACACTCCCCAACGGGCTTTTTCCTCACCCCCACAAAATGTTTATTCCTCCTTGCCCTATAAAAACAAAATCACAGCTTCCCATTTTTCCAATCAACATTTAACAATTCCCCCAAAAATTTTCCTTTTTCCATTTTCCCCCAAAAACCCCCAACCCCCAAATTTAATAACCCCCCTCCTTTTTTTAAAACCTGAAAAAATCCATTTGTTCCAAAGGCGTTAAAAACCCTTGTTAATCTCACTCCCCCAAAACTTTTTTTTATTTTAAAACAAAATTTGTTGATAACAACTCACCCACTCCTCTTTTTGCTCTCTTTTACATTGCTTCCCCAAATTTCTTTTTAACTTCTCTTTTTTTCCCCTCCAAATACCTTTTCCCCCCCCTTCCTTTTTTTTTAAAAAAAAATTTTTTTTTTCCCCTTTTTTTTTTTTAATTTTTTCCCCCCCCCTTCCCCCCCCCCCCTTTTTAAAAAAAATTTTGGGCCCAAAAAACAAATTTTTTTAAAAACCCCCCCAAAACCCCTTGCCTTTCCCCCTTCCCATTACCCCAAAAATTTTTTTTCCCCCCTTTTTCCCCCTTTTTTTTTTTTAAAAATTTTTTTTAAAAAACCCCCCCCTTTTTTCCCTTTTTCCCCAAACCCTTTTTTTCCCCCCCTTTTTTAAAAAAAATTTAAAAAAAAAACCCTTAAAAAAACCCCCCCTTAAAACAAAACCCTTTTTTTTTTTTTTTTTTTTTTTTTTTTTTTCCCCCCCTTTTCCCCCAAAAATTTTTAAATTTTCCCCCTTTTTTTTTTAAAATTTTTAAAAAAAACCCCCCTTTTAAAAAAAAGTTTACCAAAAACCCCCCAAAAAATTTTTTCCCCCCCCCCCCCCCCCCCCCAAAAACCCCCCCCTTTTTACCCCCCCCTTTTCCCCCCCCCTTTAAAAACCCTTTTCCCCCCCCCAAAAAAATTTTTTTCCCAAAATTTCCCCCCTTTTTCCCCCCCCCTTTTTCCCCCCTTTTTTTTTTCCCCCTTTCCTTTCCCCCCAATTTTAAATTTTTTTAAAATTTTTTTTTTTTCCTTTTTCTTCCCCTTTAAAAATTTTTACCCCCCCCCAAAACCCTTTTCCCTTTAAAACCCTTTTCCCCCCCAAAAAAACCCCCCTACCCCCCCCTTTTTTTTTTTGGGCCGGCCCCCCTTTTTTTAAAAAAAACAAAATCCTTTTTTTTTCCCCCCACCACCCAAAAAAATTTTTTTTTTTTTTCCCTTTTTTTTTTTTTGAAAAAAAAAAAGGGGGGGGGGAAACCCCCCCCGGGGGCCCCCAAAAAAAAATTTTTTTTTCCCCCCCCCAAAAAAAAAGGAAAAAAGGAAAAAAAAAAAAAAAATTTTTAAAAAAAAAAAGGGGGAAAAAAAAAATTTTTTTGGGGGGGAAAAAAAATTTTTTTTGGGGTTTTTAAAAAAAACCCCTTTCTATACAAAGTTAAATCAAAGGGCTCCCATTATCATTTACACCTGGCACCCCAAACTTACCTACCACACCCTCTCTAAAATTTTCTCCTACTTTAGCATTCAAGTCCCCTACCACAATTACTCTCTCACTTGGTTCAAATGCTCCTATACATCACTTAACATCTCCCAAAATCTCTCTCTCTCCTCTGCATTCCTCTCTTCTCCAGGTGCATACACGCTTATTATGACCCACTTCTCGCATCCAACCTTACTTTAATCCACATAATTCTTGAATTTACACATTCATATTCTCTTTTCTCCTTCCATAACTGATCATTTAACATTACTGCTACCCCTTCCTTTGCTCTAACTCTCTCAGATACTCCAGATTTAATCCCATTTATTTCCCCCCACTGAAACTCTCCTACCCCTTCAGCTTTGTTTCGCTTAGGGCCAGGACATCCAACTTCTTTTCATTCATAACATCAGCAATCATCTGTTTCTTGTCATCCGCACTACATCCACGCACATTTAAGCAACCCAGTTTTATAAAGTTTTTCTTCTTCTCTTTTTTAGTAATTGTATACAGGAGAAGGGGTTTACTAGCCCATTGCTCCCGGCATTTTAGTCGCCTCATACGACACGCATGGCTTACGGAGGAAAGATTCTTTTCCACTTCCCCATGGACCAATAGAAGAAATAAAAAAAGAACAAGAGCTATTTAGAAAAAGGAGAAAAACCTAGATGTATGTATATATATATATGCATGTGCGTGTCTGTGAAGTGTGACCAAAGTGTAAGTAGGAGTAGCAAGATATCCCTGTTATCTTAGCGTGTTTATGAGACAGAAAAAGAAACCAGCAATCCTACCATCATGCAAAACAGTTACAGGTTTTTGTTTCACAGTCATCTGGCAGGACGGTAGTACTTCCCTGGGTGGTTGCTGTCTACCAACCTACTACCTAATATGAATCGTAATTGAATCAGTCCCATTATCTGCCTAAATGCTGGAGGCAATGATGTCGGCAAGTGTAGAAGGATTTGGTTAGCAGGTATAAGACAGCAGTAGGTATAGTTACGAAGAGAGAGCGCCCTGTAATATATGGCATATTGCTTGGACCAAGTTTGAGTGCCTCCAGTTCCGCAGGCGCTATATGACCCCCAACAAATTTAGCACCATTCCATGACTAAAACAAAACAATTGTGAAAGGCATCGCAGAAAATGAATGAAACGTTTCGTGAGTATAGGCTACAATAGGTACAAATTTTGATAGTGACAGAGAAACAGCTGAAGTATGCATCGTCTCTTCAGCTTTAATTAATCTTTTGGAGCTGATGTGTTTCTTCTAAAATCGTATTTGTTTTAATGTTTTCATTATTGTTAAACGAAATTGGTTACTGTGAAATTACCAGAGTGTTTTTTTTCAGATGAGAAATAAATCAAGGTGTATAAAAACACATAAAATACCTTTAAGAGCTCATAACATGAGTACCCACAAAACCATTGTAATATAAACGTTGACTTTACGTTCCCCAAGGCTAATTAAAAGTTGCCTGTTTATTTTTATATTAATTTACGTACTGAGTCATTTTCTTACTTATTTCACCACTTACTCAATTGTTAACTTAATTATTAATTTAGTTACTCATTCACTCACTCACTTACAAGTGGGTTAATCTAACGGAAAAGTTTGGATTAATTACGGTCCGTGAAAGTCCTAATTTCTTGACTGAAGAAGAGGTGCTTCTCCTGCCGAAAGTACTGGGGTTGGTGTGTTCCATTTTGGTGTTGGAGGAAACTGGGAAATTTTAAATACTATTTTTCATGCGATACTTTCAAAGTGTCACATCCAATTTGTTTCAACCCTTCAGGGCTGATAACTTGGTAATGCAATTTTCGAGCGGCTTCAAACTTAATGTGCTGGTGTAGTTTACGATATTCGTCTCTCTGAGATAACAAGAGAATTCTTCTTCAGATTGGCTTCAAACTTTGTGTTCTTTGCTGACGTTTTGAAATTGATTTATGCTGTGAAAGTACTAATTTGTCATTTCTTATGGAAGAAATTGACATATATTCCCATTTTATGAACATAAGAACATAAGAATAGAGGAACACTGCAGAAGGTCTACTGGCCCATGCAAGGCAGGTCCTTATCAAAACGACCCCTACCCAAAGCTACCCAAGAATTTACTCCTGTACCCAATGAAATTTACTCCTGTACCCAATGAAATTTACTCCTGTACCCAATGAAATTTGCTCCCGTACCCAATGATTTACTCCCGTACCCAATGATTTACTCCCGTACCCAATGATTTACTCCCGTACCCATTGATTTACTCCCGCACCCAATGCAATGAATCGATAATTCCTCCTTTGATTTGTTTCACGAAGTACAGGAGACTTGGGTTGTGTAACATGGAGACACCTTGTGATGAATGGTTTGAAAAACCGACAAGTTGAAGATTGAGACACTTATGCAGCATATGGGAATCTTTATTCAGGAAACGTTTCGCCACACAGTGACTGATGAAGCCACTGTGTGGCGAAACGTTTCCTGAATAAAGATTCCCATATGCTTCATAAGTGTCTCAATCTTCATCATGGAGACACCTTCCCGGAGTCGCGCAGCAACCGAAATAAGCCTAGCAAGATATCCCTGATTCTGGCTCTTTTAATGATTTTTTTTTTTGTCTTTGATTTCGTTCCTCCAATCTTACGAGAAAGCCTCACCCGATCAGCTTGAAATTTTCAATGCTGATTTGCGGAAACTAGGCCAAGATTCTATTAAAAATTAGCATATTATCATATGCTGGTGCACTATGACGAAAGTTGTAGGAATGGCTCCAGTAATTTCTAAAACACGCTGAAGCGTAGTTTTAAACTTTCAGTAAAACTGCCTCCTAATTCGATGAGAGCGGAGAGTGAAATTAAAGCTGTTAACTATGTGTATAAAAGTGAAGAATTTTGAGTCCCGTTTAAACACTTCGATAATTAATGGCAGATGCATCTTTCGCCCAGGATAGTACACATTAGTTTGTGTGCAGACAATTTGCCATTTCACTTTTTTTTTTACAAAAAAAAACATGGAAATTTTGGAATTCCTGTCATATCTGAAGAAAGCAGATCAGAAGAGGCCCTGATGTGCTTTTCTGACAATTATAATTGGGATCTGTCCCAATATCACAATTTTATTAAATTAATAGTAATATTGATTTCTCTTCAATAAACAGAGAATGCATCGTTTTATCAGTTTACAAATAATAAAACTGGCGAATTCTACAAAAAAATAGATGCCCTATAAATAGAGACAATTTAGATGCAAACTGTTAATAAATTTATAATCTTTGTATTCCGAGCAATAATTTCTTAATGCAAATTGTGAGCGACTTCAAACTTAACGCGGTGATGTATATTAGGATATTGGTTTTGTTAGGTAAGACACATATGCAACAGTTAGGTATCTTTATTATGAAACGTTTCGCCTACACAGTAGGCTTCTTCAGTCAAGTACAGAAAAGTTGATAGAAGCAGAAGATACTTGAAGACGATGTAATCAGTCCATGACTTAAGAAATCGTAATGACACGATTGCAAATAAACCATACCCCCGGCCGGGATTGAACCCGCGGTATAGAGTAGAAAAAATCCCTAGTTGGATGAATTTTATTGTGGCAGGGGTCAGTGGCTAGCGCAGGGGCTGGAGTTTGGACTTATGCCCGGGGTTAAATCCCGGGGGGTTGGTTTATTTGCAATCGTGTCATTCGATTTTTTAAGTCATGGACGGAAAAGTAAGGGGACTGAGCAGAGTTCGGGCCCCCTACTGAGTTTGTCTGTAAAAACTTGCTTTGTGGTCACAGGGGTCCCTGTGCTAATTTTCCCTAGGGTGTAAAAATCCTATTGATAAATTTTATTGTGGCTAGCGGGTCTAGGGGGCTAGCGCGACGGGGGGAGTTTTAAACTTATGACCGGGGTTCAATCCCGGCCGGGGGGTATGGTTTAATCAGCCCCATCCCTGTTTACTGTTTTAAAGTTCTTTGCTTCTACAATTTTTCTGTACTTGACGAAAAAGCCTACTTGGGCAAACTTTTCTAATAAAGATCCTAACTTTTTGCATATGTGCTTACCTAACAACCTGTCGGTATTTTATACCATTTTAATTTCAGGATATTGGTTTTTCTGGGGTAAAAAGAGAATGCCTCTTCTTTTTGCTTAGAAATTTTTTTTTTATTAAATTGGGAACAATTACTGTGTGATGCCCTAGGTACCTTTTATTGAATAAATTTGTGTTTGTTTCAGTGTGATTATTGAAAATCTCTCCCTTTTGGCATATTTTTTTTTCAACGCAAATATTTAACGGCATTAAAAATTTTCGCACTCGGGTTTACCGGAGAGAGTTCCGGGTTCAACACCCCGGGGGCCCGGTCTGTGACACCTCGGGTGGACGCCTGATCAACCAGCTTTTTACGCTGGCCCCACCAATAAAACGACAACCACAGCCCGGCTGGTCAGTACTGATTTTAGTGCCTGCCCGTCCCTGCTTGAAGACAGCCAGGGGTCTTTTGGTAATCCCCCTTATGAGCTGGCGGCAGTTGAACGTTTTGGGCCCCTAACCTTATTTGTTACCCTTTTTATGTTAGGGCCCCCCAGCTTTTCGGGGGGGGGTTTTACATCGTTTTGCCGAGTTTTTTTGTTTTCTTTTAGGGGTGATTTTCGTAACAAGTTTTTACAAACCCCCTCTAGGATTTTCCAAGTGTATTAATATGTATCTCTCACGCCTCGTTCCGGGGAGTACAGGTTCGGAATTTCAAGCGTTCACAGTAACGGGGTGTTTTATCTCAGTTATGTGTGCCTGAAGGTTCTCGTACATTTTCTAGGTCAGGAATTTTTCACCTGCCTTGAAAGGGCTTTTAGGTGCAGCAATTTTCCACCAGAAGAACAAGCGACCTGAAAAGTGTTTCATGGGCTTCGTATCCGGGTTTCGACCATTGCGTCGGGGGGAGTTGTGAAATAGGGGATACCTTTCCGGCCCCGTGCAGCAACGAAAATATTTATCGTTAATGATTTGTCTTTGGGATTTTGGTAAAATCAATCCTTTTGTTAAGTTGACCATTCTCTGGTATGAAGTTCAAGATGCGTGTAAATTAGAATCAGGCGTTTCACCCCAAAATTTTAAATGGGTAACAGAATGTTTTTTTCTTCTTTTCTTTCGTTTTCTTCATTTGAATTTAGTTTTAATTTCGCTTTTTGTAACTCGAGTAAGCCTCATCAACGTTTACAAATTTTCATTGATTGGGAGTAACAGAGCCAAGACTTGAGACACAAGGGAAGCGCGATGCTCCTCCAAAGTTACTGAAAACCCTTTCCCCGATCCGAAATGGTTCCCGAACTCGCAAAAACCTCACTAGCGTAAATTAACTTACTGAAAGGCAGGAACGAAAAATTTAAAATTGTGGTGCACATTTACCATTTTTTCGTGGAAAAACGTGAATTTTTTGTTCCCACTAACCACAGGAACTAAATTTCGACTCTTTCAACTGCTTCAGTATCTGACTGGTAAAACATCTCAGGTGGGGTAGAAACCCCTTAAGTAAGTCTGTTTTTCGGGCAAAATTGTCATTGAAGCAAAATAATAATAAATTTTGGGAAACGCTGTAACGGTTTTCCTTATCGGCTTTTAAATTTTTAGAATTTTGTGCGTCCAAAAGCAATGTTCACTCTGTTTTTTGACAGCTTTATTTAAAAAATGTATATTTCTCGTTTTAATAACAAAGAAAGGAAAAGCTAACGGCTTAATATATTAACGATGGTGTATTATGTAAGAAGGAGAGGCTTCCTTTTGTGTAGCGAAATTTGAAATTTTTTTGAAATTAATAAAATGGATGCAGGTTTTGTTAAACAAATGAGGAGCACACAAACGCGAGGGTTTTTTTAGACACATGACACTTTAAACACTGCGTATTTTTTTAGACACAGGCACTCAAACGCTGCAGTATTTTTAGACACATGGCCATCAAACAGCTGCATATTTTTTTTGACACAGAAATCAAACGCTGCAGTATTTTTTAGACACAGAGCACATCAACAGCTGCTATTTTATTAGACACATGAGCCCCATCAAACCTGCAGTATTTTATTAGACCATGGCACATCAAAAACGCGTATTTTTTTAGAACATGACACTTAAACAGCTGCAGGGTTTTATTTAACCATAGCCCTCAAACACTGCATATTTTTTAGACACATGAGCACATTTAAAAAGTCAGGGTTTTATTAACACATAGCACATCAAACAGCTGAGTATTTTATTGCACATGAGCCATTTAAAAAACTGCGGGTTTTATTGACACATAGCACATCAAAAAGCTGCAGTTTTTTTTAGACACATGAGCACTTTAAAAAGCTGCAGGGTTTTAATTAACCATGGGGCAATCAAACAGCTGCAGTATTTTATTAGAAAATGACACATCAAACACTGCAGTATTTTTTTTGAACTGAGCACTTAACAGCTGCAGGGTTTTATTAACACAGGAAAAACCAATATGCCAAAAATCTCCTCGCATTAATTTTTTTTTTTACCTTTCCCTGTGGGTCTAAACTTTAAACGACCCCTTATGGGAGGCACCACACACTTTTGCAGTGTTTTAGGCAGATATTTTTAAAGCAATGCAGTTGGTACTGAAATATTTTGGGTGCCTCGGACATGCACAATTTGCAGTCCGTTTTCTTACTTTTTTCCCCCTAAGAATGTACCAAAGGTCATGGCTTTTTCCCACTATTAACACTCAAAGTGCATTTTTCCTTCAAAAGTGCACTACTCTCACATTGTGAACAATGCAATAACGTCGCACCTTTCCCATTCAGTGCCTCCCAATCATAACTTATGCAGTTCCCCCATATACGCTTATGCAGTGCCTCCCTCAATCACTTATGCAGTTCCCCACATACCTATGCGTGCCCCCCAAAAACTTAGCAGTGCCCCCCATTTAAATTTTTCAGTGCCCCCCCCATATACAAAGGGATGCCCTCCACCATTTCACATTACGTGCTTCTGGCTCTTAAGGGCATTACCCGGCACGACGAGCCCGCATGTCCTCGGGATTTCTAGTTGGGGAACAGCAACTGGTCCTTCCTCACTACCGAATATAAAATTAAATTAAGAAAAAAAGGGAAAAAAAGTTTAAGTCGCCCCTTGGGCCCAAAGCCTCAGGATGTAAAGGGAATTATTTTTTCAAACTATTCATGGGAAGTGCTAGGGTCATACATCGCTTGTGGGCAAGAAAAGTAAACAACCTAAATGAAAGGAAATAAGTAAAACCCATTTCCCCGAATTCGAGCCCTCCAGGCGCAACGACCTCCTGTACGCTAAATTCTTCATTATTAAGGCTGAGATGTGGTAAATTGCATCCACCGGTTCCTGACAGTCTAATACTTCTAGGCTGTATTGTTTTCTCGTCTAATGCTTTTATTTGGTGCAGATCTGCGACCAGGTTTTTTTTTTTTTTCAAACTCTGCATCCCACTCTGAAGCTATATTTCCCTGCTGACTGCTTGGTTCAGCAGGCTGTTGTTCCTAGCAGCCTGAAGGTAAACGTAAGCCATCACAGCTCATCTGGGGTGATCTAAGACACAAAATGTGTGACACGCACACAAACAGACACACACACACACACACACACACACACACACACACACACACACACACACACACACACTGCAACCACAAATAGGTGAGTACACACACACACATACACACACACACACACACACACACACACACACACACACACACACACACAACACACACACAGTGGAAACCAGTAGGACTCCAAGAAATCAGAACAGGGGGGTACACCAGCAAGTGCTGGATGAGGTACATATAACCAAGAAGGAGGTGAAGAAGCTGCTATGCGAACTTGACACCTCAAAGGCGGTGGGACCAGACAACATCTCTCCATGGGTCCTTAAAGAGGGAGCAGAGATATTGTGTGAGCCATTAACAAAGATCTTCAACACATCATTTGAAACTGGGCAACTCCCTGAGGTATGGAAAATGGCAAATGTAGTCCCAATTTTTGAAAAGGGAGACAGACATGAGGCACTAAACTACAGACCTGTATCACTAACGTGTATAGTATGCAAGGTCATGGAGAAGATCATCAGGAGGAGAGTGGTGGGGCACCTGGAAAGAAACAAGTGTATAATTGACAACCAGCACGGTTTCAGGGAAGGAAAATCCTGTGTCACAAACCTACTAGAGTTTTATGACAAGGTGACAGAAGTAAGACAAGAGAGAGAGGGGTGGATCGACTGCATATTTTTGGACTGCAAGAAGGCCTTCGACACAGTTCCTCACAAGAGGTTACTGCAAAAGCTAGAGGACCAGGCACACATAACAGGAAAGGCACTGCAATGGATCAGAGAATATCTGACAGGGAGGCAACAACGAGTCATGGTACGCGACGAGGTGTCAGAGTGGGCGCCTGTGACAAGCGGGGTTCCACAGGGGTCAGTCCTAGGACCTGTGCTGTTCTTGGTATATGTGAACGACATAACGGAAGGGATAGACTCAGAAGTGTCCTTGTTTGCAGATGATGTGAAGTTAATGAGAAGAATCAAATCGGACGAGGATCAGGCAGGACTACAAAGAAACCTGGACAGGCTACAAGCCTGGTCCAGCAACTGGCTCCTTGAATTTAAACCTGCCAAATGCAAAGTCATGAAGATTGGGGAAGGGCAAAGAAGACCGCAGACACAATATAGTTTAGATGGCCAAAGACTGCAAACCTCACTCAAGGAAAATGATCTGGGGGTGAGTATAACACCGAGCATATCTCCTGAGGCGCACATCAATCAGATAACTGCTGCAGCATACGGGCGCCTGGCAAACCTACGGATAGCGTTCCGATACCTCAGTAAGGATTCGTTTAAGACTCTGTATACCATCTACGTCAGGCCCATACTGGAGTATGCAGCACCAGATTGGAATCCACACCTAGTCAAGCACGTCAAGAAATTAGAGAAAGTGCAAAGGTTTGCAACAAGACTAGTCCCAGAGCTACGGGGATTGTCCTATGAAGAAAGGTTGAGGGAAATCGGCCTGACGACACTGGAGGACAGGAGGGTCAGGGGAGACATGATAACGACATATAAAATACTGCGCGGAATAGACGAGGTGGACAAAGACGGGATGTTCCAGAGATGGGACACAGACACAAGAGGTCACAATTGGAAGTTGAAGACTCAGATGAATCAAAGGGATGTTAGGAAGTATTTCTTCAGCCATAGAGTAGTCAGGCCATGGAATAGCCTAGAAAGTGATGTAGTGGAGGCAGGAACCATACATAGTTTTAAGGCGAGGTATGATAGAGCTCATGGGGCAGGGAGAGAGAGGACCTAGTAGCAATCAGCGAAGAGGCGGGGCCAGGAGCTGTGACTCGACCCCTGCAACCACAAATAGGTGAGTACAAATAGGTGAGTACAAATAGGTGAGTACACCAGTTTGGAACCCACACCTAGTCAAGTACGTCAATAAATTAGAGAAAGTGCAAAGGTTTGCAACAAGGCTGGTTCCAGAGCTAAGGGGAATGTCCTACGAAGAAACGTTAAGGAAAATCGGTCTGACGACACTGGAGGACAGGAGAGTCAGAGGTGACATGATAACGACATACAAAATACTGCGTGGAGTAGATAAGGTGGACAGAGAAAGGACGTTCCAGAGATGGGACACAGAAACAAGGGGTCACAATTGGAAGTTGAAGATTCAGATGAGCCAAAGGGATGTTAGGAAGTATTTATTCCGCCACAGAGTTGATAGGAAGTGGAATAGTCTGGCAAGTGATGTAGCGGAGGCAGGAACCATACATAGTTTTAAGACGAGGTATGATAAAGCTCATGGAGCAGGGAGGGGACCCAGTAGCGGTCAGTGAAGAAGCGGAGCCAGGAGCTGAGTCTCGGCCCCTGCAACCACAATTAGGTGAGTGCACACACACACACACACACACACACACACACACACACACACACACACACACACACACACACACACACACACACAAGAACAGACTGGTGGAGCACCTAGAAAGGAATGAGCTACTACACGAAAACCAGCACGGTTTCAGAGAGGGGAATTCTGTGTCACAAACCTGCTGGAGTTTTTTTGCAAAGGTGACAGAAGTAAGGCAGGAACGAGAGGGGTGGAGCTAGAGGAGCGGGCAGGAATAACAGGAAAGGCACTGCAATGGATCGGACAATACCTGTCAGGAAGGAAACAACGAGTGATGGTAAGTATTGAGGTGTCAGAGTGAGTGCCTGTGACGAGCGGGGTTCTACAAGGGTCAGTTCTAGGGCCAGTGCTGTGTCTGGTATATGTTGATGAATTGACGGAAGGGATAGATTCAGAGGTGTCCCTGTTTGCAGACGACGTGAAGCTAATGCGGAGAATTCAAGTGGAAGATGATCATGTAGAACTACAAAGAGATCTGGACAGGCTTCAACCTTGGTCCAACAACTGTCTTGTGCAGTTTAACCCCACCAAGTGCAAAGTTATAAAGATTGTGGAAGGTCAAAGAACATCACAGACAGAGTACAGGCTATAGGGCTAAATAACGCAAACCACACTCAAAGAAAAGGATCTTGGGGTGAGTATAATACCAAATAACTGCTACATATGGGCGCCTGGTAAACCTAAGAAAAGCGTTTCGAAAACTTAGTAAGTAATCGTTCAAGACTGTACAACTTGTACATCAGGCCCACACTGGAGTATGCAGCACCAGTATGGAGCTCACACTTGGTCAAGAACGTTTTAAGAAATTAGAGAAATTGCAATGATTTGCAACAAGGCTAGTCCCGGAGCTAAGAGGCATGTTTTACGAGGAGATGTTAAGTGAAATCGACCTGACGACACTGGAGGACAGGAGAGATAGAGGGAACATGATAATGACATGCAAAATACCGAGAGGAATTGACAAGGTATATAGGGACAGGATGTTTTAGAAATGGGACAGCAACAAGGGGTCACAACTGAAAACTCAGAGCTCAGATGAGTCACAGGGATGTTAGGAAGTATTTCTTCAGCCAAAGAGCTGTTAAGAAGTGGAACAATCTGGAGGGTGATGTAGTGGAGGAAGGAATCATACATTGCTTTAAGAAGAGATACGATAAGGCTCATGGAGCAGGGAGAGAGTGGACCAAGTAGCGACCAGCGAAGAGGCGGGGCCAGGAGCTGTGACCACCCCTGCAACCAAAAGTAGGTAAGTACAAATACACACACACACACACACACACACACACACACACACACACACACACACACACACACACACACACACACACACACAATGTGCTTGCGCACACATGTACACACTAAAATTAGGCGGCTCAAGACAAGGTACAGGTGCACATCCGTTTATCCGAAACCCTTGGGGGGCCTCTATTGTTTCGAATTTCAGGATTTTTCGAATTTCAGAATGATTCTCAGCGCCGCCACGTGGC
This sequence comes from Cherax quadricarinatus, assembly GCF_026875155.1. Taxonomy (NCBI): domain Eukaryota; kingdom Metazoa; phylum Arthropoda; class Malacostraca; order Decapoda; family Parastacidae; genus Cherax; species Cherax quadricarinatus. The sequence continues at coordinate 100,297,837 of NC_069401.1, read as the reverse complement.
GGCGTGACCCATCAGAGAGATGACTGACGCTCCACACTCCATGACAAAACTTCGATTTTCGGAACTTTTCGAATTTCAGAATTTCTGATAAAGGCCAATGAGTGGGGCGCTGGTTACAAGAGAGAAATTGTAGAAGCATTTGGTACTTACTCTGTCATTAGAAAATATAATTAAAGCTTTGCCAGCAGGAACCTGTTTCTATTTAGTAGGAATTAAGGTAAAAATATATAAATGCATAAAAACACACATACACACACGTACACAAAACACACACACACACACACACACACACACATATATATATATATATATATATATATATATATATATATATATATATATATATATATATATATATATATACAGACATATACGTACACATACATACAAAAATATATACACACAAACCAAAATATGCAAAAGTGTTCATATACGTTAGCACATATATACTGATCACACTGTACTATACTCATGTATACATATGCCTAATCATACATCTGCACTCGTATACAAACGTAATACAAATGTAAATATACAAATGTACCTTCTGCATACATTACGCCCAAAATTACTGTATTCATATGAATGTGCATATATGCGTAGAAATACATGTGCATAAAGATATATATATATTCATAGTCAAAATTGCCCTGCATCGGAATTTCATGACCACGCTCCTGTATTCCTTTTTTGTGTACTGAGGTAGAGGAGGCTAGGCTTGTGGAATACAGGAGTACCTTTATCGTATCGTGTAGCTACTGATATATATTTAGTTATTATCTAAATATTATTATACCGAAGAAGTAGATAAAGAAGAAGAAGAAAAAAGATATTTGATAGCCTAATTAGTCCTGGAGGTTTAATAACCCAAGAGACCATGTAGTGTGGTTTATTTCCCACTGGAGTTCTTATTAACTAATTGACTTCCCACAAGGTGCGATCCATAACAGTCGACTAGCAACTATTGACTCCTTTACTGAGCAAAAGAGTTAAACTTAGGTGCCTCTGGTCGTGACATGAGCTAGCTACGGGTCATGAAAGTGAACGTGAGGAGGCATGAAGGGAGAGGAGAGGAGACGAACAGAAATAATCAAGAGTGAGCATTCAAGCGATTACGCTTATGCTGAATTTTATGCCGCGTGTATGTGAGGCGGCATAAGCACCCAGGTTAAACACGGAGATAAAGATGAACATCCTGAAGGCTGAATCTGCTGCCACCTTGGTCTTCCTGAGACGGACGGAGGGAGGGAGGGGGAGGGGGAATGGATTTGGCAATAAAAAGAAAAACGATTCACCTCAAAAATCTTTTAAGCGGATGATTTCATTATGTGAAAGTCATCCCTTGAAGGATATAGAACTGATCTCCCCCCAAAAAAATTTGCAACTTTTTTTTAATTGATAGCTCAGAAAAATTTAGTGTTTATGTACATGTTATAGCTGACAGATTGATGTATGACCCCTCATCCCCCCCTCACCTACCTCGCTGTCTCTCTCTCTCTCTCTCTCTATCTCTATCTCTAGAATACATTCACACAACGGACACTATTTCCCTCCCCTCTAATATACATCTATATCCCTAATCGCTCCCACTTTAACTGTGCTCCCACCACTCCCAGTCCCGCCCCTCATCCTCCTCATACATGATCAAAGAGAAAGCTTGGATACGACACACCAGAGTATATTTACTGAAATAAGTCTAAAAGTACAGACAGTGGAGGCAGCTCAAACTTCATAAATTTATACAGGGACAGTTTTAACTGTAACGAAAATAGATGCCGTATTTCCAGCAGAATATCAAGAAGTAAGGAAAGAAAATAAGAAATAGGCGTGGGAATGGAATGGCATTCATAATAAGAAATTGGCTGAATTGGAAGAGAATAGAGGTATACATAGCAATGATCCCATTGATTGAATAGTGGAAGCAATCAAGACTAGAAAAAAATATGAAGAAGAAGAAGTAGCAACAGTAGTAGTAGTAATAGTAGTAGTAGTAGTAGTAGCAGTAGTAGTAGTAGTAGTAGTAGTAGTAGTAGTAGTAGTAGTAGTAGTAGTAGCAGTAATAGTAGTAGTAGTAGCTAGTAGTAGTAGTAGTAGTAGTAGTAGTAGTAGTAGTAGTAGTAGTAGTAGAAGCATTAGCAACAGCAGCGGCAGCAGAAATCAATAACTCTCCTGCACCTCCCCAATAAATATCATACCAGGACAAAAATATGAAAACAACAACAAAGCAGTGAGTAATAATGGTCGAATTACTGACACTGTGTTAGGTAAAAGGACACATATGCAACTAATTTGGCATTTTACTGTGGCAACGTTTCGCTTTCTAGGAGCTTTGTCAAGTCCTTGCTGTAATGGCTTGGCAAAGCTCCTGAAGAGCGAAACGTTGCCACAGTGATATGACACATTAGTTGCACCTGTGTCCTTTTGCCTATCAACAAAGCATTGACTGACACCATAGCACACGTAGTACGGAGAGCCCACATGACCGAGGGTTGGAGTGGTGACGTGGACTTACTAGTGTGATGACATACTCTGTAAGCTTTCTGTGAAACTACACCAACGATGTCCTTTTGAGCAACAACTCTACTAGCAGCTTAAGGAGAAGGTGGCTACGCTTGAGATTCGGCGATTGACTGAGGAAAATAAGAGGATTCATAGTAATCTTCCTTTTGTGAATCCTCAGGTCAGGAAAAGAAGCTGGACAATGGTAGGGAAGCATGAAACGAAACTGGGGATCAAGAGGATGAGTAGAGAGGTAGAAACGACGAAGAGCCAGGAGACTGCTGTGGAAACTTTGAACCCATTCTCCGTGCTACCTGACGAATGTGAGTCGACCACTGGGAATGACACATTGAAGAACAGCAAGGAAGGTAAGAACATTGTGCTTGTTGGGGACAGTCGGATTAGGTACATGGATAGGGCATTTTGCTTGAAGGATAGGAGTAGTAGACAGAGGGGTTTGCTTTCCTGTGGCTGGGATGGAGGATGTTGTTAGCCGGCTTGACAACATCATGAATGGTAATGGAATCAATTCTATTGTCTGCCTCAGTGCTGGAGGCAACTATATAGGCAAACATAGTAGTGAAGATTTAGCTAGAAGGTATTAGATCAGCAATTGACATAATTAGGAAGAAGCGAGGGAGCCCTGTTATATGTGGCAATTTGCCAAGAATGGGTGCTGGAAGTGAATGGCCGTCCAGAGCAAATGGCATTAATTGTTGGCTTGATAAACTCTGTAAAGATATTACAATTCCATTAATAGACAACTCTGACCACTTCTACGACAGAAATGACATGTATGCCGGGGATAGGGTTCACTTATCCAGGGCAGGTGTAAGTATTCCCGATAATTCAGTATCGGGTGTTGTTTGGGCTTTAAACTAGGATTAGTTAAAGGTATGGGTTTAGGACGGGGAAATAATGAGAGTGGAAATATTGATTTAGGGTTTGATATCATGAATCTTAAGTCATCAAGTAACATTGGGTAATGATGAAAA
>NC_069401.1:100236843-100289343 GCF_026875155.1 Cherax quadricarinatus | reverse complement strand
ATTTTTTTTGGAGATAAGTAAAGAATGCAATTTGGGGAACCGGGATCAGCCTTCAAATGAGCAGGGTTTTCAATGCGCCCCTTCCAAACTGGTGCGTGCCAGAAAAAAGTGGAAGATTGCTAATGTAGTTCAATTTTTAAATCGGGGACAAATGCTTTCCATAAAAATTACCCCCCAAATAAACCTGATTTTTTATAAAAAGGCAAATTTTTTAAAAAAAAAATTTTAAGCGATTTTATTGGGAGTCACCTTAGGGGGCCCTACTTTGTTTAAAGTGCCACAGCATAGTTTTAAACGACTTTTCTTCAAAAATATTTGGGGCAGTAGGCAATGAAAAAGAAAAAGTTTTTAAATAGGGATTTCAATAAAGCTTTCGATGGATTTACCTCACAAAAGATTTTTAAAAGAAAGGGAAAGCCATGGGTAAAGGGGAAAATTGTTCAAACATGGATCGGGGGGTGATTTATCAATAAAAAGGAAAATTTCTATTAATGGAGTCAAGTCGAAAGGACCATAAACAGGGGGAAAATTTTCCTGATAAATACAAAAATGGGTCGAATTTTAAATTTTGGGGGAAGATACCAATGAACCCAGGAGGATTTGGACAAATTAATGTCTTGGCCTGAAAAGTGACAGATGCATTTCAGTGGGCCAGGTGAAAATTTTTCATAGCCCTTTGGGGAAATGAAAATAACCCACGAAGTTTTTAAACAGGTGAAGAAGAGCTTGATCATACAGAAGTAAAAAAAGATTTGGGGAATCATGGAAAGGGCAAAAATTTTAAAGTAAAGACAACAGTGCCAAAGGGGGCGCAATAAAGCTAAAAGATTATTTGGGTTTATAACAACAGTTAAGAACAGCAGCCCAAAAAGAAATTTTTTACAGCTCTACAAAATCATTATAAAACTAAAACCCTTAAAATTAAACTGCTCATTTTTGGTCCCCTCACTACAAAAAGGGTCAAAATTTTCTTGGAGGCATACAAAAAAGGGAATGAAAAAGGGTTGATTAAACTGAAAAAGGAATCTCTCATAAAAAGAAAAGATTTGGGTTTTTAAAAAAAGCACGAAAACAAACACAAAGGACAAATTATTAAAAACTTTGGGCCCTTTGGTACCTTAAATGACTTCAAACCCATAAAAGGGGTTTTAAAAAACAGTATATATAGGGGGAGAGTGAGGTGTGAGTGACGCATTGTGCCGGAAAATGCCTTGGGGGGAATGAGGTGGTAGACGAGGGAATCATGTGACTCCTTGTTGCGGGGGTAGGGGGTGCTTTCCATTGAGTATCAGAAATCCCAAAATTAGAAATTTTGGGGGTTTCCCTATTGCAAAACCTTCAAACTGTGTCGGGGACGGGGGATTGCGAGGCTTCTAGCCCACCTCGGTGCTAAGGTTTTGGGTTTTGATGAAAAACGATTTGTGCCCCATCACAGTTCATCAATCCCCCGGGGATTTCTCTGTGGAGGAAAACAAGCATACCTTAATCGCCCTTTGTTACGGGCCCTTTTCCCGACCTCTTTCAGGCGGACCACAAATCCTCCCTGTTTCCCCTACATATTTTTTGGGACAAAAATCCACAGGGGATAGTGAAGACGCCTGATGGGGAGTTAGGGGGGTGGGGGGCTACTTTTCGTAGTCGGGTCTTTGAAGATAAATGTGTTTATAGTGGAAACTTTAAAGTTATTTTTTTCCAATCCCCGGGCGATTTTTTCATGGAACATCCCCAAAAGGAGGCTTTTTTCCAGGGTTTGGGTTTTTTTGGGGGATAGTTTTGCCTTGAGCTGCAATCCCGGGAAAAAAAGATGGAAACTAAGATTTTAAAAGGCTTGTTTTTATATAAATAAAATCTTCAAGAAAAAAAGGGCGGGAGATGCAAATAAATCTCTCAAGAAGAAGGACTTTTTTTAGGGGCGGGGTCTTGGTGTGAATAAATGATAAGATCGGCCTGTTGGTATGTTTTTCCAAACACTTTAAAGAGAAGTTTGTCATTGTCGGCAGATCTGCCCCAGGGGAACTTCATGGAAAAAAATTTGCCATCTTTTTCGAGTTCAAATGTAAACTTTTAAATTTATGGTTTTGGCTGCATTATCTTGTTTTTAGAAGGAAACTGGATATTGAGACGTCTCGGACAGAAAAAAACCAAAAAATCATAACGTATCTCAGCCGGTAAAAAAGGTTTTGGAAGGGGGGTTTTGAAATTTTTGTTTTTTGTTTTAAAACAAAAGATTGGCAACACAGCACTGAGCGGCTGCCCTTTTCCCCCCAAAAATTTTTTTGTAACAGTTGTCCTGATAGGCCCCGGGCCCTCATTCCCAAACATCCACCTGGCAAAAAATACTAAGATTCCTGGTTTATAGCAACACAGGATCACATGATCTCAAACGTCTAAACCGTCCTCATCCCAACAGGCCCTTCCCTTTAGGGCACCCTGCTCACTCCACCCTCACTTTTTTCCTTTTTTTTTTTTTAATTTTTTTTTTTTTTTTTGTATTTTTTTTTTTTTTTTTCCCAAAAAAAGTTTTTCCCCTTTTTTTAAATATTCCAAGGGGGCCCCCCGGTTTTTTTAAAAAAACCCGTGGTTTTTTATTCCCCAATTTTTTTTTACCAAAAAAAAGACCTTAAGCTTTGAATCTTCTGTCTCTTGGGGAGACGTAAAAATGAGAAAAAAATATCATGGAAGTAAAATATTGAAAAAATGGGCATAAACAAAGGCGATAAATTAAAAAATACTTTAAGGATCAACAAGCTAGAACAGAACTAACGGGTTTAAGTTAGATAAATTTAATTTTTTAAAAAGGGAAAAAGGGAAATATTGGTTTTCAAAAGGAGTTGTCGATGTGTGGAAAAAAACTTCACGTAGGGGAATAGAGGCCTAAGACCTTAGAAAACTTTAAAAAGAGATTGAACAAATATATGAGTGGGGGGGGCTGGGTTTGATTGGTTTTTGGGGGACGGAAGTATATTTTGGCAGTTTAGGGAAGAGGTTAGACAAATACATGGGTGGTTTTGGGTAAGAACCTGCCCTTTCATGGGCCAATAGGCCAGCTTTCAAAGTTTTTCCCCCATTCTTTTTACCCGTTGGGGGATTATTTACACACAAAGAAATAAACTAAGAAAAATTTAAAAACCCCTTTGCGGGAACCCGGGTGTGGCCCACCATTCCTCTTTTTCATTCAAAAAGTTCAAGAATACGTGAAAAAAAAACACTCACCCCGACACAAACCCCCAGTCGAACTATCCTACCTCCCTTTTGAGCAGATCTAAGAAAATTCAAGAAAGAGTCCTTTCCCCCAGGGATTTTCCCCCAGACAAAACCCCCCCCAAACACCACCCCGAACCTGCTTTTTTCCTCTCCCCCGATCCGCCTTGCCTACCTGCCGCCCCCAGCAAACCCCAAAACCGTCATCTAACCCCCCTGCCCGCGCTTCCCCCACGCTTCCCCCACCCAAAGCTACAAATTTCTCATTGATAAATTTGATTCAGTGCAACAGTTAAGGGATCTATTCAGAAAAATTTGCCTACACATTTGGGTTTTTTTAATCAAACCCGAGAGGAGGGGAAAAAAGAAAAAAAATTTATGGACATGTTGTAAAATGAATGGTTCATAGAACCGACAGTTGATAAATTTTGACACATGTGGGGGAAATCTTGGGTAAACTTTATTTAGGAAAAAGTTTTGCCAAAACATGGCTTCAACCCTCCCTACAAAGAAGAATCGTGAAGAAAAAGGAGGAGAATGAAAATAACAGTTTCCCCCAACCTTTATCGATGTGGGGAGTCCCCCAATCTTGAATATAAAACAGCAATGAGCGGAAAAATTTGGGTTATATACCGAGGCAAAAAGAGGGCAAACGCCAAGGTGGTGTCAAATTTGTCCATGCGGAAATAGTCGGCCCAAGGGGTTAGGCCCAAACAAAGAATTCCCAAGTATTTAAATTTCCCAAAAAATTGCAGTGTCGGGGGTTTTTTGAACCATTCTCTACAGTACTGTCAACCTGCAACTTCCTTGGGACTTAAAACTTTGGGGAAATTTTCGCTTGTCTAACCCTGTGGGTTAAGAGCATGGTTTTCGTTTTACCAAGAGGCGGGGGCCCAAAAAAACATTGGTTTTGGGGTCCCCGGGTTCGCATATTGTTATTTATCAATACCACTCCCTTTGGGATTTCAATAATATAAAATACTGCTTGTTGGGATAGTAAATCAAACAGGGAGAAGAATGAGATTAGCTCAGAGGCACCCACACCACCGTGTGCCCTCGGACCAAGGTAACACACCTAGATTGGCTGGGTGCTTGCTTCTTGTAGGATTGCGTGGTCCTGTGGGTTAGAGCGTCATGTGTTTTCGCTCACCATGAGGCGGGCCAAAAGAACATGGGTTCGAGTCCTTGGCTAGTCTCAGTGTTGTTACTGATACAAATATGTTACTGATATATATGTTTTTACTGATATATAATTATATATATTATATATATATATATATATAATATTTTATATATATATATATATATATATTTTATATATATTATATATATATTTTTTTTATTATTATTATCACACTGGCCGATTCCCACCAAGGCAGGGTGGCCCAAAAAAAGAAAAACTTTCACCATCATTCACTCCACACTGTCTTCCCAGAAGGGTGCTTTACACTACAGTTTTTAAACTGCAACAATTAACACCCCTCTTCAGAGTGCAGGCACTGTACTTCCCATCTCCAGGACTCAAGTCCGGCCTGCCGGTTTCCCTGAACCCCCTTCATAAATTTTTACTTTGCTCACACTCCAACAGCACGTCAAGTTTTAAAAAACCCATTTGTCTCCATTCACTCCTATCAAACACGCTCATGCATCCCTCCTGGAAGTCCAAGCCCCTCGCACAACAAAACCTCCTTTAACCCCCTCCCTCCAACCTTTCCTAGGCCGACCCCTACCCCGCCTTCCTTCCACTACGGACTGATACACTCTTGAAGTCATTCGTTTCGCTCCATTCTCTCTACATGTCCAAACCCACCTCAACAACCCTTCCTCAGCCCTCTGGACAACAGTTTTGGGAATCCCGCACCTCCCCCTAACTTCCAAACTACGAATTCTCTGCATTATATTCAACCCACATTGCCCTCAGACATGACATCTCCACTGCCTCCAGCCTTCTCCTCACTGCAACATTCATCACCCACGCTTCACACCCATATAAGAGCGTTGGTAAAACTATACTCTCATACATTCCCCTTTGCCTCCAAGGGCAAAGTTCTTTGTCTCCACAGACTCCTAAGTGCACCACTCACTCTTTTCCCTCATCAATTCTATGATTACCTCATCTTTCATAGACCCCTCCGCTGACACGTCCCAAATCCCAAATTCTAAAACGTTCACCTCCTCCATACTCTCTCCCTCCAATTGATATTCAATCTTCATCACCTAATCTTTTTTGTTATCCTCATAACCTTACTCTTTCCTGATTCACCTTTTAAATTTTCTTCTTTTGCACACCCTAAACCAATTCATCCACCAATCTCTGCATCTTCTCTTCAGAATCTCCCAAGAGCCACAGTGTCATCAGCAAAGAGCAACTGGACAACTCCCACTTTGTGTGTGATTCTTTATCTTTTAACTCCACGCCTCTTGCCAAGACCCTCGCATTTACTTCTCTTACAACCCCATCTATAAATATATTAAACAACCACGGTGACATCACACATCCTTGTCTAAGGCCCACTTTTTCTGGGAAAAAATTTCCCTCTTTCCTACATACTCTAACTTGAGCCCACCCATCCTCGTAAAAACTCTTCACTGCTTTCAGTAACCTACCCCCTACACCATACACTTGCAACATCTGCCACATTGCCCCCCTATCCACCCTGTCATACGCTTTTTCCCAAATCCATAAATGCCACAAAGACCTCTTTAGCCTTATCTAAATACTGTTCACTTATATGTTTCACTGTAAACACCTGGTCCACACACCCCCTACCTTTCCTAAAGCCTCCTTGTTCATCTGCTATCCTATTCTCCGTCTTACTCTTAATTCTTTCAATTATAACTCTACCATACACTTTACCAGGTACACTCAACAGACTTATCCCCCTATAATTTTTGCACTCTCTTTTATCCCCTTTGCCTTTATACAAAGGAACTATGCATGCTCTCTGCCAATCCCTAGGTACCTACACCCTCATTCCATACATTTATTAAATAATTTGCACCAACCACTCTAAAACTATATCCCCACCTGCTTTTTAACATTTCTATCTTTATCCCATCAATCCCGGCTGCCTTACCCCCTTTCATTTTACCTACTGCCTCACGAACTTCCCCCACACTCACAACTGGCTCTTCCTCACTCCTACAAGATGTTATTTCCTCCTTGCCCTATACACGAAATCACAGCTTCCCTATCTTCATCAACATTTAACAATTCTTCAAAATATTCCCTCCATCTTCCCAATACCTCTAACTCTCCATTTAATAACTCTCCTCTCCTATTTTTAACTGACAAATCCATTTGTTCTCTAGGCTTTCTTAACTTGTTAATCTCACTCCAAAACTTTTTCTTATTTTCAACAAAATTTGTTGATAACATCTCACCCACTCTCTCATTTGCTCTCTTTTTACATTGCTTCACCACTCTCTTAACCTCTCTCTTTTTCTCCATATACTCTTCCCTCCTTGCATCACTTCTACTTTGTAAAAACTTCTCATATGCTAACTTTTTCTCCCTTACTACTCTCTTTACATCATCATTCCACCAATCGCTCCTCTTCCCCTGCACCCACTTTCCTGTAACCACAAACTTCTGCTGAACACTCTAACACTACATTTTTAATCCTACCCCATACCTCTTCGACCCCATTGCCTATGCTCTCATTTGCCCATCTATCCTCCAATAGCTGTTTATAATCTTACCCTAACTGCCTCCTCTTTTAGTTTATAAACCTTCACCTCTCTCTTCCCTGATGCTTCTATTCTCCTTGTATCCCATCTACCTTTTACTCTCAGTGTAGCTACAACTAGAAAGTGATCTGATATATCTGTGGCCCCTCTATAAACATGTACATCCTGAAGTCTACTCAGCAGTCTTTTATCTACCAATACATAATCCAACAACTACTGTCATTTCGCCCTACATCATATCTTGTATACTTATTTATCCTCTTTTTCTTAAAATATGTATTACCTATAACTAAACCCCTTTCTATACAAAGTTCAATCAAAGGGCTCCCATTATCATTTACACCTGACACCCCCAAACTTACCTACCACACCCTCTCTAAAAGTTTCTCCTACTTTAGCATTCGGGTCCCCTACCACAATTACTCTCTCACTTGGTTCAAAGGCTCCTATACATTCACTTAACATCTCCCAAAATCTCTCTCTCTCCTCTGCATTCCTCTCTCTCCAGGTGCATACACGCTTATTATGACCCACTTCTCGCATCCAACCTTTACTTTAACCCCACAAAATTTCTTGAATTTAAACACATTCATATTCTCTTTTCCTCCTTCCATAACTGATCATTTAACAATACTGCTACCCCTTCCTTTGCTCTAACTCTCTCAGATACTCCAGATTTAATCCCATTTATTCCCCCCACTGAAACTCTCCTACCCCCTTCAGTTTTGTTTCGCTTAGAGCCAGGACATCCAACTTCTTTTCATTCATAACATCAGCAATCATCTGTTTCTTGTCATCCGCACTACATCCACGCACATTTAAGCAACCCATTTATAAAGTTTTTTCTTCTTCTCTTTTTTAGTAAATGTATACAGGAGAAGGGGTTACTAGCCCATTGCTCCCCGGCATTTTAGTCGCCTCATACGCCCACGCATGGCTTACGGAGGAAAGATTCTTTTCCATTTCCCCATGGACAATAGAAGAAATAAAAAAGGACAAGAGCTTTTTTAAAAAAAGGGGAGAAAAACCTAGATGTAGGTATATATATAATATATCATGTGCGTGTCTGTGAAGTGTGACCAAAGTGTAAGTAGGAGTAGCAAGATATCCCTGTTATCTAGCGTGTTTATGAGACAGAAAAAGAAACCAGCAATCCTACCATCATGCAAAACAATTACAGGTTTTTGTTTCACAGTCATCTGGCAGGACGGTAGTACTTCCCTGGGTGGTTGCTGTCTACCAACCTACTACCTACAACACTGAGACGTATTTCGAGGCTTCATGTTCCAACGACATATACCCTGTCAGCCTCTACAGGGGATAGTGTAATCCCCTGCATTGACTGGTTCAAGTTCTTCAAATTTGTCCTAGTCAGATCTTTCATGGAAGTGCTGGTTGTGAAAATGACTAACGTTAGCTCGCGCAAGTACTTTATAGACGTTCGATGCAACCTGGCTGTAAGGAAGGATTACAATTTTGTTAGGAGTGGTGTTAGTGCGTGAAGAATTGATGATCTGAAGGACTCTTTTCATGTAGTCTTTGATGAAAGAGGAAGGAAAATGCAGCCCAGTGAAGGTTTGGTGCATGTACAATCCTCGTTAAGAAACTTTGGGCTGCAAATTCAGTATGGTCTTTGGAAAAATCCGATGATTATGCCTGTTTTTGTCTTAGTATCATGACTGGAATGAAAGTATGTGAGATCCTTTTTGTTTGTAGGCTTCCTGTAAACTTGAAACCTTAGAGTGTTATTTGTTTAGTGTATAAGAGCGTCTAGAAAAAAGTAACTTGCCACTGGACTTTTCTACAAGCGTAAATTGGACGGCCGGTTGGACTTCATTGAGCCTTCCCTGAAGATTCCACACGTCAAAACGTTTGGGAGTTATTATGAGGACGTCATCTACATAACGTAATTATGTGACGCTGGTGGGGATGATGGTAGAGAAACATTCAGCTTCTAGATGTTACCATATACAAGTCAGTAAAATCGCGCTAATGGGGGTTCCCATTCCCATACCATAAGTTTGTTAGTAGAGCCTGTTGTTGAAAAAAAAACAGTTGAAGTTAATGCAGGGTTCAATAAGATCAACGAAATATCCTGGAAATACTGGAAGATTATGGTCCTGCTTGACTTTACGTCGGAGAACGTCAATGGCTTGTGTGGTAGGTAACTTGAACAAGGCATGTGTATAACACATGCGTGTACACCGTCTAATGAAATTTAACGACGCTTCCCTTGTTGATTAAAGAACCTAATGGTGAGGTAGGAAAGAGTTACATAGGGACAGGTAGGTAGATACAGACGATGTAGGTACAGGTGAGGTGGGTACAGGTGAAGTAGGCACAGGTGAGGGAATTACAAGTACGATAGGTTCGGGTAAAGCAATTACAGGTGAGGTAGTACACAAACAACCCCTACATGGAAGAGAGAAATAATTTTGACGACGTTTCGGTCAGTCTTGGACCGAAACGTGGTCAATTTTTTTTCTTTCCTATGTGGGGTTATCTGTATATTGTTCTTTACAGGTGAGATAGGTTCAGGAAACGTAAGTACAGGTCAGGTATCAGGTAACATGACAGGTAGGGTTCAGTAAGTCAGTACAGTAGGTAGTTAGTAACAAAGTACAGGTAGTAGGTTCAGGTAACGTAAGTACAGGTCAGGTAGGTTCAGGCAACATAAGTACAGGTCAGGTAGGTTCAGGTAACATAAGTACAGGTCAGGTAGGCTCAGGAAACATAAGTACAGGTCAGGTAGGTTCAGGTAACATAAGTACAGGTCAGGTAGGTTCAGGAAACATAGGTACAGGTCAGGTAGGCTCAGGAAACGTAAGTACAGGTCAGGTAGGTTCAGATAACGTAAGTACGGGCCAGGTAGGCTCAGGAAACATAAGTATAAGTGAGGTAGGTTCAGGTAGCATAAGTACAGGTCAGGTAAGCTCAGGTAACATAAGTACAGGTGAGGAAGGTTCAGGTAAAGCAAGTACAGGTAAGGTAGGTTCAAGTTAGACGGTGAGGTAAGTAAAATCGAAGCTGGAGCAATGTGTTAACTTTTCTTGTGTGAGAATTACCAGAGTCTCATAATTCTTTCTCATTTCCCTGGGCTTGCCACGTAGGCAGCACCTTGCGAACACATTTTTGAAGTTATATAAGAATACGAACCTAATAAGATTTACCTGTGGACTTTGACATTCATGAGCTGGAAAGAACAGAAATTCTGGCCACGTTCATATCTTTCACAATGTTTTAGTATCTCGCTCATGTACCAGGATGGTAGTGCCTCTTGGTGATGACTCACGATATCGTAATGACAAGATTGCAAACAAACCATACAACGGGTGGGGCTGGAACCCGCGGTTAGAGTCATAACACTCCAGACTGACACGTTAGCGACTGGGCCAGCTGGTTACAATAAGATTCAATCTTATTGTAACCAGCTGACCCAGTGGCTAACGCGTCGGTCTGGTGTTTTATGACTCTCTGACCGTGGGTTCTATCCCCGCCCTTGGTATGGTTTGTTTCCTCTTGGTGATGCGATCTATTAACCTATTGCTCAAGGGCCCATTTCAAGCCATTTCATATTAGCTTGGTACCTTCCTGAGTGATTGTTATCTATTAACAAACTGTTAGAGTGCAAAGCATGTAATCGGTTCCTTTTCACCCTCATTTTAGTGAATGTCTTCCTCGTGGTGGCCCGGTGGCCTGGTGGCTAAAGCTCCCGCTTCACACACGGAGGGCCCGGGTTCGATTCCCGGCGGGTGGAAACATTCCGACACGTTTCCTTACACCTGTTGTCCTGTTCACCTAGCAGCAAATAGGTACCTGGGTGTTAGTCGACTGGTGTGGGTCGCATCCTGGGGGACAAGATTAAGGACCCCAATGGAAATAAGTTAGACAGTCCTCGATGACGCACTGACTTTCTTGGGTTATCCTGGGTGGCTAACCCTCCGGGGTTAAAAATCCGAACGAAATCTTATCTTATCTTATCTTATGGCTGCTGTCTATAAATCACCTGTCAGCTACAGTACAGCGTCTGCCAGCGTGCTGTCAGAATTCCGTTTCACTCTGAAATCACAGGATTATTGTAACTACTTCCTCTTTCGTTTAACATCCTACTGACTGTAAGTGTGAAAACTTCCGTTTCACACACAAAGAAGAGTAAAGTACGACAATCATGCATATATGTTGTCGCCAGCCAACAGCCAGACTGTAAAACATTTAAATGTCGAGCATTTTACACTCAAGTCCTTCCTCATCCTGAAATATACTATGCTCTTATCTCAAGTTTTCTGAGAAATTACACCCAGTGTAAGAAATAAAGCAAAAATGATCTCAGGAGCTATGCTATTATCCAGTAAATTTTCTCATGTTATAATTTATTTAGCGAGATTTATGATCCAGAATAAATTATATTTCTTTCTTTCTCCAACAAGGAATTATATTTTAAAGAAACGAGAACTATATATATATATATATATTATATATATATATATATATATATATATATATATATATATATATATATATATATATATATATATATATATATATATATATATATATATATATATATATATATATATGGAGAGAAGAAGAGAGGTTAGGAGAGTTGTGAAGCAATGTAGAAGAGAGCAAATGAGAGAGTGGGTGAGATGTTATCGAAAAATTTTCTAGACAATAAAAAAAGTTTTGAAATGAGATTAATAAGTTGAGAAAGCCTAGGGAACGAATGGATTTGTTAGTTTAAAATAGGAGAGGAGAGTTATTAAACGGATAGTTAGAGGTAACGGGAAGATGGAGAAAATATTTTGAGGAATTGTTAAATGTTGATGAAGATAGGAGTGAGGAAGAGCCAGTTGTGAGTGTGGGGGAAGTGCATGAGGCAGTGAGTAGAATGAAAGGGGATAAAGCAGCTGGGATTGATTGGATAAAGATAGATATGTTAAAAGCAGGTGGGGATATAATTTTCGAGCGGGTAGTGTTTTTATTTAATAAATGTATGGAAGATGGTAAGATACCTAGGGATTGGCAGACAGCATGAATAGTTCCTTTGTAAAAAGGCAAAGGGGACAAAAGAGAGTGTAAAAATTATAGGGGAATAAGTCTGTTGACTATACCTGGTAAAGTGTATGGTAGAGTTATTATTGAAAGAATTAAGAGTAAGACAGAGAGCAGGATAGCAGATGAACAAGGAGGCTTTAGGAAAGGTAGGGGGTGTGTAGACCAAAGGTTTGCATCGAAACATATAGATGAACAGTATTTAAATAAAGGTAAAGAGATTTTTGTGGCATTTATGGATTTGGAAAAGGCGTATGATAGGTTGGATAGGGGGGCAATGAGGCAGATGTTGCAAATGTATGGAATTGGTAGGTTATTGAAAGCAGTGAACAGTCTTTACGAGGATAGTGAGGCTCAGGTTAGAGTAAGTAGGCGAGAGGGAGATTGTTTCCAACCTCATGGTAAGCAAAAACGCATGACGCTTTAGACCACTAGACTACACACTCCTTAACAATAGCGCATCCAGCCAAGCTAGATGTTGCACCCACCTAAGTTGGTAAAGCACTGCGTACCTTGTTCCAAGGTTCGTAGGTTCGAGTCTCCTTCAGCCAGAGATCAGTGTTTGTGAATATTTCGCCTGTTCTTGCGAATTCCTAGCACACACACACACACACACACACACACACATATATATATATATATATATATATATATATATATATATATATATATATATATATATATATATATATATATATATATATATATATATATAACATCAAGAGGAGCCTCACAACAGCCAGATGCCCAGCAGTAAGGGAGCCACCCCAGCTATGCAGATATGATGGCAGCCAGAAGCGTCCAGATGGTATCACCCTTCAAGCCTGGACAGACGGGAAGCAGGTGGTGTGGGACTATACATGTGCATCTACCTTGGCTGATACCTATCTCCAATACACCAGGGAGGAAGGAGGGGCAGCTGCCAGCTTCAGGGAGTCCCAAAAGTCTAGAAAATATGGAGAACTTGCTCATCATTATATGTTTGTTCCCATAGGCTCAGAGACCCTTGGCTCATGGGGAAAGAATGCATCTAAATTCCTTAAGGAGCTGGGAAAAAGACTCATCAGGGTAACTAGGGATCCCAGGGCAGCCAGTTTTCTGTTCCAGCAGCTCAGTGCGGCTGTTCAAAGGGGTAACGCCTGCTGTATTTTGGGCGCACACCCCAGCTCTGAGGAGCTGGATGAGATTTTCGCCTTACAATCGGTGACACACAATTAACAACATGTACTGTATATGCCAACTTTATATCAACAATGTATCTCTTAAATCTTCTGTACCATATTATGTAATAAAATATTCCTATTGGTAAAAAAAAAATGAAAAGATGGGGTGGTAGGGGAAGTGGAATATTCAAACGGCTTCAGGAAAAAATCCAAATATTCTTCCTTGAAGCCTTTTTATCCACTTCTCCGAGGCTATGGGTCCCACAATTTACACAAGAGGTGGACCCATCCCATATATATATATATATATATATATATATATATATATATATATTATATATATATATTATATATATATATATATATATATATATATATATATATATATATATATATATATATATATATATATATATTATGTATATATATATATAACCACGTCTTGATTATATCGTCAGTGTTACCCACACTTGCAGCTCATCTCAACTTGTCCATCTTGTTACAAGCTCCACGACTGTTTGTAAAATATAAACCTAGAAAACTTCTTTTTTCTTTCTCTTCCTGTTCACCACTCCTCCACTATCTGTTTAGCTGTCCTTTTCACCTAGTGCCACTTGCCTTTCAATATTGATCAATAACCCTACCTCATTCTGCCTATAACTGGAATTCCCAAAACTCATATTATCATAAGCTTGATAATTTAACCCATACTACCATTTCTCTTTTAAATCCCTTACAGCTCCCTATACTGCAATGGCCAGTATTTATTCACCCAGCAATTAACACTAATTGCCCTGGACGACCATTCATTTCCAACTCCTCCCTTCTTTTTAATTATGTCTGTCGATGACCTGTACCTGCTAATCAGGTCCTCAATCCTGCATCTCCCAATATCATTGCCTCCAGGACTGAGACAGATAAAGGATTGCTTCCATTACCTTTCATGATGTGGTCCAGACAGCTAACACTGTCCTGCATCCCCTGCCTTAGGAAAACACATTCTCCACCTCCTCTTCCTATTTCTAAGACTTTTTGTCTTAAAGATAACCTGACTGTTCTCAACCAAAACAATGTTTTTAACTTTTTGGCCGTGTTCGTCGTGACTTCCTCGATGGATCGTCGATTCACACTCCCCTGTTAACACAGAGAAAGCAGTTTCCTGGACCTTCCTTAGCTTCAGCTTCGTCTTATTCGTTCCAACTATAATCCAGTCCTTGGTCTGATCATCGACATGGCTGTTCTCGACGACCTTACTCCGGGGATAATCCTTGCACACCCCTTTCAGCCACTGAAACTCTCTTCTAAACTCCTCTAACTCTGCCTTAACCCAAAGATACAGTTGCCCAGAGTTGAGGAAAGTCACCAATACACTCTTAGTTAGCCAAGAATGAGAAGCACACTAGGCACGTCCTCACACGATACAGATCACTTCACCACAAATATAGATCACCTCACTACTTACAGAGATCACCACATCAGTAATATATATCACTAGAGTCAATTATAGCTGATATAAGAATCCATCTTAAAGCATAATTTTATATACTCAGCATGGGCTCACGAGGGGCCGTTCCTGCCTGACTAATCTGCTGTCTTTCTTTAGTAAAATATTTGAGGCAGTGGATTATATATAATAAAGAATACTATATTATTTATTTGGATTTTAGTGAAGCTTTTGATAGAGTACCCCACAAAACACTGTTAAAGAAAATGACAGCTCATGGCATTGGAGGAAAAGTCCTGTCATAGAGGCATGACTGACTACCAGGAAGCAGTGAGTCTGTATAAATGGGATGAAATCTTAGTAGGTATCAGTCACAAGTGCGTTCCTCAAGTATCAGTTCTAGACCCGTTGTTGATCATAATATACATTAATGACCTTGACAAGGGAATAATAACAAGTGAAATGAAGAAATTCGCTGACGACACAAAAATAGGCAAGATAATCGATTCAGAGGAAGATGCCACTGAGAGAGAGCAGGAGAGAAATACGGAAGGGAAGTATATATTATCCTACATGGAAAATGTGGTCGTCGTTTACAAAAAGAAGAGTCGAGAGATTATCAGCAACTACAGATTAATGTCACTTATGTTAAGTCACACTGCAAAATGTTGCAGTTTTTAACAATCACTCACTTTGCGACCGTTAATATGGGAACAGAAAACGCCACTCTGCAACTGATCTCCAGTCAGACCTCTCTGCTATCTGGTACTAGTCACTGGATGGATACACGTTCACTTCTGCTGCCTTAAACCGAATATGGCATCAGGGATTCTTGGCAAAACATCAAGCACTAAAGTTTCTGGCTCTCTACTACAACTCTTTGGCGATCACCTTTAATATAGATCTTTAAGAGTTGGTCTCAGTGCGACAGGGTCTACAAGACAGTCAGTCGATACCAGTATTCCACATAAAAGTGTGACCCCGTGGCCTGGCTGGCAAAGTTTTCGCTTCACACACGGAAGGCCTGGGTTCGATTCCCGGCGGGGTAGAAACATTTCGACGCGCTTCCTTACACCTATTGTCCTGTTCACCTATCAACAAACAGGTACCTGGGTGTTAGTCGACTGGTGTGGGTCGCATCCTGGGGGACAATATTGAGGACCCCAATAGAAATAAGACAGACAGTCGTCGATGACGCACTGCCTTTCTTGGGTGATTCTGGGTGGCTAACCCTCCGGGATTAAAAAATCCGAACGAAATCTTATCTTTGATGACTGTTGTGGAATGGCTTCTACAACGAACTACTTAATTCATCTCATCACAGAATCTCGTGCCTATTCAGATGACTGTATTCTGATATTTACGTATACAAGAGAGGAAATGTTAGCTGTTCTCAGACATATCACTCAGGTTACAATTAACTGCCTGGGGCAAACGACAGCAGGTTATACTTGCTTCTTAAAAAGCAAAAATGATGATGAGAGGCAGTGTAGAGCAGCTTGCGGAAGAGAGGCAGAATGTGGATCTGTGGCAGGAAGAGAAGTAATGCTGACCCAGGCACTTTTCGAAATCGAGACCTAGCACGTGCCTCTGTATTCTCCAGTTTATGGCTGCAGGGGTCTCAGCTCCTGGCCCTGTCACTTATCTTGTCTCCTGTTGTGTTTGCCTCCATCTAGCCTCGTGTCTTAACTATTCTTCAATCTACAGCATGCATGAAGTCTACCTCCACTAATTCTGTATCCTGGCCGCTCTACATCCTGACCACTCACAGGCTGAGGAAATACTTTCTGACATCCCTGTGATTCCTATGCACCGTTAACGTTCACATGTCTGTTTACTTCTTATTCTCGTTCACCTAGTCACGTCCTCTGAATAAACTGTTTATAATAACTCCCTAGTTCGTCTTTTCTCTAATGTCAGATTCTCGTCTTGTTACTTACATCGGCATTTTTTCTCGTTTCTTAACATGCTGTATCACGTGTTAATTTATTTTATGCTGGCCACAGCTGCGTTATTGTATTAAGTTTTATTATAATGTGTGAAGATGAATTGTATAATAAAATAATGCGTTGATAATGTGAGAAAAATTATCCGTAATTATATTAATAATGTCAACATTGTGTGACATTTTTTGGGACGGAAGTGACGGTGTGACTGTTGTAGCGGTGTGACTATTGTAGCGGTGTGACTGTTGTAGCGGTGTGACTATTGTAGCGGTGTGACTATTGTAGCGGTGTGACTGTTGTAGCGGTGTGACTGTTGTAGCGGTGTGACTGTTGTAGCGGTGTGACTGTTGTAGCGGTGTGACTGTTGTAGCGGTGTGACTGTTGTAGCGGTGTGACTATTGTAGCTGTGTGACTGTTGTAGCGGTGTGACTATTGTAGCGGTGTGACTGTTGTAGCGGTGTGACTATTGTAGCGGTGTGACTGTTGTAGCGGTGTGACTATTGTAGCGGTGTGACTGTTGTAGCGGTGTGACTATTGTAGCGGTGTGACTATGGTAGCGGCATGATTATTGTAGCGGTGTGACTATTGTAGCGGCATGATTATTGTAGTGGTATGACTATTGTAGCGGCATGATTATTGTAGCGGTGCGATTATTGTGGTGGCGTGACTGTTGTAGTGGTGTGACTGTTGTAGTGGTGTGACTGTTGTAGTGGTGTGACTGTTATCGCTGTGTGACTATTGTAGCGGCTTAACTATTGCAATGGTGCAACTATTGTAGAGGTGCAACTATTGTAGCGGTGTGACTATTGTAGCAGCATGACTATTGTAGCGGTGTAACTATTGTAACGGTGTGACTATTGTAGCGGTGTTACTTTAGTGACAGCGTCTCAAAGAGCAGCAAGAGGCAGCATGGCGGCCCGGTGGTAGCAGCTGAGTTGCTGGTTTGGTTTCCCTAGCGATGCTCAGGCCTTAACTTCTGCTTGGGTTTTGTTTAGCATTCTTGTGGACCCTGACAGGTGCCTGACATTTTTTTTTTTTTGTGGGGGTCTGTGTGGGTTATATAATATAGAAATAGCAGCATTTTTTTTTTTACCAGCTGGCTGGAAGTCGGCAGGGAAACTATAGCGATCTACAAGCGAAATTAATACTGGTCAGTTTTCAGGTTGCCTATGACCAATGTCGGTTTGCTTCTAGAAATAATATTAATATGCCCTAACTTTAATCAACTTGTAATAAGTCTGCTTGCGTATATTTTTTTTCCTTTGCTCTATATATTGTTTTTATAAGCTTATTTATAAAAAGATGAGTTAATCTGGCCTTCCTGAAGATTTAACCTGAGGTGTTGACTTCCTGTTCATTCTTGGTTGTTGACTGCGAGTGTGTGGCCCTAGAATGGTGGTTTTTAATATTTTTTTGTATTAATCCCTAGACTAGTGTTTAACCCCATGGGGGCCTCCTAGACTAGTGTTTTACCTTCTAAGGTCTTCCTAGACTAGTGGTTTACCCCCTAGGGTCCTTCTAGACTAGTGTTTTACTCTCTAGGGTGCTCCTAGACTAGTATTTTACCCCCTAGAGTTCTCCATAACTTCGTGACAGTATATAAGGCTATTAATGACTCATTACTAAGATTCCCGAAAGCTTCTCTTAAAGTACCTAAATGATCATACACTAGGGTCCACTGCCGGGAAGCTGAACGACGTATTCGAGATGTAGCTCTGAGTTGTTATTTATGTTCTGCTCCTTATAGTATTTTTGACAATGTAGTATTTTGTCTATAAATAAAGTCTACATAGAATATGGAATATAGGGGTGATAGAAGACTATTCTAACAGCTTCGGGGAGAACCTTGAGTTTTCTCTGAAGTAAGTTTATTTTTTCTCTGATGATGAGGGTTCCCAGCACAGTTATATATATATATATATATATATATATATATATATATATATATATATATATATATATATATATAGAGAGAGAGAGAGAGAGAGAGAGAGAGAGAGAGGAGAGAGAGAGAGAGAGAGAGAGAGAGAGAGAGAGAGAGAGAGATATTGTGTGTGTGTGTGTGGAACAGTGTACTGATAAGAAATTAGCGAAGGAAAAGCAGTGTATGGAATAGAGGTAGTATCTATAACGGTGTGATGAACAGATGCTTTGTTTGAAAGAGGCAGTGTACAGAACTAAAGCAGAGTATAGACAAGCGGCAATATGTAGATCAGAGATATTCAGTGGAACAAAAAGCTAAACAAAATGAGTGAAACGGAGGTAGTGTGTGTGGAAGAGTGTGTAGTAAGAACCAATTTGTGCAACAGTGTATACAACACACTGTATGTGCATAGAGAAACAGTGGCATATACAGGAACATAGATTACGAAAAATGTGTGATGAACAAAGGCAGTGAGTGTGTGGAACATAGGCATAGTGTGGAATATAAGCAGTGTATGTGATAGGCATTATGTAGAACACAGGCAGCGTGGAGGAGAGTCAGTGTTTAGAACATATTCAAATCATGGAAGCGAGGCATTGTGAGGACATAGACAGTATACGGTAGAGGAATTGTTGGGAATGTATGTAATGTCAGGAAGAGAGACAGAGTGTGTAACACAGGAAGTCTTTGGAACTTAGGCAGTGTGTGGAACACTTGCAGTATTTGTAAGAAAGGTAGATTGTGGAACATAAGCAGCGTGTGGATGAGAGGTGGTGTGTGGAACTTAGGCAGTGTGTGGTATACAGGTAATGTGTGCAATATAGGCAGTATGTGGATGATAGACAGTATGTGAATGATAGGCAGTATGTGGAACGTAGATAATCTTTGGAACATAGACAATGCGGGAAATATAGGCAGTGTGGAACATAGGCAGTGTGGAACATAGGCACTGTGGAACATAGGCAGTGTGTAGAACACAGGCAGTGTGTGAAAAATTGGCAATGTAAGGAAAATAGGAAGTGTGGGAAACAGAGGCAGTGTGTGGAACATAGACATCGTCCAGGAAAAACAGTGTGTGCAATTTATGCAGTGCGTGGAAGAAAGGCAGTGTATGAAAGAGTGTGTGTGGAAGAGAAGCAGTATATGAAAGTGTGTGCGGAAAAGAGGCAGTATATGAAAGTGTGTGTGTGAAAGAGAGGCAGTATATGAAAGTGTGTGTGGACGACAGGCAGCGTATGAAAGTGTGTGTGTGGAAAAGAGGCAGTATATGAAAGTGTGTGTGTGGAAGAGAGGCAGTATATGAAAGTGTGTGTTGGAAAAGAGTCAGTATATGAAAGAGTGTGTGTGGAAGAGAGGCAGTATAGGAAAGTGTGTATGGAAGAGAGGCAGTGTATGGGAGTGTGTGTGGAAGAGAGGCAGTGTATGGAAGAGTGTGTGTGCAAGAGAAGCAGTGTATGAAAGTGTGTGTGGAAGAGAGGCAGTGTATGGAAGAGTGTGTATGGAAGAGAGGCAGTGTGGAGGCGGGATGGGGGCGGAGACGCCATCTCGTGACCTCTTCAATATGATTTTAAAATGATCAAATTTCTTCTCTTCCCTGAGAGGAAAACCTTAGGACTCTTCCTTCATTTCCCGACAATATCCTTCATGAGGATGCCTGAAGGATATCTTTTCCTTCCTTTGGTTGCTGTATTATTATTATTATTATTATTATTATTATTATTATTATTATTATTATTATTATTATTAAGATAAGAATGAAAATAATTAAGCTTCTCTTAATTTTGATAAAAAGGATAAAAATAATAATAATAATAATAATAATAATAATAATAATAATAATAATAATAATAATAATAATAATAATAATAATTTTTAATACACCGGTCGTCTCCAACGGCTTAGGGTGACCCGAAATAGAAGAAACAATTTCAACATTAAGTGAACAAGAGAACATTTACTAAGGGATTCGTGGAAGCCGGATATCCATACTTGCTTGCTGAAGATGGAGAGAACAGTGCCTAAAGTCTGAAGGATGGTTGTCAGTGTTGTTGTTCGGATGGTTATCAATACTGAGTTGTCCGCATATATAGTGTGTGAGAATACATTGAGAGGTATTACTAAATACTGTACGTAACTGTTCGTATTGTACGTAACATGACATCCGAAGGACTAGGAATCAATACTCGAGCGTGACAAGACGTACGTCTTACGATACGTATTGCCAGGAATCAATACTCAGGAGAGATGAGACATATGGGAGAGTCTTCTTACTCCTGCTACCCCACTTCACTTCGCTGTACATAGTACAATGAAATTCATGGATTATTTTGCGTAATATTGTGGGAAAGATGGCCTAAAGCAACCACTGGAAATAAAGTCAACTGCTTGGCATCCTTGGTTTATCCTGGATTAATAATTCGCAGGGATTAATCATCTATATATGGTCTTATTATGTTTCTTTTATTAATGGGAGTGAATGTATAGAGTAAACCTTAGTTGAGATTCAGACATCGTATTATAGCTTGTTAATGGTGTTTTCTCGATTCCGAAGGACCCAAAAATCCGTTATAGCCGCAATGTTAGGAGGAATCCAAGCGTAATAGTTAACCTTAATATCTCTTGGTGACCTCCAAGGTTCTGATTGGTCATTAGCCAATAATGAAGATAGAATAACATCTCCAGGAATTTCCTTTGCCCTTTTAAAAGCAACATATGTAACCAAGTCAAGGTATTCTTATCAGATGACCTATTTTGAACTGCTTTCAAGTTATTACAACTTTTGCCCTTTGGACCCCTTCGTTAGTATTTTCAAGCAATCTTGATGACTTTCATTCGATTTCAAAAGAAAACCAATTTTTCTAGTCATCTTGTAGTCCCTTGCTCCTCTCTTTTTATTTCTCTTCCAATCACAGCAAGTATGCTTAATTGGTTTCTCTTCATTTCCAAGACCTTAAAGAATTACCAAAAAACAATTAAAAACCTTCAAGGAAGGAAAATTTAACCTGAAACGACCAAAAAATAGATTTTCAGTGATTATTACAGACCAAAGCCACGAACAACCGAGCCAAATATTGAAGAGTTCTTGAGGAGTGATTGAGCTAACTCAAGATCGGCATTTCTTGTTAATTAATCCATTTGTTTGTCGAATTTTGGAGCAACTGGCTTCAGGAATTTGGGGGAGATTACAACACAGAATGCAGATTTCTTTCACAATGTTGAGGGAGGAAAAGCAAAATAACAACTTTCTCTCTGATGTCCATAACCTTGTTGATGTTATTCGAATCCGGGGAAATCTTCCTCAGAAAAAAAAGATCGAGTGAGTTTGATCGGAAAATTTTAATTAACGAATTTTGTATAGTAAGGACATAAGCAATGCAGCAGCTTTGTGAAAAACACTGCCTTCATTGTGGGAAAAAGCACTTTCGTTTTTTAAATATATAAAAAACACAGTAAAATGGAAGCAAAAGAAAATTGTTTTTTAAAATCCTAGTCTTCGCTCAAATGTACAAATATATTTGAAAGTGATCTTGACTCAATCTTCTCCCAGGAGGTCAAAGATTTTCCTCCACCAATGGCAGAGAGAGAGGAAAACAAGAGAAGTAACTGAGGAAAACAAGAGGATTGGTAGTAAACCTCCTATGGTAAATCCTCAGGACAACGAATGAAGTTGGTCAGTGGTTGGGCATAAATGAAGGAAGCAGAAGATATAAAGGAAGCGTGGTGATGTGGAAATGACGAAGATCCTTGCAACTGTTCTGGATACCTCTGTGGCACTTGAGGTATGCTCAAGGCACGTTCCTATAAGAAAAAAGAAGAGATGTAAACTAAAAAGAAAGAGAGACGCTCGTTACATGGGCGAAGGTGAAAAATCACAGAGCTGCTGAAATGGGGCAGTATATCTGAAATACGAAAGAGGCACTGGTCACAGGAAATAAGAAACACAGGAAGAACTTAAAAGTGTGATACAACTCTCTCGAAAACAATATACCGCACTGATAAACGGTTTAAGACCATAACCAACTCATCCTGCTTGCTGCCTTCTGACACTCCCAGCTCCTACCGCTGCCTTCGCCATCCTCTCCTAGTGAGCCAAGCAATGACATCAGTCAAGCCTCTCTATCTACGTCTCCAGTACTTTTGTACCACATGTCCCAAAGTGGTTGGGCCACTTGCCTTGATTCCTCCTCTTCCCCTCCTCCCCATCCTTTTCCAGTTATTTCCATCCTTCCTTATCCTTCTTCCTTCCCATCTTACGACAGCTCTCGTCGTCCTCGAAGAAGAAGAAGAAGAAGAACTTAAAGACATAACTGTTAAATTAGACATATGTGCAACTCTTGGCTATCTTTATTAAGGAAACGTTTCGCCACACAGTGGCTTCATCAGTCCATACAAAGGATAAACTTGAAGAACAGGAGAAGAATGAGGTAATCAGTCCCTCAGCCTTGAGTCGATGTGGTCAGTCCATCAAGATTGATGGACTCAATAAAGATAGCCAAGAGTTGCACATGTGTCTAATTTAACAACATGTCGGTTCTTTGAACCATTCATCTACAAAGACATAACTGAAACTGAACGAAACCTAAAATATTTTTCTTATCCCAAATCTAGGGTAAAAACAACATCCAGTACTGGATCCCTGTTAAACGAGATGGGACTTACACAGCTGACAGCAAAGTAATGATTGAGATACTGAAGTCCCAAAATGACTCAGCGTTTAGTAAGCCGTTACTCAGACAAAGGGATGGCAGTCTAAATTACTTTTTATGACCTAGACTAAAAATTGGATTAATTAAAATAATTCTGATATCCCTACACCACAAGACTTTGAAAAAAATAAATAAATAACATGCCCATGCACTTTGCTCCAGGCCTAGACTCGTGAAACTCCGTGTTCATCAAGAACTGCAAGAAACCCCTTTCATGTGCCTTTAGCATTCTATGGAGAGGGAGCATGGATACAGGGGTCATCCTACAGTCACTAAAAACAACAGACATTGCCCCACTCTACAAAGGTGGCAATAAAGCATTTACAAAGAACTACAGACCGATAGCACTAACGTTCCACATAAAATTCTTTGAAAGGGTTCTAAGAAGCAAGATCGCCAACCACTTGGATACCCATCAGTTGCTCAACCCAAAGCAGCATGAGGTTCAGAGCAGGTCGCTCTTGCTTATCCCAGTTACTGAACCACTGTAACATGGTCTTGGATGCTCTGGAGGACAAACAAAATGCAGATGTAGTATACGCAAACTTTGCGGAAGCTTTGGACAAGTACGATCATGGTGTAATGGCACACAAAATGCGTGATAAAGAATAACAGAAAAAGCTGGTATATGGATCAATAACTTCCTAACAGAACACAAAGAATAATAGTAAACAAAGTGAAAGGTGGTTACAGTGAAAAGATGTGTTATCTCCCATCCTGTTTCGCATCCTCATATCTGATATAGAGATGTAAGCCACAGTACCGTGTCCTCCTCTGAGGATGATTCCCTAATTTGCAGGACATTGTCATCCATCGCAGACACTGCAAGTCTCCGAGCGGACATCAACCAGATCTCTAATTCGCCGAAGAAAACAATTTGAAGTTCAATAAAGACAAATTTCAATTCCTCCGCTATGGAAAACTCGAGGAAATTAAAATTGTATCGGAGTATAAAACAAATTCTGACCACACAGTAGAGCAAAAACAAATGTGAAGGACCTGGGAGTGATAATGTCAGAAAATTTCACTTTCAAAGATCACAACAATGTATCTACCACATTTGCTAGGAAAATGATATGATGGATAATGAGAACCCATGATGATTCTCTTCAGATTGATTCTCTCTAGGCTGGAATGTTGCTGTACACTAACAGCTTTTTTCAAGAAAGGCGAAACTGCAGACTTGGTGAATATACAAAGAACTTTCACGGCGCGTATAAGTATGATAAAGCACCCAAATTACTGGAAATGTTTAAAGTCCCTTGATTTGTACTCCTAGAACTCAGGAGAGAAAAATACATGAAAATATACACTTGGAAAATCCTAGAGGAACTAGTCCCAAATCTGCACACGAAAATCACTCCCTATGAAAGCAGAAGACTTGGCAGGAGATGTAGCATTCCCCCCAGTGAAAAGCAAGGGCTCTAATGGTACGCTAAAAGACAGCACAATAAGTGTCAGAGGCCCAAGACTATTCAACTGCCTCCCAGCATACATAAAGGGGATTGCCAATAGACCCCTGGCTGTTTTCAAGAAGGCGCTAGACAAGCACCTAAGGTCAGTACCTGATCAGCCGTGCTGTGGTTCATATGTTGGTTTACGTGTGGCCAGCAGTAGGAGCTTGGTTGATCAGGACCTCATTTACCACGAGGCCTGATCACAGACCGGGCCGAAGGAGCGTTGACCCCCAAAACCCCCTCCAGGAATACCAGGTATACCTAATGAATGGGAGTCCACTACTGGGAATGACACATTGTACTTGTTGGGGATGACTGGATTCGGCTTATGAATAGGGCTTTATGCATGAAGAGCAGAAAACAGTGTGTGTGTGCTTTCCTAGGAATACCACGAAGGATATTTTAGCCACCGTATTATGAATGGTAATGGGATCAATCTTATCTGCCTCGGTGCATGTAGTGAGGATTTAATTAGCAGTTATAGGGCACAAAGAGTCATAATTAGGAAGAAGGGAGGGTGCCCTGTAATATATGGCATTTTGCCGAAAAGGGAATTTGGAAGCAAATGGTTGTCCAGAGCAACTGGTGTTAATTGCATGCTAGATAAACACTAAGCGTATTGCAGTACTATTCGTGGACAATTGGGGTCGCTTCTACCGTAAAATTGACTTGTATGCCAGGAACCGGGTTTATTTATCTAGGACTGGCGTGAAGGCATTAGTTAGTTCAGTGGAGGGAGCTGTCAAGGCTTTGTACTACAAATACTTGGACATATAGATTTTTGTCGGGAAAAAGAACGAAATATGGAAAAATAGAATTGGGCAGTGTGAATTATCAGTAGCTACGTACATAATAACTGTAGCTATGTATGCACTGACTAGCTACATACATAGTTTCTGCAGCTTGATACACAGTTCATGTAATTACGTAAACACATGTCGCTACAGTTCCTGTAGCGATGTATACATTGTATATATGTAAGGCTGATATCAGTGGCTTATTACATACATACTAAGATAGTGACTGTAGCTAGGTACACAGTGACTCTAGCTAGTAACACAGTGACTAGATAGGTACACAGACTGTAGCTAGGTACACAGTGACTATTGCTAGGTACACAGTGACTATTGCTAGGTACATATTGACTGTAGCTAGGTACACAGTGACTATTGCTAGGTACTCCTTCCTGCTCGTGCATGCCAACGGTAATATACTTGGTACAGTGCTTCCCTCAAGGTTTACAGCATCTGTCTATTCTGTTTATACTCGACAAGCTGTCTCTCAACTTTCACTTATTGCGAGTCAATTACCGCAGCTATTTCTCTGTTCAAGTCATTTTGCAGTCCTCATGTCTGCCCAGTATTTATTCTCATTTATACCTCAGTAACTACAAATTATATAATACATGAATCGAACATATTTGTTATGTTATTTGTATGTGTGAAGAAACGGTAATGGATCTTGTATGTGCAAGGTTTTTAAAAGTACATATTTTCCAGAGGGCTGATGAAAGTTTGCTGAGGTTGTTCGAACACTGAGAGACTAAAGAACAAAATAGAATGACTTAGAGGACATATAAATTTGCAGTAGAAGGAAGGTGGGGTAGGGGTCGTACTAGGAAAGGTAAGAGGGATTGGGTAAAGGAGGTTTTGTGTGCGAGGCGCTTAGACTTCCAGTAAGCGTGAGCGACCATGTTAGATAGTAGCGAGTGGAGGCAAATGGTTTTTATGACTTGATGTGCTGTCGGAGTGTTGAGAAAAGTAACATTTATGGTACACACTGACTTTAACCTCCTACTGACTGAAACTGCACACAGTGACAACAGTAACACATATGGACACAGCGTGGCTGTAACTACATGCATGAATATAAAGACAAATAATGAAACAACGCACGTGTACACACAGTTACAGAAATTTCCGTCATGGATATACAATACTTGCAGGCACAAGGACTTCGGGTACGTGATCAATCTGCTGCTGCTGCAGAAATGTGATCAACAGTTGTTATGAATTAGGCATAAAAACTTTCTGTCACAGACTCAACAGTTATGCTTTCTGCCACAAAACAAGTGCTGCCTTGCAATGTTATCATTCCCGGTAGTGTTCCAGGAGAGCGAGGCTCCTCGTAGCTAAGTGGATGAGTGTTTGTTCGCCTCGAAGAACCTGGGTTCAGTTGTCGAGATGAGTATGAGCAAGTTTCCTCACAACTATTTACCTAGCAGTAAATATGGCTTCTCGTAGCTAGGCTGTAAATTTTTTGGGTAGCAACCGAAAGAAACTGGGTTCGATTATTGTGCAAATTCTATCGTATGGTCAAGTTTCCTGCTGGTTTTCTTTTAGTTACCAGTAAACAGGCACGAATCTCAACACCTGTCTCACCTTTTCAATCTCATATGATTGATTTCACAAGTTTCCTGCCTCGTGGATCCTTTTGCATCTATCCCTAAAACTGTGTATGGTGTTAGCTTCCACTGCTTTCTTATTGAAGTCATTCTCCTTCCTAGTCACAGTGAGGCTGACGATGTTCTTCCTAACATCTAGGACCCATCGTCGTCTTTATCTTTAAGGTACTCCGTCGTCTTCTTCCCGATGTTCCAGTATGATCTTCAAAATCCTCTGAGTACCTCGAGCGATATCATATCTCTTCATATTTTTTTTAAACCCTTTAATTTCTCCTCGCGGGTCCTTCTCAGCTTTAGTACCGATCATGTTGCAAATCTCTGATCTTTACGTTATATGCTTGATCAGGGGTGACACTACGCAGGTGCTATATACTTCATGGTATTGCTCGCTCCTTCCTGCTCGTGCATGCCAACGGTAATATACTAGGTACAGTGCTTCCCTCAAGGTTTACAGCATCTGTCTATTCTGTTTATACTCGACAAGCGGTCTCTCAACTTTCACTTATTGCGAGTCAATTACCGCAGCTATTTCTCTGTTCAAGTCATTTTGCAGTCCTCATGTCTGCCCAGTATTTATTCTCATTTATACCTCAGTAACTACAAATTATATAATACATGAATCGAACATATTTGTTATGTTATTTGTATGTGTGAAGAAACGGTAATGGATCTTGTATGTGCAAGGTTTTTAAAAGTACATATTTTCCAGAGGGCTGATGAAAGTTTACTGAGGTTGTTCGAACACTGAGAGACTAAAGAACAAAATAGAATGACTTAGAGGACATATAAATTTGCAGTAGAAGGAAGGTGAGGTAGGGGTCGTCCTAGGAAAGGAAACAGGGATTGGGTAAAGGAGGTTTTGTGTGCGAGGCGCTTAGACTTCCAGTAAGCGTGAGCGACCATGTTACATAGCAGCGAGTGAAGGCAAATGGTTTTTATGACTTGATGTGCTGTTGGAGTGTGAGAAAAGTAACATTTATGAATGGATACATGGAAACTGGTCAGCCGGAATTGAGTCGTGGAGATGCAAAGTACAGTGTCTGTGCTCTGAAGGAGGGGTGGAGGAATGTTGCATTGTTCGAACTGTAGTGTCAGCACCTCTCTGGAAAGAAAGTGATCGAGTGAATGATAACGAAAGGGTTTCTTTTTTTTTTTTGGGTCACCCTGCCTTGATGGGAAACGGCCATTGTGTTAATACTTACATACACACACACACAAACCCACACAGACATAAACACACACACACACACACACACACACACACACACACACACACACACACACACACACACACACACACAAACCCACACACACATAAACACACACACACACACACACACACACACACACACACACACACACACACACACACACACACACACAAACACACACACACACACACACACACACACACACACACACACACACACACACACACACACACACACACACATCTTAACTATGCAAGACAAGCCACGGGGGGTGGAAATCGTTAAGTACTTTCACACTTCTCAGTACGTCAACAGGAGCTATGCAATGTTGCAAGGCTGCAACTGAAGGAGTGAGGGGAAGTTTTTTCTCAGAATAACGTAGAGTAGGCTTGTACATATGGAAGCAAGAGGCTAAAACCCCCTTCTCCTATATACATTACTAAAGTTAAAAAGAGAAACTTTTGTTTTCTTTTTGGGTCACCTTGCCTCGGTGGGATGCGGCCCGTTTGTTGAAAGAAGAAGAGTATATATATATATATATATATATATATATATATATATATATATATATATATATATATATATATTATATATATATATATATATATATATATATTAACACACTGGCCGATTCCCACCAAGGCAGGGTGGCCCAAAAAAAGAAAAACTTTCACCATCATTCACTCCATCACTGTCTTGCCAGAAGGGTGCTTTACACTACAGTTTTTAAACTGCAACATTAACACCCCTCCTTCAGAGTGCAGGCACTGTACTTCCCATCTCCAGGACTCAAGTCCGGCCTGCCGGTTTCCCTGAATCCCTTCATAAATGTTACTTTGCTCACATTCCAACAACACGTCAAGTATTAAAAACCATTTGTCCCCATTGACTCCTATCACACACGCTCACGCTTGCCCGCTTACCCCGTCCCCCCAACCTTTCCTAGGCCGACCCCTACCCCGCCTTCCTTCCACTACAGACTGATACATTCTTGAAGTCACTCTGTTTCGCTCCATTCTCTCTACATGTCCGAACCACCTCAACAACCCTTCCTCAGCCCTCTGGACAACAGTTTTGGTAATCCCACACCTCCTCCTAACTTCCATACTACAAATTCTCTGCATTATATTCACACCACACATTGCCCTCAGACATGACATCTCCACTGCCTCCAGCCTTCTCCTCGCTGCAACATTCATCACCCATGCTTCACACCCATATAAGAGCGTTGGTAAAACTATACTCTCATACATTCCCCTCTTTGCCTCCAAGGACAAAGTTCTTTGTCTCCACAGACTCCTAAGTGCACCGCTCACCCTTTTCCCCCTCATCAATTCTATGATTCACCTCATCTTTCATTGACCCATCCGCTGACACGTCCACTCCAAAATATCTGAATACATTCACCTCCTCCATACTCTGTCCCTCCAATCTGATATCCAATCTTTCATCACCTAATCTTTTTATTATCCTCATAACCTTACTCTTTCCTGTGTTCACTTTTACTTTTCTTCTTTTGCATACCCTACCAAATTCATCCACCAACCTCTGCAACTTCTCTTCAGAATCTCCCAAGAGCACAGTGTCATCAGCAAAGAGCAACTGAGACAACTCCCACTTTAAGTGTGATTCTTTATCTTTTAACTCCACGCCTCTTGCCAAGACCCTCGCATTTACTTCTCTTACAACCCCATCTAGATATAAATATATTAAACAACCACGATGACATCACACATCCTTGTCTAAGGCCTACTTTTACTGGGAAATAATCTCCCTCTTTCCTACATACTCTAACTTGAGCCTCACTGTCCTCGTAAAAACTCTTCACTGCTTTCAGTAACCTACCTCCTACACCATACACCTGCAACACCTGCCACATTGCTCCCCTATCCACCCTGTCATACGCCTTTTCCAAATCCATAAATGCCACAAAAACCTCTTTAGCCTTATCTAAATACTGTTTACTTATATTTTTCACTGTAAACACCTGGTCCACACACCCCCTACCTTTCCTAAAGCCTCCTTGTTCATCTGCTATCCTATTCTCCGTCTTACTCTTAATTATTTCAATAATAACTCTACCATACACTTTACCAGGTATACTCAACAGACTTATCCCCCTATAATTTTTGCACTCTCTTTTGTCCCCTTTGCCTTTACACAAAGGATCTATGCATGCTCTCTGCCAATCCCTAGGTACCTTACCCATTCCATACATTTTATTAAATAATAGCACCAACCACTCCAAAACTACATCTCCACCTACTTTTAACATTTCTGTCTTTATCCCATCAATCCCAGCTGCCTTACCCCCTTTCATTTTACCTACTGCCTCACGAATTTTCCCCACACTCACAACTGGTTCTTCCTCACTCCTACAAGATGTTATTCCTCCTTGCCCTATATACAAAAACACAGCCTCCCTATCTTCATCAACATTTAACAATTCCTCAAAATATTCCCTCCATCTTCCCAATACCTCTAACTCTCCATTTAATAACTCTCCTCTCCTGTTTTTAACTGACAAATCCATTTGTTCTCTAGGCTTCCTTAACTTGTTAATCTCACTCCAAAACTTTTTCTTATTTTCAAAAAAATTTGTTGATAACATCTCACCCACTCTCTCAAATGCTCTCTTCATACATTGCTTCACCACTCTCTAACCTCTCTCTTTTTCTCCTAATACTCTTCCCTCCTTGCATCACTTCTACTTTGTAAAAACTTCTCATATGCTAACTTTTTCTCCCTTACTACTCTCTTTACATCATCATTCCACCAATCGCTCCTCTTCCCTCCCGCACCCACTTTCCTGTAACCACAAACTTCTGCTGAACACTCTAACACTACATTTTTAAACCTACCCCATACCTCTTCGACCCCCATTTCCTATGCTCTCATTAGCCCATCTATCCTCCAATAGCTGTTTATATCTTACCCTAACTCTTTAAGCTTATAAACCTTCACCTCTCTCTTCCCTGATGCTTCTATTCTCCTTGTATCCCATCTACCTTTTACTCTCAGTGTAGCTACAACTAAAAAGTGATCTGATATATCTGTGGCTCCTCTATAAACATTATGTACATCCTGAAGTCTACTCAACAGTCTTTTATCTACCAATACATAATCCAACTAACTACTGTCATTTCGCCCTACATCATATCTTGTATACTTATTTATCCTCTTTTTCTTAAAATATGTGTTACCTATAACTAAACCCCTTTCTATATAAAGTTCAATGAAAGGGCTCCCATTATCATTTACACCTGGCACCCCAAACTTACCTACCACACCCTCTCTAAAAGTTTCTCCTACTTTAGCATTCAGGTCCCCTCACTTGGTTCAAAGGTTTCTATACATTCACTTA
This sequence comes from Cherax quadricarinatus, assembly GCF_026875155.1. Lineage (NCBI taxonomy): Eukaryota > Metazoa > Arthropoda > Malacostraca > Decapoda > Parastacidae > Cherax > Cherax quadricarinatus. Next base: position 100,257,781 of record NC_069401.1, on the reverse strand, counting down.
ACATCTCCCAAAATCTCTCTCTCTCTTCTACATTCCTCTCTTCTCCAGGTGCATACACGCTTATTATGACCCACTTTTCGCATCCAACCTTTTCTTTAATCCACATAATCCTTGAATTTACGCATTCATATTCTCTTTTCTCCTTCCATAACTGATCCTTCAACATTACTGCTACCCCTTCCTTAGCTCTAACTCTCTCAGATACTCCAGATTTAATCCCATTTATTTCCCCCCACCGAAACTCCCCTACACCCATCAACTTCTTTTCATTCATAACATCAGCAGTCATCTGCTTCTTGTCATCCGCACTACATCCACACACGTTCAAGCATCCCAGTTTTATAAAGTTTTTCTTCTCTTTTTTAGTCTACAGGAGAAGGGGTTAATAGCCCATCGCTCCTGGCATTTTAGTCGCCTCATACGACACGCATGGCTTACGGAGGAAAGATTCTTTTCCACTTACCCATGGACAATAGAAGAAATAAAGAAGAACAAGAGCTATTTAGAAAAAGGAGAAAAAACCTAGATGTATGTATATATATATGCATGTGCGTGTCTGTGAAGTGTGACCAAAGTGTAAGTTGGAGTAGCAAGATATCCCTGTTATCTAGCGTGTTTATGAGACAGAAAAAGACACCAGCAATCCTACTATCATGCAAAACAGTTACAGGTTTTTGTTTCACAGTCATCTGGCAGGACGGTAGTACTTCCCTGGGTGGTTGCTGTCTACCACCTACTACCTACAATATATATATATATATATATATATATATATATATATATATATATATATATATATATATATATATATATATATATATATATATATATATTATATATGTATATATATATATATATATATATATATATATATATATATATATATATATATATATTATATATATAATATATATATATATATATATATATATTATATATATATATATATATATGTTTAAAGATATATTTTTTCATGTATGTTAATGTAAATATTAATAATTTTGTACCAAAAGAACGTTAGAAAACTTACCTAACCTTATTATAACAAGCGTAGTTTAAAACTTAGCCTAATATTTCACATAAGTTTACAATAATATAATAATAAACAAACAAAATGAAATATAATTATTTTCGATATGTTCAGAATGATTTTTGCGAAATTATTGTATACACAAATTTTCGCTTCCCTTATTCGACAAACAAAGCGTTGTTATTTAACCCTAAAAACCCAGGTTTTACATTCATACTTATGAAATAAACAAATGTTTTCATTCAACAAATAATTAAAAAGTCCATTAGCATTAAGCATGAAAGAAACGTTCCTCGGCTCAAGAAACGGCTGGACTTGCAGGCTCTATGCAGATTACAGAACAATTTTTACTCCCCTGTGTAAAATTCTCTTTTTTCCTGACAGAGTAATCTCGTATTATGTGGAGTAAGTCACCAGTGAAACACACGGTTCACATAACATATTCTGCGAGGCAGATGTTGCGAAAAATTGTATTCTTCATGATCTGAAGGTATTAGGCTCCAGGGTGAGTGGTGCAGGTAGCTACAACACAGGAGAGGGAACGGACGCGCACTACTGGTGGGACGGGAGCTATAACCTGGCGAGGAAGGGATGTACAAGTGGGGAAGGGAACTAGAGTACTGGTAGGGGAGGGAACTGCAACACTGATGGGAAAGGTATTTAAAGTAGTACATAACTATTGTTGAAGGAACAGCATGACTTAAGAGTAAGAGAACTATAACAACCGGTGGGGAAGGATATCATAACCTTGGAAGGATATGGAGCCACGACACTGGTGGTGGTGGAGGGAGCTACAACACTGGTGGTGATGGAGGAAGCTACAACACTGGTGGTGGAGAAGGGAGCTACAACACTGGTGGCGGAGCTACAACACTAGGGGTGGTGGAGGAAGCTACAACACTGGTGGTGGCGAAGGGAGCTACAACACTGGTGGCGGAGCTACAACACTAGGGATGGTGGAGGACGCTACAACACTGGTGGTGGTGAAGGGAGCTACAACACTAGAGGTGGTGGAGGGAACTACAACACTGGTGGTGGTGTAACGAGCTACAACACTGGTGGTGGTGGAGGGAGCTACAACACTGGTGGTGGTGTAGCGAGCTACAACACTGGTGGTGGTGGAGGGAGCTACAACACTGAGGGTGGTGGAGGGAGCTACAACACTGGGGTGGTGGAGGAAGCTACAACATTGGTGGTGGTGAAGGGAGCTACAGCACTGGTGGTGGTGGAGGGAGCTACAACACTGGTGGTGGTGGGGGAGATACAACACTGTTGGTGGTGAAGGGAGCCACAACACTGTTGTTGGTGGAGATAGCTAGAGCACTGATGGTGGTGGAGCTACAACACTGGTGGTGGAGGAGGGTGCTACAACACTGGTGCTGATGGAAGGAGCTGCAACACTGGTGGTGGTGGTGGAGAGAGCTACAACACTGGTGGTGGTGAAGGTAGCTATAACACTGGTGGTAGTGGAGGTAGCTACAACACTGGTGGTGGTGGAGGTATCTACAACACTGGTAGAGGCGGCTACAACACTGGTGGTGGTGGTGGAGGGAGCTACAACACTGGTGGTGGTGAAGGTAGCTATAACACTGGTGGTAGTGGAGGTAGCTACAACACTGGTGGTGGTGGAGAGAGTTACAACATTGGTGGTAGTGGAGATAGCTACAACACTGGTGGTGGTGGAGGTAGCTACAACACTGATGGTGGTGGAGAGAGTTCCAACACTGGTGGTGGTGTTGGGAGCTACAACACTGGTGGTGGTGGAGGGAAATATAACACTGGTGGTGGTGTAGGGAGCTACAACACTGGTGCTGGTGGAGGTAGCTACAGCACTGGTGGTGGTGGAGGGAGCTACAACACTGGTAGTGGTGTAGGGAACTACAACACTGGTGGTGGTGGAGGGAGCTACAACACTGGTGGTGGTGAAGGGAACTACAACACTGGTGGTGGTGGAGGGAGCTACAACACTGGTGGTGATGTAGGGAACTACAACACTGGTGGTGGTGGAGGGAGATATAACACTGATAGTGTTGGAGGTAGCTACAACACTGGTGGTGGTGGAGGTATCTACAACACTGGTGATGGTGGAAGTAGCTACAACACTGGTGGTGGTGTAGGGAACTACAACACTGGTGGTGGTGGAGGGAGCTACAACATTGGTGGTGGTGGAGGGAGATATAACACTGGTGGTGGTGGAGGGAGTTACAACACTGGTGGTGAAGGTAGCTACAACACTGATGGTGGTGGAGGTAGCTACAACACTGATGGTGAAGGTAGCTACAACACTGGTGGTGGTAGAGGGAGCTACAACACTGGTGGTGGTGGAGGGAGCTACAACACTGGTGGTGGTGGAGGGAGCTACAACACTGGTGAGAGATGCACAACACTGATGGCAGCGAAAACTACAACAGTAGTAGGGAAGCGTCTGCAATACTGGTTGTGGATATAACTACAACACTGATGACAGAGCAATGTTGACACAACAATAGTGATGGAGGGAAGCACAACACTGAAAGCGGAGGGAAGCACAACACTGAAAGCGGAGGGAAACACAACACTGAAAGCGGAGAGAAACACAACACTGAAAGCGGAGGGAAGCACAACACTGAAAGCGGAGGGAAACACAACACTGAAAGCGGAGAGAAACACAACACTGAAAGCGGAGGGAAGCACAACACTGAAAGCGGAGGGAAACACAACACTGAAAGCGGAGGGAAACACAACACTGAAAGCGGAGGGAAACACAACACTGAAAGCGGAGGAAACACAACACTGAAAGCGGAGGGAAGCACAACACTGAAAGCGGAGGGAAGCACAACACTGAAAGCGGAGGGAAACACAACACTGAAAGCGGAGGGAAACACAACACTGAAGCGGAGGGAAACACAACACTGAAAGCGGAGGGAAACACAACACTGAAAGCGGAGGGAAGCACAACACTGAAAGCGGAGGGAAACACAACACTGAAGCGGAGGGAAGCACAACACTGAAAGCGGAGGGAAGCACAACACTGAAAGCGGAGGGAAGCACAACACTGAAAGCGGAGGGAAACTCAATACTGAAAGCGGAGGGAAGCACAACACTGAAAGCGGAGGGAAGCACAACACTGAAAGCGGAGGGAAGCACAACACTGAAAGCGGAGGGAAGCACAACACTGAAAGTGGAGGGAAACTCAACACTGAAAGCGGAGGGAAACACAACACTGAAAGCGGAGGGAACACAACACTGAAAGCGGAGGGAAACACAACACTGAAAGCGGAGGGAAGCACAACACTGAAAGCGGAAGGAAGCACAACACTGAAAGCGGAGGGACGCACAACACTGAAAGCGGAGGGAAGCACAACACTGAAAGCGGAGGGAAACACAACACTGAAAGCGGAGGGAAGCACAACACTGAAAGCGGAGGGAAACACAACACTGAAAGCGGAGGGAAACACAACACTGAAACCGGAGGGAAGCACAACACAGGTGGCCAAAGAACTGTACACTGGTTAGAGTGGCGTGAATGCATATAACAATAATATTAATTAAACGGTCAACAAGAACTTACACACTGCCCATAACAGTGTTTCTGGTCAACAAGAACATACACATTGCCCGTAAGTGTTTCCGGTCAACAAGAACTCACTGTCCATAACAGTGTTTCCGGTCAACAAGAACATACACACTGCCCATAACAGTGTTTCCGGTCAACAAGAATTTACACACTGCCCATAACAGTGTTTCTGACTAAACAGCAACTTACACACGGCCTATAAACAGTGTTTCTTGTTACACGCAGGAACTTACACACTGTCCAGAAACAGAGCTTCCGGTCAAATTGCAACCCACACACTGCCCAACAGCAGTGCTTCCAGTCACACACTGCCCATAAATACAGGAACGTACACACTGCCCATATGCAGTGCGTACGTTCTTACACACTGCCAATACGCAGCATTTCTGGTCACACACAGGAACTTACTGTGATGTATTGGATTTGCAACATCTGGGTATCCTTTACTTTTAGACGTTTCGCCATCCAGTGGCAAAACAGAAATATAATATACAGCAAACAGTAAATCAGTCCCTCAGCCTAGGAACAGGTGTTGAACACCGTTCTTTAAGTCCCACTAAGGAAGGTAAACACTGCCCATAAACAGTGCTAACAATCACATATATTATCTTACACACTTATCTTAAAGAATCTTTGTCACTTACAAAAACTTGCACACTGCACTTTAGCAGTGCCTTTGGTCAAACAGGATTTACATACTGCCCATTAACAGTGCTTCCAGCCACACACAGGAACTCACATACTGCCTGTTGCAGTCCTTCTTTTCAAAGAAAATATCTTCCCCACTTACACATTGCCCAAAGCAGTGATTTTGATCATATACGGAGACCTACACACTGCTCGTAAATAGTCCCTTCCGTCACACACGGCAGCTTACACACTGTTTATAAACAATCTTTCTCTTCACACACCGCCCATAAATAGAGCTTGCTATCTTATACAGCAACTTACAGAATGTCGATAACCGTGCTGGCGGTCACAGAGTCGAACTTACACTGCCAATAAACATTCGTTCTTGTCACACTCAAGAACTTACACACTGCCCATGAACATTGGTAATGGTCAGACAGGAACTTACACACTGACCATAAATGTCAACAATGCAATACATGTGCAGTATATATTGTGATAGTTCCATTTATAGGCAGGGTCCCTTGCCAAGCCTTAATCATATGAAACCCTTTTGAACTACGAACATAGACAGTGGCCCATAGGTCTCCCTCTCAGACTAGGTGATAGGAAGATGTGATAGGCCGGGCTCCACCTTGAATACCAGTATATCGCCTCTATAAGAGTCATTGGTTGTATTCTTGCTTCCACCACTTTCTAAACGCGAACCCTGACAGATGGTGACAGCGTTGAATACGTAATTCTTGTAATTACGTCGATGAAAAGTGATTAAATTGACGAGACCGCGAGGACAGTGCTAGTCAGCCTTTCATAACCATGGGGAAGCCGCCAAGCCAGAAATTTTCCATCACTGCATCTATATTTTCGTCATCGTCTTTCCTGGTTCGTGCTGCTTAGCGCAAGAGGCTTTGTGTGAAAACTTTCTAGGGGGTGAGCCCGAGTTTCATACAAATTAAGCCAAGCCTAATTAATACAGCCTCTACAAGATAGCCCAAGCCAGCAAGCCACTCTGCTAATAAGAATCCTTCTGATCATGCATGAGAACTTACAATGCCCAGTAACAGTGCTTCAAATAAAAACACGAGAATTTACCCGCTGCCCATAAACAGTACTAACTGTATCACAAATGAACGTGCTCACTGACTATAAACAGTTCTTCTGGTCATACTAACAGCCTAAATACTACCTGTGAACAATGTTTCCGGTCAGATAGAAACGTACACATTCCCTTTAAACATCGTTTCTGGTCACGAAGGAAATTATTGCCAATAAACAACACTTCCACTTAAACATGAACTTACACACTGAGCAAGAAAAATACTTGAAGTCAATCAGGAACTTTCAAACTGCCAATAAACAGCACTTTCAGTCACAAACAGGAACTTACTGTCCATGAACAGTGTCTCTGGTTAAAGAGGATCTTGTACAGTACCCATAATGAGTGCTTCAAGTCATGTGTAGGAACTTACACACTACTAATAAATAGTGCTTGTGGTCCAACTCATTAAGTAGTAATAAATATTACTCTCATAAACGGAAAGAATAAATCAATACCAGTGTATCTCATCCAGATTTAACATATCTATGCTATACCTCTCCGTTATCACTATGCATCTCTTCCCTTACCGTTTCTCTCTACACTCACTCTCCCTCTCTTTTGTAACTGTACCCTTACCGTGAAAGCTTATTTTAACTGTATCTAACTTTTAAATATACAAACGCCTCAAGGTAAACAGGAATCTCAAGCTCTGTGTTTGTTATTGTCGCTTAACAATGGTAACTTGATGTGGTCATGTGACAACAAACCCTGAATTAAAACCCATGATCAGGTAAAATCCAACAAACCCTGATTAACAACTCACGACTGCATCCCAGGAGTATAATAATTATTAATATTGAACCAAGAAGCACACATTATTATTAGTTGCTACATTTTCGTTTCGGGCACATAATGCATTTGTGGTCACAGTGGTGCCTATGCTAACCTTCCTATGGTGTAGAAATATACCTAGTTGGACGAATCTTATTGTGGCTAGCTGGTCCAGTGGCTAACGCGACGGTCTGGAGTTTTGAGACTCTCTGACCGCGGGTTCAATCCCGCCTTGGGATGGTTTGTTTTCATATAAATTTTACAGCCAACACACATTTCTTATTCAGTGATCGAAATAATTTTTCCTAATCTGTTCAGATAACATTACTGGACCGGGCCGGGTGCTGGGATGATAACTCTTAATGCTTATGGCGATAATCAATTCTGGTTCCTTAAACTGTTATCGATAGGCAGATATAGCTATTAATTTTTAATAGCCGTTGGAATTCACGAGTTGGCGTTACAATGAGAATTTTTTTTAGGTTCAACAATAGCTTTTTTTTATTTAAATTTTTTTGAGCAAAATTAACTTTACTAGCTGGTATATTTTAAACCATTGTAATATAGAGAAGATGCAAGTCAGGCAGAGTGACGGTCAAGTATATAGTGAGTGAAGCTGGGCTCAGTGAAGCTGGGCTCAGTGAAGCTGGGCTCAGTGGAGCTGAGCTCAGTGAAGCTGGGCTCAGTGGAGCTGAGCTCAGTGAAGCTGGGCTCAGTGGAGCTGAGCTCAGTGAAGCTGAGCTCAGTGAAGCTGAGCTCAGTGGAGCTGAGCTCAGTGGAGCTGAGCTCAGTGAAGCTGGGCCAGTGGAGCTGAGCTCAGTGAAGCTGAGCTCAGTGGAGCTGACCTCAGTGGAGCTGAGCTCAGTGAAGCTGGGCTCAGTGGAGCTGAGCTCAGTGGAGCTGAGCTCAGTGGAGCTGAGCTCAGTGAAGCTGAGCTCAGTGGAGCTGAGCTCAGTGGAGCTGAGCTCAGTGAAGCTGGGCTCAGTGGAGCTGAGCTCAGTGAAGCTGAGCTCAGTGGAGCTGACCTCAGTGGAGCTGAGCTCAGTGAAGCTGGGCTCAGTGGAGCTGAGCTCAGTGAAGCTGGGCTCAGTGGAGCTGAGCTCAGTGAAGCTGGGCTCAGTGGAGCTGAGCTCAGTGAAGCTGAGCTCAGTGGAGCTGAGCTCAGTGAAGCTGGGCTCAGTGGAGCTGAGCTCAGTGAAGCTGGGCTCAGTGAAGCTGGACTCAGTGAAGCTGGGCTCAGTGAAGCTGGGCTCAGTGGAGCTGAGCTCAGTGAAGCTGGGCTCAGTGGAGCTGAGCTCAGTGAAGCTGGGCTCAGTGGAGCTGAGCTCAGTGAAGCTGGACTCAGTGGAGCTGAACTCAGTGAAGCTGGGCTCAGTGAAGCTGGACTCAGTGAAGCTGGGCTCAGTGGAGCTGAGCTCAGTGAAGCTGGACTCAGTGGAGCTAAGCTCAGTGAAGCTGGGCTCAGTGGAGCTGAGCTCAGTGAAGCTGGACTCAGTGGAGCTGAGCTCAGTGAAGCTGGGCTCAGTGAAGCTGAACTCAGTGGTGCTGAGTTCAGTGAAGCTGGGCTCAGTGGAGCTGAGCTCAGTGAAGCTGGGCTCAGTGGAGCAGAGCTCAGTGAAGCTGAACTCAGTGAAGCTGGGTTCAGTGGAGCTGAGCTCAGTGAAGCTGGGCTCAGTGGAGCTGAGCTCAGTGAAGCTGGGCTCAGTGGAGCTGAGATCAGTGAAGCTGGGCTCAGTGGAGCTGAGCTCAGTGAAGCTGGACTCAGTGAAGCTGGGCTCAGTGGAGCTGAGCTCAGTGAAGCTGGGCTCAGTGAAGCTGGGCACAGTGAAGCTGGGCTCAGTGAAGCTGGGCACACTGAAGCTGGGCTCAGTGAAGCTGGGCTCAGTGGAGCTGAGCTCACCTCTCTTAAGTACCAACACAACTATGCTTATCTGAAGCATAGTTCGGTACATTATTACTTATACTATTATTACTTCTGCTACAACAAATAATAATAAGAATAATGATAATCAAAAGAAGACTGGCAATAATAATAATATTAAATATTAATAATAATAATAATAATAATAATAATAATAATAATAATAATAATAATAATAATAATCAGACGATAATGAAAATAACGTCAGCAATAATGCTTACTACTACTACTACTACTACTACTACTACTACTACTACAACTACTACTACTACTACTACTACTACTACTACTACTACAACTACTACTACTACTACAACTACTACAACTACTACTACTACTACTACTACTACAAACTACTACTACTACTACTACTACTACAACAACTACTACTACTACTACTACAACTACTAAATAACTACTCTACTACAACTACTACTACTACTACTACTACTACTACAACTACTACTACTACTACTACTACTACTACTACTACTACTACTACTACAACTACTACTACTACTACTACTACTAATAATAATAATAATAATAATAATAATAATAATAATAAATAATAATAATAATAATAATAATAGTAATAATAATAATAATAATAATAGTAATATAATAATAATAGTAATAATAAAACATGGTAGCACATGTGAATGGCAGACAAGTGGGGAGTTGGTAGTTCACATCAAGACTATCTGCCGAGGATAACTATCTGCTTCTATCTACGTAGATTAAGAACTACCTTGTATGAGGAGTATGAGACAAAGATAGAAAAGCAGAAGACTCGTTCCTGACCCTCTACCCCCTCAGGCCATTGCCGGTGGGAGTGCAATTTACAAGTGAGATGGATAGAATTTACAATTGAAATGGATAGAATTTACAAGTGAGAGGGATAGAATTTACAAGTGAGATGGATAGAATTTACAATTGAACTGGATAGAATTTACAAGTGAGAGGGATAGAATTTACAAGTGAAATGGATAGAATTTACAATTGAGATGGATAGAATTTACAAGTGAGAGGGATAGAATTTACAAGTGAGATGGATAGAATTTACAAGTGAGATGGATAGAATTTACAAATGAGATAGATATGGATGGAGGACATTAGCTACGACTACGTCTACTTAATTAATGCTGTTTATAAACAACTCGAGTTACTCTACTGTGTGTACCAGTGGCACTACTTCTGAATATTACTAGATTTCCTATGACTAACATAACCATCTATTTCTACCATATTTCTTTTATTATCTAGGTTGCATCATTGTACTCTGATCGTCGTGACGAAGTAGGTGAAAAAACATCATGAACCTGTTGATATCATACTGCTCCAGTGTGTACCTAATTTAATCCTACAGGTGAAAAAGGTGTTCTCCACTTGGTTCTTAAACGGCTGTACTGTAGTAGCTCTTAAAACGTTTGTGGATAGCTTATTCAGTTGCGCTATAATTCTGCTTGCAAAAAAGAGGAGAGAAAACTAGCATACCTTAGCGTTGCATCTCATGCCACGCGGTTAGTCTGGGTTCGTAACAGGCTTTCAGAATCCAAAACAATTTAATGAGATCTCGTTTTCTCAATTCTTAAGAGAGAGAAAAGGTTGAGTGCTTTAAGTCTCTGTATAAGGTTTGTTTCTGAGTGATAGTATGAGCCTGGTGGCTCTTCTCTGTACTATAATATATACATATAGAGAGTCAGATTATAGTGTTTGTGCTCTTACTTTCTAGCTTTGCTGCTTGAAATTAGGTACTGTTTAGTATTTTTAAGGTAGTAGCTTATAATTATCGTAAGGATCTTTCTTCTCTCTCTCTCTCTCTTTTTTTTTTTTTTTTTTTTGGTTAATTGACTGAATAACATTTTGTGTTTCAGATGGCTATATCCAAACTGCATTAATTTCCTATTGTCTACAAAGAAATTCATCTTCCACGTCTCCGACATCATTTAAAAGCTGCCTTTATTATTCTGAATACTCAAATAATCTTCTTTGCATTCTGCACTTGTCCACAGTTTAGTGTCATCTCCAAACTTAACAATTTCAGATGTTAGCCCTACCGCAAGATCATTAAAATACACTGCGAAGGAAATTGGATCTAAACCGATCCCTGTGGAACTCAGCTCGGGACAAACAGCTCTGTTTCCCGCCTGTGAGTCAGTCACTTATCTAGGCACGAAGTTTGCCTGCTATAGCATGTGTTCTTATTTTGGCCAGCAATCTTTAATGGAGTACCTTACCAAAAGCTATTTTTGAAAGCTAGACTTCCTACTTCAGTTGTGATTTTTTTCATTTTCGCTTTTGTATTTATAATTAAAAATATATATAATAAGTTAGTGGAATCCATTCCGGTTTTCTGTTATCAGGTAATATTTTAAAGAAAGTTAATTATCTTCTCCCTAATTATAGTCTCTAATTATTTACCTAAAACGGGTGTTACACTGATGTAACGACAGCTGAAGACACAAGGTTCATCCCCCGTTAACAAATGTTTGGGGAACATTTGGTAACTTTTCTCTAAGCGCCTTACCTGTTCCTAAGAAACTGTTAAATCTTACCTTCGGTGAGTAAATGATTTGGTGTCTACATTGTTTCATATATCTGGTAGTTAGTTATTTATTTTGTCAGTGTCAGGGCCTGACAGGAAAGCTGGCAACCTGGAGCGTTGGTGTCATGTTCAGCTGTATTGGAAATAGACACATTACATTTTGCTGTTTTTTTTTTTGTTCTGCTGTTGTTAGGTAAGACACATATGCAACAGTTAGACAACTTTATTCCGAAACGTTTCGCCTACACAGTAGGCTTCTTCAGTCGAATACAGAAAGTAGGCAGGAACAGTAGAGATGTGAAGACGATGTAATCAGTCCATCACCCTTAAAGTCGTAGAATTTGAGGTTGTCAGTCCCTCGGCCTGGAGAAGTTCAGTTCCATAGTCAGGAACTATCTGAAGATCAAGCGACAGTGCGGAGACTTAAATACTGTCGGAAGGAGAGGTGCAGGGTAGTAGTAGTAGTAGTAATAGTAGTAGTGAGAGGCAACTGAGAGGTCATGTCCCTCTCAGATCCAACCCTTCTCACTTGAAAAGCTTGTCCAAGGTGTTTTCTGTACCAAGATGCCACGTGTTGCAGTGTCTGACAAGATGAACATCAAAATGGTATACAATACCGACAGGTTGTTAGGTAAGACACATATGCAACAGTTAGACAACTTTATTCCGAAACGTTTCGCCTACACAGTAGGCTTCTTCAGTCGAATACAGAATACTTTCTGTATTCGACTGAAGAAGCCTACTGTGTAGGCGAAACGTTTCGGAATAAAGTTGTCTAACTGTTGCATATGTGTCTTACCTAACAACCTGTCGGTATTGTATACCATTTTGATGTTCATCTGGTCAGACACTGCAACACGTGGCATCTTGGTACAGAAAACACCTTGGACAAGCTTTTCAAGTGAGAAGGGTTGGATCTGAGAGGGACATGACCTCTCAGTTGCCTCTCACTACTACTACTACTACTACTACTACTACTACCCTGCACCTCTCCTTCCGACAGTATTTAAGTCTCCGCACTGTCGCTTGATCTTCAGATAGTTCCTGACTATGGAACTGAACTTCTCCAGGCCGAGGGACTGACAACCTCAAATTCTACGACTTTAAGGGTGATGGACTGATTACATCGTCTTCACATCTCTACTGTTCCTGCCTACTTTCTGTATTCGACTGAAGAAGCCTACTGTGTAGGCGAAACGTTTCGGAATAAAGTTGTCTAACTGTTGCATATGTGTCTTACCTAACAACCTGTCGGTATTGTATACCATTTTGATGTTGTTCTGCTGTTATTGATAGTTCATTTCATTTCGTTGCTTTTAACTTTCCCCGTTTCCTTCCCTTGACAGATTAAAATAGTTATTTGAACTGCCTTTCACGAAATGTGCAATTTGCTTTTTCAAATTCTTGTTTAACATTCTGATTTTTCTCTATCATAAGAACATAAGAACATAAGAAAGGAGGAACACTGCAGCAGGCCTGTTGGCCCATACTAGGCAGGTCCTTTACAATTAATCCCACTAACAAACATTTGACCAACCCAATTTCCAATGCTACCCAAGAAATAAGCTCTGATGTGCAAGTCCCTCTCAAATCCAATCCCTCCCACTCATGTACTTATCCAACCTAAATTTAAAACTACCCAAAGTCCTAGCCTCAATAACCCAACTAGGTAGACTGTTCCACTCATCAACTACCCTATTTCCAAACCAATACTTTCCTATGTCCTTTCTAAATCTAAACTTATCTAATTTAAATCCATTACTGCGGGTTCTCTCTTGGAGAGATATCCTCAAGACCTTGTTAATATCCCCTTTATTAATACCCATCTTCCACTTATACACTTCGATCAGGTCTCCCCTCATTCTTCGTCTAACAAGTGAATGTAACTTAAGAGTCTTCAATCTTTCTTCATAAGGAAGATTTCTAATGCTATGTATTAATTTAGTCATCCTACGCTGAATGTTTTCTAACGAATTTATGTCCATTCTGTAATATGGAGACCAGAATTGAGCTGCATAATCTAGGTGAGGCCTTACTAATGATGTATAAAGCTGCAGTATGACCTCTGGACTTCTGTTGCTTACACTTCTTGATATAAATCCCAGTAATCTATTTGCCTTATTACGTACGCTTAGGCATTGCTGTCTTGGTTTAAGGTTGCTGCTTACCATAACCCCCAAGTCCTTCTCTCTGTATCTGTATGTAGTAAAAATGGTCACTGAGGATACCAGTCACTTTAAATACTTTATATACTCATTCCATTTTTTTTTTTTTTTTTGCTGTGAATTTAACTATTAGTCTTGTCTTTCAGCCTGAATATATTTAACCTTCTGTTTTTTTTATTAAAAGGTATAAACTATCCATGTTCACCCTTAGAATCTTTGTTTCTAAATCTGCTCAACATTTCCTCTATGTTATCAGCATTTATTGTTTCGACTCAGTTAACGTTACTGTCATCTTGGTAAATTTTATCAAAATTAGCTACTCTTGAATTGGGATCCATCATAGTATTATTTTGGATTTCAAAGTTTGCGTAATCACTCTTATGATCAAGTTTCTCTACTACTTGTCATCACTTTATGATTTATTACGATTGTAATCAGTATCTTATTATTGCCTCGTGCAGCGCAAATGAGAGTTTGAGTTTAAAAGTTGTCCTTAATGTTATTCATGAGTATGGCGGCCTCCTCGTTGTGATTGCCACACCAAAGTCACCGACTAATATTGCCAGTTCACAATTTTTTTACTGTCAAATCAACGGCTGTTATCATCGTGGTTTTATTTCGAGGAACGATGTTCTACATTATTATTTTCTTGCTCCTAACAGCTCGGGTGATTCATACATAGTCATATCCTTCTACATCAGGCTTATAATGTTTTTAATGATTTTCTATTGCATGCAGTTCATTTTTAACCTACAGAGTTACTCAACCACCTTTTTTTAAGATTTCGATCCTAATTAAAAATATTGTGTCCGGTTATGGGTATTTACTTGTTTTATTTGGGTCAAACCAGGATTCACTTTTAGTAACAATAACCGAAATTACTCATAATGCATAAGTGGATAATTTCTCCCTTTTTGAAATATAACAACTGCTTTCCTCTACATGGCCTAATTGTTGCAAATTTCTTGTCCCACCGATTATCCGAAAGCTTGTTACAAGATGTCCGCTACCTCCTGCCCTAGACCTCACGTCCACACTTACCCTTCTTTCTTGAATGTAGCCGCTGCTGCAAGATTCTTCCTAATTTTTTTTTAACTCTGAAATGACTGTCTTGCTGAAACAAACTTCTGTCACTGTTAAAGTCGTCTCACAGTTACGTAGAATTTAGAAGAACAACCTTTTCACACTCTTAATTGCGTTATTTGAGCCCATGGCTTTACGAACTAGGCATCTACAGCATTCCTAAGTAGTAATCCAGCAATAACCACTCTCCTGTTATTTTAGAACTTCTTAACAACGGTTTCGTCTTTGTTAAGAATCTCTTCTGGCCTACTCGCCTTTAATGGCATTAGTCCCAACACGAGTAAAATATATCTGTATTCTCTGGCTCATTTTTCGTGATTTCTACATATTCATCACTTATGTCCTTGATCCTAGCACCTGAGAAGCATAAACTTCTCCTGTACATACGGTTGCGATAACATTCCTTGTCTCCCACTAGAAGTGAGGATTTTCCTCAGGATTTGACTGGATAGCCTGTATTTTTCCCCCTTGACATTTGGTCGTACCTTTACAGGGTGTGGTTTAGCATGGTCGTCAAATCTGTTGGGTATGGTAATGTAATTTACTGCTACAGCCTCTCCGCGGTCTTTTTCATGTTGTTGTTGTTCTTGTTGTTGTTGTTTTTGTTCTTGTTCTTCTTATTATTGTTATTACAACGAACAAAACTAAGCGTTCAGCCCACAAGGGTTATACAGCCAGGCTTATTCTGCATCCTCGCTGAAGTAAAATTGGGAGTATCTTTTGCACAAGCTGAAAGAAAGCATAGTAACTTTTGGTCATTAATTCTTTAAATATCTGAGACTCGGTCACCACCTGTATGTAGGTTGAGAACACGCTGATCTCTGCCTCTGGCACTGTCACCATGCTACATGCATCTAACTTTACTTTTTTTTTTACCCAGTTATGTTCAGAAAAAAAAAAAAAGTTTTTAACATGATAAAAAAGACTCCATCCCTAAATTTCGCTCTCTACTGAATTAAGGAAGTCTTCTATAAATCGCTGGAACAAGTGAGGAGTTTACACGAGTCTCTCCCTGAGAGCTAAGCTTAGGTGTGTCTCTTCACTATAATTGTAGCAATAATAATAATAATAATAATAATAATAATAATAATAATAATAATAATAATAATAATAATAATAATAATAACAACAACAATAATAATAATATAATAATAATAATATTAATAATAATAATTAATAATAATAATAATAATAATAATAATTATTATTATTATTATTATTAATTTTATTAGTAATAATAATAATAATAATGATTTAGACAAAGCATATAATAAATAAAAGTGGATCGACACCATGCCCAGCCCTTCTAGGGTAGGGTAGGTGCCTGAGCCCGAGCTTACAGCTCACAAGACTGTCATTCCCATTAACCCGCTTGTGGCAGGGATGGCAGACCAGAGAGGCCTAGCTTGTGGCTAGGCCTGGGGACAGTTGGTCCCGAAGATGAGGAGGTACTTGTGCCTCCTCCCATGGGAGACTTAGGTCTCAGACACTCCCTAAAGAGGGAGCCAAGGCCGGGCCACCACTTGGAAAAGGCCCGGGCCGGGAGAATACCGGCGAATCTTTAATAATAATAATAAATAAAAGTGCAATGTAGCCGATGTTGCAAATATATTCATTAGGTAGAGGGTTTAGCGTTTACTTATGAATGTAATGATATACTAAGAGCAGTAAAGATTTTTTATGCGTATAGTGAGACTGGGATTAGGGAACTTAGTAGAGACGGCAGATTATTCTCCAGGGAAAGTAGGCCTTAGACAGGGATTAGTGATGTCACCATGGTTAATTAACATATTAAAATAAGAGGTTCAATAGGAGTTAAAAAGACTTGGATTCAAAGTGAGAGCCGACACGGATCCTTCGGGAGTTGAAAAAGTTGTTGGAGGAATTTGTGAGGGTGCGTAAATGATGGAAAATAAATGTGAACATAAGAATTAACACGGTGAGGAGGATAATAAAGAATCTATGCAAAGAATGTTGGGATATCAGATTGGAAGGAGTGAACGTGGAGGAAGTAACTGTGTTCAGTTATTTGGGAGTGGACTTGACTGCAGTCGGGTCTATGAATGAGGAGGAAAAGCATAGAATACACGAAAAAAATGTTGGGTAATGTTTTGTGGAGACAAAAAACGTAAACAATGGAGTCAAAAAAAAATGTACTAGAGGATTGTGGTACCAAGAGTGTTATATGCGTGTGAAGCATTGGTTTTAAATTCTGCAGTGAGGAGGCTGGATGCAGGGGAGATGTCATGTTTGACGGCGATGCGTGGTGTGAATTTTATGCAGAGATTTTGCAGCATTGATTTTACATGTGAGGTCTCTAGAAGCATAATTCAGAGATCTGGTGAGGGGGTTATAGAGATGAGCTGGGTATTTTTAGAAGCTGGAAAAAAAAGAGCATGACTAGGAGGGCGTATAAATCTTGGGTAGAATGAAAGAGTGGTAAAGCTTATCCACAGAGAGGCTGGAGGGAGGAGGTAAAGAAGATTTAAGTGGTAAAGACCACAAAATCTCCGCCTGAACGAGCATCGAAATATCACTAACAGATTACTTAAGGTACGCCTGTGTCCTCCACAGAGACTCCACGGGGCATTTGATGAACTGGGATGAGGCACAACTCGTTCTCACCGAACAAGACCTTAGACACCAACGGTGTCTAGAAGCCTCACTAATCGTCGTCACCCACACAATAGAAGGCAACACTGAAAACTACAAAATATCTAAAACATTAGCAGACATGATACTCAAGCAGGCAAAGCACCACCTACCCAGCAACAAAGGAGTCACATGATTTCATCGTCTACCCGTCCTCATCTCAACATGGCATTCTTCAGGTCACCATGCGTCACTCACACCTCACTCTCCGCTTATATATACTGTCTTTCAACCCCTGTATGTTAGAAGTGATCTAGGTCCCAGCACTGAAACGTTTTCTAACAAATATGTCCTAGTGTTTGCTTACGTGTTTTATTAAAGTATATGATGCAATAATACAAGTATGAATGTTAAGCTACTTGTCAAATAGTACTTAATTAAGAACTACAAATTACAGCCATAGCACAGCAACACTTCCACACTCTTTAGCGTCCCTCATCAATACTACTCAATCATGTCTTCATCCTATAATACCTTAAAATGTACATTACTAGATTAAAGAAAACTTGCAATGCCCACATACCTAGACCTTTGGCCCTTGTAGACGTGAAAATCCGATCATCACCAGTACTTGCGGCGTCTGCTGTTTGATCTGGCTAGTGTGTGGCGTGTCCGAACAAACCTTTGGATTTTTAACCCTTACTTCGAACCACAAAATAAATTAAAACTATGCTTTCGTGTATAACAAAATATTTTAACCCGTCATGAGCATTTTTACAATAACATTTTTTTTAAATAATAATATCATTAATTATTATAGTTATCGTCATCAATCATCAATCATTATAATTAAAAAATATATATATTTGCTTTTATATTATTTACATTATGGTTTGTTATTACTACCAGAGAGATTTTTCAGTGCAGTCGAGAGGGCTTATGTTGACGTAATATTGTGACCCAGGCTGCGCTAGGCTAGGACTCAAAGAATAATTTTTATCCCACCAGGGATCAGAGATCTAAAGGCAAGAGATCCCGTATTTTTCATAAAACCACCCGCTCGTAAAACTCCTTTTGAAAATGATTTGTTTTGCCATCTTTCAAGCTTGTTTTTTTCAGATTTATATTTTATTTTTGCCACTGAAATTCAAAAAAATAAAATGACAAAATATTTAAGAGAAATGTGAGTTTATTTTTGACTGAGATTCAACGCTTGAATAACAATTTCATTATTATTATTATTATTATTATTATTATTATTATTATTATTATTATTATTATTATTATTATTATTATTATTATTATTATTAGATATGGCAGTAGTATTTACGTCATTAATAATAATATTATTATAATTATTATTATTATTATTATCATCATCATCATCATCATCATTCTGATTATTATAAGAATAGGAGCGGTAAATCTTCGCTGTTATTTTGCACGTTTAGAGATGGCTGTTGGATTCGATCCTCTTAAAAAAACACAGTAGTTCCAACTCTCTTGATCAAGAGTCATTTACCAGCGAGGAAATGTAGTGAAGATTTAGTTAAGTCACATGATTTAATTATATTTCGATCAACCATTAACTTGCTTGATAAAAATTTCTCAACCTTTACAAAATCAATTGGGTAGTTAAAATCTCTTACATGAATAAGCAGAGCATTGGACTCTTGTCCAGTTCTAATGCTGTATTTATGTTGTTGTAGTCTTACTTCAAGTCATTTTCCAGTTTGGCCATAATAAACTTTATTACATTTCTTACGGGAAATATTATGCACACAGCCATCAACATTTTGTGGGGAATTTTTAGTCATTTTTTTAAAATTTATAAACATTTTTAAATACAACTGATTTTGATCAAGAAAGTTTTCATTTAATGGTAGAACCGACATATTCATGGATGAAAATATTTCTTTGTCATATTTCACTGTGCTTATTTTACATTATTTATATAAACAAAGATGATATACACTGCATGAAGTGTATATGAACTCATTGCAAGTCAGTCCTCAAACTAGCAGGTCAGTTCTCTAACCACTGAAACTGTTTAAAAGTTATATTTACACTGATACTGTCGTCTGATAGACGTTAAAAGTATATTTAACGAGTCATGGTTACAATGAGACTTAATTATCTCCTGGACGTTGAAGTGTGTTTAAACGTGATGTAAACATTGAGGTTGGGTAGCTTGTTTAAAATTATATTCATGACGCCAACATTCACTGCTTTTCAACCCCCATCTGTAAATAGGGTGATATATCATATTCGTGTCTAACGTCAGATGTTACTGGAAAATAATCCTTTCTTCTATATACTCTAAGATGAACTTTCCTTACTTCGTAAAAAAAAACTTTTTTCTTCAACACAATATACATTGAAACCCCATCTACCTTAGCATGTGCTTCTTTTCTATATAAATGCAGGAAAGAGTTACTTTCATATACGTAATTATTGTTTACTTACATGTTTCCGTGTCAAAACTTGGTTTATGCATCTCCTACTCATGCTGAAGCTTCCATGTTTCTCTGCAATCCTGTTTTCTGACTTTTTCCTAATTTCTTCAGTAATAGTTGTACGGTACACTTTATCTGATATGCACAATAGGCTTATTTCCTCGCAAATCTCGAAACGTTGTCTCAATGAAAAGTCTTTTTCTACAGTTTTTTCCTATAATTCTTGCTCTCTCTCTCTCTCTCTCTCTCTCTCTCTCTCTCTCTCTCTCTCTCTCTCTCTCTCTCTCTCTCTCTCTCTCTCTCTCTCTCTCTCTCTCTCTTCTCTTCTCTTCTCTCTTATAAAATGGAACTTAGGCTTTTCTTTGCTAATCCTTGCGTACCTTCCTTTCATTAATGTATACGATAAACAATTTCACCAATCAAGCTAAACTACATCCCCACCCGCTTTTAAAAGCACGGTCCTAATCCCATTTATTTCAGGTGCTTCATCTTCTTTCATAATACTGCACTACACACGCACCTTCACCTCCTCCTTTCCAACGAGTCACAATCCTCCCCATCCCCAGGTGAGACATCACCCCCTCCCATTCATCACTGACGCTTACAAGTAGTTCAAAACAATTTCCTACCTTCCAGCACCTCAACCTCCTGGAAATAAATGGTATAAAATACCGACACAATGGAAATATAAACACATATGCAGTATAATGTGATCCTTTATTGACTACGTTTCGCCCACACAGTGGGCATTTTCAAGTCACAAACAGATCTACCTGGGGTGGAAGGGACGCGAGTATTTATAGTCAGGTTCAGAATGCTGAGGTCAGGTGGAGAATGCTGCATCTGATGATGTACCGAGTGGGGTTATAGAGTCTAAAATCTTGGGTAGCTTGGAAAGGAGATTGGATAAGTTTGTGAGCAGACCTTCTACAGTGTTCTTATGTGGGATAGCGATGAAGAAGTTTCTTGGCAAGTGGTTCAGCTATGTTATAGAAGCCACTATTCTGGTTGAAGTTGTCGGATATAGAAATAAGTGATGATTCCAGGATTCTTCGGTATTGAGTGTTGTCTTCTGTGGCGATAAGTC
>NC_069401.1:100194343-100231843 GCF_026875155.1 Cherax quadricarinatus | reverse complement strand
GCAAATTGGAAACAGGCACTCAGGTGAACAAGGCCGTGACAACAAAACTTACTAGTTTAATATCATTAAACATGTTGACATTTTGCAATTTGTCAGTAAGATCAAGAGGTTTTTTTTTATGTGGGCTTCAGAAATGTTGCCAGACATTGGAGTTAATAGTGCTGTCAACCATTTTGACGGGCATATGTCGCCGATACTACTGAGCTAATATAGGTCTCGCTGGAAAACCGAGCTTGTGGGTTTTAACTGGACCGTACATATGAGGTAGTGCCGCCAACTTAGCTGATAACTGTTTAATAAATTCCTCATTACCTCTCAGTAAGGTTCTAAGCTGTTTATTAAAGACAACCTGTCATGTAAAGCTAAGTAGTTCAGATATGTAGGTTACATCCTGTGTCATTGGCCGAATATAGCCCTGGATACACATTTACCAAGACTTAATGCTCTTGTTCTGTCTATTAAATTCACCTTTGGGAAAGAAGTGGAATCTAAACTCCTTTTCTTAGATATGTTAATACACTTGACCGATAGAAGGTTCATGTTTACAGTAAATAGTAAGGCCAGTAATGTGTTCATACATGCACTATCATTCCACCCATGAGACATGAGTCAAGAGAAGTGTCTTTCTCACCGTGTTTCCGAGAGCTTACCGAGCATACAACCTAGGGTTTCTCGATGAAGAAATTAGGAAAATATTTAATACTGCCACGAAACTGTTGTACCCTACGGAGTTAGTGGAACCATCGTTGCTGGCAGGTAAACCCGCATGACCCCTACAAGTTTATGAGCTGCTCCTAAATAGAATAATAATAATCATTATTATTATAACTGTAACAACTACAACAACTCTCAAGAACGACGGAAGGGTTCTATTATTATTCACTATTTACATGGAGGCTCTAAGCCTATACGGCCATACAACACCTGAAGAATAAGAGGTAAGAAAGTCCGATCAAAGGAAAGGAAGGGTTACCTCAATTCCTTCACTGACATCAAGGCACCTCCAATTAGAAAAGAAAAGGTCCCCAAAGTTTTGGTGCTCAGGAGACCTACTGACATCAACTATTTCTCAACTTACTTGTTAATAGAAATCCTCAGTAAGTACACACATTCATTATATAATCAAGACTAAAGACGAGACACTACTTGCACGGGTAACTACACACACTCTCATGTGTTGCGGGAGCATCGCAACACCATGGGTTGCATATCCAGCGGGAGCGGACGCGACTTCACTCCACCACTGCCGGAATGACACTGGCCATCAAGTACCTGTGACCCAAACACTGGGGACGAAGCAGTGCCAGTAAGGAGAGTGACAGTGCCAGTAAGGAGAGTGAGTGACGATAGTGATAGTGGAAATTGTGGTTGAGGAATGATGAGTTGAATGATTCAATACATTTTAACGCGTCTCGCATACACCTTGGACACTATGGCTGTAAGTCCCTTGTTCATATGATAATATTAACAAAGGAGAAGAGCTGTATACCTGGCTCATGGTAGGCCTTCCTTCCTTCCCTACTCACACTCGTATTTGACAAACTTATTTTTGAAGCAACCTCAGGTATTACTCTCAATTACGCTGCTTTGCGTTTTTTTTCACTCACAATGATTTCCATTGTCAAATTAGTGTTTTTTCTATTCCCTTAGTAAATATGAATTTATTAAACTTGATTCTCTTGTTTAGAATTCTCTTTTTTTTCTGTTAGATAGCCTCAGCAAGTAATTTATATCTATTATTTATAGCCGTAATCTATTTGCATACTTCAGTCATGTTTCGGTTCATTCTACTACTTTCAAGAGAGTGAAGGGTCAAAACTCTGGGCCATTTATCGTCTTCAAGATTTCTTATAAGTACATTACCTTTATCACCCTCGCCTTTACATTCTCTAATACCCAGCTATACATAATCTGTGACCAGAATTCTGCAGCATATTCTAAAGAAAATGTATTTCGGTCGAGGGACGATGCCAGACAGGTATCCCTGTATTGCATAACCCCAGCCCCTGTACCACACTGTACGCGGCTGGATCTGCGAAGATTGCTGCATCAGTTTGTAATGCGGTTAAATAACAACAATGAAGATACGAAGCAAATCAGAAGAAGTATAAACGAGTCATTAGGTGGGAATTATTATCACAATTCTTTCTATCAAAAATGGTAAATTAGAACATGCACAAGCCAAATCTAATTCAAACCTTCCATTAAGAAACACCAGCCTTAAAGCTAAACTGAGGAGGCATTCTATTATTATTATGTTAGAAACTATTATTTTGAAAATTGGGGTCTGTTCTCATTAAATTTAAAAATGCCCTTAAATTTTTTTTTCTCATTTGTATTCTGTTTCATATTATCTGCAGTTCTATGAGAACAATAGTTCATTTTTATTATTTTAAAAAAATACTATATGAAAAACACACTTACAAAATAGCCAGTTCTCCCACACGAAGTCGAAAACCAACAAAAAATATTCCCAATTATGATACTCCAACGTTTAGATTGTGAAGCAGCTCAGAAAAGGCGTTCTTCACTAATTGATCTGATTCCAGTGATTTAAAAAAAATTAACAATTTCTTTCGGGAAATAACTTTACCTAACTGACGCTGACTAATAAAATACCACATCAATGAAAATCCACGCAAAACGGCAGCTACATCATATCTAGTATCTAAATGGACAGACCTTACCTGACCAGGTTGTGGAAAAAAAAAATAATATACACTGGTATACATTTACCAGAGTGTAAACTGATTGATGTATCTTCGAGACCTGCATCCAACACGATCGTTAGTAGGTACCCAGACAAGACCAGTAAAACCCGAGTGTTTACGATTATTGTACAGTTTCTGACACTGTTAGAGGTAGTACTGATTTATCTGGAAACTTTTGTGCAAAGATGGCTTACTTAGGGAATGGCTGCTGAGCTACGTTCCTCAGTGAGGTTTACAATATGAAAATTCCTTGACTTTGACGAGATACTGCACGTGATTATTATCACGTCTGACCGAAGTGAATGAGACGCTGAAACTATGCTGTTGGATGTAGGGTCCTGTGATCATGACGGACTTTTAGCCTGCTTTGTTCTGCGTAATTAAAAGTGGTCTCCTTGCACTGGGTCCCAAGTGTAACTGCCTCTCCCTTGAGATTCAAGCCCTCGGTCCCGCTGGTACTTACGCTGTCATGCTGTAGTCTTCTTCGTCAAGGAGGTCCTATCATCAGACAGGCATTAAGACTCGCCATGTGCCTGGACGGACGTGCGCTGCAATTATACACGACATATAACGATGAATTCAGAATCCTTCTTAACCCTATGGTGAGGGAGACAGTGACCTGTGGGTGGTTTATCACTGATCACTCCGTCAGTACAGTGGCTATTCAACTGCTCCAGTCTAATCTTGTCATACACCCTTAGACGTTTGGACGCTTCCCTAGCTAATAAATCTGATCTTTCGTCTAGCCAAGAGCCATTCGATAACTAATGGGCAAGTGTTTAACTTTCAAGGTAACCTGACACTGTACTGTCCAGCCTGGTAGTCGACAGTGTCAGGGTTGTTAATCTCGGTCTCAGAACTGAGCTTGTTGACATCTGTGCCTACTGTATATGATCCATGTTCATGGACGGGCTCCTCACGGCCACCAGCTTACCTGGATGGTGTTCCGATCAATCAGACTATTACTTCTGGCCGCACGTAGGCCAACGTACGAACCACAGCCCGGCTGATCGGATACTGACTTTATGTATCTGTCCAGCTCCTTCTTGAAGGTAGTCAGGGGGCCTAATGGTAATTCCCCTTACGACTGATGGGAGGCTGTTGAGTAGTTTTGAGTGCTGGATGCTTATTATGTCTTCTCTTAGTGCACTCAAGGCGCCTCTACTTTTCATTGGGGGTATATTGCACCGTCTGCCTAGTCTTTTGCTTTCGTAGTGAGTGATTTCTTTGTCCAAATTTCAGACCAGTCCCTCTGGAATTTTCCAGGTGTAGATTATGATGCATCTCTCCTGCGCTCCTGGGAGTACAGGTCAAGATTCCATAACTTACTGAATGATTCTCTCCTCTCCTACAACAGAAGAGAATTCTACTGGGGACGTAGTTGGTGGTGATTCTGGTCATCAAGACAATTTCCTCAACATCAGATTCGCACCCGCTACCTCCTTGACTGCCAGGAACAGGCCCAAAATTTATCATATAATCACCTTCCGTGATCAGCAGAGAAACGTCATTCATTGTTACTGTTCCCTACATAAAATTGGTGTAAAAATCACTACTAATGAGTAGATTTGTGGGGCCGACTCTGTCTCACTGGAAGTCAAGACCAGCCGGTTCCACAATGACTGTAGTTGTATCTTACAATATTTTCATTTGTATGGTAGCAAGTAGTTGATCCACAACTTCTGCTTAAATCGTCTCGAGCTGGTCGCCATGGCAAACACTGAACCCCGCTAGACTCTATGACTGTATGTCAAGACATCAGAAGAACCCAGCTCTATCGTGTTGCACCTTGCAGTGAGGTATACCATTTAGTCAAGCCACTGTGCTTCCACGTAAAAAGATCACCGGGCTCCTTGATCAAATAACGTGCCTTACTAATAGAAAGCAATATGTCTCTAACAAGGACATAACCTCCTCAACAAGACCCCTGGACACTGGTGTACCACAGAGAAGTGTTCTTGGCCCATTCCTTTTCCTTCTATACATCAACGACCTTCCGCGCGTATCACAACAGCTTACTCCGTTTCTCTTTCCCGACGACACGACTTTTGCGGTGTCCCACCTTAATCTAGCCTCACTCATTACTATTGTTAAAGAAGAGCTCACAAAAAATAGCAACCTGGATGACTGTCAATAAACTTACACTGAATATAGACTAAACCTTTTACATTATTTTTGGTAGTAGAGCAAGTGAGGTCCAACTAAACATTATGCTAACTACACCCTTATTGCTAAACATAACGAGGGAAAACTCCTGCGTCTGCGCTTTGACAGCAACCAGAAATTCAACAACCATATTCAACACATAACATAAAAAGTATCTAAAACAGTTGGCATCCTCTCAAAGATACGCTACTATGTACCACAAACACTACTACCCACAGAGTACTATTCACTAATGTACCCCTGCCTCACCTATGCTATTTATGCCTAGGGATCCACAACGACAAATCACCTAAAGCCAATAATAACCCAATAAAAAGCTGCAGTGCGAATGATCACACAGTCCACAGTTAGACAACACACATCCCCACTTTTCAAAGACCTAAACCTACTCACTATACAAAACATTTACTCGTACTACTGTGCCACCTATATTTATAGAACAATCAAGTCTAATATGAAGACCTGAAGCTCTTTCTTGACAGTTGCAATAGGAATCATGGACACAATACTAGGCACAAAAATCTCTATGACATTCCTCTAGTCAGGCTAAATATTTTAAAAAACTCAATGTGCATAAAAGGACCCAAAATCTGGAACTCTCTGCCAGAAATCTCCAGAACCTCTGACTCAGCATTTTTAAAACTACAGTCAGAAAACACTGTATCTCCATAACCTATCCCAGCCCATTATAAATAAATATGTAAAAACTGTACGTGCATTTTCTCAATATCAAAAACTTAGTTAACACTTTATAATCATTATAAACTTACTTTCAATATCTGTAATCCTCTCAAATGTTAATCATTCCATTATGTCCACCTCAGATTAATAATCGAATTGTAACTATTCTCTACCAAACTTATTAAAGCCTTATGTCGTGAACTAATAGAATATTAAATTTTTCTTGCATTCATTGTAACTCACTTAATGACCATATGAACAACTACTGCACTGTTATTGCCTTATTAATGTTAAGTTAGTCTTAAGTTTGCCCGAAATGCTCTGCATATAAATGGGCTTTTGGCATATAGGCATATACACCCAATTGTTATACTCTTTGTACAAAACATGTATCATGCTAAAATAAATTTATTATTATTATTATTATTATTATTATTATTATTATTATTATTATTATTATTATTATTATTAACATTAATTATTATTGTTTTATTAGCACATCGGCCGCTTCCCACCAAGGCAGGGTGGCCCGAAAAAGAAAAGCTTTCATCATCATTCACTCCATCACTGTCTTGCCAGAAGGGTGCTTTACACTACAGTTTTTAAACTGCAACATTAACACCCCTCCTTCAGAGTGCAGGCACTGTACTTCCCATCTCCAGGACTCAAGTCCAGCCTGTCGGTTTCCCTGACTCACTTCATAAATGTTACCTTGCTTACACTCCAACAGCACGTCAAGTCCTAAAAACCATTTGTCTCCATTCGCTCCTGTCTAACACGCTCACGCAAGCTTGCTGGAAGTCCAAGCCCCTCGCACATAAAACCTCCTTTACCCCCTCCCTCCAACCTTTCCTAGGCCGACCCCTACTCCGCCTTCCCTCCACCCTCTCTACATATTAAAACCGTCTCAATAACGCCTCCTCAGCCCTCTGGATAATAGGTTTGGTAATCCCACACCTCCTAATCTCCAAACTATGGATTCTCTGCATTTCTCCGATATGGTAAACGTGAGGAAATTAAAACTTCATCAGAGTGTAAAACAAAATCCAACAACACAATAGAGCGAAAAACTAACGTCAAAGACCTGGGAGTGATCATGTCGGAGGATCTCACCTTCTAGGACCATAACATTGTATCACTCGCATCTGCTAGAAAAATGACAGGATGGATAATGAGAACCTTCAAAATTAGGGATGCCAAGCCCATGATAACACTCTTCAGGTCGCTTGTTCTATCTAGGCTGGAATATTGCTGCACACTAAGAGCACCTTTCAAGGCAGGTGAAATTGCTGACCTAGAAAATGTACAGAGAACCTTCACGGCACACATAACTGAGATAAAACACCTCAGTTACTGGGAACACATGAAGTTCCTGAACCTGTACTCCCTGGAATGTAGACGGGAGAGATACATGATTATATTCACCTTGAAAATCCTAGAAGGACTAGTACCAAACTTGCACACGAAAATCACTCCCTACCAAAGCAAAAGACTCGGCAGACGATGCAACTTCCCCCCAATAAAAAGCAGGGATGTCACTAGCACGTTAAGAGACAACACAATAAGTGTCAGGGGCCCAAGACTGTTCAGCTGCCTCCCAGCATACATAAGAAGGATTACCAATAGACCCCTGGCTGTCTTCAAGCAGGCACTGGACAAGCACCTAAAGTAGGTACCTGACCAGCCGGGCTGTGTTTCGTACGTTGGATTGCGTGCAGCCAGCAGTAACAGCCTGGTTGAACAGGCCCTGATCCACCATGAGGCCTCGTCACAGACCGGGACGGTGGGGCGTTGACCCCCGGAACTCTTGTAGACAGCCTGTACTGTCTGCCAGCTTAGTTCATATTTCACGGCACTCAGGTGCTGCCCTCTCTAGGCCTACCCAGGTCAGTGGGATGCTCGTCCCACTCGCTCACTCTCTCAGCGGCCTAGAAGCAGACAACAAGTCTAGTCCCTCTCTCCCTCGTGGGCATGGCCCTCCCGGGCCATGGGCACAAACACACAAGCCTGTGTACCCACCACGACCTTGCAAATAAAGTAAGAAGCCTCCGAAGACGTTTATAATTGAACCCCACTCTGCAAGAGCCACCAAATAAATTTGTTTCACACTCTCTCGAGGTAAACTCCAGGTAATGATATTCACACCACACATTGCCCTCAGACATGACATCTCTACTGCCTCCAGCCTTCTCCTTGTTGCAACGTTCACAACCCATGCCTCACACTCATACAAGAGCGTTGGTATAACTATACTCTCATACATTCCCTTTGCTTTCTTGGATAAAGTTCTATCTCCACAGACTTCTCAGTGCACCACTTACTTTTTTTCCCATATTATTATTATTATTATTATTATTATTATTATTATTATTATTATTATTATTATTATTATTATTATTATTATTATTATTATTATTATTATTATTATTATTATTATTATATTATTATTATTATATTATTATTATTATTATTATTATTATTATTATTATTATTATTATTATTATTATTATTTATTATAATGGTTCTGTGACTCCCGCATAGTAACGTAAGACGCATTACTAGCAACTCTGTGGGAAGCTACGGAAAAGCTTAGATGTCCCGTCACCTAAGCCCACCAGGTGCTCTAAAACCCAAAGTTGAATTTGGTTAACTGTTTCCAGTGGCAAAGAGCGTAGAGCTTGCAGTGGGTCCATTTTCTGCCGTCTTACTGACAAGGGTTGAAGCCTGATTACTCCCGTTTTGTTTTGGAGTCTGAGGACTAATGCATAAAGCGGTTCTGTGGTCACCTCTGTACTTATAACATTTTTCATATTACAGAGTTACACTCATCTGCAGAATGATTACCAAGGTACTTAAGAAAGAACTTTAACTGTTGTATATTTAACATAGCCTGATGTCCAATGTGCTCCATCCAATATATGCAACAGGAATAGTACAGAATGGAGCATATAATTCGAATGCAATTTAAAATATATTCGTCTAACTTTCTAAGGACCCCAAGGGGCGAGGGGGAAGTGGGGACAGGTCGAAGAGTAGACGGTGAGAGGAATGTCTTGAGTCGAAGAGAGAAGTCAGGACTAGACCCAACTGCTAAGCCTGGAGAAACACTAACGAAGACGATATGGAAAGCACAGGAACTCTGCAGGTGCTGCCTGCATCTCGCTTGATGGAAGAAATTGAGACTTGCTGGTGACTGGTGGCTGTAGGTGACAAGGAAGGAGCTCGTCGTTGATTGGTCAGTTCATGGAGTTGGTGTTCACTTCGAATTATGTCGTTGTTTTACAATAACTTCAATCTTGTTGATTTTAGGTCCATTCACAAGACGTTTGAATCGTTGGATCGGGATGATCATGAGACGTGTTAACAGGTGTTGATTGCCGAGAATCTCAGAGTTATCTTGAATATGCTTTAGTACAGATGAAAGAGTAACGATACCAGCTCCTTTGAAAGAGGGATCGGTGGTAAACTTGACTGTCTTGTTGGTAAGGTGACTGTGTAGTTCAGATAACAGCATATCTTGAGCATAGTGAGCTGTGGTGTAGAAAGTGATTCCATTCCATGGATAAAATGAATCAACTTCATCAGCTTGAACTGTATCATGTCGAGAGTCGTAAGATGGTGTTGTTGGCATCTGTTCAACTCTCTTGGCATGCGGTGATGAAGGTGAAGGTGGAGGTGTAGATTCAATGTTGGCTTCAGTGGACGAATAGGAAGATGTTGCTGGTGGCAAGGTCTCTGATTGGTTGGTTTCAGTGGGGATTGATGGAGGAAGAGGCTTCTCATTGGTTGTTGTTGGAGTGACGTCACTAGTTGGTAAAGACATAGGAGTTACTGAAGAAGCTGAGGTGGCGACTAAGTCTTTCGTAAATTTAAGAATATCGGCCGATGGTGGAGAGGCTGGAAATTCAAACGATGGCATGTTGTTCAAGGCGAATAGCACGTTGACGGTGGTGTTGAAGGAGCCAGGTACTGCCATATTCTGCATATGAGCATATAGCAGACAGTAGTGGATCTTTGTTAGGTCACATGCTGGAGGAGTGACGGTGGCAGCGGTGGCGGGTTGAGTAGAAGCTTGAAAGAGTTTTGTTGTGTTTGCCTGCAGCTTTGCAATTGCGGCATAGGTAGGTGACTTGGACGATGACTTCTTTTGTGCTGCATCTTGAGTCTTCTTCATAATGTCCTTTCTAGTAGGACATTTCGCTGCAAGAGTGTGGTGATCGTTACTTTTGCAGTTTAAACAAGTTGGTGGAGATGGAGTAGAGGCAGTACAGGAACTAAAATTGTGACCCTCACAACCACATGTAGTACAAAACTTCTTATCTTTTACTGGGCATGTCCTGGTGTTATGTAGATAAAAATAACGGTTCCAACAATGTTGTATATATTGAAACCTTTCAGCTTCAATGTAGGTAGGGCTGATGAAGTAGTAGTACATAGCAAGTCCTTCGTTCAGAGCAGTGGCAGCCATGGTTACATCAGTAAACGTGACCTTGAGCATGGACGGCGCATTAGGGATTTTTGTGATGCTGTCGACAGTAGTCCATGTATTTTGAGTTTCAACAGATGACTTGAGTTCAGCAATGGGTAGAGAAGTGAGGATCTTGTCAAGTTTCTTCAGGAAAATTGATCATCTTGCCCTTATAGCAGTAGAGGATATAACAGTAAATCATTGAGCAGTAATAGTGGTGGCTTCAGGACTGTCTTCTCATCTTCAGCTTCATCGTGACAGACGACAATGAAAACTTTCTTGAGTGACAGAATAGCATTGAATTTCACTCTTAATCCGCCCTGAGCGACAGTTGCAAGAGCAACCTTCGTTGAATCATCAACAGTACCACTTGTGGAAAATTAAATTTACTTGGATGAATCTCATTAGATACATACCAGTAAATGGTAACAAAGATAATTATTCATTATCAAAGTTACAGAGACAAGTAGGAATTTTAGGACACCTAGGTCGCAAAAAATGTCCCCCTTCGATACCTACTACAATCTATCTCTCCACAAGTCACTCTGGACCTATATTAATTTCAAATGAAATATACATTACCAGGAATTCTGGTAAAAACATTAATACAAATATGTGGACTGTATATTAATTTAAAA
Source organism: Cherax quadricarinatus (assembly GCF_026875155.1). Lineage (NCBI taxonomy): Eukaryota > Metazoa > Arthropoda > Malacostraca > Decapoda > Parastacidae > Cherax > Cherax quadricarinatus. The sequence goes on along the minus strand of NC_069401.1, from coordinate 100,221,179 downwards.
TGTGAATACATATACATTGAAGGAGAATTTATAATAATAAGACTCACCAATTAGTCTGGAGATTACGGTGTGTCATACTCAAAACCCCTGCCTAAATTTATGAAGAAAATACTGGCCAGAATTTCAACACAAAATAGACATGAATTAGCTGGGGTTCCGAAGCTGTCCTGTCCATCTGCTTAATGCTCACGTTATGCAAGACTATAATTCCAACAATTTCGGCTCCTATTTGAGAGGTTTTAAGCCCAATATAACCCCTAGAGCGACGAAAATTTATGCACATTTCACTAGCGTGCCTTTACCCCATTCAAAACAATGGCATCTCCCCATGCTCGTCAGCTCAGGCGCTGAGCTTCCCTGTCGGTTCTGGAAATAAATGGTATTAAATACCGACACAGTGGAAATATAAACACATATGCAGTATAATGTGATCCTTTATTGACTACGTTTCACCCACACAGTGGGCTTTTTCAAGTCACACACAGATCTACCTGGGGTGGAAGGTATGGGAGTATTTATAGTCATGTTCAGAATGTTGAGGTCAGGTGAAGAATGCTGTATCTGATGATCTACCAGGTGGAGTTATAGAGTCTTGGGTAGCTTGGCAGGGGTATTGGACAAGTTGTGAGTAGACCTTCTGCAGTGTTCTATGTTCTTATGTGGGATAGCGATGAAGAAGTTTCTTGGCGAGTGGTTCAGCTATGTTATAGAAGCCGTTGTTCTGGTTGAAATTGTTGGTTATAGAGATAAGCGATGATTCCAGGATTCTTCGGTATTGAGTGTTGTCTTCTGTGGCGATAAGTCTTGAGTTTCTGTAGTTAATTAAATGGTTGTGTGAATTGCGATGTTGTACACAGGCATTCCTTGTATCGTCAGTCCTGCTTGCATATTGGTGTTCTGAAATACGTGTTTGTAGGTCTCTTAGTGTTTCGCCCACATATAACTTGTGGCTTGTCCTGTCTACTACTGGTGATGTCCTTGATGGTCGAAAGATGTTGGAAACATGTTTGGCAATGGAGTTGGTGGGGAGGACTATGTATCTCTTCTCGGCAGTGTCTTCTCTGGGTGTGTTGAAGATGTTTAATTCCCGGCGTCTGCAGTCTCTGATGAAGTGACGAGGATAGTGGAGTTTAGAAAATACTTGTTCAATTATAGTGCATTCTTCCTCAAGGAACTCATTGCTGCAGATTCTGAGTGCACGCAGGAAGAAGCCTATAATTACACCACGTTTGGTTTTGGTGTCGTGGTGAGAGTAGAAGTGGAGAAGATCGTTTTGGTTGGTGGGTTTTCGATAGACTTTAAAACGAAGTTCGTGGTCAGCTTTGCAGAGCAGAACATCAAGGAAAGGAAGAGTGTTGTCGACTTCTTCTTCAAGTGTGAACTGGATTGAAGGCTCGACCTGGTTGAGCTTGTCTTGGAGAACTTGAACGTTGAAGCGTTTAGGAGTTATGAGGAGAATGTCGTCAACATAACGGAGCCAGGTGACAGACGAAGGAATAATGGTGGAGAAACGTTCGGCTTCTGGGTGCAACCGAGCCACACTGCAACGCTGCCCAGTGGCCAATCGTAACTTGGTCCAAATCTCAGATAAGGTGGAGGAGTAGCTGAAGGAGGCACACCACTCGAACCATTTAGCCTGCCGGACCCTGTGTGAGACATGGCGTGCATGCCGCACCACTTCCCTGAGCAGACGCATGGACTCAACCGTAGGATTATGCCTGTGCATCTGGCATACGACATTGAAGCGGTGGTTCTGCTTCCTGATGTCCTCATTGTAAAACCACCAGTCATGTTTATATGACCCTCCGCCTGTAATCTTAGGTATGGCTGCCTCAGCTGCACATGTGAAGGCCACCTGCAAGCTTTGAGCCACCTCATCTGGGTCTTCCGGAAGAGGAGACTCTGCCCACCAGCGCTCAATGACCTCCTGGAAGCACTGCCAGTCGGCCTTTTTTAGATTCCATCTGGGGGTAGGTGTGGGGAGCGGGCACCACTGGACAATCAGCATGGTGACCACTGCAACGTGATCACTGGTGAGACGGGGGTGGACCTCCCATCTCACACTCGAGAGCAACCGCCTAGAGATGAGTGTGATGTCCAACCGGCCACCGTAGTGATGGGTTGGCTCACCATTATTGAGGAAGGCGAATCTCAGGGACCTCCTCCAGCACAGCCGCAAGGTGCCTCCAAGCTGCGTTGGTAGGAGAGACAGAAGAAAGTATTGGGTGGTGGGCATTGACATCCCCAGCCACAACAAAACCCTCCCGTGGGGCGAGTGCTGCCACCTCTGAAATGTCAAGGGTGTACCGATAGCTTCTGTAAATATTGTAAACCACGAGAGGTCCATCCGCTAGGTGTAGGGTGACAGAATGAACCTCTATGCCCTCCCCACAGTTGATGGGGTCATTGGAGATTGAATGAGGGATAGTGGTCCTGACGTAGATCGCCGTGCCCCTGCCAGCCCCTTCCAGGCGCTGAAGGTAGGCCGAGAATCCCGGAACACGTGGCTGCATTTGATGTGACGAATCGGTGAGTGTCTCCTGGAACAGGAAGACATCAACCTCATCCTGAACTGCAGCTTCAATCACTAAGTAAATTTTCCGCTGCAGCCCGCAAATGTTCCACTGGAGGATCTTCAAGGGCCGCAGAGGTGGCCCACTGATTCCATCTCTGCCTGGGACTCCTCGTCCGTTGTTGGCGACTCCGGGGCCTCCTCCATCACGGACTGGAAGGACTCCTGGATGATGGCTTGAAGTTCCATTGAGTCTTTCCTGTCCAGTAGGACCACGCCCATCATCCATGACAGGAGCTGCCTGCAGGCGCCCCTGTCCTCCGCCGAGGGCAGCAGGGGGGACAGAGGATGCTGAGATGACCCCGATGGTTTTCTTCAGTCGATCGGAAATGATTCGACCATTACCTCTGCAGGCATTGAGCTGGACAAACCCGTCGAGTCGGGCTGGGTCATGGGTATGTAGGGGTGGCTGTCGACACTGCAGCAGCATAAGCTGGGTGCACCCTGGGCCCGGCCTGAGTGGCCATGGGCTTCTGGGTCCCCTGGCGGGGAACCTGTGCCTGACTCTGGCCGTGCACAGTAGGGGCCTCCCCTTTGGGGAAGAGGCCTGCTGTGGAATGGCAAGGAATTTTTGGTGCCCAGCTGGGACCTGCTGGGCAGTGTGCTTGGCCCATGGCTGTTTTCCCAATGACTCTGTCTTCTTGGCCACCTTGCCATCTGGCCCCGCAGTTGACCGCGCTGCTGCAAACCAATGCCTGACCCCTGATGCCACCGCTGGAATCCCAGTGCTGGGAGCTCGCTGGTATTGTCCTCCTGCGGTTTACCCGGGGGAACCGTGGTTGGAGCCCATACCGACTGTTGCTGGGCGGTTCCAAGGCTGGGTGGCGTCGGGGCTGTCGGGTCGTTCCGATGACGAACCCTGCTGCCAGTGCTGCACCATCACAGGACAGCTCCGGTTCCAGGCATGGTGCCTCTTTAAGCAGTTGGCACACTTGGGCTCTGGCCGAAGGGCTTTGCCAGTTGGCTGTTTGAAGATTGCAATGCAGTCCTTCGAGTCGTGTGCCTAGCTGCACACACCACACTTCTTCTCTCGCTGGCAGGTGACTGCAAAATGATTGAACCCCTGACAGTTGAAGCATTGTACGGGGCCTGACAGGTATGGTCGGGTCTTGAATCTTCCCCAGACCCCAAGGTCCAGGTGCGTGGGAAGTGGACCTTTGTGGTGGATCAGCACCTGGCGGGTGGGCACCTTGTTCACCGTTGCAGTGAGTCGCTCCGCCTTGACAATATTGGGCAATTCCAAAATGGGGTCCAGTTGGAGGGGCACAGGGACGGGTTAGAGCACCCCCTTGTACACCCTCTCCGAAGCAACCAGTTCCACCATGCTGGGATGCGTCACAAAGTAAGAAGAGTTAGTTAGTTAGTTAAAGATTAGCCGGTATTCTCCCGGCCCGGGCCTTGTCCAAGTGGTGGCCCGGCCTTGGCTCCCTCTTTAGGGAGTGTCTGAGACCTAAGTCTCCCATGGGAGGAGGCACAAGTACCTCCTCATCTTTGGGACCAACTGTCCCCAGGCCTAGCCACAAGCTAGGCCTCTCTGGTCTGCCATCCCCGCCCCAAGGGGGCTAATGGGAATGACAGTCTTATGAGCTAAAGGCTCGGGCTCAGGCACCTACCCTACCCTAGAAGGGTTAGGCATGGTGTCGATCAAGTAAGAAGATTATTATTATTAAAGATTAGCCGGTATTCTCCCGGCCCGGGCCTTTTCCAAGTGGTGGCCCGGCCTTGGCTCCCTCTTTAGGGAGTGTCTGAGACCTAAGTCTCCCATGGGAGGAGGCACAAGTACCTCCTCATCTTTGGGACCAACTGTCCCCAGGCCTAGCCACAAGCTAGGCCTCTCTGGTCTGCCATCCCCGCCCCAAGGGGGCTAATGGGAATGACAGTCTTATGAGCTAAAGGCTCGGGCTCAGGCACCTACCCTACCCTAGAAGGGTTAGGCATGGTGTCGATCAAGTAAGAAGATTATTATTATTATTAAAGATTCGCCGGTATTCTCCCGGCCCGGGCCTTTTCCAAGTGGTGGCCCGGCCTTGGCTCCCTCTTTAGAGACTGTCTGAGACCTAAGTCTCCCATGGGAGGAGGCACAAGTACCTCCTCATCTTTGGGGACCAACTGTCCCCAGGCCTAGCCACAAGCTAGGCCTCTCTGGTCTGCCATCCCCGCCCCAAGGGGGCTAATGGGAATGACAGTCTTGTGAGCTGTAAGCTCGGGCTCAGGCACCTACCCTACCCTAGAAGGGTTAGGCATGGTGTCGATTTGAAGTAAGAAGAGCTGCTGTGACCTGCCGTAGTGAGTCAAAAGCACAGGAAACAGCGTTTACAATTCAACTATGTTAGTAAGTAAGCAAATTTACGCCTACATAAGCTAATACCAAAAAAAGTGTTACTACTTTTTTAAGGTAATTCCGGTGTTAAAGAGTGAAGGTGTTCTGAGCAGGCATTTTTTTAAGAGTTATATTAATCTTCTAGTGCAAATTATAGGACCCACAGCCTCTAAGAAGTGGATAAAAAGGCTTCAGGGACAAATATTTGGATTTCCTGAAGCCATTTGATAGGTAGATATATTGTTTGTCTTAGTCATATGACGTAAAGCTGAAGCTTTTGGTCATCTGACCGAGGACTTCCGCTGGTTTACCAGTCCACCCATTTAAAAATCATGGTAATGATTATATCCATTAGGATTACATGAAGCCATTTGAATATTCGAATATTATTAATATATTCGAATATTTCTAACATATTACTTACATATTACTAATATTTATGAACATCAATTTCTGAAAGCGATATCATATATGCAAAACTAGCATTTTGTTACTTATGTTACTTATGAAATGAATATTTTTTTTATTGTGATATACGTACATATATAAGAAAAACCCATCTTGGTCAAATGAGCTAATCACGAACGTTGGTTGCATAAAATGAAAGATTACATGATAAAATACAACAAATATAAATTATTTCCGCCACTGAGATCCGTGAAATAAGTGTGAACATAAACGCTAGAAAATTCTCTAGCACACAAAAAAAAATATTATTCGAAAATAAAACAATACGGTCTAGAATCAATAATGAGAAGAATTCAAACTTGTTTATTTATCTAATTCTTCCAAAAATATATATTTTTTGTGTATATGTTAAACATAGGATTGGTAATCAAAATGAAGCACTAGTATATGAGGCGGCTAAATCCATACTGGAGGCTGGATGACCGAGCATAACACAGCTGGGTGTGCCTCTGGGAGTCGTCTTGAGAATTAAGTCCTGAATTTAACCTCCAGACTGCCAATTCATTTCTGTGTTAATTTGCGAATATCGTGTGTGAGTATCATAATTCATTAGGGTGATGATTTAATGGTGCGTGTCATTACTATGATTGGGGTTGTAATGGTGCGTAGTGTTATGATCGGGGTTGGTATATAACAAAAAGGCACAATATCAGGACTGGAACAGTACACAAATAACCCGCACGTAGGGGAAAGAAACTTCTGACGATGTTTCGGTCCGACTTGTTCCATTAACTAATCACACTAACACACGAAGGTAAGTTAGTCAGCATATATACGAGAAGAGAAGTTCCTTACCTTGGTGTGTTAGTGTGTCTCTAGTTAATGGTCCAGGTCGGACCAAAACGTAGTCATAAGTATCTTTCTCCTATGTGCGGGTTATGTGTGCATTTAAGTTAGTTATGGTTATGCACTGAGGTGGAATCTTAATAATTTTACACAAATAACCCGCACATACGAGAGAGAAAAGCTTACGACGACATTTCTCTCTCCAATGTGCGGGTTATTTATATATTGTTCCAATCACGGTATTGTGCCTTCTTGTTCATTATTATTTTTTTGGGTTTCGATACATTTGTTGTGATTCCTTCTATTGATATCCACTCAATTTTCAACATGCTTCGTTTAAAAATCACCCCCCTGCTATTTCCATTACACATGCGGCTCATTCACAATTAAATCGGACCGACGAGGTATCATCCACTCCATCCACTTTACAGGAACATCACTAGCCACGTAAACATCACACTAAAATACTGCACATGTCGGACAAAATGCCAAAACCTGTCATTAGACATAAAGGAATACAAATGTGTCAAGAATCTAGGATGCGATTACTCTTGTGCTGCGCACCGTTACTCGCATGATCTCTTCTTGAAATGGTCAGAGAGCAGACTAGTCATTAAAGAAGGTGTCACACTCAAGAACAAGAGTTTCGAACTGCCCTTACCGCATCTTGAAATGCTATTGTTCAAAACAAAGGAAGTAATCAATTAGTAGAACACTGGCTTTACAGTTTAAGTAAAGCACATCGCCATGACCAACAATTACATGGATTTTTTTTTTTTGCTCCTGCTACAGCGTATCATCTTAACACCTGACTCTTCCTTTGCCTATTACATGAAACTCGCCCCAGATATCTCTACTGATCTGAAACAACGTTTTCAATTAATTCCTAACAATGCACTTTTTGTCTTTTTACTTACACTACATTATAGATCTTAATCAAATAAGAAAAGAATTAAAGAGATCTGATCAGAAAATATTTAGAGCCAAGACAAAAGAGAGCGTTCACAACGAAGTACACATATAAATTATGGATTATATGTGTACTTATGGATGTCCAAAGTTTGACTTCTACTTTATAATTAGTTGGTAGGATCTCATTTAGAATACGCTGCTCAGACCTAGTATCCGTATTACATAAAAAATATGAATAGGTTTCAAAACATGCAGAGAAGGACCGCGACTCTATTCTCCCGCATCGAAATCATTTTCCTTTGCACTCGCAGGAAATGCGTGTCATTAGTGGGAATATGACTGAAATGTACTAATGGAAACCAGAAATATACTGAGAATAAAATTAAGGCGATAATAATGTTTTACCAAGACAGGACTTGCACCAACAGAGTAAATGTGTGTATATTTAGATTTAGGAAAGACACATAAGAACATAAGAACATAAGAAAGGAGGAACACTGCAGCAGGCCTGTTGGCCCATACTAGGCAGGTCCTTTACAATTCATCCCACTAACAAACATTTGACCAACCCAATTTTCAATGCCACCCAAGAAACAAGCTCTGATGTGCAAGTCCCACTCAAATCCAACCCCTCCCACTCATGTACTTATCCAACCTAAATTTGAAACTACCCAAAGTCCTAGCCTCAATAACCCAACTAGGTAGACTGTTCCACTCATCAACTACCCTATTTCCAAACCAATACTTTCCTATGTCCTTTCTAAATCTAAACTTATCTAATTTAAATCCATTACTCGGGTTCTCTCTTGGAGAGATATCCTCAAGACCTTGTTAATATCCCCTTTATTAATACCTATCTTCCACTTATACACTTCGATCAGGTCTCCCCTTATTCTTCGTCTAACGGAAAAGCAGTAGTTCCCCAGTGAAAAATGCATTGAGAAGATGAGAGAGAGAGAGAGACAGAAAGACAGAGAAAGAGGGAGGGAGTGATTATTAGTTAAATTACACGCAATATGTTACGTAAATGTTTCGTTCTCCTGGCGAGCGAAAAAAAAATGTTGTAATAAATGTCTTATTAGCAGCTCTTGTGTTCGTCTACCTGGAAATAATGTTGCAGATTAGTAGGTCAGAGTATAAAGTAGTGCCAGTGAAGCGTGTTCTTTAGATAGCAATAAAAATACACTGGAACGATATAAAATTCCCAGGCAAATGAACACAAGAGTCCACTACCAAGACACTTACTAACGGCATTTTTTTCTCTCTCCACTGGAGAAGAAAACATTTGCGTAGCACATAGAAGGCAATTTTATCAATAATCATACAACTATATTTTCAAATCAGTGTTTTCTATGTCTTTTCTAAATATAAATCTAAGTAGGATCTGCCAGTTTTGAGGCAGTAGATCTAGAAGTTATGAATACGAATAAACGTGGATATGTACACAATAGTCTGAATGGAAGTATTATTTAAGACTATAATTTGCTTGAAGACCAATTTTTTCTCAGCTCCACCTAGAGTAATGGGAAAAACAGAAGCATAAACACGAGAAACACAAGAATAATTTTAGGTGATATTTATTACGTCAGGTCTTGCATGACCTGGAGAAGAGGGACGTTTCTAGAGTTGAAGAATTGAAAGGAATCAGTAGAGGAATTCAATAGTCATCATTTGGAATCTAAGATCCCATTTTCTTCAATGAAAATGAGAAAATTTTGCAAATATACCCCAAATGTAATTGATACCCTCTCCTAGGAAACACCAGGTGTGAAAGTAAACTAATGATGCATAATCTTGCTATTGCAGAAAGATCAATATCATAAGATATACCAGTACATTAAGCCTGCAGGTGCTTGGGAAATGCTCTATCAAGGTATCTGCAAGAAAAGTAGATTTTCAACTTTAGCAATTCCCTCTCCCCTACTTTCTTAAAATGAAAATCAAAGCTCACAATGACCAAAGTCAATCGAAACTTTTCCGTAAGAATGACCAGCTTTAAAGTAACTAAATTAGTTAGTAACTTTAATTAATACCGATTTTACCTAAGATAACAAAAATCAAATACACTGACTTATTTCTGATGGGAAGATACATTATACAATACAATACAATTCTTTTTTTGGACATGATACATAGTTGTGCAAGGAATTATAGTTGGGTGTACATGCCAAAAGCCCCTTGTATGCAGAGCATTATGGACAGGCTTAAAATTAACTTAAGATTAACTAAGCAATGATATATTCAGTGGTAAAAATGACAGTAAACAAAATACAATATGAAGTACAAACGAGTATTTTAAACAATGAAATTTGAACATTTTAATTAAGAGGTATTATAGTTGTACAAATTTGTAGCATAACAATGCATAATATAACAAAATTATCAATATACTATTTGTAGTGCAGAAACAGGTCATATGGTCATTAGATAAGTTACTGCTCATTCACGAGAATGGATTATTCTATTAGGTAATGTAATTAAAAAAAACATAGTTTGATAGGGTCACACTTTTATGAAATACAGTTATTCGTTATTTATTTAGTTGTGGGTGAGTAAGCTACGGAAAAAGAGATATATAATTATATCCTTATTTTTAAAGGGGTGGATCGGTAAGCCAGCGGAAGGCCTCGGTCAGATGACCAAAGCTCCAAGGGCGAGTCATCATCTGACTAAGACCAGCGTCAGGAAACACTTGTCCTGATTCCTGACGAGCCTTACCTAACCTAACCTGAGTAAGTTGTAAAGAATTCCAGATTTTTTGGGCCTTTTATGTGCATTGAGTTTTTACATAGTGTGAGATGGACACGGGGAACATCAAAGAGTGATCTGTGCCTTGTGTTATGGTCATGTGTTCTGGTGAGGTTGGTAAGGAGAAGTTTGAGGGGAGGGTTTATATCCGAGTTTATTGTTCTGTGTATGTAGTAGGCACAATAATACGTATGGATTTTTGTACAGTGAGTAAATTTAGACTTTTGAATATTGGTGGATTATTATTATAATCATGGGGGAGAGCTAAACCCATAGGATTATACAGCGCAAGTGGGGGGGGGGGAATTGAAGGCATTCGGGCTCAATTCAGGGAATCGGAGCACAGATCCAATTCCCTAGATCAAGAGCCCCTCACCAGCGTCAAGGAACCTCCCTTGAGGGGAAATATTGGTGGAGTATGCTGCCTGTAGTGGGAATTTGTTATCATTCTGACTGCAGCCTATTGTTGGGTAATTAATGGTCTGAGATGATTTATTGTTGTTGAGTCCCGTGTACAGATTCCATAGGTGAGATAGGGGTAAATAAGTGAGTGATATAGGGCCAGGAGAGCTGATTGTGGAACATAGTACCGTATGAAAATTAAGACACTTGTGCAACATCTGGTCATCTTTATTGTAGACGTTTCGCCATCCAGTGGCTTTATCAATACAGATGGATGGCGAAACGTCTACAATAAAGATAACCAGATGTTGCACAAGTGTCTTAACTTTCATCTTGTCGGTATTGTATACCTGTCTTGCACATAGTACCGTATCTTCGATAGTATGCCTACGATCTTGGAGATTTTCTTGGAAATTTGTTGTACGTGTGTTTGAAATTTGAGTCTATTCAAGGTGGATTCCTAAGAATTTTCCCTCTGTGGGTTTTGTGATAGGTGAACCGTTTATCATTATGTTAAGAGGAATATCAAGTTATTTATAACAAAAAGAAACAATACAATGACTGGAACAATACACAAATAACCCACACATATGATATTGGAGCTTACGACGAGTTTGTCCGATGAGCTTACGACGACGTTTCGGTGCGAAACGTCGTCGTAAGCTCCTCTCTCCTATGTGCGAGCTATTTCTGTATCAACTTATTTCATAGAAATCAGTTTTATTAATAAAATTTGCACATTAAAACTTACCCAACTTACAATCTAGATTCTGAGGAAATCACCGAAAGTTTGAATTTTCAAGCACTGCAACAGGACTACTGGCCGATCCATGGCAGGTTCCTCACCCTCCCTTCCAGTCTGTACTGGTCCCTCCTTCGTTTTTTACCCCAAGAGTAAATAAATAAGTTTATTTGGGTACAGGTACACGTAAGTACAATTATCATACATAGTAACAGGTGTAAATTTCCTAGGATAACCCAAAAAAGTCAAAGTGACTTATTTTCACTGGAAGATGATCCCATGTATCAGAACTTCTATGAGAAGGACTAAGGGCCTGAAACTGCACTCTCTAGAAGACGTAGAATTAGGGGGATTGATTGAGGTGTTTAGTGGAAGAAGGAAATAAAGGGGATTAATAGTGTGCTGAATAATATCTAGCCTAGACAGACTCGCACAATGGTTTAAGTTGAAAAATTCAGATTTCAGGTGGGTTTAAGAAAGTATGTTTGTATAAGTTGTGATGAGTGAACAAACTCCAAGTACGTTATAGAGGCCAGAACGTTGTGTAGCTTAAAATAGTTGGATAATACATGAGTATGTGGCGTGGTGTAGTTAGACTGATGCTTGCTAAAGTCGGTTGCGTGTTCTCCCATTAAAGTCAATGTGACGACCTGACTAGTTGGGTGCATTGGTTAAGCCGTAAGTAGACTTGACCTGCCTGCATGGCCATAGGCCTTCTCAGTGTTCCTTCGTTCTTATGTTCTTATGTTCTTATGTTTTGTTTTTAAAGGACAAGGGAAAGACTCAGTGATTGTTTGACTTGTGTGATTATAGGAGAGTTGTGAAGGATCTTTAGATGCCCCGAGAGAAACCGAAGGGGTTTCTTTTCTGAATTAATTTTGTCATTCTTCTCATGCTCTCCATTGTTTTACAATCATTTTTTTTTTTTTCAAAAAAATAGTGTCTTTTTACTTTTATTCTACCCATTCAATATAAGGACTTATTTACATACTGCTGCACAGTTCTGGGCTACATAGGTAGCCCAGAACTGTGCAGCAGTATGTAAATAAGATCTTATATTTAATGGGTAGAATGAAAGTAAAAGGACACTATTTTTTGAAAAAAAAAAAAATAATGTTAGCCCTTTACCCACACAAGAACTTTGCTCAGTGTTTTACTTGATAAATCTCTTGTGTATGTTCGAAATGTTGTTTTTAAAATTAAAGTATTGGTTTCCCAATAGTTTCCCGTTGCCATACTTATTGGGAATCCTGTTATTCCAAAAAATGTGAAGAACTGCAGAATTACGTCTGATATTAATGTAAGCAATCTAGGAGCTTAATCGCTTTAGTTTTCTGCTTACCATAACTCCCAAGACTTTTTCATTCTTTAGCTCATTCTATTCCTTTTAGTGCTGAAGTGCTCGGGTTATTTTCATTCCGTGGACAAGAACTTTGCATTTTTTCCCCATTGAACTACATCTTCAACTTGCCCGTCAAAACACAGTTGCTAGTTTAAATCGCTCCAAAGTTCATTAGAATCTCCTGTGAATTTATTCATCGTTCTATTTTTATGTCGTCAACGAACTGGTCGCTGTGTGCTCCATTACCTTGGTAATTAATGTAGATCATGACAAGCAAGGTGCGGGTGCGCAAAACTGATCGAAGAGGAACTTAGCTTGTGACTGGAACTCTCTGCTGCCTATTTCTCAGTAATATTTTAAGTCGTGACACCCTTTTATCTCTAATATCCGTTGAGATTATCAAAATCCTTATTAAAATTCAAGTAAACAGAGCATAATTTAGTAAGTCCACTGCTTCAGATGCGTTACTGAAGAAATTCCGTGCATTTGTTTGACAACAACGTCCCTTTAAGAACCTACCTTGAGACTCATTAATCAAATAAGGCTTATCAAGGTATATTATAATTATATTTTAATTATATCAGGGAGCAAGGGGCTAGTAACGCCTTCTCTTCTATCATTTACTAAAAAAGACAACGTAGGAAAATTTTTGTACTGTGTTGTTTAAATATGCGTACGTAAAGTACAAATAAGAAGAAAGATTTCTTTGTTAGTGTCTTAAAAGGTGAGAAACTTTCAGCCAGGAGTAAATGGATTTATAACTTATGGAAATGAAAGAACAGGAACTCAAGGAATAAGAGTAATATTAAATGTTCAGGTACATAAGGAAAAAGACGAATTATAAGAGTTCTAGTTCAAGAATTATGTGGAATAGTATCAAGATGGGAAATGAGAAGTTGGCTTAAGCAAATGTTTATGCATCTGAGGTAGAGAGGAATGTGGAGGAAATCGATAGATATTGGGTGATATAAATAAAATGTTTAGGGAGTTTTGAACCAAGTGTGAGAATAATTATTGCGGAGGTCATATGTGGTAAAAGTGAGAAAGACTTGTAAATGGCATAGGTAAATTTGATGTACTAAGAGGTAAATGAGAGTGGAGGCCTCTAAACTAATTATGCACAAAATTATGCATGAAAAACAGGGAAACTAAGTATACAAGATATGTATTGGTAGATGAGATTTTGTTGAGTAAAGTTGCAGATATGCAAGATTTTAGAAAGACGACAGAAATGCCGGAGCTTTCTTTAGTGGTAGCTACAGTAAGAGAAAATGGAGTTCAAAGAGAATGGCATCAACGGGAAGGAGAGAAGGGAAGGTGAATGAAATAAAGAGTTAGGAGAGGGTATAAGCAACAACAGGAAGAAAAGTGGTCTGCAGAGAATACAGGTAATGAGAAGGAAGTCGAAAAGGTTTATGGAATTTTTAATGTAGTACTAGAGTACGTACATATCAGAAATTTGTGAGTACAGGAAAGTGGGTGCTGGGAGGAAGAAGAATTATGACAGGAATGATGAAGAATGAGTGGTAAGAGGGAGAAAAAGTTAGCATATTAAAGCATTTTATAATGCAAAGAAAACAAAACTTACAAGAGCGGTCAGGGAGTGCAAAACAGAATCGATTAGAGTATGTGTCAAGCTCTCTTAGCAAATTTTGCTGATAAAATACATTTTCGAAGTGCCACTTATAAGTTGAGACTGAGAAGCAAATGGATCTGGCAGTTAAAAACATACAAGGGGAAATGTTAAATGGGAAGTCAACGGTTATGAAGACGGGGACTTAATAATTTCCTGCACTGGTCAGGGAGGAATAATAACATTTAAGAGTAAGAAAGAGCCAGTTGTGGGTGTAGGGGAAAGTGCGCAAGACAGTGGATATAAGTAAGTAAGTAAGTAAGTAAGTAAATTTATTCAGGTATACACAATACAGTTACATAGAATTATCATACATAGCAGCATATGTGTAGAGAACCTAGGATAACCCAAAAAAGTCAGACAGTGACTTATTTCCATTGGGGTCCTTTATGATGAACGATAGTAAAGCAGGGAGGACAGACGCAATTTGAGACAAATTTTAAAAGAGGGCTAAGATGTAGTTTTGGAGCAGTCCTTCATTATTTATCTGTTTGATGATTCTCTCTTCTCGGTCATTATATTATCAGTGGTTGTCTGTATTTTTTTTCCATTGACCGCTTGCTTGTCGTGCCTATCCCTCATTCTGTATAATTCCTTTACACTATTCACCCTTGTTTCTCAGGACGTGCCTGTTTTCCTCTCTACAAGAGTGATGGACTGAACACTGAGGGACTGATTACCTCAAATTCCTCCTCTCCTTACCCCTCTTTACTTTGTATTGGACTGAAGAAGCCAATGTGTGGCGAAACGTTTCCCTAATAAAGATTCCAATATGTTGCATAAGTGTCTCAATCTCCATCTTTTTTGTTTTCTGTTTGCTTCTTGCTAAGTAAGTTTATATAGGTACAGTTATACACAAGTACATTTATCATACATAGTAATATATATGTAAATTTCTTAGGATATCCCCAAAAACTAAGATCATACAAAATGACATATTTCCATTTGGGTCCTTGTTAGTTATTTTGAATCCTCTCTCTTGCCTACTTCTAGTTCTTCCTCATTCTTTGTTCCCCACTCCCAGTGCGTTTGCTTCCCGCCTTTCTTCATTCCTTTTTATTGACTATGTGCCCTACTTTTCGTCTTGTTCTTTTTTCCTCTTGCTCTCCAGTTTCCAGGGTCTATTTTCTGGGGTCCTCCCTTCATTCTTTCATGGACTGTTCCATTTTCTTCTTTCCCCGGATCTGTTGAACTGAGTTTTCTCTCTCAGCCTTTCGTGGGGCCTCTCGTTTGTAGTAAGTTTATTCAAGTACACACAAATACACTTACGTAGATTATCATTAATCAATCAATCAATCAAGTTTATTCTCTATAAATATTACAATGCGGGGTTTACAGGTTTTGGATATTGTGTGGTTTACAGGCTATAAAATACTAATTATTATAACCTTTATATTATAATAATAAGGTAAAAGGACCCCAATGGAAATAAGTCACTCTGTCTGACTTTTTTGGGTTATCCCAGGTTCTCTACACAAATGCTGCTATGTATGATAATTCTATGTAACTGTATTGTGTATACCTGAATAAATTTACTTACTTACTTACTTACTTACTTACTTACAGAGGGGGCCACTAGGGCACCTAGCATGGCTAGGCATTTCGGGCAGACTTAGATTAATTCTTAACTTTAAATTATTACAGATTATGGAGTAATTGGTATTAAGGCTAAGTGGCTACATTATAGTTTGTGAGTTTAGCAATGTGAATGCTTTTGTTTTGGCACAATACACAGGTTCTATATTGGAGTATCACAGGCAAACTTCTCATACATATCAGCATATGTATAGAGAACCTAGGATAACCCAAAACAGTTAGACAAAGTGGCGTATTTCCATTGGGGTCCTTTTAATACTACTCAGTAAGTTTATTTAGGCGCAGGTACACACAAGAACAATCATCATACATAGTGTAAATTAACTAGAATAACCCCCTAAAAATCAGACAAAGTGACTTATTTCCACCGGCGTTTCTTTTCCTCTGTGTTTCCATTGTACATTGGTCTCGTTCGCTCAGAGTTTACCAGTTTCTCTGCTCATTCTCTATTGGCTCTTATATTTTTTGGTTGGAGTTCCCTATTTAGAAAAAAATAATAAGAAAATAAAAATAATAATATTGATAATATAATGATTTCAATTTAATGGACAATTTAGTAATAAAATAATAAGGTTTATAGGTATTAAGGTAATAGGTAAAAACATTTGAATTAACTTGAAAATTTTAATCAAGGTTTACCGAGAAAGCTGTTTCACTGAGGCTCAAGTTTTCTTTATGATAATATTCAAAAAACTGACTTACCACGGTAAAGAAGCACTCAGTGAGATTAATGAGAATAAAGGTACCTCCCTCGTCTTCCTTCTCAGAGTAGAGGGAATCAATATCGTGATGACCTACACTCTCCCCCACAACCTACTCCACCTTTATTTATTTATTTTTTTATTTGAAAATGATACAGTGAAGTGCAAATAAACGACATAGATGAGGGAATAAATAGCGACATAAGCAAATTTGCTAATGACACTAAAATAGGCCGTCCAGTTCATTCTAATGAGGACACTAGAGCACTCCAGGATGATTTGAATAGACTGATGCAATGGTCGGAGAAGTGGCAGATGCAGTTTAATAAGTTCTAAATGTTGGACAGTTAAATAACCATGCCACATGTAAACTAAATAATGTAGATCTTAATACTACTGATTGCGAAAAGGATTTAGGAGTTCTGGTTAGCAGTAACCTAAAACCAAGACAACAGTGCATTAGTGTTCGCAGTAAACCTAACAGAATTCTTGGCTTCATATCTAGAAGTATAAATAATAGAAGTCCTCAGGCTGTTCAACTCTGTATATCCTTGGTTAGGCCTCACTTAGACTATGCTGCTCAGTTCTGGTCACCGTATTACAGAATGGATATAAATGCTCTAGAAAACGTGCAGAGGAGGATGGCAAAGATGATCCCATGTATCAGAAATCTTCCCTATGAGGATAGACTGAGGGCCTTGAATCTGCACTCTCTCGATAGGCGTAGAATTAGGGGGGATATGATCGAGGTGATTAGATTTTAGATTTTGCCACCGAAGTGGCTAGTTTATTGTGCACCCCATATCCATCCTGTGGACGGTAGCGCGAGAGCATATGGATACACAAAAGGCCTAGGAACTAGGCCCCAAAGGGTTAACAGGAATACATATGGATTTATATCTACATATCTATAGTTCACTTATCTGTTGCAAGCAAATTTAGGAAATTTGCTTAGTATATCTGGTATCTTATTTTCATTAATAAGATATCTTGACATGTCACATAGGTTATTATACTGTCTGTCTCTGTATTCCTCAATAAGTGGACAATTAAGCACATAGTGTTCAAGAGAGTGACCATATGCCTGATCACATAATTTACATTTAGTTTGATCATCATCTGTGTGTCTCCCAAACTGCCAGAAGTACTTGTAACCAAGCCTAAGCCTGGCCACTACAACATCAGTCAGTCTGTTCACATTGCAAGTTGCTCCATAAACATACTTATCTACGTTCATGTTTCATAGTGGGTTATAGATCTACTCAGGCTTCTAACTGCATTCTATAACAATCATTTTCATTATTTACTTCTCTCCTAATATTATTCCTAATGCTAGACACAGTTATACCAAAGTTATATTCTACATTCTCCTTCTGGGTACTCTTCTTGGTTAACATATCAACTTTATCATGAAGGAGTAATCCAATGTGTGATGGGATCCATAGCAATTGTACATTAAATCCTTTGTCCCTAATTTTTGAGTATCTATACCTGGCTTCTCCAATGAGCATGTTGTTGGAGTCATTATATGAGTCAAGAGCCTTCAATGATGACAGAATCAGTAATGATGATAGAGTCAAGCTCAGTGTCATAGGTTAGCTTTAGCGCCATTAGGATTGCAAACAATTCAGTTTGCAGTGTAGACGCCCAGTTGTTAATTCTTATGCCTAACTCAACAAATTTATTATCGTTCTTAACTAGGGAGGTGGCAACAAGAGCAGATGCAGCCCTGCCAGAAGACTCCTGTTTAGATCCATCAGTGTATATAACTTGTGATAACTTATTACTACCAGCTAGGTGAGAAATTTCTTCTTGAGCAGTTGCTCTAACAAGAGATTTAAGGAAGGGATTACTAGCAATAAGCTTCTGTGGGAGGGACTTGTAGGTATGTGATATTAAATGAACACATCCTCCATGGAGGGGTGAAATGCTCTTGTTGCCTACAGTGATACAGTTCATGCAGGTTATAAAACTTAATGCAATTGCACGTTTTCACAATCCATTTAGATCTGTGTGTATTTACCTCTAGACACTTGGTTAAGATTCACTGTGACAGTGTCTGGTTCGTTTCTCAACATTCTAATACCGAGTACAGTGTTAATTTCAACAATCCTATCACTGATACTAGAAATACCAAGCTCCTTCCTCATGTTAAGAACTTTTGTAGATCTGGGACAGCCAAGAATAATCCTGAGAGCTTCATTTTGCATTAACTCCAAGGGTCGGAGGAACTTTCTCTAGCTAATATCACATGGGAGCAGCATAATCAATTAAGGACCTAACATAGGCTATGTATATCATTCTCACGATTCTCACATTAGCACCATAGTTGGGATTGTAGCCAGCAACAGCTTTGAGAGCATTTAGCCTAGCTTTGCATTTCTTGTTTAGTTGTGGTATAGTGGATTTGTTAAAGGGTACATCTACACCAAGATATCTGTAAGTTTTAACGTAGCTAATGATTTCACCCTGCAAATAGATGGGTGGGGGATGTCGCTTGCTTGTTAATATCTTTGTTTTAGAGGAAGATATTATGAGGCCTAGTCGATTACAAATTGCTTGAACTTCATTAAAAATGGTATTCATCTTCTCATGCCCTGTTGTATGGATCATGATATCATCAGCATAGCTTATAGCTATATGTTTAGGTGAGGCAGGTAGAGCATTTAGGAGAGCATTAATCAGAAATTAAATAGCATGGGACTAAGAACTCCTCCCTGCGGTGTACCTAAAGACATTTCTTTAGAATCACTTCTGAAGCCTGGTAAAGGACAGAGGATACTCTATTTGACAGTATCCTATTATCTAGCAGAGTAAGCTACCACCAATATTCATTTTGGCTAGTTCATGTAGTATAAACGGTTCTGTTCGCAATATCAAATACAGATTTTAGATCAAGAAAGTGGTAAACTAGTAGAGGTGTGTGCAGTGAGAAAGGTGGAAATAACAGTTCTGCACACTTTTACCTTTCATGAACCCATAGAGGTAGGGGGAAAGTTGGTGTCTGATTCTATAGTACAGTCCTGTTTAAGATCATTTCTTTCAAAAGATATTATGAGGCCTAGTCGATTACAAATTGCTTGAACTTCATTAAAAAATGGTATTTCATCTTCTTCATGCCCTGTTGTATGTTGATCATGATATCATCAGCATAGCTTATAGCTATATGTTTAGGTGAGGCAGGTAGAGCATTTAGGAGAGCATTAATCAGAATATTAAATAGCATGGGACTAAGAACTCCTCCCTGCGGGTACCTAAAGACATTTCTTTAGAATCACTCTGAAGCCTTGGTAAAGGACAGAGGATACTCATTTGACAGGTATCCTATTATCAGCAAGAGTAAGCTACCACCAATATTCATTTTGGCTAGTTCATGTAAGTATAACGGTTCTGTTCGCAATATCAAATACAGATTTTAGATCAAGAAAAGTGTAAAACTATAGAGAGTGTGTGCAGTGAGAAAGGTGGAAAATACAGTTCTGCACACTTTTACCTTTCATGAACCCATAGAGGTAGGGGGAAAGTTGGTGTCTGATTCTATAGTACAGTCTGTTAAGCATCATTCTTTCAAAAGTTTTACAAAGCAACTAGTTAAGGATGATCGGCCTAAATGTATAGGCTGTTGGGGCTTAGGGACAGGCACAATGAGACTATTGGTCCAGGAAGTAGGAAGAAAGCCCTCAATGTAACTGAGATTATTACAGTGCCAACAAAGGGTTTATCAGGCACGTGCCTTAGAGTTTGAGAATATCATAGGTTATACCATCCTCTCCAGGAGCAGATGATCGACCTTTGGTTAATGCATTATCTAATTCATACTCGGTAAAGAGGCAATCACTCTCATCCATATTTTGGCTATAAAATTAATCAGTTTCAAACATTTCTTCAGAAGTACTCTCTAAATTTTTTTAATATGAGATGGAAGGTTTTCAGCCTGGAGTTTTGGACCAGTCATTTAATGAGGTCATTTGCTTTTCAAGAGAAAGGGATGAACAACATTGCCAGTCTTTTTCCTGGTTATTTTATTTATACCTTTCCAAGCCAAACTCAAAGGGGTGGACCTATTTAAATCCACTAACAAACTGTTCCCATTCTGTTGCCTAAGTTCTTCCTTTCTATTCCTTGCATTTGTTAGTGCAGCTTGGAACGTTCTGAGCAGTCTGGGGTTCTACATTCACGGTAATCTTTACCAATCCTCCTAGCTGCATGTGTTAGATTGCGTAGCTGTGGATCATTATAGTATTTACATTGAGTTTTTATTGTTATTTATAGTGGAGGGTCTTTGTTTCCTATTCCTGCCCACTTGATCTGTGAGAACCTCTCAATAGTGGTAATTAAATCATCATTAAATTTTTGTGTGCCAATGGGCTCTAATTCTATTACCATTGATCCAAGTGGTTAATAAAGTTGTCTCTGTGTTCTGGTTTGAGAATAAGTTTCTCCTTCTGTATTTAGCTTCCTGATTGCTGGAGATGTGATCAAGATTGACAGTTGTTAGTCTGGGAAGTGATCAGATAGAAGATCAATCAACTATGACAGAGTCATGCATCGTATATGATGTATTAAATCCAAGACACAGATCTAGTATGCCACCATATATGTGAGTAGGTCAGTAATGCCCACAATTCGAACATTATCATGCTCATTTAGCAATTTCACTAGTTTAGTTCCATTGGTGTTTGTATAGACCCACCAATATTCTTATGTCTGGCATTAAAAATCTCCAAGAATGATGGTAGGTTACTATTGATGCGATTGGTAAAGCATCAGTCGAAGCTGGTTCGCTGGGGCATAGAGATAAAAATGTTTATGGAAAAATCTCCTGCATGTACTTTGACACCATAACTGCATGTTAACTCGACTCTGCAAGGAAAAGGAGTGAATGTGGCAAGTTCTTTCTGACATACATCACACAACAGTTGGTTGACCTTAGGTTATAAGCTGCATATCCAGGCAAGTTTGGTGGAGGTGCTCCATCTTTCAATCTACATTCCTGCAAACAGATGACATCAATATTCTTGGTCGCACTAATATGATGTAAATCAGGCAACCGCTTCCTGATGAAGCAATGTTCCATGAAAAGATTTGTAATGTATCCATTGTAGTGAGTTATTACAATCCTTGCTCATAAGATGGTAAAACTATTATGCTTGACTACAGTGTGCAGGCACTTAAGAGCAAATAGCATAGTTTGCAACAAATAACCCGCACATAAAAGAGAGAAGCTTACGACGACGTTTCGGTCCGACTTGGACCATTGACAAAGTCACACTAACAGAGGTGGAGCAGGACGGCTATATATAGGCAGGAAGAGGTGGAGGTAGTAGTAGTGGTAGTAGTAGTAGTAGTAGTAGTACAAGAATTGTATATAATACCGACAGGATGAAATGACACATGCACAACACCCGGGCATCCCCACCGTAGACGTTTCGCCATCCAGCCAGCCACTGGATGGCGAAACGTCCACAACAAAGACAACCAGACGCCGCTTCCATTAAGTTTAAAGCTGAATGGGAATCTAATTCCTTACTTCCTTTCCTTGATGTCCATGTCCACCGCTCAGATACAGGTTTTTCCTTTTCCGTTTACCGTGAACCTATGCACAGTGGCATGTACATTCACTACTTTTCCTATCATGCTTCCCCTGTCAAGAAAAGTGTTCTTATCTCCCTCTTTCTCCGTGTCCTCCGCATCTGTGATCCTCAGTTCCTTCCAGCAGAAATTTCCACTCTTTATAATTCGTTCTCCCGTCTTGGCTACCCTTCCCATTTCATAGACTCTGCCCTCTCACGTGCTAAACGCAATTTCTTCTCTCCCAAACTCTCTACTCATGGGAACCTTTCTATCCTCTGCCTTCCCTACATTTCCGGTCTTTCTAATCTCAACATTCTCTCCGTCCCTTAGACATTAAGCTTACCTTCCGCCAGACTAACACTCTTCGCACTAATCTCGTTCATACCTCTCCTCCTTCTACAGATGTTCCTGGTGTCTACTCTATTTCTTGCTCCTCCTGTCCTCTTCAATACTTTGGAGAAAACTGGTCGATCTCTTTCTGACAGACTTAGGGAGCACAAAAATAGTGTTAGGCTTGCCGACACTAACAATGCTCTTTTCTGTCACGTCAGAGATCATAGCCATCCTATTGACTGGTCTTCTGCTAAAAACTGTCTTCCCTACTTCCAACTCGAACAGTCGCCGTTTAGTTGAATCCCCCTCTTATACACAACTTTCCTTGTATGAACCTTAGCCCTGGCTTTCGTCTCTGTAGATGCCTTCCTCTCCCACTACATTGTAAAATGCTCCAAACTTCAGAACACCCGTGACTTAACCTGAATCCTCATTTTTTCTTCTTCTTCTTCTTCTTTTCTTCTTCCTCTTCCCCTTTCCCCTCTCCTTCTCTCCTCTGGGTTGTCTTTCTCTCTCCTGTCTCGTGTTTCTGTTCCTTCTTTATTTTATTTCACCACTCCCCTTTCACGCACCTCGGTGCGTTTGCTCTCCCTCTGGGGTTTTGCCCCTTTTGCTGTCCCCTTCCTTTTTATTTGACGGTCGTTTCCTTATTTCCCCTTCTCCACTACCATCTATCCCCTCTTCTTCTTCTACTACTTACTGATGAAATTAGACACTGTGCGGCGTCTGGTTGTTTTTTGTTGTGGACTTTTCCCCATCCATGGCTGGCGGGTGGCGAAATCTCGGTGGGGATCCCCGGGGTGTTGGCAGTGTCTTTTCCTGGGGTCGGTATTATATAAAATTTTTGTATAATATACATCCCACCCACTACTACTCCCCACCTCTTCCTCCCTATAATATCCGTCCTGCTCCCCCTTTTAGTGTGACTTTGTCAATGGTCCAAGTCGGACCGAAACGTCGTCGTAAGCTTCTGTCTTTTATGTGCGGGTTTTTTGTGTTCTTTCCAGTCACGGTATTTGCCTTTTTGTTTTTTAAAGCATATTTTTGTACGCTTTATCTTCAGGACCTTTATTTTTAAGCATTTTTCGGCTATTGGCACCCCAGTTCCAAGGCAAGTCTTGGGGCAAGAGTCATGGGCTTTTTTCTTTACAAATTGCGGAAGCTGAAGGGGGGATTGCTGCATTTTGACTCATCCCCAGCTAAAGAGCTCATCCGATTACATATATTTTTTAAAACTTGTCAGGTCTGTTCAAGTTGTCAATTTTTTTTTGGAAATTTTGTTATAATAGGGGAAAAGGGCAGCGAATCCAATGCCCCCCGGAGGAGGGACTTCTGGGTTGTGCTTTCTTTAACCCATCACCTTAACAGGACCATGGTTACATTGTGTTCTCTGTTTCATCATTCATTCGGTAGGTCTGTGATCTGATCATCTCCAATTTCCGGGAGGTTCCTGTGTGGGGTCCGTCTGACGTTGTAGTTGTGTGTATTGGGGGAAATGGGCAAACCATCCCCATATTCAGGTGTAGCCTAGGTATCTGTATGGCAGACCGTAGTTCCCCATGTGCTAGCAGGGATGGGTAGCTCTCCAAAGCTGGTGTGTGTGATGGCATTCTGGTATCGAGGTGTATAAATGGAAAACAGGAATAAATAAAGGGATGTAAAAAGCCTGCGAAAATTTCCCGCCAAGAAGGATCGCAGCAATGGTTCAAGTTTGGGAAAAAACCGATTCGGAAGGATATAGGAAAGCACTGGTTTGGTAAAAGAGTTTGTGGATAGTGGGAAAAAACTCCCGAACAGTTATTTGGCTAAAACGTTTTGTGTTTTTAAAAAAAGGTTAGATAAAACATGATGGGTGTGGTGGGTGTGAGTTGGGCCTGACTAGTTTGTGTGTGGGTCTGGGCGTCTCCATCCTTTAGTGGAGTGACCAGATGGATGGGTCATTGGGCTAATCGGGGGGGGGGGGGACATGGCCCGCTTGCTGGGTCATAGGCCCGTTTCAGGTTTCTTCTTTCTTATGTTCTTATGTCTTAATACAGTTATTTCAGTGCAACATGTCAAACCCCTTTTATCAGGCTTATGGGGAGGCTTAAAATTACTTTAAAATTAATAAACAATAATATATTCAGTGGAAAAAAACATTATTTGTAAACAGATAACAATTTAGCAAAAAAATGAGTATTACAAAGACGGTTACTGGTCATTTACTGTTTTGTGAACATTCAGTAGAAGGAGTATTCTGTTAGGTAATGAATTAAAAAAAAATTTGATTGGGTAAAGGGGTTTGACTTTGAGATAAATAATGGAAAATTTCGAGATACAATTTATGAGATACAATTTTTTCTTTTTTTATTTAGTTGTGGGTGAGTAAGTGATTTTTGAGAAGAGACTTAATTTATAAACGGGGAGTGTTTCTTTTTTTCACAGGAAAATGAATTCCAGATTTTGGGGCCCTTTTTAAGTGCTTTGGGTTTTTTTGCATAGGTGTTATGATTGTTTTGTTGGGGTTTGGAAAGGGACGTTTGAGGGGAGGGTTTATATCAAAATTAAGTGTTCTTAAATGTGTGGGTTCAGTAAAAGTATGGATGTTTTGTTGGTGATTGGTTTAGAGTTTTAAATTTGGTGGAGTGTGCTGTCTGGGGGGGGGGAAAATTTTTTTTATTCTGACTGCGCCTTTTGTTGGGTAATTAAATGGTCTAGATGGTTTATTGTTTTTTGAGCCCCATGCAAAAATTCCCATGGTGAGAAAAGGGGGTAAAAAATGAGTGAAAAGGGGCCCCGGGGACGGTTGACGGGGGAACTAGCACCGTATCTTCGATAGTATCCCTACGGTTTTGGGGAAATTTTTTTGGAAATTTGTTGTATATGTTTTTAAAAATTTTGAGTCTATATAAAGGGTGGTTTCCCTAAAAATTTTTCCCCTGTAAGTTTTTTGATAGGTATTTTTCATTTTCACCGCAAATATGAATGGTTATAACCAGCGGCAGGAATTAAACCCGAGTCAGGAAACCTTGTTTGTTTCCTGTAAACCTTCCCACAAAAACAAAGAGGTACTCTTTTTCAAAATAATTTATCATTAATAATTCAAGCATTTCATTGTGGCTACGCGTTAGACTAATTTTTTTTTGAGACTTACGTGAAAAAAATTGTGGGTGAAAAATTGTGGCCTGGGGTTTATATAGAACGTCAGGTGTACAGACGAGGCATAGTCGCAGGTCCTTTTCCCCAAAAGCCGCTCAAATCAGTCGGTACACCAGCATTTTATTTACGTTGGGGCCGGGACAAAATTTTTCTTTATTTCCCAGACGGGAAACCAAATCAGCTTATACCCCCAAAAAATCCAAAAAAGGGAAAAACTGGAAAGAGAGTAATCAGGGTTTTCTCCAAGGGTGAAGGGTCTTTCCCAGCATAATTTACCCAGTCAAAAGATAATAAAAAATATCTTTTTTTTACTCTAAGTACATGTACAGGGGGGATACAGGCCTAGCGACATCAATGACATATACGTATAGAAGCCCTTGTTATGTTGAACATGTCGGGGTAAATTGGTCTTTTGACCCCGGATGCGCCACACCCGTTGCAACACCCAGGGTCCATTTTAAAAATGATGGGTGAAAGGGAAAAGGGGCGAGGTGTCTTTTTGGAAACACGCCCCCAAAGTTTTCCCCCCCGCACCGGAGGATTCAAACCCTGGATCAGTGTGTGAGCTGGTGGTTAGTGATCGAGCTAGGGGCACCCATAGGACTTTAAGAACTAGACCGCTTAGCGTTTACAAAGACCCCAATGAAAATAATCGCTTTGACTTTTGGGGGGGGCTATTCTACCCTTTTTACTTGTACGATGTTTGTACTTACTTGTACCTAAAAAATTTACTTTTTTGAAATGAAAGCGTAACGGGTTTTTTTGACGCCCCCCTGGCGCTGCCCCCATTAGCGGCTGCCATGGGAAACTACAACAATCGCTCCCCTAACACTGCTCATAGGATACTACACTCTGGGGAGCAGAGGAAAATTTACATAAGTAATTTTTGAAGAAGGGTAGTTTTATGTACTCGTAATCACCCCTAAAAACTTTTACTGAAGATCTTTACTTAACTCGATTTTTTTATATATATATATATATATATTGTCGTGCCGAATAGGCGAACTTGCGATTTGGCTTAAATAGCAACGTTCATCTTGCCTATGGACAACGAAAATTTTCGTATGGAATAATTTCGCCAAAAAATTATTTTGAACCCCAGCCAAAAAAATACTTTCACTGTGTTTGTTTTGTATTAAATTACTGTAAACAAATCTAAATAAATTTTGATGGGTTTTAAGCAAATGAATTCGCTTGTTTGTAATAAAGGTTAGGAAGTTTTTAAGTTCCTTTTGGTGAAAAATTTAAATTTTTCATCAACATTAATTGAAAAAAAATATATCTTTAAACGTATTAAAAAAATTTTAGAAAGGACTTAATTTTAAATGGTTCTTGCTAATTGGAAAACCCGTTTTTAAATATTCGGCAAAACAAAATATATATTATTTTAAAATTTTATTTATATATATATATATTATATATATATTATATATTTTTATATATTTTTATAAAAAAATTTTTTAAAATATAAAGATACCACCCCTGGAAACTGTCCTGGGGACCCCCTCCTCTAGAAGAAAATAAACTTTCTTCAGGCAAACTCAAGGGTTTTCTATGAAGTTTTTTTAA
>NC_069401.1:100098958-100193843 GCF_026875155.1 Cherax quadricarinatus | reverse complement strand
GTTTCCCCCCCAAAGGCCTGGCTGGATAAGGAAAGGGAATGTTGGTGCCCAGCTTGGACCTGCTGGCAGTGTGCTTGGCCAATGGCTGTTTTCCCATGACTCTTCTCTTGGCCACCTTCCATCTGCCCCCAGTTGACGCCTGCTGCAAACCAATGCCTGACCCCTGATGCCACCGCTGGGAATCCCAGTGCTGGGAGCTCGCTGGTATTGTCCTCCTGCGGTATCCGGGGAACCCGTGGTTGGAGCCCAACCGACTGTTGCTGGGCGGTTCCAAGGCTGGGTGGCGTCGGCTGTCGGTCGTTCCGATGACGAACCTGCTGCCAGTGCTGCACCATCACAGGACAGCTCCGGTCCAGGCATGGTGCCGTTTAAGCAGTTGGCACACTTGGCTCTGGCCGAAGGCTTTGCCAGTTGGCTTTGAAATTGCAATGCAGTCCTTCGAGTCGTGTGCCTAGCTGCACACACCCACTTCATCTCTCGCTGGCAGGTGACTGCAAAAATGATTGAACCCCTGACAGTTGAAGCATTGTACGGGGCCTGACAGTATGGTCGGTCTTGAATCTTCCCCAGACCCCAAGTCCAGGTGCGTGGGAAGTGGACCTTTGTGGTGGATCAGCACCTGCGGTGGGCACCTTGTTTCACCGTTGCAGTGAGTCGCTCCGCCTTGACAATATTGGGCAATTCCAAATGGGTCCAGTTGAGGGGCACAGGCGGGTTAGAGC
Organism: Cherax quadricarinatus; assembly: GCF_026875155.1. NCBI lineage: Eukaryota > Metazoa > Arthropoda > Malacostraca > Decapoda > Parastacidae > Cherax > Cherax quadricarinatus. The sequence continues at coordinate 100,193,121 of NC_069401.1, read as the reverse complement.
ACCCCCTTGTACACCCTCTCCGAAGCAACCAGTTCCACCATGCTGGGATGCGTCACAAAGTTAAGAAGAGTTATTAGTTAGTTTAAAGATTAGCCGGTATTCTCCCGCCCGGCCTTGTCCAAGTGGTGGCCCGGCCTTGGCTCCCTCTTTAGGGAGTGTCTGAGACCTAAGTCTCCCATGGAGGAGGCACAAGTACCTCCTCATCTTTGGGACCAACTGTCCCCAGGCCTAGCCACAAGCTAGCCTCTCTGGTCTGCCATCCCCGCCCCAAGGGGGCTAATGGGAATGACAGTCTTATGAGCTAAAGGCTCGGGCTCAGGCACCTACCCTACCCTAGAAGGGTTAGGCATGGTGTCGATCAAGTAAGAAGAATTATTATTATAAAGATTAGCCGGTATTCTCCCGGCCGGGCCTTTTCCAAGTGGTGGCCCGGCCTTGGCTCCCTCTTTAGGGAGTGTCTGAGACCTAAGTCTCCCATGGGAGGAGGCACAAGTACCTCCTCATCTTTGGGGACCAACTGTCCCCAGGCCTAGCCACAAGCTAGGCCTCTCTGGTCTGCCATCCCCGCCCCAAGGGGGCTAATGGGAATGACAGTCTTGTGAGCTAAAGGCTCGGGCTCAGGCACCTACCCTACCCTAGAAGGGTTAGGCATGGTGTCGATTTGAAGTAAGAAGATTATTATTAAAGATTAGCCGGTATTCTCCCGGCCCGGGCCTTTTCCAAGTGGTGGCCCGGCTTTGGCTCCCTCTTTGGGGAGTGTCTGAGACCTAAGTCTCCCATGGGAGGAGGCACAAGTACCTCCTCATCTTTGGGACCAACTGTCCCCAGGCCTAGCCACAAGCTAGGCCTCTCTGGTCTGCCATCCCCGCCTCAAGGGGGCTAATGGGAATGACAGTCTTATGAGCTAAAGGCTCGGGCTCAGGCACCTACCCTACCCTAGAAGGGTTAGGCATGGTGTCGATCAAAGTAAGAAGAGCTGCTGTGACCTGCCGTAGTGAGTCAAAAGCACAGGAAACAGCGTTTACAATTCAACTATGTTAGTAAGTAAGCAAATTTACGCCTACATAAGCTAATACCAAAAAAAGTGTTACTACTTTTTTAAGGTAATTCCGGTGTTAAAGAGTGAAGGTGTTCTGAGCAGGCATTTTTTTAAGAGTTATATTAATCTTCTAGTGCAAATTATAGGACCCACAGCCTCTAAGAAGTGGATAAAAAGGCTTCAGGGACAATATTTGGATTTCCTGAAGCCATTTGATAGGTAGATATATTGTTTTGTCTTAGTCATATGACGTAAAGCTGAAGCTTTTGGTCATCTGACCGAGGACTTCCGCTGGTTTAACCAGTCCACCCATTTAAAAATCATGGTAATGATTATATCCATTAGGATTACATGAAGCCATTTGAATATTCGAATATTATTAATATATTCGAATATTTCTAACATATTACTTACATATTACTAATATTTATGAACATCAATTTCTGAAAGCGATATCATATATGCAAAACTACATTTTGTTACTTATGTTACTTATGAAATGAATATTTTTTTATTGTGATATACGTACATATATAAGAAAAACCCATCTTGGTCAAATGAGCTAATCACGAACGTTTGGTTGCATAAAATGAAAGATTACATGATAAAATACAACAAATATAAATTATTTCCGCCACTGAGATCCGTGAAATAAGTGTGAACATAAACGCTAGAAAATTCTCTAGCACACAAAAAAAAAAATTATTCGAAAATAAAACAATACGGTCTAGAATCAATAATGAGAAGAATTCAAACTTGTTTATTTATCTAATTCTTCCCAAAAATATATATTTTTTGTGTATATGTTAAACATAGGATTGGTAATCAAAATGAAGCACTAGTATATGAGGCGGCTAAATCCATACTGAGGCTGGATGACCGAGCATAACACAGCTGGGTGTGCCTCTGGGAGTCGTCTATGAGAATTAAGTCCTGAATTTAAACCTCCAGACTGCCAATTCATTTCTGTGTTAATTTGCGAATATCGTGTGTGAGTATCATAATTCATTAGGGTGATGATTTAATGGTGCGTGTCATTACTATGATTGGGGTTGTATGGTGCGTATGTTATGATCGGGGTTGGTATATAACAAAAAGGCACAATATCAGGACTGGAACAGTACACAAATAACCCGCACGAAGGGGAAAGAAACTTCTGACGATGTTTCGGTCCGACTTGTTCCATTAACTAACACACTAACAACCGAAGGTAAGTTAGTCAGCATATATACGAGAAGAGAAGTTTCCTTACCTTGGTGTGTTAGTGTGTCACTAGTTAATGGTCCAGGTCGGACCAAAACGTAGTCATAAGTATCTTTGTCCTATGTGCGGGTTATGTGTGTATTTAAGTTAGTTATGGTTATGCACTGAGGTGGACTCTTAATAATTTTACACAAATAACCCGCACATACGAGAGAGAAAAGCTTACGACGACATTTCTCTCTCCAATGTGCGGGTTAATTTATATATTGTTTCAATCACGGTATTGTGCCTTCTTGTTCATTATTATTTTTTTGGGTTTCGATACATTTGTTGTGATTCCTTCTATTGATATCCACTCAATTTTCAACATGCTTCGTTTAAAAATCACCCCCCTGCTATTTCCATTACATATGCGGTCATTCACAATTAAATCGGACCGACGAGTATCATCCACTCCATCCACTTTACAGGAACATCACTAGCCACGTAAACATCACACTAAAATACTGCACATGTCGGACAAAATGCCAAAACCTGTCATTAGACATAAAGGAATACAAATGTGTCAAGAATCTAGGATGCGATTACTCTTGTGCTGCGCACCGTTACTCGCATGATCTCTTCTTGAAATGGTCAGAGAGCAGACTAGTCATTAAAGAAGGTGTCCACACTCAAGAACAAGAGTTTCGAACTGCCCTTACCGCATCTTGAAATGCTATTGTTCAAACAAAGGAAGTAATCAATTAGTAGAACACTGGCTTTACATGTTAAGTAAAGCACATCGCCATGACCAACAATTACATGGATTTTTTTTTTTTGCTCCTGCTACAGCGTATCATCTTAACACCTGACTCTTCCTTTGCCTATTACATGAAACTCGCCCCAGATATCTCTACTAAATCTGAAACAACGTTTTCAATTAATTCCTAACAATGCACTTTTTGTCTTTTTACTTACACTACATTATAGATCTTAATCAAATAAGAAAAAATTAAAGAGATCTGATTCAGAAAAATATTTAGAGCCAAGACAAAAGAGAGCGTTCACAACGAAGTACACATATAAATTATGGATTTATATGTGTACTTATGGATGTCCAAAGTTTGACTTCTACTTTATAATTAGTTGGTAGGATCTCATTTAGAATACGCTGCTCAGACCTAGTATCCGTATTACAAAAAAATATGAATAGGTTTCAAAACATGCAGAGAAGGACCGCGACTCTATTTCTCCCGCATCGAAATCATTTTCCTTTGCACTCGCAGGAAATGCGTGTCATTAGAGGAATATGACTGAAATGTACTAATGGAAACCAGAAATATACTGAGAATAAAATTAAGGCGATAATAATGTTTTACCAAGACAGGACTTGCACCAACAGAGTAAATTGTGTATATTTTAGATTTAGGAAAGACACATAAGAACATAAGAACATAAGAAAGGAGGAACACTGCAGCAGGACCTGTTGGCCCATACTAGGCAGGTCCTTTACAATTCATCCCACTAACAAACATTTGACCAACCCAATTTTCAATGCCACCCAAGAAACAAGCTCTGATGTGCAAGTCCCTCTCAAATCCAACCCCTCCCACTCATGTACTTATCCAACCTAAATTTGAAACTACCCAAAGTCCTAGCCTCAATAACCCAACTAGGTAGACTGTTCCACTCATCAACTACCCTATTTCCAACCAATACTTTCCTATGTCCTTTCTAAATCTAAACTTATCTAATTTAAATCCATTACTGCGGGTTCTCTCTTGGAGAGATATCCTCAAGACCTTGTTAATATCCCCTTTATTAATACCAATCTTCCACTTATACACTTCGATCAGGTCTCCCCTCATTCTTCGTCTAACGGAAAAGCAGTAGTTCCCCAGTGAAAAATGCATTGAGAAGATGAGAGAGAGAGAGAGACAGAAAGACAGAGAAAGAGGGAGGAGTGATTATTCGTTTAAATTACACGCAATATGTTACGTAAATGTTTCGTTCTCCTGGCGAGCGAAAAAAAAATGTTGTAATAAATGTCTTATTAGCAGCTCTTGTGTTCGTCTACCTGGAAATAATGTTGCAGATTAGTAGGTCAGAGTATAAAGTAGTGCCAGTGAAGCGTGTTCTTTAGATAGCAATAAAAATACACTGGAACGATATAAAATTCCCAGGCAAATGAACACAAGAGTCCACTACCAAGACACTTACTAACGGCATTTTTTTCTCTCTCCACTGGAGAAGAAAACATTTGCGTAGCACATAGAAGGCAATTTTATCAATAATCATACAACTATATTTTCAAATCAGTGTTTTCTATGTCTTTTTCTAAATATAAAATCTAAGTAGGATCTGCCAGTTTTGAGGCAGTAGATCTAGAAGTTATGAATACGAATAAACGTGGATATGTACACAATAGTCTGAATGGAAGTATTATTTAAGACTATAATTTGCTTGAAGACCAATTTTTTCTCAGCTCCACCTAGAGTAATGGGAAAAACAGAAGCATAAACACGAGAAACACAAGAATATTTTAGGTGATATTTATTACGTCAGGTCTTGCATGACCTGGAGAAGAGGGACGTTTCTAGAGTTGAAGAATTGAAAGGAATCAGTAGAGAATTCAATAGTCATCATTGGAATCTAAGATCCCATTTTCTTCAATGAAAATGAGAAAATTTTGCAAATATACCCCAAATGTAATTGATACCCTCTCCTAGGAAACACCAGGTGTGAAAGTAAACTAATGATGCATAATCTTGCTATTGCAGAAAGATCAATATCATAAGATATACCATACATTAAGCTGCAGGTGCTTGGGAAATGCTCTATCAAGGTATCTGCAAGAAAAGTAGATTTTCAACTTTAGCAATTTCCCTCTCCCCTACTTCTTAAAATGAAAATCAAAGCTCACAATGACCAAAGTCAATCGAAACTTTTCCGTAAAATGACACAGCTTTAAAGTAACTAAATTAGTAGTAACTTTAATTAATACCGATTTTACCTAAGATAACAAAAATCAAATACACTGACTTATTTCTGATGGAAGATACATTATACAATACAATACAATTCTTTTTTGGACATGATACATAGTTGTGCAAGATTATAGTTGGGTGTACATGCAAAAGCCCTTGTATGCAGAGCATTATGGACAGGCTTAAATTAACTTAAGATTAACTAAGCAATGATATATTCAGTGGTAAAATGACAGTAAACAAAATACAATATGAAGTACAAACGAGTATTTTAAACAATGAAATTTGAACATTTTAATTAAGAGGTATTATAGTTGTACAAATTTGTAGCATAACAATGCATAATATAACAAAATTATCAATATACTATTTGTAGTGCAGAAACAGGTCATATGGTCATTAGATAAGTTACTGCTCATTCACGAGAATGGATTATTCTATTAGGTAATGTAATTAAAAAAAACATAGTTTGATAGGGTCACACTTTTATGAAATAACAGTTATTCGTTATTTATTTAGTTGTGGGTGAGTAAGCTACGGAAAAAGAGATATATAATTATATCCTTATTTTTAAAGGGGTGGATCGGTAAGCCAGCGGAAGGCCTCGGTCAGATGACAAAGCTCCAAAGGCGAGTCATCATCTGACTAAGACCAGCGTCAGGAAACACTTGTCCTGATTCCTGACGAGCCTTACCTAACCTAACCTGAGTAAGTTTGTAATGAATTCCAGATTTTTTGGGCCTTTTATGTGCATTGAGTTTTTACATAGAGTGAGATGGACACGGGGAACATCAAAGAGTGATCTGTGCCTTGTGTTATGGTCATGTGTTTTGGTGAGGTTGGTAAGGAGAAGTTTGAGGGGAGGTTTATATCCGAGTTTATTGTTCTGTGTATGTAGTAGGCACAATAAACGTATGGATTTTTGTACAGTGAGTAAATTTAGACTTTTGAATATTGGTGGATTATTATTATAATCATGGGGGAGAGCTAAACCCATAGGATTATACAGCGCAAGTGGGGGGGGGGAATGAAGGCATTCGGGCTCAATTCAGGGAATCGGAGCACAGATCCAATTCCCTAGATCAAGAGCCCCTCACCAGCGTCAAGGAACCTCCCTTGAGGGGAAATATTGGTGGAGTATGCTGCCTGTAGTGGGAATTTGTTATCATTCTGACTGCAGCCTATTGTTGGGTAATTAATGGTCTGAGATGATTTATTGTTGTTGAGCCCGTGTACAGATTCCACAGGTGAGATAGGGTAAATAAGCGAGTGATATAGGGCCAGGAGAGCTGATTGTGGAACATAGTACCGTATGAAAATTAAGACACTTGTGCAACATCTGGTCATCTTTATTGTAGACGTTTCGCCATCCAGTGGCTTATCAATACAGATGGATGGCGAAACGTCTACAATAAAGATAACCAGATGTTGCACAAGTGTCTTAACTTTCATCTTGTCGGTATTGTATACCTGTCTTGCACATAGTACCGTATCTTCGATAGTATGCCTACGATCTTGGAGATTTTCTTGGAAATTTTGTTGTACGTGTGTTTGAAATTTGAGTCTATTCAAGGTGGATTCCTAAGAATTTTCCACTCGTGGGTTTTGTGATAGGTGAACCGTTTATCATTATGTTAAGAGGAATATCAAGTTATTTATAACAAAAAGAAACAATACAATGACTGGAACAATACACAAATAACCCACACATATGATACTGGAGCTTACGACGACGTTTCTGTCCGACTTGAACTATTTACGACGACGTTCGGTGCAAACGAGTCGTAAGCTCCTCTCTCCTATGTGCGAGCTATTTCCTGTATCAACTTATTTCATAGAAATCAGTTTTATTAATAAAATTTGCACATTAAAACTTACCCAACTTACAATCTAGATTCTGAGGAAATCACCGAAAGTTTGGGAATTTCAAGAAACTGCAACAGGACTACTGGCCGTCAGGCAGGTTCCTCACCCACTCAGTCTGTACTGCCTCCTTCGTTTTTTACCAAGAGTAAATAATGAGATTTATTTGGGTACATGGTACATGGGCTAAGTACATATAAACTAGTAACAGTGTAAATTTCTAGGTAACCCAAAAGTAGTCATAATGTGACTATTTCGACTGATAGAGTCATCCGGATTCTGGAAATATCAGAAACCTTCCCTATGGGAAGACTAAGGGCTGAACTGCACTCTCTAGAAAGACCGTAGATTAGTGTGGGGAAATGATTGATATGTATAAGATGGAAGACGAATATTAATAAAGGGATGAATATAAGTTGTGCTGAAAATATCTAGCTAGACAGGATCGCAGCAAGGTTTTAAGTGGAAAAATTCAGTCAGGGGATATTGGAAAGTATGGTTTGTAAAGAGTTTTGGATGAGGGAACAAACTCCCAAGTAAACGTTAATAGAGGCCAGAACGTTTGTAATCTTTAAAAATAGTTGAATAATAACATGATAGATGTGGGCGTTGACGTTAGCCTGATAGCTGTGCTAACAGGTCGGTTGCTGTGTCCTCCCTTAAGTCAATGTACCTGACCCTGACAGTTGGTCATGCTAAGCCGGTAGGAGACTTGGACCTGCCCGCATAGGGCCATTAGGCCTTCTGCAGTGTTCCTCGTTCTGTATGTTCTTATGTTATTATGTTTTGTTTTTAAGGACAGGGATTTTAGGAATTGGACTTGTTGATTATAGGAGATGTTGTGAAGGATCTTTAGATGCCCCGAGAGAACCGAAGGGGTTTCTTTTCTGAATAATTTTGTCATTCTTCTCATGCTCTCCATTGTTTTACAATCATTTTTTTTTTTTTCAAAAAATAGTGTCTTTTACTTTTATTCTACCCATTCAATATAAGGACTTATTTTACATACTGCTGCACAGTTCTGGGCTAATAGGTAGCCCAGAACTGTGCAGCAGTATGTAAATAAGATCTTATATTAATGGGTAGAATGAAAGTAAAAGGACACTATTTTTTGAAAAAAAAAAAAATTAAATAGTTTAGCCCTTTACCCACACAAGAACTTTGCTCAGTGTTTTACTTGATAAATCTCTTGTGTATGTTCGAAATGTTGTTTTTAAAATTAAATGTATTGGTTTCCCAATAGTTTCCCGTTGCCATACTTATTGGGAATCCTGTTATTCCAAAAAATGTGAAGAACTGCAGAATTACGTCTGATATTAATGTAAGCAATCTAGGAGCTTAATCGCTTTTAGTTTTCTGCTTACCATAACTCCCAAGACTTTTTCATTCTTTAGCTCATTCTATTCCTTTTAGTGCTGAAGTGCTCGGGTTATTTTCATTCCGTGGACAAGAACTTTGCATTTTTTCCCCATTGAACTACATCTTCAACTTGCCCGTCAAAACACAGTTGCTAGTTTAAATCGCTCCAAAGTTCATTAGAATCTCCTGTGAATTTATTCATCGTTCTATTTTTATGTCGTCAACGAACTGGTCGCTGTGTGCTCCATACCTTGGTAATTAATGTAGATCATGACAAGCAAGGTGCGGGTGCGCAAAACTGATCGAAGAGGAAACTTAGCTTGTGACTGGAACTCTCTGCTGCCTATTTCTCAGTAATATTTTAAGTCGTGAAAAACCCTTTTATCTCTAATATCCGTTGAGATTATCAAAATCCTTATTAAAATTCAAGTAAACAGAGCATAATTTAGTAAGTCCACTGCTTCAGATGCGTTACTGAAGAAATTCCGTGCATTTGTTTGACAACAACGTCCCTTTAAGAACCTACCTTGAGACTCATTAATCAAATAAGGCTTATCAGGTATATTATAATTATATTTTAATTATATCAGGGAGCAAGGGGCTAGTAACGCCTTCTCTTCTATCATTTACTAAAAAAGACAACGTAGGAAAATTTTGTACTGTGTTGTTTTAAATATGCGTACGTAAAGTACAAATAAGAAGAAAGATTTCTTTGTTAGTGTCTTAAAAGGTGAGAAACTTTCAGCCAGGAGTAAATGGATTTATATACTTATGGAAATGAAAGAACAGGAACTCAAGGAATAAGAGTAATATTAAATGTTCAGGTACATAAGGAAAAAGACGAATTATAAGAGTTCTAGTTCAAGAATTATGTGGAATAGTATCAAGATGGGAAATGAAAGTTGCTTAAGCAAATGTTTATGCATCTGAGGTAGAGAGAATGTGGAGGAAATCGATAGATATTGGGTGATATAAATAAAATGTTTAGGGAGTTTTGAACCAGTGTGAGAATAATTATTGCGGAGGTCATATGTGGTAAAAGTGAGAAAGACTTGTAAATGGCATAGGTAAATTTGATGTACTAAGAGGTAATGAGAGTGGAGGCCTCTAAACTAATTATGCACAAAATTATGCATGAAAAAACAGGGAAACTAAGTATACAAGATATGTATTGGTAGATGAGATTTTTGTTGAGTAAAGTTGCAGATATGCAAGATTTTAGAAAGACGACAGAAATGCCGGAGCTTTCTTTAGTGGTAGCTACAGTAAGAGAAAATGGAGTTCAAAGAGAATGGCATCAACGGGAAGGAGAGAAGGGAAGGTGAATGAAATAAAGAGTTAGGAGAGGGTATAAGCAACAACAGGAAGAAAAGTGGTCTGCAGAGAATACAGGTAATGAGAAGGAAGTCGAAAAGGTTTATGGAATTTTTAATGTAGTACTAGAGTACGTACATATCAGAAATTTGTGAGTACAGGAAAGTGGGTGTGGGAGGAAGAAGAATTATGACAGGAATGATGAAGAATGAGTGGTAAGAGGGAGAAAAAAGTTAGCATATTAAAGCATTTTATAATGCAAAGAAAACAAAACTTACAAGAGCGGTCAGGGAGTGCAAAACAGAATCGATTAGAGTATGTGTCAAGCTCTCTTAGCAAATTTTGATGATAAATACATTTTCGAAGTGCCACTTAATAAGTTGAGACTGAGAAGCAAATGGATCTGGCAGTTAAAAACATACAAGGGGAAATGTTAAATGGGAAGTCAACGGTTTGAGACGGGGACTTAATAATTTCCTGCACTGGTCAGGGAGGAATAATAACATTTAAGTAAGAAAGAGCCAGTTGTGGGTGTAGGGGAAAGTGCGCAAGACAGTGGATATAAGTAAGTAAGTAAGTAAGTAAGTAAATTTATTCAGGTATACACAATACAGTTACATAGAATTATCATACATAGCAGCATATGTGTAGAGAACCTAGGATAACCCAAAAAAGTCAGACAGTGACTTATTTCCATTGGGTCCTTTATGATGAACGATAGTAAAGCAGAGGAGGACAGACGCAATTTGAGACAAATTTTAAAAAGGGGCTAAGATGTAGTTTTGGAGCAGTCCTCATTATTTATCTGTTTGATGATTCTCTCTCTCTCGGTCATTATATTATCAGTGGTTGTCTGTATTTTTTTTCCATTGACCGCTTGCTTGTCGTGCCTATCCCTCATTCTGTATAATTCCTTTACACTATTCACCCTTGTTTCTCAGGACGTGCCTGTTTTCCTCTCTACAAGAGTGATGGACTGAACACTGAGGGACTGATTACCTCAAATTCCTCCTCTCCTTACCCCTCTTTACTTTGTATTGGACTGAAGAAGCCAATGTGTGGCGAAACGTTTCCCTAATAAAGATTCCAATATGTTGCATAAGTGTCTCAATCTCCATCTTTTTTGTTTTCTGTTTGCTTCTTGCTAAGTAAGTTTATATAGGTACAGTTATACACAAGTACATTTATCATACATAGTAATATATAATGTAAATTTCTTAGGATATCCCCAAAAACTAAGATCATACAAAATGACATATTTCCATTTGGGTCCTTGTTAGTTATTTTGAATCCTCTCTCTTGCCTACTTCTAGTTCTTCCTCATTCTTTGTTCCCCACTCCCAGTGCGTTTGCTTCCCGCCTTCTTCATTCCTTTTTATTGACTATGTGCCCTACTTTTCGTCTTGTTCTTTTTTCCTCTTGCTCTCCAGTTTCCAGGGTCTATTTTCTGGGGTCTCCTCTTCTTCTTTCATGGACTGTTCCATTTTCTTCTTTCCCCGGATCTGTTGAACTGAGTTTTCTCTCTCTCAGCCTTTCGTGGGGCCTCTCGTTTGTAGTAAGTTTATTCAAGTACACACAAATACACTTAACGTAGATTATCATTAATCAATCAATCAATCAAGTTTATTCTCTATAAATATTACAATGCGGGGTTTACAGGTTTTGGATATTGTGTGGTTTACAGGCTATAAAATACTAATTATTATAACCTTTATATTATAATAATAAGGTAAAAGGACCCCAATGGAATAAAAGTCACTCTGTCTGACTTTTTTGGGTTATCCCAGGTTCTCTACACAAATGCTGCTATGTATGATAATTCTATGTAACTGTATTGTGTATACCTGAATAAATTTATTACTTACTTACTTACTTACATTACTTACTTACAGAGGGGGCCACTAGGGCACCTAGCATGGCTAGGCATTTCGGGCAGACTTAGATTAATTCTTAACTTTAAATTATTACAGATTATGGAGTAATTGTATTAAGGCTAAGTGGCTACATTATAGTTTGTGAGTTTAGCAATGGAATGCTTTTGTTTTGGCACAATACACAGGTTCTATATTGGAGTATCACAGGCAAACTTCTCATACATATCAGCATATGTATAGAGAACCTAGGATAACCCAAAACAGTTAGACAAAGTGGCGTATTTCCATTGGGGTCCTTTTAATACTACTCAGTAAGTTTATTTAGGCGCAGGTACACACAAGAACAAATCATCATACATAGTGTAAATTAACTAGAATAACCCCCTAAAAATCAGACAAAGTGACTTATTTCCACCGGCGTTTCTTTCCTCTGTGTTTCCATTGTACATTGGTCTCGTTCGCTCAGAGTTTACCAGTTTCTCTGCTCATTCTCTATTGGCTCTTATATTTTTTTGGTTGGAGTTCCCTATTTAGAAAAAAATAATAAGAAAATAAAAATAATAATATTGATAATATAATGATTTCAATTTAATGGACAATTTAGTAATAAAATAATAAGGTTTATAGGTATTAAGGTAATAGGTAAAAACATTTGAATTAACTTGAAAATTTTAATCAAGGTTTACCGAGAAAGCTGTTTCACTGAGGCTCAAGTTTTCTTTATATAATATTCAAAAAACTGACTTACCACGGTAAAGAAGCACTCAGTGAGATTAATGAGAATAAAGGTACCTCCCTCGTCTTCCTTCTCAGAGTAGAGGGAATCAATATCGTGATGACCTACACTCTCCCCCACAACCTACTCCACCTTTATTTATTTATTTTTTTATTTGAAAATGATACAGTGAAGTGCAAATAAAACGACATAGATGAGGGAATAAATAGCGACATAAGCAAATTTGCTAATGACACTAAAATAGGCCGTCCAGTTCATTCTAATGAGGACACTAGAGCACTCCAGGATGATTTGAATAGACTGATGCAATGGTCGGAGAAGTGGCAGATGCAGTTTAATAAGTTCTAAATGTTGGACAGTTAAATAACCATGCCACATGTAAACTAAATAATGTAGATCTTAATACTACTGATTGCGAAAAGGATTTAGGAGTTCTGGTTAGCAGTAACCTAAAACCAAGACAACAGTGCATTAGTGTTCGCAGTAAACCTAACAGAATTCTTGGCTTCATATCTAGAAGTATAAATAATAGAAGTCCTCAGGCTGTTCAACTCTGTATATCCTTGGTTAGGCCTCACTTAGACTATGCTGCTCAGTTCTGGTCACCGTATTACAGAATGGATATAAATGCTCTAGAAAACGTGCAGAGGAGGATGGCAAAGATGATCCCATGTATCAGAAATCTTCCCTATGGGGATAGACTGAGGGCCTTGAATCTGCACTCTCTCGATAGGCGTAGAATTGGGGGGGATATGATCGAGGTGATTAGATTTTAGATTTTGCCACCGAAGTGGCTAGTTTATTGTGCACCCCATATCCATCCTGTGGACGGTAGCGCGAGAGCATATGGATACACAAAAGGCCTAGGAACTAGGCCCCAAAGGGTTAACAGGAATACAAAATGGATTTATATCTACATATCAAATAGTTCACTTATCTGTTGCAAGCAAATTTAGGAAATTTGCTTAGTATATCTGGTATCTTATTTTCATTAATAAGATATCTTGACATGTCACATAGGTTATTATACTGTCTGTCTCTGTATTCCTCAATAAGTGGACAATTAAGCACATAGTGTTCAAGAGAGTGACCATATGCCTGATCACATAATTTACATTTAGTTTGATCATCATCTGTGTGTCTCCCAAACTGCCAGAAGTACTTGTAACCAAGCCTAAGCCTGGCCACTACAACATCAGTCAGTCTGTTCACATTGCAAGTTGCTCCATAAACATACTTATCTACGTTCATGTTATCATAGTGGGTTATAGATCTACTCAGGCTTCTAACTGCATTCCTATAACAATCATTTTCATTTTTTACTTCTCTCCTAATATTATTCCTAATGCTAGACACAGTTATACCAAAGTTATATTCTACATTCTCCTTCTGGGTACTCTTCTTGGTTAACATATCAACTTTATCATGAAGGAGTAATCCAATGTGTGATGGGATCCATAGCAATTGTACATTAATTCCTTTGTCCCTAATTTTTGAGTATCTATACCTGGCTTCTCCAATGAGCATGTTGTTGGAGTCATTATATGAGTCAAGAGCCTTCAATGATGACATAGAATCAGTAATGATGATAGAGTCAAGCTCAGTGTCATAGGTTAGCTTTAGCGCCATTAGGATTGCAAACAATTCAGTTTGCAGTGTAGACGCCCAGTTGTTAATTCTTATGCCTAACTCAACAAATTTATTATCGTTCTTAACTAGGGAGGTGGCAACAAGAGCAGATGCAGCCCTGCCAGAAGACTCCTGTTTAGATCCATCAGTGTATATAACTTGTGATAACTTATTACTACCAGCTAGGTGAGAAATTTCTTCTTGAGCAGTTGCTCTAACAAGAGATTTAAGGAAGGGATTACTAGCAATAAGCTTTTTGGGAGGGACTTGTAGGTATGTGATATTAATGAACACATCCTCCATGGAGGGGTGAAATGCTCTTGTTGCCTACAGTGATACAGTTCATGCAGGTTATAAAACTTAATGCAATTGCACGTTTTCACAATCCATTTAGATCTGTGTGTATTTACCTCTAGACACTTGGTAAGATTCACTGTGACAGTGTCTGGTTCGTTTTCTCAACATTCTAATACCGAGTACAGTGTTAATTTCAACAATCCTATCACTGATACTAGAAATACCAAGCTCCTTCCTCATGTTAAGAACTTTTGTAGATCTGGGACAGCCAAGAATAATCCTGAGAGCTTCATTTTGCATTAACTCCAAGGGTCGGAGAGAACTTTCTCTAGCTAATATCAACATGGGAGCAGCATAATCAATTAAGGACCTAACATAGGCTATGTATATCATTCTCACGATTCTACATTAGCACCATAGTTGGGTTTTGTAGCCAGCAACAGCTTTGAGAGCATTAGCCTAGCTTTGCTTTTCCCTTGTTTAGTTGTGGTATAGTGGATTTTTTTAAAGGGTACATCTACACCAAGATATCTGTAAGTTTTAACGTAGCTAATGATTTCACCCTGCAAATAGATGGGTGGGGATGTCGCTTGCTTGTTAATATCTTTGTTTTAGAGGAAGATATTATGAGGCCTAGTCGATTACAAATTGCTTGAACTTCATTAAAAATGGTATTCATCTTCTCATGCCCTGTTGTATGGATCATGATATCATCAGCATAGCTTATAGCTATATGTTTAGGTGAGGCAGGTAGAGCATTTAGGAGAGCATTAATCAGAATATTAAATAGCATGGGACTAAGAACTCCTCCCTGCGGTGTACCTAAAGACATTTCTTTAGAATCACTTCTGAAGCCTTGGTAAAGGACAGAGGATACTCTATTTGACAGGTATCCTATTATCTAGCAGAGTAAGCTACCACCAATATTCATTTTGGCTAGTTCATGTAGTATAACGGTTCTGTTCGCAATATCAAATACAGATTTTAGATCAAGAAAAGTGGTAAAACTAGTAGAGGTGTGTGCAGTGAGAAAGGTGGAAATACAGTTCTGCACACTTTTACCTTTCATGAACCCATAGAGGTAGGGGGAAAGTTGGTGTCTGATTCTATAGTACAGTCTGTTAAGCATCATTCTTTCAAAAGATATTATGAGGCCTAGTCGATTACAAATTGCTTGAACTTCATTAAAAATGGTATTCATCTTCTCATGCCCTGTTGTATGGATCATGATATCATCAGCATAGCTTATAGCTATATGTTTAGGTGAGGCAGGTAGAGCATTTAGGAGAGCATTAATCAGAATATTAAATAGCATGGGACTAAGAACTCCTCCCTGCGGTGTACCTAAAGACATTTCTTTAGAATCACTTCTGAAGCCTTGGTAAAGGACAGAGGATACTCTATTTGACAGGTATCCTATTATCCAGCAGAGTAAGCTACCACCAATATTCATTTTGGCTAGTTCATGTAGTATATAACGGTTCTGTTCGCAATATCAAATACAGATTTTAGATCAAGAAAAGTGGTAAAACTAGTAGAGGTGTGTGCAGTGAGAAAGGTGGAAATACAGTTCTGCACACTTTTACCTTTCATGAACCCATAGAGGTAGGGGGAAAGTTGGTGTCTGATTCTATAGTACAGTCTGTTAAGCATCATTCTTTCAAAAGTTTTACAAAGACAACTAGTTAAGGAGATCGGCCTAAATGTATCAGGCTGTTGGGGCTTAGGGACAGGCACAATGAGACTATTGGTCCAGGAAGTAGGAAGAAAGCCCTCAATGTAACTGAGATTATACAGTGCCAACAAAGGGTTATCAGGCACGTGCCTTAGAGTTCTGAGAATATCATAGGTTATACCATCCTCTCCAGGAGCAGATGATCGACCTTTGGTTAATGCATTATCTAATTCATACTCGGTAAAGAGGCAATCACTCTCATCCATATTTTGGCTCATAAAATTAATCAGTTTCAACATTTCTTCAGAAGTACTCTCTAAATTTTTTCTAATATGAGATGGAAGGTTTTCATGCCTGGATGTTTTGGACCAGTCATTTATGAGGTCATTTGCTTTTTCAAGAGGAAAGGGAGAACAACATTGCCAGTCTTTTTCCTGGTTTATTTATTTATACCTTTCCAAGCCAAACTCAAAGGGGTGGACCTATTTTAAACCACTAACAAACTGTTCCCATTCCTTTGCCTAAGTTCTTCCTTTCTATTCCTTGCATTTGTTAGTGCAGCTTGGAACGTTCTGAGCAGGTCTGGGGTTCTACATTCACGGTATGCTTTACCAATCCTCCTAGCTGCATGTGTTAGATTGCGTAGCTGTGGATCATTATAGTATTTACATTGGTTTTTATTGTTATTTATAGTGGAGGGTCTTTGTTTCCTATTCCTGCCCACTTGATCTGTGAGAACCCTCTCAATAGTGGTAATTAAATCATCATTAAATTTTTGTGTGCCAATGGGCTCCTAATTCTTATAAACCCTTGATCCAAGTGGTTAATAAAGTTGTCTCTGTGTTCTGGTTTGAGAATAAGTTTCCTCCTTCTGTATTTAGCTCCTTGATTGCTGGAGATGTGATCAAGATTGACAGTTGTTAGTCTGGGAAGTGATCAGATAGAAGATCATCAACTATGACAGAGTCATGCATCGTATATGATGTATTAAATCCAAGACACAGATCTAGTATGCCACCATATATGTGAGTAGGCTCAGTAATGCCCACAATTCGAACATTATCATGCTCATTTAGCAATTTCACTAGTTTAGTTCCATTGGTGTTTGTTATAGACCCACCAATATTCTTATGTCTGGCATTAAAATCTCCAAGAATGATGGTAGGTTCACTATTGATGCGATCTGGTAAAGCATCAGGTCGAAGCTGGTTCGCTGGGGCATAGAGATTAAAAATGTTTATGGAAAAATCTCCTGCATGTACTTTGACACCATGATACTGCATGTTAACTCGACTCTGCAAGGAAAGGAGTGAATGTGGCAAGTTCTTTCTGACATACATCACACAACAGTTGGTTGACCTTAGGTTATAAGCTGCATATCCAGGCAAGTTTGGTGGAGGTGCTCCATCTTTCAATCTACATTCCTGCAAACAGATGACATCAATATTCTTGGTCGCACTAATATGATGTAAATCAGGCAACCGCTTCCTGATGGAAGCAATGTTCCATGAAAAGATTTGTAATGTATCCATTGTAGTGAGTTATTACAATCTCTTGCTCATAAGATGGTAAAACTATTATGCTTTGACTACAGTGTGCAGGCACTTAAGAGCAAATAGCATAGTTTGCACACAAATAACCCGCACATAAAAGACAGAAGCTTACGACGACGTTTCGGTCCGACTTGGACCATTGACAAAGTCACACTAACAGAGGTGGAGCAGGACGGCTATATATAGGCAGGAAGAGGTGGAGGTAGTAGTAGTGGTAGTAGTAGTAGTAGTAGTAGTACAAGAATTGTATATAATACCGACAGGATGAAATGACACATGCACAACACCCGGGCATCCCCACCGTAGACGTTTCGCCATCCAGCCAGCCACTGGATGGCGAAACGTCCACAACAAAGACAACCAGACGCCGCTTCCATTAAGTTTAAAGCTGAATGGGAATCTAATTCCTTACTTCCTTTCCTTGATGTCCATGTCCACCGCTCAGATACAGGTTTTTCCTTTTCCGTTTACCGTAAACCTATGCACAGTGGCATGTACATTCACTACTTTTCCTATCATGCTTCCCCTGTCAAGAAAAGTGTTCTTATCTCCCTCTTTCTCCGTGTCCTCCGCATCTGTGATCCTCAGTTCCTTCCAGCAGAAATTTCCACTCTTTATAATTCGTTCTCCCGTCTTGGCTACCCTTCCCATTTCTAGACTCTGCCCTCTCACGTGCTAAACGCAATTTCTTCTCTCCCAAACTCTCTACTCATGGGAACTCTTCTATCCTCTGCCTTCCCTACATTTCCGGTCTTTCTAATCTCAAAAATTTCCCTCTCCGTCCCTTAGACATTAAGCTTCCCTTCCGCCAGACTAACACTCTTCGCACTAATCTCGTTCATACCTCTCCCCCTTTCTACAGATGTTCCTGGTGTCTACTCTATTTCTTGCTCCTCCTGTCCTCTTCAATACTTTGGAGAAACTGGTCGATCTCTTTCTGACAGACTTAGGGAGCAAAAAAATAGTGTTAGGCTTGCCGACACTAACAATGCTCTTTTTTTGTCACGTCAGAGATCATAGCCATCCTATTGACTGGGCTTCTGCTAAAACTGTCTTCCCTACTTCCAACTCGAACAGTCGCCGATTAGTGAATCCTCTCTTATACACAACTTTCCTTGTATGAACCCTTAGCCCTGGCTTCGTCTCTGTAGATGCCTTCCCTCTCCCACTACATTGTAAAAAGCTCCAAACTTCAGAACAAACCCCTGACTTAACCTGAATCCTCATTTTTTTCTTCTTCTTCTTTTTTTCTTCTTCCTCTTCCCCTTTTCCTCTCTCCTTCTCTCCTCTGGGTTGTCTTTCTCTCTCCTGTCTCGTGTTTCTGTTCCTTCTTTTTTTTATTTCACCCCCTTCCCCCTTTCACGCACCTCGGTGCGCTTGCTCTCCCTCTGTGGGTTTCTAGCTCTCTGCAGTGCTCCCCTTCCTTTGTATTTGACTGGCTCGTCTTCCTTATTTTCCCACTTCTACCACTACCACTACTACTACCTCTTCTTTTTTCTACTACATCTACTGATGAAATTAGACACATGTGCGCGTCTGGTTGTCTTTGTTGTGGACGTTTTTGCCATCCAGTGGCTGGCTGGATGGCGAAACGTCTACGGTGGGGATGCCCGGGTGTTGTGCATGTGTCATTTCATCCTGTCGGTATTATATACAATTCTTGTACTACTACTACTACTACTACCACCACAAATACTACCTCCACCTCTCCTGCCTATATATATCCGTCCTGCTCCACCTCTGTTAGTGTGACTTTGTTTAATGGGCCAAGTCGGACCGAAACGTCGTCGTAAGCTTCTGTCTTTTATGTGCGGGTTATTTGTGTATCGTTCCAGTCACGGTATTGTGCCTTTTTGTTATTTAAGCATAGTTTGTACGTCTTTATCTTCAGGACCTTTATTTTTAAGCATTTTTCGGCATATTGGCAGCCAGTTTCCAAGGCAAATCTTGAAGGCAAGAGTCATGGGCTTCTTTCTTACAAATTGCTGGAAGCTGAACGGGGATTGCTGCACTTTTGACATCATCACCATGCTCAAGAGCATCATCCTGATTACATATATTTATTAAACTTGTCAGGATCTGTTCAAGTTGCTCAATTTTTTTCTGGAAATTTGTTATAATATGAGGAAGGTCAGGCGAATCCAATGCCTCTCCGGAGGATGGCACTTCTGGGTTAGTGCTTTCTTTAACACCTATCACCTTAACAGGTACCATGGTTACATTAGTGTTCTCTGTTTCATTATTCATTGCAGGTAGGTCCTGTGCATCTGACTCATCTCCAATTTCCAGGGAGGTTACCTGTGTGGTGTCCGTCTGACTGTTGTAGTTGTGTGTATTGGGAGAAATGACAAACTCATCCCCATATTCAGGTGTAGCCATAGGTATCTGTAGTGGCAGACCAGTAGTTCCCCATGTGCTAGCAGGGATGGCTAGCTCCTCCACAGCTGGTGTGTGTGATGGCATTCTGGTATCGAGGTGTATAAATGGAAAACAGGAATAAATAAAGGGGATGTAAATAGCCTGCTGAAAATTTCCAGCCAAGACAGGACTCGCAGCAATGGTTACAAGTTGGAAAAATTCAGATTCAGGAAGGATATAGGAAAGCACTGGTTTGGTAATAGAGTTGTGGATGAGTGGAACAAACTCCCGAGTACAGTTATTCAGGCTAAAACGTTGTGTAGTTTTAAAAATAGGTTAGATAAATACATGAGTGGGTGTGGGTGGGTGTGAGTTGGACCTGACTAGTTTGTGCTGCTGGGTCTGGTGCAGTGCTCCATCCTTGAGTGGAGATGACCAGACTGGATGGGTCATTGGTCTAATCGGGGGGGGGGGGGACATGGACCTGCTTCGCATGGGTCAGTAGGCCTGTTGCAGTGTTTCTTCTTTCTTATGTTCTTATGTTCTTAATACAGTTATTACAGTGCAACATGTCAAAGCCCCTTGTATGCAGAGCATTATGGGCAGGCTTAAAATTAACTTAAGATTAACTAAGCAATAATATATTCAGTGGTAAAAACATTATTGTAAACAGATAACAATTTAGCACAAATGAGTATTACAAAGACAGGTTACATGGTCATTTACTGTGTTGCTGAACATTCAGTAGAATGGAGTATTCTGTTAGGTAATGTAATTAAAAAATAAAGTTTGATTGGGTCACAGGTTAGACATTTATGAGATACAATAATGAGAAACATTTACGAGATACAATTTATGAGATACAATTATTCAGTATTTATTTAGTTGTGGGTGAGTAAGTGATTTTTGAGAAGAGACTTGAATTTATAAACAGGTAGTGTTTCTTTTATATTCACAGGTAATGAATTCCAGATTTTAGGGCCTTTTATGTGCATTGAGTTTTTGCATAGCGTGTTATGATCATGTGTTCTGTTGAGGTTGGTAAGGAGACGTTTGAGGGGAGGGTTTATATCAAAATTAAGTGTTCTATGAATGTAGTAGGTTCAGTAATAAGTATGGATGTTTTGTATGGTGAGTAGGTTTAGAGTTTTGAATATTGGTGGAGTGTGCTGTCTGTAGTGGGAATTTGTTATTCTGACTGCAGCCTTTTGTTGGGTAATTAATGGTCTGAGATGGTTTATTGTTGTTGAGCCCCATGCACAAATTCCATAGGTGAGATAGGGGTAAATAAGTGAGTGAAATAGGGCCAGGACGGTTGACTGTGGAACATAGCACCGTATCTTCGATAGTATGCCTACGGTCTTGGAAATTTTTTTGGAAATTTGTTGTATATGTGTTTGAAATTTGAGTCTATTATCAAGGTGGATTCCTAAGAATTTTCCCTCTGTAAGTTTTGTGATAGGTGATCCGTTTATCATTATCACCGCAAATATGAAGTGGTTATAACCAGCGGCAGGTCATCATTAAACCCGAGTCAGGAAACACTTGTTCTGTTTCCTGATAAACCTTCACCACAAAAACATAAGAGGCTACTCATTATTCAAGTATAAGTTTATCATTAATAATTCAAGCATTACATTGTGGCTGACAGCGTTAGACTAATTATTTATTGAGACTTACGTGAAAATTGTGAGGTGAAAATTGTGAGCCTGGAGTTTATATAGTAACGTCAGGTGTAGCAGACGAGGGCATAGTCAGCAGGTCCTTCCCAGAATGCCGCTCAAATCAGTCGGCTAACACTCACGCATTCATTTACTGCTTGGCGGCCAGGGACAAAATTTACTTTATTACCGAGACGGAACCAAGTCAGCTTACTACCCACAACAAATCCAAAACAGGGAAACACTAGAGAAAGAGAGGTAATCAGGTTTCATCCAAGGATGAAGGAGTCTTTCACCAGCATTAATTTACCCAGTCAACGATAATAATATAATATCTTTATTTACTCTAAGTACATGTACAGGGTATACAGGCCTAGCAGACATCAATGACATACTACTGTATAGAATGCCCCTTGTTATGTTGAACATGTCGGGTAAATTAGGTCAGTTTTGACCCAGGATGCGACCCACACCAGTTGACTAACACCCAGGTGTCCATTTTAAACTGATGGGTGAACAGGGACAGGGACAGCAGGTGTCTTATGGAAACACGTCCCTAATGTTTTCCAGCCGCACCGGAGGAGTTCGAACCCTGGACCTCAGTGTGTGAGCTGAGTGCGTTAGTGATCGAGCTACGGGACACCCATAGGACTCTCATAAGAACTACGACCGCTTAGCTGTTTTACAAAGACCCCAATGAAAATAAGTCGCTTTGACTTTTGGGGGGGGCTATTCTAGCTAACTTATACTATGTACGATGATTGTACTTACTCCTGTACCTAAATAAATTTACTTATTGCAAATGAAAGCGTAACGGGAAGTTAGTGTTGACGCGTCCTGGCAGCTGCTTCCATCTAGCGGCTGCCATGGGAAACTACAACAATCGCTCCCGCCTAACATCTGCTCATAGGATACATACCAGCTCTGAGGAGCTAGAGGAGAATTACATAATGTAATTATTGACAGACAGGTAGTTTTATGTACTCGTAACTCATCCCTCAAACATTTACATGAAGATCTGCTTACTTAAGCTTCGATTCTTTATATATATATATATATATATATATGTCGTGCCGAATAGGCAGAACTTGCGATCTTGGCTTAAATAGCAACGTTCATCTTGCCATATAGGACAAGCGAAAATTTGCGTATGGAATAATTTCGCCAAAATCATTCTGAACCTAGCCAAAAAAATACATTTCACTGTGTTTGTTTTGTATTAAATTACTGTAAACAAATCTAGAATATATTTAGATGGGTTAAGCTAAAATGAATTGCGCTTGTTGTAATAAGGTTAGGTAAGTTTTCTAAGTTCCTTTTGGTGCAAAATTATAAATTTTTACATCAACATTAATGAAAAAAATATATCTTTAAACGTATAAAAGAAAATTTTAGAAAGGACTTAATTTTAAATGAGTTCTTGCTAATTGACCAGTTTTACATATTCGGCACGACATATATATATATAAAATATATAAAATTTTAATATATAAAATATATATATATATATATATATATATATATATATATTATATACATATATATATATATAAAGATACCAACCTCTGGAACTGTCCTGGGGACCCTCATCCTCTGAGAAGAAAATAAACTTGCTTCAGGCATAACTCAAGGTTCTCTATGAAGTTGTTTGAATATTATTTTCTCCTACCACCCCCTATATTTTATATTCTGTGGATACTTTATTTAAAGACAAAATATACTGAAAAAAATACAATAGTGAGTAGAACAACATAGATAACTCTGAGCTACATTTTGAATTCTTCGTTCAGCTTCCCGGCGGTCTGCCGCGTATTGCGTGGGGTACCATGGAGATATGACCGTTGGAGTAATACACACTAGGCCGACTGATAACACTTATATTGGCAGAGTCGTGAGGGAAGGATAGCCCAGCCTATCTGTCGAGTCTACGCCTGCTGTGATAGTGAGAGCAAGTGCCTCTGGTATGGCGCTCATATGAGCATTTCTTGGTGACGTCACAGCTAGCCAG
This sequence comes from Cherax quadricarinatus, assembly GCF_026875155.1. NCBI lineage: Eukaryota > Metazoa > Arthropoda > Malacostraca > Decapoda > Parastacidae > Cherax > Cherax quadricarinatus. The sequence goes on along the minus strand of NC_069401.1, from coordinate 100,169,586 downwards.
AGAGCCTAACTCAACAGGGATCTTATATATAATATACCTAGTACTCACTACATATACTATACAAGTACATTACATAGGAATTCAGTAACACTACTGATACGCGTGCCCAGAATGCGACCCTTCTGGGTAGCAACAATGAGTCTCTGAAAGAGGAAGCTGGCTGCCTTGTGGTCCTTGGTTTCTATGATGAGTTTTTCACCCAGCTCTTTGAGGAACTTTAGAGCACTCTTGCCTCATGCTCCAAGGGTCTCCGACCCTATTGGGATGAAGTTATAGCAAGGGGGAAGGCCTTCATATTTGTGGTTCTTCTGGGTCTCCCTGTGGCTGTATTGAGTCCTGCTGACTGCGATCTTTCTCTGTATATAACGGCTTGTTATACACACACACACACACACACACACAAAACACACACCCACACACACCACCCACCACACACACCACACACCACACACACATATATATATATATATATATATATATAATATATAATATATATATATATATATAATATATAAATATATAAAATTTGAAGAACAGGCGAAATATTCATAATCACTAATCTCTGGTCAAAGGAGACTCGAACCTAGGAAATTTGCGACAAGATACGCAGTGCTCTAACCATCGAGCCACACTGGACAATACCTTGGTTCCCATCCAACGCTAGACGTTTTGATCTAAGGCAGCCAGCCTTCAGGCAGGTGGCTTTTTGTGTTTGTGAATATTTCGCCTGTTCTGCAAACTCTAAACATTGTAAAAAAATCTCTCGTCGGTCGATGCATGAAGGGGATGAGATGAAATAGCTAATGCTACCTGCCTGAAGGCTGGCTGCCTTGGATCAAAACGTCTAGCATTGGCTGGGCACCAAGGTATTGTCCAATGTGGCTGGGTGTTGGAGCACTACGTACTTTTCGAAAGGTTCGTAGGTTCGAATATATATATATATATATATAATATATATATATATATATATATATATATATATATATATATATATATATATATATATAATATAAATATATAATATATATATATATATATAAATATATATATATATATATATATATATATATATATATATATATAATATATATAAAATCTTTATTAAGGTGTAACAATGTTATATTATGTATTGGTAGATAAAAGACTGATGGGTAGACTTCAGGATGTTCATGTTTATAGAGAGGCCACAGATATATCAGATCATTTTGAAGCTGTGGCTATAGTGAGAGTAAAAGGTAGACAGGAAATAAGCAGAATGGCAGGAAATAAAACAGGAAAATAAGCAGAGGTGAAGGTTTGTAAATTAAAGGAGGAAACAGTTAGGGTAAGATATAAATAACTATTGGAAGAAACATTGTCTAGTGTGAGTATAGGCAATGAGGCTGAAGAGGTATGTAATAGATTTAAGAATGTAGTATTAGAATGTTCAGCAGAAGCGTGTGGTTACAGGATGGTGCGGTGAGGGAGGGAAGAAGAGTGAATGGTGGAATGTTGAGGTAAAGAGGGTAGTAAGAGAGAAAAAGTTAGCATATGAGAGGTTTTTACGAAGTAAAAGTGATACGAAGAGGGAGGAGTATATGGAGAGAGAAAGAGAGGTTAAGAGAGTGGTGAAGGAATATAAAAGGAGAGCAAATGAGTGAATGAGATGCTATCAATAAATTTTGCTGAGAATAAGAAAAAATTTGGGGTGAAATTAAGAAAGCCTAGAGAATGAATGGATTTGACAGTTAAAAATAGGAGAGTAGCGTTATTAAATGGAGAGTTGAAAATATCGGGAAAACGGAGAGAATATTTTGAGGAACTGTTAATTGTTGATGAAGACAAGGAAGCTGTGATTTCCTGCATTGGACAGGGAGGTATAACATCTTGTAAGAGTGAGGAAGATCCAGTTGTGAGTGTGGGGGAGGCGCATAAGGCAGTGGGTAGAGTGAAAAGGGTTTAAGTAGCTGGGAATGATGGGATAAAGACAGAAATGTTAAAAGCAAATAGGGATATTGTTTTGGAATGGATTTTACTTGATAAATGTATGGAAGAGGGGAAGGTACTTAGGGAATGGCAAAGAGTATTCATGTTTTCTTTGTGTAAAGGCAAAGGGGACAAAAGAGTGTATAATAGTTATTATAGAAGAATAAGCCTGTTGAGTGTACCAGGTATAGTGTATGGTAGAGTTATTATTGAAAGAATTAAAGTGTAAATGGACAGCAGGATTGCAGATGAATAAGGAGGCTTTAGAAAGGGTAGAATGTGTGTAGACAAAGTGTTTACAGTGAAGCATATAGGTGATCAGTATTTAGTATTTAGATAAGGGTAAAGAGGTTTCGTTGCATTTATGGATTTGGAAAAGGCATATTAAAGGATGGCGAGGGAAGCATTGTGGCAGATGTTGCAAATGTATGGAATTGGTGGTAGGTTACTGAAAGCAATTTAGAGTTTTTACGAGGATAGTGAGGCTCAGGTTAGAGTATGTAGGAGAGAGGGAGATTACTTCCCAGTAAAAGTAGGCTTTAGACAGGGATAAGTGATGTCATCATGGTTGTTTATATTTATAGATAGGGTTGTAAGAGGAGCGAATGCTCGGGTGTTGTCAAGAGGTGTGGGATTAAGGGACAAAGAATCTAACACAAACTGAAAGTTGCCACATTTGCTTTTTGCTGATGAGACTGTGCTTTTGGGAGACTCTGAAGAGAAGTTGCAGAGGTAGATAAACGACTTTGGAACTGAATGTAAAAGAATGAAATTAAAAGTGAACATAGGTAAGAGCAAGGTGATGAGGATAACAAAAAGATACGTAATGAAAGATATCAAATTGGAAAGACAGGGAGTATGGCAGAATTAAATATACTGTATTCAGATATTTGAGTGAACATGTTAGCAGATGGGTCTATGAAAGTCGAGGTGAATCATAGAGTTGATGAGTGGAAAAAAGTGAGTGGAACACTAAGGAATCTGTGGATACAAAGAACATTATCAATTGAAGCAAAGAGGAGAATGTATGAGAGTATAGTGGTACCAACACATTTATATGGGCGTGAAGCATGGGAGTGAATGTTGCAACAAGGAGAAGGCTGGAGGCAGTGGAGAGGTCGTGTCTGATGGCAATGTGCGGTGTGAATATAATGCAGAAAATTCGTAGCTTGGAGATTAGAAAAATGTGTGGGGTTTCTAGAAGTATTATCCAGAGGGCAATTGAAAGATTGTTGAGGTGGTTCGGATATTTAGAGAGTATGATTCAAAATAGAACGACTTGGAGTGCATATAAATCTGTAGTGGAAGGAAGGCGGGGGAGGGTTTTCCTACAAAAAGTTGGAGGGAGGGGGTAAAGGAGTTTTTGTGTGCGAGGGGCTTGGACTTCCAGCATGCATGCATGAGCATGTTAGATAGTGGAGACAAATAGTTTTTATGGCTTGACGTTCTGTTGGAGTGTCAGCAAAGTAACACTTATGAAGGGATTCAGGGAAACCTGCAAACCGGACTTGAGTCCTGGAGGTGGGAAATACAGATGCAGTTTTTTAACTGTAGTGTAGGCATGCCTCTGGCAAGACAGCGATGGAATGAATGATAATGACAGTGTTTATTCTTTTTCGGGTTACCCTGTCTCTTTTTATTATTATTAAAGATTCGCCGGTATTCTGCCGTCCCGGGCATTTTCCAAGTGGTGGCCCGGCCTTGGCTCCCTCTTTAGGGAGTATCTGAGGCCTAAGTTCTCCTATGGGAGGAGGCACAAGTACCTCCTCATCTTTGGGACCAACTGTCCCCAGACCTAGCCACAAGCTAGGCCTCTCTGGTCTGCCATCCCCACCCCGAGGGGGCTAATGGGAATGACAGTCTTGTGAGCTACAAGCTCTGGCTCAGGCACCTACCCTACCCTAGAAGGACTGGGCATGGTGTCGATCTCACCATGTCTCATTTATTATTATTATTATTAAAGATTCGCCGGTATTCTCCCGGCCCGGGCTTTTTCCAAGTGGTGGCCCGGCTTTGGCTCCCTCTTTAGGGAGTGTCCGAGACCTAAGTCTCCCATGGGAGGAGGCACAAGTACCTCCTCATCTTTGGGACCAACTGTCCCCAGGCCTAGCCACAAGCTAGGCCTCTCTGGTCTGCCATCCCCGCCCCAAAGGGGCTAATGGGAATGACAGTCTTATGAGCTAAAGGCTCGGACTCAGGCACCTACCCTACCCTAGAAGGGTTAGGCATGGTGTCGATACCCTGTCTCGGTGGGAAACGGCCGATATATAAATAAAAATAAATATTATGTTAAGATAGATAATGTTTATGTAAATGAGGTTAGGATTTGTTAGGTTACATTACTTAAAATAATCATAATATAGTATTGTAATACACATAAGAAAATAATAACAAGCTGCGACACATCTGGCAACGCAGTAACTGAGCAGCACCAGGAATCGTTCAGATCTATACGCGCATCACTCGTTGTGCGAGAATGGATAGTATTTCCCTGATTGTGAGGGTAACAAGAGGCGTTGTCGCAGAGGTTGTTCTATATTAGGAGAGCTGCCTCCAACACACTGGTATTAATTGTACACTGTCTGATCTATATCAGTAGTCTGACTTTTAACGAGTCTTCATAATGACACATGTCACTTGGTAATTTTGTCATTAACGCCTTAAAGCCAAAACAGATTAAAACCTAAATGAAACTAACCGTTTATCTTACCAGTCATAGTGACGGCGTGGTATGCCAACCAGTTACTAATTGATGCTTTGTGTGTTGATGTGTGCTTGTATGTGTCTGTGTAATCACCTAATTGTGGTTGCAGGGCTCGATTCATAGCTCCTGGCCCCGCCTCTTAACTGGTCGCTAATAGGTCCACTCTCTCCTTGCTCCATCAACTTTATCATACTTCATCTTAAAGCTATGTATGGTACCCGCCTCAACCACCTAACTTTCCAGACATTCCACTTTCTGACATCTCTGACTAAAGAAATACTTCCTAACATCCCTGTGACTCATCTGAGTTTTCAACTTCCAATTGTGACTGCTTGTTGCTGTGTCCCATCTTTGGAACATCCTGTCTCTGTCCACCTTGTCGATTCCTCTCAATATTTTATGTCATTATCATATCCTCCCTGTACCTCCTGTCCTCCAGTGTCGTCAGGTAGAGATTAATTAACCTCTCCTTGCAGCACATGCCCCTTAGGTCCAGGACTAGCCTTTGTACTTTCTCTAGATTCCTAACGTGCTTAACCAGGTGTGGGATCTAAAATAGAGCTGCATAGCTCTAGTAAATAGATTTATCAAGGCTTATTGCTTGGGTAGCTTTGAAGGTAGGTTGGGCAAACATTCTGTTAGTTGGATGGATTGTGAAGGACTTGCCTAGTATGGGTCATGAGGACTGTTGCAGTGTTCCTCCTTTCTTATGTTCTTAAGTTCATACTCCAATATGGGCCTGACGTACACGGTGTACAGAGTGCAGAACGACTTCTTACTGAGATGCCGGAATGCTAATCTTAGGTTCGCTAGTCGCCCATATGTTGCAGCAGTTATTTCGTTGCTGTGCGCCTCAGGAGATGTGCTCGGTATTATACATAATCCAAGATCCTTTTCCGTGAGAGAGATTTGTAGTCATTGGCCTCCTAGACTGTACTCTGTCTGCAGCCTTCCTTGCCCTTCCCCAGCATTTGGTAGGGTTGAACTCCAGGAGCCATTTACTGGACCAAGTCTGCAGCCTTTCCAGATCCCTCTGTAGTCCTGCCTTGTCTTCCTCCGACTGAATTCTCCTCATTAACTTCACGTCGTCTGCAAACAGGGATACTTTTGAGACTACTTCTGTCATGTCGTTCACATATACCAGAAACAGCACCGGTCCTAGGACTGACCCCTGTGAAACCCCGCTCGTCACAAGCTCCCACTCTGACACCTCATCATGTACCATGACTCGCTGATGCCTTGGCGTCAGGTATTCTCCGACCTATTGCAGTGCCTTCCCCGTTATACCGCCCTGATCCTCCAGATTTGCACTGATCTCTTCTGTGGAATTGTGTGAAAAGCCTTCTTACAGTTCAAGAAAACGCAATATATCCACCTCACTCTCTTGTCTCAATGCTGTCAATTTGTCATAGAGCTCTAGTAGGTTTGTGACACAGGATTTCTCGTCTCTGAATCCAAGCTGGTTGTTGTTCGAGGTGGTCCACCGTTCTTCTCCCAATAATCTTCTCCATGACTTTGCATACACTACATGTCAGTGACACTGGTCTGTAGTATAATGCTTCGTGTCTGTCTCATTTTTTTTTAAATTGGGACTACATTTGCTGTCTTTCGTACCTCAGGTAGTCGCCCTGTTTCGATAGATGTGTTGAAGATTGTTGTTAGTGGTACACAGAGCACCTCTGTTCTTTCTCTCAGGACTCAAAGAGAGATGTTATCCGGCCCCATCGCCTTTGAGATATCTAGTTCCCTTAGCAGCCTCTTCACCTCCTCCTCGGTTGTATGTATCGTGTCCAGCACTTGTTGGTGCATCCCACCTCTCTATCTTTCCTTTGTCCTTTCTGTTTCCATTGTGAATACTTCTTTGAATCTCATGTTGAGCTCCTCACATATTTCAAGGTCGTTTCATGTAATCACCCCTCCATCCTTCCTTCCTTCCTCAGCCTCATTACCTGGTCTTTGACTGTTGTTTTCTTCCTGTTGTGACCGTACAACAGCTTCTGGTTAAACTTGGCTTTTGCTGCTGTGACAATTTCATATTGTCGTTGGGCCTCCCTCCTTACGTGTGCAGATTCATTTCTGATAAATTAGACACTTTTGCAACACTTGGGTATCCTTAATGAGGTAACGTTTCGCCCGACAGTGACTTCATCAGTCCATACAAAGGAGAATGGTGAAGAACAGAAGGAGTTTGAGGTAATAAGTCCCTCAGCCTTGAGTCGATGTAATCAGTCCATCAGCCATGAATAAGAAGGCTGAGGGATTGATCACCTCAAACTCCTCCTGTTCTTCACCATTCTCCTTTGTTTGGACTGATGAAGCCACTGTGTGGTGAAACGTTACCTCTTTAAAGATACCCAAGTGTTGCACTTGTGTCTAATTTATCAACTTGTCGGTTCTCTGAACCTTTCATCTAGATTCATTTCTTGCTCTTGACTACTCTATACTCCTTGTTCTCCTAGGTTCTTTGCCCTCTATACTTCTTCCATTCTCTAGCGCACTTGATTTTAGCCTCTCTACATCTCTGGGTAAACCAAGGGGTCGTCCTGGCCTTCTCGTTATGTCTGTTGCCCTTGGGTACAAACCTCTCCTTTACTGCCTTGCATATTCTTTTCACTTATTCCATCATCTCTTTTACAATTTTCCCTGCCAGTTCTCTGTTCCTCTGGACCTCATGTAGGAAATTCTTCATGCCTCTTGTAGTTTGCCTTCATTCTTTCTGCCTCCCTCTCCATTTGTAACTCAATATTCGAAGCTTGGAACCGTGTGATCACTAGCTCTGAGGGGCCTTTCATTTGTGATGTCCTCAATATCTGCACTGCTTAGGGTGAATACTTGGTCCAGTCTTGCTGGTTCATCCTCTTCCCTCTCTCTGGTAGTGTCCCCAACGTGTTGATGCATGAGGTTTTTCTGCACTACCTCCAGCATCTTAGCCCTCAACGTTTCTTGGCCCTCACATGGCTCCAGGTTTTCCCAGGCGATTTCCTTGTGACTGAAGTCACCCACAACCAGTAGCTTTGCCCTACCCACATAGGCCCTTCTGGTCACTTCAGCCAGTGTGTCAACCGTCTCTCTGTTACTCTAATCATATTCTTGTCTAGGCCTCCTGCTATTCTGTGGTGGGTTATACGGCCACCTGTAAATCATCACCTGGGGGACCCTCTAGTCTGAAGTGTTTCCTATTTGTAGTCTCTTCTTCTCCCTATCCCCTCTTTCCAACTTAATGAAATCTTATTGTTTTGATAAAGTGCCAGTCAGTTTACCACCCCTGTGCCCTTTGTCTCTCCCCAGATCTGACATCCAGTTGTTTTGGTGTGGTGTTAGTGTGGTGTGGGTGTGGGTGTGGTTGTGGGTGGGTGTGGGTGTGGTGTGGGTGTGGATGTGTTGCGGTGCGTGTTTGTGTGTAAAACTCCTTTATTGAGTGCAGCCTTTGTCCCCAGCTTCTTCACTACCGCTGTCCGATTTTCTTCCCTCCTAGCCCCATGGATTCCCCGTCAATCTATTCATAACACTATGTACGGAGCATTCTTCCCACGACCCCTTCGCAGTTTACAAATTCCACTTCCCAACCATCCCAGGGTCGAAGAGCCGAACTGAGCCCTCGGTATCCATTCCTCACCTATCAAACAATCTATGCCCTGTCCCCGTAAAAATTCCTTTAAGAGTTTTTTTGTATGTCCTTGCAATATCTCTCCTTTTTTCCAATCTTTTTTATGTCTGTCCTAATTCCTTTGGGCCTCTACTCATTTCTCAGTGGCTCAAGGACTAATTTCGATTGATTCCCTCGTAAATTTTCCATTTTTTCTTACATTCAAAGATAATACTGACTTATGACAACATTGTTTAAATCCTGAAAGCTTCTCTTATATTTGCCAAACTAAGCAATTACTTCAAAATATTCCGGGTGATAATGTTCTGTACCATATGCTCTGCAGTAGGCTTTTCCCTGGGTCTTTCTCCATGAGTGATGTTTGTAGATCCTGTTTACCCTAATAACTTACTCAATATCCGATAAATTACCACACAGTCCATGATTCTAATCAAATAACCTGCATTTGGCTGAGCTGAACTGAAATAGCTACTTGTCTGACCAATCTGGCGCTGAGTTCTAGAGAATTTGGCCTCACGATTTTTATTCTCCTCATTTCATTTTTACATTCTGGGGGGGGGGGGGGGGGGAGGGGGGGGGAGGGGGGGGGGGGGGGGCTGCAAACTGCAAATACATCATGACTCTAATCTCTCACTTGCCATTCACATTTACACAAGTTAAGAGTACTGATCCTGCATTTCCTTACTTCCCTAATTCTGAAATCTCTCTAGCAAATCACTTTTTTCTCTCCCTCTCAGAAGGTCCATATTAATCCACTGCAAGCATATCTTTGACATTTCCACATTTACACGAGTCTATGTCCAAGTGTCCAGCGATATACAGTTTTAAATGCCTTCTTGGTAATTCAAAATTAAGCGCCCACCTTTCCTCCTGATCTTTCTCTCTCACTCTCCTACTTCTCTCCTCTCCTCATCACCTTTTCTCTCCCTCCATCCATCTTCTCCACCTCCCGTCCCTCTCTCCTATCAAGCCCCAATCTCCCTCCCCTCTTCTCCTCCCCTCCTCTTTTCTCTCTCTCCCCATCCTCCACTTCCCCCTACTTCTAGCACTACCTCGACACTCCTCTTCTCTTCCTCACTTCGTCCTCCTCCTCTCTCTCACTCTTCTACTCATCTCCCTCTCTCCTTCTCCCCCTTCGTCCACATTCTCTTCTCTCCTCCCCCTCTATCTTCACATCCATCCTCTCTCTCCTCGGCTCCTCTCTCTCTCCTCTCCTCTCTCTCCCCTTCTCTGTCTATAGTTCTGTTACTTCATCATTGAATTCAGCAGTTATGAGGAAAGATTTACCTTTTCTAAACCCAACTGGTAATGTTTGTAAATTAACTTCTCACCAAGAGCTTCACGCTCTCCTGATCATTTGCACTATTACTTATCACATATGCCATCAGGTGATGCTGGCCTCAATTTAAAATCGCTTCCTGTTTGTTTTTGGTGTCTAGTATTTGTAGATTTTATTCTAGTGGTTCACATGGTAAACATTAGCTCTTTTGATGGCAATGATGTTGGGAAACCTTGCCATTGATTGCCTCCACAGACCATTTCTCCTCAACGGATGAGAAAGGATAAGATTGATCTCTATCAACTTATGCATATAGGTAATAAGGAGATAAGATAATACATTGGCACGGTGATAGCTGCATGAAGAAGAGCCAAACTGTGATCATCAAAGTTATTGTAAGGCACTTAGGGACTTAAGAAAGAAAAAAGGGGAAAAAAGATCATGAAACATTGACAACATTTACCTCATAAAGAGTACGCAAGAGCAATTAGTTTTGCCTTTTTTTAACACAAATCAATTTTACGAGCTAAGAGCTGTTATCCTATTTCAGCTCATTTTAAAGCCCAGCCCTATCTAGGGTATACTACTACCCCCTCCCCCAAGATGCGACCCCAACCAATTGACTGACACCCTGGTAACTAGTTACTGCTGGTGAACAGTGACAGCAGCTATAAGGGAACATGGCCCACGTTTCCACCAATGCTAAAGATCGAATCCCGGACACTCATTGTAATCTGAGTACACCACCAAGCGAGCCACGGGTCAGCTAAGGACAGTTGCAAGGTCAACCAGATACCAGAACAACAAAGTGCACTAAGAGCAGCTATGTGCACTAAGAGCAACAAAGTGCACTAAGAGCAGCAAAGTGCACTAAGAGCACCAAAGTGCACTAAGAGCATCAAAGTGCACTAAGAGCAGCAAAGTGTGTGATGTAGTTCAGCTGGGCTTGTGAGGTCTCTAGGGAGACATGCAAGGAATTAGTGAAATGCCTATGATTTTAAACTGATAGTAGATAGAGGTATGGGTGTGTGTGGGAAACAAGCAGGTTGCAACGCTAGGGTTGGAAACAGTAAATGTATAAAAGGCATTCAGCATGAAGTTATAAATAAAGACAATAGATCAGGTCAGCAAACAAAAGGGGACAGCATAGGGCAGCAAGGGACAGCTCCCTTCAGGTTTACTATACAAATAGCAGGAAGTAAAAAAATCAGATAGAGAGCTAAGATTATTTGGGCAAGTGCATGAAATATAGCTAATATTGCTATACAGAGACCTGGGTCAATCTGAACAAGAGAGATTACCTCTGAATGTGACATACAAGCTATAAATTTATTCCACACTGACAGGGACAACAGAAGTGTGTTGGAGTAGCGATGTAATGTCAAGAGTCTATTTAAATTGTTTGTGTTAGGCAAGATATAAAATTATGAATCGTCAGCCCACTGAATCTGTTTGTTACAGTAATTTCGAGGGCGAGAAAAACTAATTTGAGTGTGATTTAAGGGCCCCAAATCTTGATAGGGAGTGCAGGTAAATTTCTATGGTATCGAAATTCGTAAGGCAATCTACATACGAAAATTTTTTGGGCTAATGGATATTTCAACTAAGACGATTGACTGATCAATTTGACATGAAAATATAGTCAGGTGACATTTCTTGATACGACCCCAGGATTGTTTTTTTAAAAAACATTTGTGACAGAGCCCAACTATGGGAAAATAACCTACCTTGACTTGGTTCTTGCCAGTATGGAAACCTCTAATTAATAATCTTGAGGTTAATGAATGAGCTGGGGAAAGTGATCAAAAATCACTCAGTTTTAATATACCATGGAATTCCCCTAATAATGGCAATCAAAGTCTCTGACCCTGACTTCCACTCTGGCTGATTTCAAAACTGAAAAATTACTAGGTGGTCTGAACTGAATGACCTTACTAAGGGTCAGGGAGAGTGTGATGGTTGCCGATATGACGCTTCCATGGCATAGTTCTAGCTGCTTCAGTCAAATTATGTTCCCAAATAGTGAATCAGATCAAACAAAAATTATCCTAAATGGATGAACAATAGATTAAAATATCAATGTCAAAAGAAGAGGCAAATAATAGCAAATCAATAGAGGCGAGGGGCAAAAGAAATCGATATTTTCAGTTAAAGAGAAAAATAAAAAAGGGAATAGAAAAGCAAAAAAGAGATTATGAGGTTAAAGTTGCAAGAGAATCGAAGTCTAACCCCAAAAGGATTCTTCAGGTATACAGAAGAAAGAGCCAGGACTAGATAGGCCCACTCAAAAGTTTCCTCGGCCCACTCACTGACAGTGATAAGGAAATGTGTTAAAGTTTTACACATACTTCCTCTCAGTTTTTACACAGAGGAAACCAGCGATATTCCAGAAATGCTTAAAATTTGTAGAACAGTACGATAATAAACTGTGCACGATTAGGTCACAAGTACATGTCCTTAGCAAATAGATAAATTAAAACCTAAAACATCCCCAGGCACTGATGAAACTGGTATGCAAGGTTTTCTAAGGAATGTAAAGAGGAACTAGCAAACCTTTGGCTAATCTTTTCACATAACACTACAAACTGGCATGGTGCCAGATAAGTGGAAATGAACAAATGTGATACCTATTTTCACAGCAGTGACAGGTCCCTTAGCTTCAAACTATAGACCAATTAGTATCCTATCCTCTATAGTGGGAAAATTATGGAACAAAAATTGCCGAGGCAGTTTCCGTAGCCCACCTTGAAAAGCATAAAATTAATCAAAGAAATCCTCAGCATGGTTTTACAAAGGGGCGTTTCCCTGCCTTACAGTTTATTAAGCTTTTTTTCACTAAAGGATATGAGGAGTAGATCATGGTAATGAAAAAGATAATTGTGTATATGAACTCAGTAAGGCTTATTGACAGGGTCCCCCAACAGAGACTATTGAGGAAAATTAAGGCACATAGTAACGCAAATAAGAGAGATATTTTTTCCTGGAAAGAGGCATGGTTGACAAATAGGCACAGAGAGTTTTGCATAAATGGGGAGAAAATCAAAGTGGGAAGCAATCATAAGGTCTGTTTCCACAGGGGTCAGTGTTGGGTCCCCCTGCTGTTCACAATATACATTAAACGACATAGATTAGGGCATAATGAGCGAACATCAGCAAGTTTGCCGATTACACCAAAATAGGCCTTCGAATTCATTCTGACGAGGACATTAGAGCACTCCATAAGATTTGAGTAGACAGATGCAGTGGTCCGAGAAGTGGCAGATGCAGTTTAAAATTATAACAAATGCCAAGTTCTAAATGTTTGACAGGACAATAACCGTGCCACATATAAACTAAATAATGTAATCTTAATATTACCGGATTGCGAAAAAGATTTAGGAGATCTGTTAGCAGTAATATTAAACCACAAGAAAACAATGCATTAAGTGGTTCCGCAAAAGGCCTAAACAGAATCCTTGGCTTCCGTATCAAGAAGCATAAATAATAGGAGTCCTCAGTTTTGTTCTTCAACACTATCCATCTTTGGTTAGGCCTCATTTAGATACTCCTGCACATTTTTGGCCAACATATTAGCAGAATGGATATAAATGCTCTGAAAGTGTACAAATTAGGATGACTAAGTTGATCCCATGTTATCAGAAACCTTCGCTATGAGGATAGACTAATGGCCCGTGAATCCTGCACTCTCTAGAACGAAGTAGAAATAGTTGGATATGATAGGAAGACATGAATAAATAAAGGTATGTAAATAGTGTGCGAAAATATCAAGCCTATACAGACGCGCTCAATGGTTTTAAGTTGGAAAAATTCAGATTCAGAAGGATATAGGTAATGTACATGGTTTGAATAAGAGTTGGTGGATGATGAACAAACTCCCAAGTAACAGTTATAGAGGCCAGAACGTTTGTAGCTTAAAAATAGTTGGAATAAATACATGATCGGGTGTGGTGGTGTGAGTTGGACCTGATAGCTTGTGCTACACATGTCGGTTTGCCATGTTCCTCCCTTAAGACATGTGACCTGACCTGACTAGGTTGGGTGCATTGGCTTAAGCCGGTAGGAGACTTGGACCTGCCTCGCATGGGCCAGTAGGCCTGATGCAGCGTTCCTTCGTTCTTATGTTCTTATATTCTAATTATATGCCACCTTGCCTGGCAATTGTTCTAAGCACCACGCCTTTTCGGCTCAAGTCTCATCTACCTTGTTCGTCTCTGGTGTCCAGATCGTGGGGCAGGTCGTACACGTGGTGCACACCTCATTGTGGAGGGTGTTGGACCACCATATAAGCCCAAGGAACAGCTGAGCAGGTGAGATTCGTGCAGAGCTCTGGCCTGCAGCAGAGCTCTGAGCAGATATACTTTCGAGCGGAAGCTGCTGCTTGGGGGCAGGGCTCGGGAGAAGGCTGCTGAATCTCTGAGGAGACTGTTGGAGACATTGGCAGAGTACACTGGCTTCGAGCAGTCTCATAGCTGTGTAGGTCTTGTGACCTGTGACTTTAGTTCCTGTGTGACCTGTCCTCTGAACCATATTATATTCTGTTTCGTCTAGTTGATTGTGTTCCCTGTCTCACTTCTTATATGTACCATCCCATTTATCTAAACACAATAATGTTCTCCTGTTCCCAAATATATTATTGTACAAAGTCTTAATAATAAACTGTGTTTGAGAAGAATAGTAATATTCACTGTCCCTGTTATTTGCTCATTTCTCCATTTATTTATGTTTAGTTAGAGTAGTGAGAGGGTGAGTAGTGTGGTGGGTAGAGTAATGAGAGGTGAAGACTTAGTCACCAGTGACCTCACATTACCGACCTCCGCACTCATCTTTCCTACCTACCTCCGCCGCGCGTCTCCTATCTCCGCTAATCATACCTCTCCTACCACCCCTGCCTATCCCCTGCCTATACATACTCCCTTACTTCCATATTCCCCGATTACGCTTACGTTCCAATACCCCCCTACTTGACATGGTGTCTATGCGGTGGTGGTTCTTTTTATTTTTATAGTAGGAACCAATCCCAGCGCCTTATTTTTGACTGCTCGGTTTTACTTATGTTATGCTACCATTTTTTTTCTTGTGTGTGTAAAGCTAATGTAAATATCTGTATGATATTATAATCCTAGTAACCTTAACTGACCTTTTTTTTAGACGGTGGGTCTGAATAATTGTTTGGGTGTATTTTATATTTGGTGGAGTTGGTTGTTGGTTGAGATAAAGATGGTGTGAATATCAGTAGTTGTGTAGACTTTTGGGGGAAGCAATTACTGGCCGAAATTGAATATTACAGAGAACGAGATACCCAGCCCACCTGGAAGACTAGCCCACAACTGTCACCCCCACTAAGAGATTCCTATGATTATTATCCCCCTAATGTCCCAGTTTCTGTATTGCTGCCCTGTTCTGTCATTCTAATGTAGTGGGTGTCTGTCCTGTGTCACCCAAGCTCTGTGACCAATCATCCGCGACCTGCCAGTTACCCGCAGTTGCCAGGGATGGTGACACGCACCTGCTGTATTGAGACCTGAAGTGACCTGCACCTCACCTCGCAGCACTGATAATAGCCTGCCCACTATGATTGTCGGCTGCTGTGATGCTGTCTGCAATTCTGTGGCCTTCTGTGATGCAGAAATGCTGTATACCGTGCGGCGATGCTGTAGCAGTCTGCTATGCTCCGGCTGTGCTGCGATGCTGTGGCCGTGCAAGAGATGCGGTTAGCCGTGCTGAGATCTGTTGGTACGCCTGTTCTGCGATGCTGTGGCCCGTGCCTGTGATGCTGTGATCCGGGCTGCGATGCCGTAGCATATGGCTGCGGCCCGTGCCTTGTGATGCTGAGATACTGGGTACGTGCTACTATGCGTGGCCGTGCTGTGAATGCGCCTACTCAAGAAGGAGAAGATGGCGGTGATTCTGCAGTGGTGTATAGGGGATTCTGGCCTGGTGTGTCCAGGATAAGAGTTGCTATGAAGGAGATGCCTCCTCATAGATGTGAGGGCGTAATCCGCGAGATGGACTCCAGCTGCTGGACGCACACTGCTATCAAGGGTGGTAATGGAGGTGTCTCCTGCCTTGCTGGTCAACCTGTACAAACCGGTATGGCGGGATGTCCTGCCAGGCCATGATAGACAGTTTAGATGTGAATGTCCCCAGCCTACTTTGACTGCCAGAAGTGTTAGTGGTTACCTGTGTGAAATAAGGTGACCCTGAATACGGTCCCAGAGATTATGGCCGCCTGTTTTATGATGCCATTAAATCCTAGTAAAGATATAGGATAATGGAGGTCCTTAGAGCTGCTATGCCTTGCCCGGTCTCGATTTTCAGATGTTTTAGTGTGCATGTAATGGCTGAAAATGCGACAATTGGTGGTCGTGAAGAGTCCCATTCAGTTACTTGAAAGAATGTAACCCGTTGGAGCAGTTTTCCAAACCAAAGAAGCCTAGAGAGGTTCGTCCCAATGGATCACGTGCCGAGGGTGACTACATTGAGTTCTGGAGTTCTGGAGTTTCAGACCTGAGATTGGTAAGGATGGAGGAAGAAGGAGGGGAGGGCTGGAAAACATGGAAGAGGTTGGAGGGTGGTAGTAGTAGGTGGGGTTTGCAGAGGTGAGTGCCCGACCACTCTGTGATCGTGATGTGCAGAGTACTGCAGGAGTTGAGTGGCGTCGAGAAGTGCTGGTGGCACAGTGTCGTAAGTAGTACTGGTACTCGTGTGCCCGGCAGGAGATGGCTGGTGGTCCCAGTAAAACAGGGTCGTTTTTGGAGCCACACCCCAGCTTAGCTAAATAGCAAAGTGCTGGGGGGCTTTTGTTAGGTATGGTTTATACTGTGCTGGTCAGGGAGCCGTTGAATGACTGCATTGAGTTTGTTGTTCTTGAGAGTGTAGTACCTTCACTTTAGTGAGTATAACCTTTTCCCGTCGTTGAGTGGTTGAGATATGTCTTGTAGGGTTAAGGTGGGTATCCGTGCAGTGTATGTTGTTGCGGTGTTGTTTAGAAGTCGTTTGACTGAGTCTGAGCTGGGCATAGCGTTGCTGTATTGTTTTCGTGGTGGTGAACGTGGTGGTTGAGTCAGGCTGGATTGAGTTGGGGTTACTGTTGGGTCAGTAGCAGTAGAAGAGAGGAATGGTCTTGGTTCCTCGTGGGTGGGTTCTCATGAGGTCTCAGGTGTTTTTCTATGGTTTCTCGTTAGTGTTTCTTCTGATGTCTCACGATCCTCTGATTGGGGCCGACTCAGTGAACTGGTGGTGTGGATCAAACGACAATTGGTGGACCTTTGCCATGGATTTGGAGAACCTCGGTGGAAGTGTGAGAGAAGTAGGAAATGTAAAACTTGGCATTTATTTGAGCTATGAAGAAGTTCTTTGATGGTGGTTTTGAAGGAGCAGGCTCGCTGCATTCTGTACATGCTATATGATGCAGTAAAGGATTTTGGTTGGAGTCACCAGCAGGAGCGGCAGAGGAGTGAGTGAGGCTGCTTGCTGCTAGTTAGGAATTAGGTGGGACTGCGAAGCTTGTGATGGTGCATATGAGACTTTTGTGTGGTTTGTTTTGTTGCTGGAATTTTTCTTTACTATGTCTCTCTGGTAGGCATCTGCTGTGATAGTGTGTGGTTCCATTCTGCAGTTCAAGGCAGTTAGGTGTGCAGCAGTGGTGCAGTTTTTTTGAAATCGTGAACCTTCGAGGCTACAGTTTAAACAGATTTTTTGTCCTTGGCAGTGCAGTCTTTAGTGTATGTAGTAATAGTAGCAATTTACAGTAGTGGGATTTGTAGTATTTTTTCTTCTTCGATGAAGGTTGAAAAGACTGATGTGGAATTTATTTAATGGCTCAGGGGCCCTCAGCGAGAGCTCCTGTTGCATGTTGATGTCGCTGAAGTCAGCCTTCAGCAGGACGAACATTGGTATCTTGGTAATGTATCCACCTTTGCCCGATGGGTTCTGTGCTTATGTAAGATGTTTAATCTTCATAGGCCGTGTGCAGTGATGAGTCTGTCGAGTCCTTGAGGAACACAGTTCCTACTAGCCCATCAGAGCTGGAAGTCAGGACAAATAATAATCCCTGATCTTCGTAGGGATGTCGTGGCAGTGGTGGTGAGTAGTTTCTCAGCCTCAGTGTCGTCAGCGCAGACGACAACGAAGGCCTCTTTGAGTGATAAAATCACATTACATTTAATTTGCAGTCTGCCGCTGACGATAGCTGCAAGTGCGAGCTTAGATGAGTCGTTGATTGTTCCACTCGCTGGTTTAATCTTTGCTCTGTTAGAGTAATACAACGTTAGTAAACAGTGTTCCCCTCCCCAAAGGGGATTGTAAGGATGTCTAAAATATTCTCATGTGCT
This sequence comes from Cherax quadricarinatus, assembly GCF_026875155.1. Taxonomy (NCBI): domain Eukaryota; kingdom Metazoa; phylum Arthropoda; class Malacostraca; order Decapoda; family Parastacidae; genus Cherax; species Cherax quadricarinatus. The sequence continues at coordinate 100,151,698 of NC_069401.1, read as the reverse complement.
CGCGGTAGAGGCGTCGTTGATTGGTCAATGCAGTGACCAATCACAGAGGCGCTCAGGCCACTGCTAACTCGCCGACCGGTGCTACAGGCACATCCACACCATCGGCTGGCTGCTACTCGAACATCCGCGTTTGCTGCTGCTGCTGCTGAGTGTGTCCATGTGTCGTGTGTAGCATTGGCTAGTGCATTTCTAGTAGAAGTAGGGAAGGCACTGGAGCCCTATATTTAGGTTTAAGGAGAAATGATGGGTAAGGAGGCTTTGCACCAGAGAGCAACTATTATGCTGGTCAGCTGCGAGGTGTACTGATTATGCTGCCTTGTGGGAGTTGAGAAGGTTGAGGGAAATATATGTAGTTGAATAATTTTGTATTATGTATAATTTTGTCTTTGTATTGTAATAGATTTAAGGGGTTAGGATTAAAATAGTCTAATAACTTAGGAAAAATTGTCCTAGTTCTCAGATATTTTAAATTGGGGGAGAAAGGGAGATGTGATGTAGTTCAGCTGGGCTTGTGAGGTCTCTAGGGAGACCTAATTTTATGGTCACCTTGCCTTGGCAAGTGGCTAAGCAGCCACGCCTTCTCGGCTTAAGTCTCAGCTCCTTCGTTCGTCACTGGCATCAGATCTCGGCGTCAGGTCATACATGTGGTGCACACCTCATTGTGGAGGGTGTTGGACCACCATATAAGCCCAAGGAACAGCTGAGCAGGTGAGATTCGTGCGGAGCTCTGGCCTGGGTGCAGAGCTCTGAGCAGAGAGACTTCGAGCAGAGCTGCTGCTGGGCTGCAGGGCTCGGGAGAAGGCTGCTGAAGTCTCTGGAGGAGACTGTTGGAGACATTGGGCAGAGTACTGGCTCCAAGCAGTACTCGTGCTGCATAGGTCTTGTGACCTGTGACTTAGTTCCTGTGGTGAACTGTCCTCTGAACCATATTGTAAGTTATATTCTGTTTGTCTGTTGATTGTGTTCCCTGCCATTCTTTATGTACCATCCCATTTATCCCCCACACAATAATGTTTTCCTGCTCCCAAATAATTATTTTACAAAGACTTTAAAAATAAACTGTTTGATAGAATATAATTTTCACTGTCCCCATTATTTACTCATTTTCCTTTATTTTTGTTTAGTTAAAGATTGAGAGGGGTAGTGTGTGGGGAGAGTAATGAAGGGGAATTGTAGTCACCCTGACCCCCACATTACCGACCTCGGCTATCATCTCTCCCCCCGACCTCCGCAAAACATCTTCTACCCACCTCCGCCACGCCACCACCTCCGTAATCAACCTCTCCTACCACCCCCTTCCTATAAAACCCCTTACTCCCATTTCCCCCATTATGGTTTCGTCCCCCTACCCTCCTACTGACAATGCACTAAAGCAACAAACGCCTAGAGCAACAAAATGGGACTAAAACAGCAAAGTGCCTGAGAGCCAAATGCACTAAAACAACAAAGGGACTAAAACCAACAAAGTCACTACAAACAAAAAAATGCACCAAGAGCAGCAAAGGCACTAAACAACAAAATGAACAAGGAAAAAAGAAACCCAAGGCAGCAAAATGACCAAGGCAGCAAAAATGACTAAAGCACAAAGGGACCCGGGAGCAAAATTTCACTAAGACAACAAAGTGCACTAAGAGCAGCAAAGTGCACAAGAACAAAAAAGCCACTAAAGCACAAAGTGCACTAAGAGCAGCAAAGTGCACTAAGACACAAATGCACTAAAACAACAAAGCCCCACTAAGAGCAGCAAATGACTAAAAGCACAAAGGCACCAAAACAGCAAAGTGCACTAAAGCAAAAAAATTTACCCCGAGACAAAATGCACCAAAGCACAAAGTGCACTAAAAGCAACAAAGTGCACTAAGAACAGCAAAGTGCACCAAAAGCAAATGCACACAAGAAACAAAGGCCTAAGAGCAACCAAAAATGCACTAAAAAAGCAAAGTGCACTAAAAAACAACAAAGTGCACTAAGAACAGCAAAGTGCACCAAAGGGCCCGCAAAAGTGCACTAAGAGCAGCAAAGTGCACTAAGGCAGCAAAGTGAAAATAAAGACAAAAAAGCGCACTAAGAAAAAAAAAATAGAAATAAAAAATTAAACCAGTGTAAGGGAACCCGGGATTTTCCCAAAAACCCCCTTCATGCTGGAGGAAAAAAAAACCAAAAGATCCCAGGCGGTCTTTAAGAGGGAAGGAGGGGGGGTTGTTTGAGTAAATTTTGTGTTCAACGAGCTATCAGTTGTTGTAACTTTTGAAAACCAGTTACCAGTAATTCAGTAGTGTAAAGTGAGTAACCAGTTACCATTTAACCATTTTTCCGTTGACTGGGGGACCAACCGCTGAGTAAACGTTTTTCTTTATTGTGTGAGCTGCACTATTTCAAAAACCCACTGGGGGGGGTACTGGCCAGCCGCCACCCTGTTACGGGGAAGAAAAAAGGAGATGGGGAGTCTGGGGGGGCTTTTTTTTTCCCCAAACCCAATAACGAAATTACACGTTTAACAGCCTACTTTGGGGTTTTTCCCTACCCTAATCCAGTATCGAACTCCCACATAAATAAAGGGGTGTCCCCAGGGGTGTGGGCGTGGATTTACTTTTTTAAAGGGGGTTTTTTTAAGGCTTTTAAAAGACTGTTGGGGAGTAGCCGGGGGGTCAAACGGTAAAATCCCCTTTTCCCCTCAAAACCCTTTTCCGCCAGCAGTTTATACCCTCACTCCAACCTACTGCCTGAAAGGGCCTTTTTCAGCCGTTTCAAGTTTTTGGGCTTAGTTCGTGGTTTAATTGTTTCCCTTTCTCCGGGGGGTTGCCCCGGATTTTCCCAATTAAGCAGTCAGTAAGCCAAAAACTTTTAAAGTGAACGCCAGTCAGCCTTAAATTCCAGCCTGTCCCCTGTTCACCCCAACTGCTCCCGTGCTTTGTGCATCGTTACACGTCTTCCATTTCACCCTTCTCGTGGGGTAAGCCAGTCACCCAAACCCCAGCTTCAAAACCGCTGGAGAGAAAAGAAAGTAACCCCCGCAGTAAGAAGTAAGCCAAATTTCCTTGAAGTTTTGTGTATCTCGCTTTGTGCCCCCCTTTTGGTTGCTAAGAGTGGTTTTTCCCTTTCCCTGTGGAAAAAGGGGGGTTTTAAGACATTCTTTCTTGGGTGAGAGGGGTACGCGGCAGCCTCCCCGTTCCCCCCCCCACCCACTCTCCCACCACCCAGGGTGGGGCCCCGGCAGAAGCTTCCACCCCCCACCACCCACCCATCCACCCATACCCTGTGGTTGTTTTGCCCCCTTTTGTCCCGGGGGTCTAGTACTTTTTTTGGCTCACAAAATTTGGTTTAAAGAGATTGAAAGTTTGGTGCCAACGAGATAAACAGTTATGTGAGTTGCCTAGAAGCAATTCTTCACGAAAAACAGTGAATGTCGGAGGCTTCATAAACCCTTTCACCGCGAGGGACACCATACCCCCGCCCCCACCAGTACTCACCGCCCGTCCCCTTTAACTCCCCGACTTCAGTGATAATTTCTTGGGACTTTTTTTCTTGCTTTTAAAAAGAAAATTTGCGTGTGTGGATTTTTTTAGTAAATTGTTTTTTGTACTCAAAACCTTGTGTTTTCTGTGTAAACGCGGGGGTATTTTTCTTTAATCAGTTTTTTTTCCAATATTTTTCAGTGTTTTCATTATTTTATTTTTTCTGCTGTGTTTTTTTTTTTTGCTTTTGCCCTGTCGTAAGTTTTTTTGTGTAGTGAAACAGCAGTCACCTGTGTAAAAGTGATTCTTTTTTTTTTTATTGTATTCTTTCAGCGTTGTATTCTGAAAGTGAAAATTTCCCCCAGTAAAAAAAATTTCTTTTTATTTTTATGTGTGTCTTTTTTTTTTTTCTTTATGCCAAACGGGTGTCTCATTTTTTTAAATTTTTTTTCGCGGGGATTTGTTTTACCTTTAAATTTTTGCCAGCAAAATTTTTGTCGTATCGTCAAAGCAAGTTTTTTGTTGTATCTTTTCAGGGCCAGGATTTTTTTTGTAAGAATTTTAAATTTTTAAGAAGTTTTGCTCCTTCATTTTTTAAGGGTTTTAAATTATTCCTGTTTTGTACCTGTTTTTAAAAATTTTTTTTATTTTTTTTTATATTCTTAAACAAATTAAATTTGATTTTAATTTTCCCAATTATTTTTAAAAGTAAAGTGGTTTTTTACTCTTTTTGAGTAAATTGTTTTGTCTTAATTTAAAATTTAAAGGGTTTTAAAGGGGTTCAATCGTTTATTTTTTTGATCTTCAAAATTTTTAATTATTATTTTCCCTGAGTTTTCCCAGTGACACTGTATTCCCTGCAGTGATTGTTTCTACCCCTTTTTTTTGTTGCATTTGTTCTGAAGGGGAATTATTTTTTTTAAAAAATGTTCTGCAGTGAATTTTTTTCCCTTTTATTGATATCTTTTTGAATTTATATTTTAATTTTGTCTATGCATTTTTTAAAAAAATTTTAAAAAATTTTCCCCATTTAAAAATTTTAAAATAATTTTATTTGACATTTCACATTGTTTTTAAAAAATTTAACCCAATTTAATTTTTTTTAGAAAGAGTAAAGAAAGTCTTTTTGAATTTAATTCATTTCCCCCCGTAATATTTTTACTTGTTTTTTTCAATGTAAATTTTTTTATTTTTGTAAAAGGGTCCTTAAAATTTGATTTTTTCTTTCTTTTTCCCAGTGTTTTTAAATATTATTCTGAGAATTATTTGGGTATATTTTTTTCTTTCTAAAATTTTAATCATTTTTATTTTTCATTATTTTTCCCTTATTTGTTTGTGTTATTTTTGCCATTATGTCTAACTTTCCCCGTCAAGTGATCACTTTAGTGAATGTCGACCCCTAAAGCCCTTCTAAGGTTATACTGTGGTCTGTCATCAGTCCCCCCAACAGTTCCTTCCCGACTGACGACCGACCCCGGCCCCGAGATTTTATTTATACTGTGATTTCCCTTGAGGCGTTCCCCTTTATTCAATGGCCATGTACTTTGTCTTAAAGGGAAATGGTTTGCAGCCTTTCCGTTCTCGTGCTATGCTCTAGCTGAAGGTCCTCCTTCAGGGGAAAAGCCTTATCAAAATTCCCTAAAGAAGTTTTTTCGATCCCCTGCTGCTTTTTTCACGTTGTTGATCTCCTTGATATGAGAGACTTCAGGAATCTTACTAGGGGGTTTCACAATATGAGGAATGATTCGTTTTTTCCCTTGGGCCCCATTTAAAAACAGTGCCCAATATGTCGTTCTTAGGGAACTGGTAAAATGTAACCCATGAGTACTGAATCGTTGAGTGCATTTGCTGTTGTTTAGACAAACTTTTTTTCTTAATTTATCAATGCTGCCCAAATTTCATCTTCTTTTCCCCCTTAAAGGGCCCTTAAACCATTTACAGCATCAATTGCTAAAATAGCACCCTTTTGGAGCAATTTAAAGAACTAATCCCACCTGCTTCTTTTGTGTGTTATGAGGCTCATCCTCCAACTGTAACGATGGAACCTCTTCCCCCCTTAAAATTCTTTTCCCGTTCCTTGTCCCCCCGGGGTTTATTTTCCCCTTGTATTAAAAGAAAAGGGTCACAAATATGCCTCAGTTGCCCCCACCTCTTGTTTGCGCCACAGAGACAAATCTTTGTCGTCAACCATCCCCAAAGATCACCAAAAAACCGGGTACGAGTCGTTATAAAAACCTCGTGGGATTTATAGTACTTTTCCCCCGGGTAACCATAGTCGGGGGGAATTGTTACAACTGTGGTTTCCTTTTGGACATATTCCCAATTAATTGTCCTGTTTATTTTATCCTAAGAGACGTCTTTTACTGATGATTGGTACTCAGATCTTCCTTACTTTTCTTATCATGAATAATGGACATGAAAACTTTGAGGTAATGCTTTTTTAAAACCTCCAGTACTTAGTCTTTCCGGGTCTTTCCCCAACCCGCAAAACCCGTCGAGGTAACGATTCGTGGTTTTCAAAAAAACCCAAAACCCGGGGTTCATTATTAAAATTTTCAACCTCCCGAACCAGATCGTTCTTCCCAGTCGGGGGAAATTTTCAAAGCGCCCCAGTAAAAACCCCCCCCTTGGTAAAGTAGGTGAAAATTTGATTTACCCCAAATTCCCGTTCAAAAACCCCCTTTGAACCCTTAAGCAGTCTCGAAAAAGACAACCCTGCCAGTTGTTGCTTCCCCATTTTTCTCTGACAAGGTAAATTTTGGGGATGGATTTGGAAAAATTTCTTTTTGATGACAATCCCCCCCTTTTGTTTGCACAAAAATTTCCCCAATGCAAACCTTTGGCCCTATAGTAAAAAGCATCTGTTTTAATGGGGCCCGTTCAATTGTTCATGGCCCTCTGGTGCGCAAACCCAATTTTATTAGGTTTTGTTTGTTTAAGGTTTTGAAGTTTGGAAGGCCCTTTTCTTGTAAAAACCGGACCCCTTTTGTCCTCCCTTTTGGGGGAGTATCTGGTTTTTCCCCTTTGCGTGTCCGAGGTACAACCCCCCTAACCTTTTCTACCCAAGGAAAGGGGACTTCACTGTTTCCTTCCTTGTTGTGGGACCAGTTTAAACTTTCCCTGGCCCCCTTTTTACGGGGGTTTTTGCTTCCATGCGGGGATTTTACGCATTGTGCTCGACCCTTATCGATGGGGATGCACAAATTGACGACCCTTTATCGTTCCCTTTTCCCCGGGGGGTTAACCCGCTTGGGTCAGAAATTTGTTTTTACTGCTGCAGAAATATGATGGTACGGGGTTTTGTCCTTTCAGCCAAAAAGCTTTTTCCAGTAAACGTTCCCGCGGTTTTGGCACTGGGTTTAAATTTGTACTCCCCTCAGGGTTCCACCCATACCTTCGAATTGCAGGATAGTCCCATGCCTCAAGTGTCCGAGGACGCTCAGGTTGCCTTGAGTGCTCAAACCCTTTTCCCCGCAATGCCCGCTAGTTCGAGTAGTAGTTTTCCCCCCAGGGGAGCCTTGTCGGAAAACAATTACTTGGGAACTAGTTAAAGGCCCTCTCTTGTTGATGTTTAAAAAGCCGTTTTGCAGAAAGGGCGTTTCCCGTTGCGGCCCCAGTGCTCTCCTAGAAATGTCTGTGTTGTTCCTAGTGTTTTCCCGATGGGGATAACGTCCTAGTTGACAGTGATTCCTTTCAAAGATAAAAATCTATTTTTTTGAAACCATCCTTTTAAAGTTGTAAAAGATAGGAAATCCCTTTCTACCTGGCCCAAAACTTTTTGGGCACAGTGTTTTGCCTTAGAGCAAATTTAAAAATCTTTTGACCTTGGTTTCACTATCCTTACCCTTTCAGGTTTGGGAAGGTTGTCACCTGACCCGTGGGTCGGTTTTCTATTTTGCCGGGGTGACCTCATTCCCCCTCACTGGAAACAAAACTTTCCACCCGTTTGGGGGAGAAAGACTTGCTCCCACTGACTTCCCAGTTTTAAAAAATCAAGCGTTTGTTGGGGCTTGTTGAAAAAAAACGTCGTAAAACCATTGCCTTTACCCCGGTGAGAAGATGGGTATAACGAATTATTGTCCCCTTTTTATTTCCCCTTGAACCTGGTACTAGACCTATCTACATACCTTTCGTAACAGAAAGCCTCATTCACAAGTTTCTGTCGCCCGAAGAATTGATCAATTTAAAAAGCTTGATGATGGAGTTAAATTTAAACCCCAGCAATTCACTTGGAATGCCCCCCTTGGAAATAAATACCTAAAAGGATGGTACTTGGCGTCCGTAATTGACTTTTGGAGTTAAACGCAAAAACCCCTTTTTTCCCGATCGCCCTTTTTTACTCCCTGTATGGGTGATCTTTTACGTAATTTTTGGGGATAACCAAAATTTTTCAACCCCTTTGGGTTTTGGGTTTCAAAGGGTTTTTTGGGAAGTCCCTCTTTTACGAGGAAAAACCAAGAGCTAAATGATTCTTCCCCTCCTACGGTATTATCAATTCCTTTCCCAAATGGCATTTTGGTTACGATCTTCCCCTATCCTTTCAAGGCTCATGGTTAAAATCTTTGAGGGGCTCATAGGTAATTTCCCCTTATGGTGTTTACTTGGGTGGGCGGGAAAATTTGGGGCAAAGTTAAAAACGTTTGGGTTATAAAAATTGAAAAGACTTGATTTTTAAATACTTGGTTTAAACTTTTAAGAAGCCAATTTTTAAAAATTAAACTTTTCCCCAAAAAGTCCAAATTTTCAGATCAGAAAAATTTAAATTTCTTGGTCACGTAGTCCCCTCTAGAGGGGGTTTCGGAAATGACCCAAAATAAAATTAAAGCGTATTAAAATTTTTCCAAAAAAAACCAAAATTTCTGATGCCGTAAGATCCTTTGTTTGGGGTTAGCAGGGGTTTTTTAGAAACTTTTTATTGCCAATTTTTTTTCCATAGCTGCTCCCCCTTTAAATGAGTTTCTTAAGAAGATGTCCCTTTTTTTTTGGGCCTTCCGTCAAAAAAAGAAACATTCCAAAACTTTTAAAAGAAAAGCTAACCCTTTGCCCCCAATTTTGAAATTTCCAGGGTTTTTCTAAGCCTTTCTATCTTTACAATTTTCGCAGTTCAAAATTGGGGGATAGGTGCCGTACTAGCTCAGAAGAAAGATGGGAAGTACAAGCGTTGATTTGCTAGGGCCCAAACCTTACAAAAAACTTTAAGTAATTATTCGTAAACTGAGCAAGAAGCTTTTGCAATAGTATGGTTTTTTAAAGAACTTCCGAGAAAATTATTTTTCAGTACTCTGTTCATTTCTTGGGCAGATCATGTTCCCCTGGGTACCCCTTTTTCCAAAAACAAACAACCTACTGGAAGGGGTTTGCTAAAATGGACCTTGGGCTATCCAAGAGTTCAACCCCCCTTTGAGCATTTAACCCGGAAGTCAAATGTTTAGTCGCAGATGCCTTATCGCGACATGGTTTTGTTAGTAAATTTCAGGGGCCCTCATTTTTTTTTTCTGAAAAATTGAAAGGGAAAGCTCAACGAACAGATCCCATGTGGTTGGTGTGATCGATTATGCTTTCCCGGAAGTTTTTTTGGGGCTTTGAAAACCCCCCAGCTCCCTCGTGACTTTTCATGAAAACCAAAAAATTACTGTACGAACGCCCCGAGTTGGGTAAATCCCAGCAGAAGAGTATACCCGTTGTTTAAAATTTCCCCCGTCACTAGTGAAGGGAGCCTTAAACTTGTTCCGGATGTTTCCAAAGGGGTTTTCACACCCTGGTATGGATCCGTTTAGTTTAAAAAAAAGGGCCCGAGGAAAAAACTTTTGGCCCCGTAAAGGGGGAAATGATAATTTTGAGTATTTTTAGGAAATGAGTGCTGCATGCAACATAAAAGGGAATGCTAATGGGCCCCAAAACCAATCCCAAAGGGATCAACTACTTGCCCAAAAAACCTTTGGGAAAAAGTTGCGTAGATTTGTTAACTAATTTCCGATGTTCCCTCCCCAAAAAAATAACAAACATCTTTTTGTTTATGGTAGGGGGATTTAACCCGATATTGCGGGGTTAGTCCTATTGCAGATAAAAACTGCCGGGGCGTTGGGTAAAAGGTTTTTAAAAAACGCATTTTTCTGCAGGCATACCACCCCCTAAGTCCCTAGTAACAGAAACGGAGGTGAATTCTGTAATGAAATTCTTGAAAAAAATTTTGTACCCTTTTACAAGATCATAAATTCCCCCATTTTTCCCCCTTTATCCTGCCAAGGCAATGGGTTAGGGAACGAAAAAAAATAAAAAAGTTTCTTTATGTCTTTGGGGAGCCACTATTTAATCCCCAAAAGGGAAACTTGGGATGAATTTTATACCTGGTGCAAATGGTTTTAAAATTTTGCTTTTCAATGTTTTAAGGTTTACCTTTCCCTATTATGCATTGTATGGTGTAGGGTAAACGTTTGCCTTTATGAGTTGTTGTATTCTAATCCGAAAAAAAAATTTTTCCAAACCCGATGATTTCGTTAGCAAAATCGTACCCGCTTTAGCTAAAGTGGGTTTTTGAAGGGAAACCGTGAAACACTTTTATAATTTCAACAGGTGAATTTACAAAAGTTTGCAAAAACCGAGTAAAACCATCCAAAAACAAAGTTTGGTTCGAGAGTTATGCTGATAATTTTAAAAAAAAACGGGTTTCTATGCCCAAAGCTTGATCAAAGGTTTGTTTTGGGCCTTATCGAGTAGTTGAGAAAATTTCATTTGGGAATAAGTATAAGGTTTTGAGAGATTAGTAAATGGTTTAGTATAAAAATCGCCTTTTTGGTTTAATTTTGAAGTTTTGTAAAGTGATGTAATGTTTTCCCCAACCCCGATAATGTGAAGACTCTGACAATCCCCCTTTATCCTGTACTCTCTTCCTCTGATACCAGTCCGTTTATCCCAAACCTGAAGTCGTTAAACCCCCAGTACACGACAGGTATTGAGAAATCCCCCAAGGGTTTATTTGTTTTTCCAAATTTTGATTTTTCCTTTAAAACAAACATGGTTAGCCAAAGCTACAGAGTTTTATCCTCCCAGAGTGACACCCCTTTTGCATATTTCCCAAAATTTTCCCTTTGCAGAGTTGGGGGTTTTTAAAAGTAAAAACCTGTATAGAAGAATTTAAATTTTTGTATCCAAAATTATCGATTCAAGAAATTTTTTTTTTTTTTTTCATGTTCTTTTCCGCATTCTGGAGTTAAAAAAGTCTAGATTTTTGGTTTTCCCCCGAAAATTTCCTTTCTGTTTTTAAAAACTCTTTCTTTGTATATTTCCTTCCCCAGAAACCGTTTGATTTACACGAATACAAAATCGATCGATCAAAATTTTTTTTTTTATACCCTTTTAATCTCCCTGTTGAGTTCGTTGTTCATTTGTTTAAATTTTAAATTGGACCCATAGTATTTCCTTGTATTACATTACAGTTTAGTTACTAAGCTTTTTATTCCAAGTTTACTTATGATCTATAAATTTTTCATTTTGTGTAATTTGACATTGTATAGAATCAGCCCAAGCCGTATACCTGCCATCTCTAGTTTGTATTAGTTGTATGTCGGGACGACATACGTTAGCGTCGCCGAGCTCTCAGTAGTAGTAACGTAGTAACCAGTTACCAGTAATCTCAGTAGTAGTAACGTAGTAACCAGTTACCAGTAACCAGTGTCCGTTGACTCACGACCAACCGTCTTGAGTCACGTCTTCATATTGTGCTGAGCTGACACTATTTCAAAACACCCACTGCGGGGTACTGGCCAGCCGCCTAGCCAGTGTTACGAGTGGAAGCAAGGAGATAGGTACGTCTGGCGGGCATTCTCCACATAACAGCAATTACACGTATAACAGCCTACGTGAGTATTTCTACCCTAATCCACGTATCGAACTCCCACATGATAGAGCTGTGCCACCTATGTTGTACTTTGGTCTTATAGCTCTAACAGCCTGACTGGAAGGCTATAGACCTTGAGTACTGGTGTATGCCCGGGTCGCGAGGAACGACCTCTGACACACTGATTTTTTTTTCTTTCGTTGACCTTAGATGGTATGTAGAAGGTGTAGCTAACAGATGGATGACTGTGACATCACACTGTGCGATATAAAACTTAATCCAGCTCAGGAAATTAAAAATGCGAGTTTATCAACAAGATGTATGCAGAAAGTCAACTTGAAGTAGACCAGGTACTGTGTGGGGCCCAAGACTCGACAATACCAACCTCAAGGCCTTAGTGAAGGTTTTACCTCTCGGCGATTCCAGTCATCGCCCTCGCTGCCTGCTCCCAGACCAGGCCTCCTGGTAGCTAATCTGATCTCCTAGACTGTTTGTGCATATATCACAACAGGCTGGATCATCAAATAAGGAACAAAGCAATTGATCATATAATTTTAATACTGGAGAAGCGTTAAACCCTTGTGGGTATTACGACGTTTGCTTAATGAGAGGTAATCACCTTTGATCGAATTCCTTGGATCAGGAGTTCTCCAGCACTGCCTTTCCCTTATTGACGATGTTCAGGGTTAATGAAGCTCTCAGCTACCTCATGATACAGACTGTCAGCCAGGCTGACACTACATTGCCAACAAGGCTGACACTACACTTTCTGCTAGACTGATAAACTCGTTACTCTGTCAGCAGCACTGATACTCATTACTGTCAGCAACTCTTACAATAAATCTACACTGTCAAGTATGATGTGAATCTCACTAAACTAGAGCCACGAAGAAACTACACTATCAACAACGGACGCTTAAAACACTCTCACCTGGCACATCTTTTACACTGCAACCGGCCACATTCTCATTTATCACCAGATGACTCCTGCACTGTTAACCAGGCTGACATTTCCACACTTCACCCAAAATGACATTACACGGGTGGTTAACTGACACGGCCCCACTACACTTTGCCCAACCTGAATCCCTTTACTCAAAACTTTTTAAACCGCTGTCAGTATTTTGATCAGACATTTAAAACCCATGGTGACATGACTGTACTGTCAGCAAAAGTGAGGGCCTCCCCAACAACCCCAATGTAAAGGGTTAAGGGCCCCTTTCAGACCTTAAAAGGGTTTTTTAAACGTACTGCCCTTTTTTTAAAAAAGAAAAATAGAATAAATTGTAGGTTGGCTAGGTGGTTCGTCAGGAAACAGGACAAATTTTTCCCTGCGGGGGTTTATCAGATGTGACCCCCCTTTTTGGAGTTTTGGTCACTGCCCGGGCCCTTTCCCGCTGGTTTCCCGGGTCCACCCCTTTTTAAAAATTTGGTCATTTATAACCATTTTTTTTTTTTTAAATAATAAATTGTAACACACGAAACAATTTTATTGAAATATGCAAAATATAATTAAATAAACGGTAAAACAATAAAAACATAAATTTCCAGACTGAAACAAAAAATAAAAAAAAAATATGAAAAAATTTTTCGTGACCGAAGCTAATATTAAAACGGACAGGGAATTTCGACGTGTCGTTGGACGTAGCAAGTAGCTCCGGGATTCACGATATGTGAACGTGACCCTTGGGCCGGGGTCATCACTGGTGAGGGGACGCAAATAGCTGTTTTCAGCGATGGGGAAAATGCTGGCCCTTGGCGCCCCGATTGGGGGACTACCTGGTGGCCCTTGAAGAAAAAAAAAGGTCATTACAAAGGGGATGACACACTGTTGGACATTAAAGCTGAGGTTAAGTTTCTGATCTATGTATAGATAAGCGCCCATTTGTTCATCAGGTCAGTGACCCTTCGATCAAAAGGCTGAAAAGACAAAATAACGAAGTTTAAAAAACCCGGACAAATTTTTACTCACTGATAGGCAAAGGCCCTTTTGAGAAATGGTGAGGGTAAGAAAAATTCATTAAAATTGAAAAATCAAATCAGGGCCCCTTAAATTTAAAAAAAAACAAACACATAAAATTAAAAAACAAGTGGAATTCATACAGACTTGGTGGGGGGCGAAAGCAGGGGGTTGGGAAACCCCCAGGGGACCCTGTTTTAATCCCACTGAGGGAGAAGGAGTGGGGGGGAGGTAGGGGGTAAAAGATGCGCCCCCCGTTCCAAAAAGCATTTTAACAAAAGCAGGAACTTCACTACAATCAAAATTCACATCACCCAATCAAGCTACCAACCATATACATCGAGACTTGACCAATCAAAAGGCTGACACATTCACTATCACCAGGTGACACATTTTTACTACAACCCGGCTACACATTTATTCCCAACCAGGCTAAATTCCTATAAAACCCGGGGACCATTCAATCAACCAGGCTGTTGAGAAATGGTTTACCAGCTAAGGTTAAAGATTAAATATAGGGAGTACTTAGCTGATAAGACAGCTCATCGTCCACACAGCCGCCCCTGTAGACGAGGTCTTTACCTGTATCATCCACTTCACAACGGGCTGTAAATGTATATTATGTTAATAATAAGTTACTGTTGGGGGGTGTTATGTCAGCATATTTCATTCACTGATGGCTGACATACGTACTTGTGTGGACTCAAAAGTCTGCACCTCACTGCCGACTATAGGTTGATTACAAACTCCTTGCGAAACAAGAACTGCACAGTCCCCCATACTACAAGAAATCTGCAACCCACCTTGCTCTTGTAGCATGAGCTATGGTGTTCTTTACACCCTCGACAGATATCGGTGACTTGATAGAAGCTGAAGTGTCCTTGGATGTCCATGTCTTTAATAGTCTAGGAATACGCACACTGGTACACTATGTTCCACAAGGTTTGTCTTTATTGTTCACAATCTTATCACTGAAGAAGCTGATCACACTTCTCTGTAAGTGTTTATTGTATTTTGTGAGACACTTCGTTCACACTAATGCACAGATCAGTGTTCTTTGTTGGTTATCCTGGTGTCAGTGTGACTCTCAGTAGAGTCAAAAGTAATCTCACTTCACAGCATCCTACCCCGCTCCAATGCCCCTCGAACATAAAGGAAAAGCTGACCTAGTACTTTTTCTTCCTTGCCAGTTCCTCCATGAAGCAAAGCAGAATGTTTGATTCTTGCTGTCTTAAGCATAGACAACAATGTACACCATCTTTACCATGGTAATAAAGTGGAAGCAGGATTTTCCTTAATTGTCCTGCTAAGGTAAGAGATGGACTGTCTTTTATTAAACTACACTTTGCAACACTGGACTTTGCAAGGAGTGTCGGTTGCTTGGCCACGTCGCATTGCATACTGCATCTGGGATCAATTACTTGCTGTAGCAGTAAACAAGATGTCTTGAAAGGGGCTGTAGGGGCTAAACCCCCCCCCCCCTCCTGGAGAAAATTTCTCCACACAGGTTGTCACACTATCAAATAGGCTGACAGATTGTCAGCCGGATTGACACACTCCTGACTATCAACAAGGCTGGCAGACTGTCAGCCAGGTTGACACACTACTGCCACTATCAACCAAGCTGACAGACTTTCGGCCTGGCTGACTCACTCAGCTCACTGTCAACTATCCTGACACAGCTCACTGTCGGCCAGGATGACGTACTATCAATCAGGTTAACACGCTCGCTATCAACCAGGCTGACACACTATCAGCCAGGCTCATACATTCAACTCACTGCCAACCATCCTGATACACTCAGCTCACTGTCAGTCAAGCTGACGCACTCAGCTCACTGTCAACCAGGCTGACACACTCACGTCAACTATGCTGATATATTCGCCAGCGTAGCCATTAAAAATAATGAGCCAGCCGGACGCATTTATCAGATGCTACTTAACAAGTCTCGACACAGCGGTAGAAAAACATATCTTCGCTACTCTCTTCTCCTTCCTGTAACTTGCCATGGGACAATAATTGTTGCTATTAATGATGTAACAATAATAATAATACAATTATTAAAAATTATAATTTTATTAATGACAATAATACAATTAATAATAATAATAATGTCCCTTTTACCAAGTGCTGCTTGTCTCTGCGGGTTTCTGCTTCCCTCAAAATGCAAAAAAAAAAAAAAAAAAAAAAAATCCAATTTGTCGTTATCTGTGAAAAAACTGAAAGCTTTAGGTCGTTGATAGCGTCGTTGTGGAGTTCTCCGTGGGATCGCTGGCCGGAGGCCTTCCTCCTGGTAGCTGAGGCTTAGAGCATAAAGTGTGCAACACAACCTGGTTGATAAGTATTTTGAGGACCAATTAGTCAAGTTCTGTTTTGAAGACCCTTACATTTCAAGGAAGAATATTGAAAAGTCTCTGGAGGTGTTTGCTTTAATGTATATATATATATATATATATATATATATATATATATATATATATATATATATATATATATATATATATATATATATATATATATATATATATATATATGCTGATGGATGTGTCTATAAGATTCCTTGTAAAATTTGCGATAAAGTTTATTACGGTCAAACTGGTAAAAATCTCGAACTAAGATTAAAACAACATAAATATAGCATTAGAACTGGACAAGATTCCAATGCTCTATTTATTCATGTAAGAGATTTTAACCATCCAATTGATTTTCAAAAAGTTGAGAAAGTAGTATCAAGCAAGTCCATGGTCGACAGGAATATAATTGAATCTTGTTTCATAAAAAGCAGTTTTGAAAATAATATGAATATTTCCTTTGGTTTATATAAATTAGATCCATTTATAATTAATAGAATTTGGGAAGAATTTAATAATACACTGGACAAATAATCTTTAAAATTTCTTATTTCTTGGGTAGAATAGTTTGTGGGGTGAGTTGTGCCAAGGACCTATCCAAGTTGGGTCGGCGCGCGTCAGGTGTTTAAACCGTTGTGGGATCTGATAGTGAGGTGCTGGCCAGACCCCTTATATAGCTTCCTTGGATGCTTTACTTTCATAGTTCCTTGATAATGTGAGTAGTCACGAAAGCGCTTGGAATTTCTCTATTCTTTCAGAGTGGTTGTTTTGCATATATATATATATATATATATATATATATATATATATATATATATATATATATATATATATATATATATATATATATATATATATATATATATATATATATATATATATATATATATATATATATATATATAATATGAAGGAGGGGTGTTAATGTTGCAGTTTAAAAACTGTAGTTTAAAGCACCCTTCTGGCAAGACAGTGATGGAGTGAATGATGGTGAAAGTTTTTCTTTTTCGGGCCACCCTGCCTTGGTGGGAATCGGCCGGTGTGATAATAAAAATATGTATATATATATATATATATATATATATATATATATATATATATATATATATATATATAAATATATATATATATATATATATATATTCAACAAGTCGGTCGTCTCCCACCGAGGCAGGGTGACCCAGAAAAAGAAAGAAAATCCCCAAAAAGAAAATACTTTCATCATCATTCAACACTTTCACCACACTCACACATTATCACTGCTTTTGCAGAGGTGCTCAGAATACAACAGCTTAGAAGCATATACGTATAAACATACACAATATATCCCTCCAAACTGCCAATATCCCAAACCCCTCCTTTAAAGTGCAGGCATTGTACTTCCCATTTCCAGGACTCAAGTCCGACTATATGAAAATAACCGGTTTCCCTGAATACCTTCACTAAATATTACCCTGCTCACACTCCAACAGATCGTCAGGTCCCAAGTATCATTCGTCTCCATTCACTCCTATCTAACACGCTCATGCACGCTTGCTGGAAGTCCATGCCCCTCGCTTCTTTCAACAAACCGGCCGTATCCCACCGAGGCAGGGTGACCCAAAAAGAAAAACGAAAGTTTCTCTTTTTAAATTTAGTAATTTATACAGGAGAAGAGGTTACTAGCCCCTTGCTCCTGGCATTTTAGTCGCCTCTTACAACACGTATAGCTTACGGAGGAAGAATTCTGTCAATAAAATAGGTGCCCTGGCTGGCGGAACCTTCCTGTCTCGCAGCTCTGGCTAGCTTCGCTAGCCTGACTGGACGCTCTGTCGGTATTGAGGACTATACCACCACTCTGTAGTTATTATAAAATGGTATTTATGGTCGAAGATTTGTAAGGAGTATTATCCAGTATTTACCAGGTGTAAATTATGATTATTTGGACACAGTAACTCGTCATCAATGGGATCGGGGAAGAATTGCATTTAAACTAGTGAAATGGTCTTAATACACTCTCGTCATCAATGGGATCGGGGAAGAATTGCATTTAAACTAGTGAAATGTTCTTAATACAAAGTTTCTCAAAGTTTCTCACTTGAATGAAACCTTATTCTTCTACCCCTCACTTTTCTGGGCCGGTTTATAACTCTCTCGTGCTTAGTATTCTCTGTTGGAATAAACCAGATGCATACTGGTTGCTGCGCGAACCGAGACAGGTATCCCCATGTTGCTTAAGCTTATTCCTCTGTATATGACTGAGCGTGATAGCAGTAGAGCATAATGTGGCATAAGTTTACAATGCAGGTCAATACTATACACTGAAACTAACATTGCAGCGTCATCAATAGGTTGGCCAATTTAGGACATACACAGATAAAAACTAAATCATACTTTCCACTATGAAACACAAGTTTTGAAATGAAGCTTATGATGTATATATATTTTTTTTAATTCAATGAGACCAGTATCATAAAATTTGCGTGCGTGGAGAGTTACAGTCCGCTGTGATGCAGCATAAACAAGTTACAGCAATGAGATGTACAGTTCTGAAATTAACGTATAAAAAACAGTTCTTTAATTTGCCCCAAAAATACTCCATAAAGAAAATGGTAAATTTTAACATAACAAGCCAGACTCAGTCTAAACTGATGTCGAATCAAGATTAACTGGCATTTGAAGATTAGGTAAATAAGTCAGTCATTTATATTCAAACTTTGGATACATATTCGGTTTTCTGGGTACATAATATTTATCGTTTTCCATGGTCTTGAGGGCTCACAGATGTTTCAGGCATCTAAAATTTGCATTATGTAGATTTAATATAGTGTGGTTAGGTACCTACAATCTACATGTTCAAGAGAATCAAAGGAAAGACCAACAGTTCTGCCAGTGTGCGAAAAAAATACATGCTTCTGTTTCACACTTATTTGACAAGACGATAGCTGCTTCCTGTGTTTTTGTTGTCAAGCCATCAACTACTTTTGATATATGGGTTTCTTTTTTCAATGCTTCGACCTTTTCTAATGTTGTCAGACAGACAAGTCACAAATAGTTTGGAGATGAACAAGGATGGCTCTTTCAATTTAAGGTGTTGCGAGCCACCAGGATGGCAGTAACTTTAAGTTTGACATACTGGTAGTGAGGTGAGGCCTCCAAGCTTCCGCTTGACCGACTCCCACTAGCACCACAAAGGCTATCATGGGTCCCATCACTCATTCCTTAGTGACGCCACTGGGCTCCCGTCAGCGATTCTGGAGGTGTCACTGTGGGTATAGCATCCTCGGCGAATTAGGGGACATTTTTATCGAATAAAAGGATATCTTCTACGAATCAGAGGACATCCTTCATGAATAAAGAAGCACTGTTCACAATTTAGAGAAAATTAACGAATTGATTAACATATTCTAAGAATAATGTAAAACATTAGGTGAGTTACGTCTAGAATGTCGCCAGAATAAGATCACAGAGACTAATAAGAGGACAGGAACCCTCCGCGAACCAAAATCCAACTCAAATTGGAACTCTTAGAGTATAGAGAACCTCGGCCTCAAATGAACGCTATGTTTACAACTGGCCTGAAAGCGTAACTTTGCTGCTTGTGTTGGTGCCGATGACACACCGTAACCTTACCAAAGCAGAGTAAAATATTTCAAGCTTTTAATGAGCCGAGCAGTTGTAGCACATTCATTTAATAATGACGATAATATCCATGGGGAAGTGGAATAAGAATCTTTCCTCCGTAAGCCATGCGTGTTGTAAAAGTCAATTAAAATGCCGGGAACAATGGGCTAGTAACCCCTTTTCCTGTAATAATTACTAAAAAGAATAATAATAAGAAAATTATCAAAGTGGGAAGTCTGAATGTGCATGGATGTTGTGCGAATGATAAGAAAGAGATGATTGTGGATGTTATGAATGAGAAGAAGCTGGATATCCTGGCTTTAAGCGAAACAAAGCTGAAGGAGAGTTTCAGTGGAGAGGAATAAATGGGATTAGGTCAGGAGTTTCAAACAGAATTAGAGCTAAAGAAGGAGTAGCAATAATGTTGAAGGATAAGCTATGGCAGGAAAAGAGGGACTATAAATGCATTAATTCAAGGATTATGTGGAGTAAAATAAAGGTTGGATGTGAGAAGTGGGTTATAGTAAGCGTATATGCACCTGGAGAAGAGAGAAGTGTAGAGGAGAGAGAGAGATTTTGGGAAATGTTGAGTAATTGCGTGGGGAGTTTTGAACCAAGTGTGAGAGTACTCGTGGTTGGGAATTTTAATGATAAAGTGGTAAAAATGTTGTGGAGGGAGTAGTAGGTAAATTTGGGGTCCCAGGGGTAAATGAAAATGGGGAGTCTTTATTTGAGCTATGTGTAGAAAGAGGTTCGGTAATAAGTAATACATATTTTATGAAAAAGAGGTTAAATAAATATACAAGGTATGACGTAATGAAAGTAGTTTATTAGATTATGTATTGGTGGATAAAAGGTTGATGGGTAGGCTCCAGGATGTACACATTTATAGAGGGGCAACTGATATATCGGATCAATATCTAGTTGTATCTACAGTTAGAATAAGAGGTAGATGGGATAAGAGGAAAATGGCAACAATAAGTAAGAGGGAGGTGAAAGTGTATAAATTATGGGAGGAGGAAGTTCGGGTGAAATATAAGCAACTATTGGCAGAAAGGTGGGCTGGTGCAAGTATGAGTAGTGGGGGGTGAAGGGGGTTGGAATAGTTTTAAAAATGCAGTATTAGAAAGTGGGGCAGAAGTTTGTGGTTATAGGAAGGTGGGTGCAGGAGGAAAGAGGAGTGATTGGTGGAATGATGAAGTAAAGGGTGTGATAAAAGAGAAAAAGGTAGCTTATGAGAGGTATTTACAAAGCAGAAGTGTTATAAGAAGAGTAGAGTATATGGAGAGTAAAACAAAGGTGAAGAGAGTGGTGAGAGAGTGCAAAAGGAGAGCGGATGATAGAGTGGGAGAGGTACTGTCAAGAAATTTTAATTAAAATAAGAAAAAATTTTGGAGTGAGTTAAACAAGTTAAGAAAGCATAGGGAACAAATGGATTTATCAGTTAAAAACAGAGAAGGGAAGTTAGTAGATGGGGAGATGGAGGTTTTGGGTAGATGGCGAGAATATTTTGAGGAACTTTTAAATGTCGACGAAGAAAGGGAGGCGGTAATTTCATGCACTGGCCAGGGAGGTATACCATCTTTTAGGAGTGAAGAAGAGCAGGATGTGAGTGTGGGGGAAGGTACATGAGGCATTACGTAGAATGAAAGGGGGTAAAGCAGCTGGAACTGATGGGATCATGACAGAAATGTTAAAAGCAGGGGGGGATATAGTGTTGCAATGGTTGGTATTTTATTTTAATAAATGTATGAAAGAGGGGAAGGTACCTAGGGATTGGCGGAGAGCGTGTATAGTCCCTTTATATAAAGGGAAGGGGGACAAAAGAGATTGTAAAAATTAGAGGAATAAGTTTACTGAGTATACCAGGAAAAGTGTACGGTAGGGTTATTATTGAAAGAATTAGAAGTAAGACAGAATATAGAATTGCGGATGAGCAAGGAGGTTTTAGAGTGGGTAGGGGATGTGTAGATCAAGTGTTTACATTGAAGCATATATGTGAGCAGTATTTAAAGGTAAGGAAGTTTTTATTGCATTTATGGATTTAGAAAAGGCATATGATAGAGTGGATAGGGAAGCAATGTGGCAGATGTTGCATTATATGGAATAGGTGGTAAGTTACTAAATGCTGTAAAGAGTTTTTATGAGGATAGTGAGGCTCAGGTTGGAGTGTGTAGAAGAGATGGAGACTATTTATCAGTAAAAGTAGGGCTTAGACAGGGATGTGTAATGTCACCATGGTTGTTTAATATAGTTATAGATGGGGTTGTAAAAGAAGTAAGTGCTAGAGTGTTCGGGGGAGGGGTGGGATTAAATTATGGGGAATTAAATACAAAATGGGAAGTGACACAGTTATTTTTTGCTGATGATACTGTGCTTATGGGAGATTCTAAAGAAAAAAATTGCAAAGGTTAGTGGACGAATTTGAGAGTGTGTGTGAAGGTAGAAAGTTGAAAGTGAACATAGAAAAGAGTAAGGTGATGAGGGTATCAAATGATTTAGATAAAGAAAAACTGGATATCAAATTGGGAATGAGGAGTATGGAAGAAGTGAATGTTTTCAGATATTTGGGAGTTGAAGTGTCAGCGGATGGATTTATGAAGGATGAGGTTAATCATAGAATTGATGAAGGAAAAAAGGTGAGTGGTGCACTGAGGTATACGTGGAGGCAAAAAATGTTATCTATGGAGGCAAAGAAGGGAATGTATGAAAGTACAGTAGTACCAACACTCTTATATGGGTGTGAAGCTTGGGTTGTAAATGCTGCAGTGAGGAGGCGGTTGGAGGCAGTGGAGATGTCCTGTCTAAGGGCAATGTGTGGTGTAAATATTATGCAGAAAATTCGGGGTGTGGAAATTAGGAGAAGGTGTGGAGTTAATAAAAGTATTAGTCAGACGGCTGAAGAGGGTTTGTTGAGGTGGTTTGGTCATTTAGAGAGAATAGATCAAAGTAGAATGACATGGAGAGCGTATAAATCTGTAGAAGGAAGGCGGGGTAGGGGTTGTCCTCGAAAAGGTTGGAGGGAGGGGGTAAAGGAGGTGTCGTGGGCGAGGGGCTTGGACATCCAGCAAGCGTGCGTAAGCGTGTTCGATAGGAGTGAATGGAGACAAATGGTATTCGAGACCTGACGATCTGTTGGAGTGTGAGCAGGGTAATATTTAGTGAAGGGATTCAGGGAAACCGGTTATTTTTATATAGCCGGACTTGAGTCCTGGAAATGGGAAGTACAATGCCTGCACTTTAAAGGAGGGGTTTGGGATATTGGCAGTTTGGAGGGATATGTTGTGTATCTTTATACGTATATGCTTCTAAACTGTTGTATTCTGAGCACCTCTGCAAAAACAGTGATTATGTGTGAGTGTGGTGAAAGTGTTGAATGATGATGAATGTATTTTCTTTTTAGGGATTTTCTTTCTTTTTGGGTCACCCTGCCTCGGTGGGAGACGGGCGACTTGTTAAAAATAACAATAATAATAATAATAATAAATAATAATAATAATAATAATAATAATAATAATAATAATAATAATAATAATAATAATAATAAGAAGAAGAAGAAGAAGAAGAAGAAGAAGAAGAAGAAGAAAAAGAAGAAGAAATAGAAGGAAAAAAGTTGATGAAGCAGAAAGGGAAGAAGGAGATGACGATTATAATAATTATGATGATGATGAAGAGGAGGAGGAGGAAAAACAAATATAAATCATTACAAAAAAAAAGATAACAGAAAAATAAATAAAAAGAAAAACGAATAAATAAGAAAAAGGATGAAAACGGAAAACAGGAAGAAAAGGAGAAAAAGGAAGAAAAGAATACGAAAACAAGATACAGTTAAAGAAGCCTTAGAAAAAGTTGATGCATGACCAGGTGGTGGACATGTATGTGACCAGGTGGTGGACATGTATGTGACCAGGTGGTGGACATGTATATGACCAGGTGGTGGACATGTATATGACCAGGTGGTGGACATGTATATGACCAGGTGGTGGACATGTATGTGACCAGGTGGTGGACATGTATATAACCAGGTGGTGGACATGTATATGACCAGGTGGTGGACATGTATATGACCAGGTGGTGGACATGTATGTGACCAGGTGGTGGACATGTATATGACCAGGTGGTGGACATGTATATGACCAGGTGGTGGACATGTATGTGACCAGGTGGTGGACATGTATGTGACCAGGTGTGGACATGTATGTGACCAGGTGGTGGACGTGTATATGACCAGGTGGTGGACATGTATGTGACCAGGTGGTGGACATGTATGTGACCAGGTGGTGGACATGTATGTGACCAGGTGGTGGACATGTATGTGACCAGGTGGTGGACGTGTATATGACCAGGTGGTGGACATGTATGTGACCAGGTGGTGGACATGTATATGACCAGGTGGTGGACATGTATATGACCAGGTGGTGGACATGTATGTGACCAGGTGGTGGACATGTATGTGACCAGGTGGTGGACATGTATATGACCAGGTGGTGGACATGTATGTGACCAGGTGGTGGACATGTATGTGACCAGGTGTGGACAATGTATATGACCAGGTGGTGGACATGTATATGACCAGGTGGTGGACATGTATGTGACCAGGTGGTGGACATGTATATGACCAGTGGTGGACATGTATATGACCAGGTGGTGGACATGTATGTGACCAGGTGGTGGACATGTATATGACCAGGTGGTGGACATGTATATGACCAGGTGGTGGACATGTATATGACCAGGTGGTGGACATGTATGTGACCAGGTGGTGGACATGTATATGACCAGGTGGTGGACATGTATATGACCAGGTGGTGGACATGTATATGACCAAGTGGTGGACATGTATATGACCAGGTGGTGGACATGTATGTATATGACTAGGTGGTGGACATTTATGTGTATGACCAGGTGGTGGACATGTATATGACCAGGTGGTGGACATGTATATGACCAGGTGGTGGACATGTATATGACCAGGTGGTGGACATGTATATGACCAGGTGGTGGACATGTATATGACCAGGTGGTGGACATGTATATGACCAGGTGGTGGACATGTATATGACCAGGTGGTGGACATGTATATGACCAGGTGGTGGACATGTATATGACCAGGTGGTGGACATGTATATGACCAGGTGGTGGACATGTATATGACCAGGTGGTGGACATGTATATGACCAGGTGGTGGACATGTATATGACCAAGTGGTGGACATGTATGTATATGACTAGGTGGTGGACATGTATGTATATGACTAGGTGGTGGACATTTATGTGTATGACCAGGTGGTGGACATGTATATAACCAGGTGGTGGACATGTATATGACCAGGTGGTGGACATGTATATGACCAGGCGGTGGACATGTATATGGCCAGGTGGTGGACATGTATATGACCAGGTGGTGGACATGTATATGACCAGGTGGTGGACATGTATATGACCAAGTGGTGGACATGTATGTATATGACTAGGTGGTGGACATGTATGTATATGACTAGGTGGTGGACATTTATGTGTATGACCAGGTGGTGGACATGTATATAACCAGGTGGTGGACATGTATATGACCAGGTGGTGGACATGTATATGACCAGGCGGTGGATATGTATATGACCAGGTGGTGGACATGTATATGACCAGGTGGTGGACATGTATAGACCAGGTTGGTGACATGTATGTGACCAGGTGGTGGACATGTATGTGACCAGGTGGTGGAGATGTATGTGACCAGGTGGTGGACATGTATATGACCAGGTGGTGGACATGTATGTGACCAGGTGGTGGACATGTATGTGACCAGGTGGTGGACATGTATATGACCAGGTGGTGGACATGTATATGACCAGGTAGTGGACATGTATGTGACCAGGTGGTGGACATGAATATGACCAATTGGTGGACATGTATATGACCAGGTGGTGGACATGTATATGACCAGGTGTATCGTAGGGGTTCTTACAAGGAGATATCGAGGGTTGAAGGTAGACACACTGGTTGGATGGTAACGATATATTGTTAGACTGTGATGATGGGAGATGGAGCCCAGCCTCTGCCTTGTCCTAGCCTGTGTCAAACGCCGACTGAGGCCGAGGTAGCTAGCTCGCCTCACACTCAAGCTGCATCCCGTGACGTAACACAAACAGTCACAGGCCTAGGGATCTCCTATGTAAAGCACATGGATGATACTGATAAGCTATACAACACAGGGATCAGCAACTATGCTGACAGGTGGTGGACATGTATATGACCAGGTGCTGAACATGTATATGACCAAGTGGTGGACATGTATATGACCAGGTGGTGGACATGTATATGACCAGGTGGTGGACATGTGCATGACCAGGTGGTGGACATGTATATGACCAGGTGCTGAACATGTATATGACCAAGTGGTGGACATGTATATGACCAGGTGCTGAACATGTATATGACCAAGTGGTGGACATGTATATGACCAGGTGGTGGACATGTATATGACCAGGTGGTGGACATGTGCATGACCAGGTGGTGGACATGTATATGACCAGGTGGTGGACATGTGCATGACCAGGTGGTGGACATGTATATGACCAGGTGGTGGACATGTATATGACCAGGTGGTGGACATTTGCATGACCAGGTGATGGACATGTATATGACCAGGTGGTGGACATGTATATGACCAGGTGGTGGACATGTATATGACCAGGTGGTGGACATGTATATGACCAGGTGGTGGACACGTATATGACCAGGTGGCTGACATGTATGTGTATAACTAGGTGGTGGACATTTATGTGTATGACCAGGTGGTGGACATGTATATTTATGTCCAGGTGGTGGACATGTATATTTATGTCCAGGTGGTGGACATGTATATGTCCAAGTGGTAAACATGTTTGAGCATGTCCAGGTAGTGGAAATGCATGTGTATATCCAGGTGATAGACATGATAGACATGCACATAGACATGTATGTGCATGTCCAGGTGGTGTACATGTATATGTGCATGCACAAGTGGTGTGCATGTACATGCACAGGTGCACATGTACATGCACAAGTGGTATACATGTACATGAACAGGTGGTGTACATGTACATGCAGCGGTGTACATGTACATGCAAAAGTGATGTACATTTACATGCATAAGTGTGTACATGTGCATGCACAGGTGGTGTACATGTGCATGCACAGGTGGTGTACATGTACATGCACAGGTGGTGTACATGTACATGCACAGGTGGTGTACATGTACATGCACAGGTGGTGTACATGTACATTTACAGGTGGTGTACATGTACATTCACAGGTGGTGTACATGTACATGCACAGGTGGTGTACATGCACAAGCACAGGTGGTGTACATGCACAAGCACAGGTGGTGTACATGCACAAGCACAGGTGGTGTACATGCACAAGCACAGGTGGTGTACATGAACAAGCACAGGTGGTGTACATGTACAAGCACAGGTGGTGTACATGAACATGCACAGGTGGTGTACATGTACATGCACAGGTGGTGTACATGCACAAGCACAGGTGGTGTACATGTACATGCACAGGTGGTGTACTTGTACATGCACAGGTGGTGTACATGCACAAGCACAGGTGGTGTACATGTACATGCACAGGTGGTGTACATGTACAAGCACAGGTGGTGTACATGTACAAGCACAGGTGGTGTACATGTACAGCACAGGTGGTGTACATGTACAAGCACAGGTGGTGTACATGTACAAGCACAGGTGGTGTACATGCACAAGCACAGGTGGTGTACATGTACAAGCACAGGTGGTGTACATGTACAAGCACAGCTGGTGTACATGTACAAGCACAGCTGGTGTACATGTACAAGCACAGGTGGTGTACATGTACAAGCACAGGTGGTGTACATGTACAAGCACAGGTGGTGTACATGCACAAGCACAGGTGGTGTACATGTACATGCACAGGTGGTGTACATGTACCTGGAGTTTACCTGGAGTTTACCTGGAGAGAGTTCCGGGGGTCAAATTCCCCGCGGCCCGGTCTGTGACCAGGCCTCCTGGTGGATCAGAGCCTGATCAACCAGGCTGTTACTGCTGACTGCACGCAAACCAACGTACGAGCCACAGCCCGGCTGATCAGGAACCGACTTTAGGTGCTTGTCCAGTGCCAGCTTGAAGACTGCCAGGGGTCTGTTGGTAATCCCCCTTATGTGTGCTGGGAGGCAGTTGAACAGTCTCGGGCCCCTGACACTTATTGTATGGTCTCTTAACGTGCTAGTGACACCCCTGCTTTTCAATGGGGGGATGTTGCATCGTCTGCCAAGTCTTTTGCTTTCGTAGTGAGTGATTTTCGTGTGCAAGTTCGGTACTAGTCCCTCTAGGATTTTCCAGGTGTATATAATCATGTATCTCTCCCGCCTGCGTTCCAGAGAATACAGGTTCAGGAACCTCAAGCGCTCCCAGTAATTGAGGTGTTTTATCTCCGTTATGCGCGCCGTGAAGGTTCTCTGTACATTTTCTAGGTCAGCAATTTCACCTGCCTTGAAAGGTGCTGTTAGTGTGCAGCAATATTCTAGCCTAGATAGAACAAGTGACCTGAAGTTCTTGATGAACACGGAGTTCCATGAGTCTGGCCCTGGGGCAGAGTGCATGGGCATGTCATTTATCGCCTGTTCGAAGTCATTTGGCATCAGGATAACATCAGATAGGCTTGTGTTAACCAAATTCTGTGGCTCTCTCATAAAAATTTATTTTGATCTTCGACTCTCAGTCTGGTTAGTGGCTTGCTAAAAACTGAGTCATATTGGGACTTGAGTAGCTCACTCATTTCCTTGCTGTCATCTGTGTAGGACCCATCTTGTTTAAGTAAGGGCCCAATACTGGACGTTGTTCTCGACTTTGATATGGCATAGGAGAAGAAATACTTTGGGTTTCTTTCGATTTCATTTATGGCTTTTAGTTCTTCCCGCGATTCCTGACTCCTATAAGATTCCTTTAGCTTAAGTTCGATGTTTGCTATTTCTCTGACCAGTGTCTCCCTACGCATTTCAGATAGATTGACCTCTTTTAGCAGCTCTGTTATTCTTTTCCGTCGCCTGTAAAGAGAGCGCCTGTCTCTTTCTATTTTACATCTACTCCTTCTTTTTCTTAGAGGAATAAGTCTTGTGCATACATCGAGTGCCACCAAGTTAATCTGTTCTAGGCATAAGTTGGGGTCTGTGTTGCTTAGTATATCTTCCCAGCTTATATCGGTTAGGACTTGGTTTACTTGGTCCCACTTTATGTTTCTGTTATTGAAGTTGAATTTGGTGAATGCTCCCTCGTGACTAATCTCATTTTGTCGGTATGGGGCTCTGCGCATACATGTTTGAACCTCAATTATGTTGTGATCTGAGTATATTGTTTTTGATATGGTGACATTTCTTATCAGATCATCATTGTTAGTGAAGATGAGGTCTAGTGTATTCTCCATTCTAGTAGGCTCTATTATTTGCTGGTTTAAATTGAATTTTGTGCAGAGATTTAAAAGCTCTTGTGAGTGTGAGTTTTCATCAGAGCTGCCTCCTGGTGTTATTACTGCAACAATATTATTTGCTATATTCCTCCATTTTAGGTGCCTTAAGTTAAAATCCCCCAGGAGCAAGATGTTGGGTGCAGGAGCTGGAAGATTTTCCAGACAGTGGTCAATTTTTAACAGCTGTTCCTGGAATTGCTGGGATGTTGCATCCGGAGGCTTGTAGACTACCACTATGACTAGGTTTTGGTTCTCGACCTTTACTGCTAAAACTTCCACTACATCATTTGAGGCATTAAGCAGTTCTGTGCAAACAAGTGACTCTGCAATATACAGGCCAACCCCCCCCCCCTTTTGCCTGTTCACTCTGTCACATCTGTATAGGTTGTAACCTGGGATCCATATTTCGTTGTCTAAGTGATCCTTTATGTGGGTCTCAGTGAAAGCCGCGAACATTGCCTTTGCCTCTGCAAGCAGTCCACGGATGAAAGGTATTTTGTTGTTTGTTGCTGGCTTTAGACCCTGTATATTTGCAAAGAAGAATGTCATCGGACTGGTGGTATTGTTGGTACTGGGTGGGATTTTTTTTCCGGCATTAGTATCTGTATCTGTTGGTTTGGAGTGGAGGCCATCGACTGTGGTTCCACTCCAGGAATGACTGGATTTGGTGTACAATTTCTGCCATTTCCTGCCAGTTTTTTTTTTCCTTCCTGGCACTAAAAAACCTCTCCCTCTTGAGTGGCTGTGGCTACACAGGTTTTCCCATGGCCTGGATGTTTTGTATCTTTTTGTCCCCTTTAGATGGTGTGCCTGGCAATTTAAGTTATAGCACAGACTTTCCTGTACTGAAGAGGTACACATTTCAGGGTGAAAAAGCTTACAGGAAGGGAGTTTGCATTTTCCTGTTGTCATATGGGCACGGCATTTTCTAGGGTGGTCATAGTTGCACGTCCCATCTGTTTTTCCAGATTTCCCATGTCTGCAGATACCAAGTGCATAGTATGTGCACAGGCTTGGTTTCCGTTTGCCTTGGGTTTCTGTGACTGTATTCCCTGTTAGTGCATGTTTACCTGTCTTATTCCTATCTTCCCTAGCACCAACAATGGAGCTCTCACCAGTTGTTTTTGGTAATATATCCTCACTATTGCTAGTGGAGTCCTCTTGTTTGCTATTTCCTGTTGTATTTCTTGTTTGCAATATTGGTTTTATCTTATCTTTGGCTACACTTGTTTCCCCACTACGGCTCCTGTCTCTTATGAGGTCATTTATATGCATTCCTTCCTGCGTATAATTCCCGACTACCTGGACAAAATCTCCAGCTTCACCATTACTGTCTCCCAGGACAGCACCTCCAGCTTCACCATTACTGTCTCCCAGGACAGCATCTCCAACTTCACCATTACTGTTTCCCAGGACAGCATCTCCAGCTTCACCATTACTGTCTCCCAGGACAGCACCTCCAGCTTCACCATTTCTGTCTCCCAGGACAGCACCTCCAGCTTCACCATTACTGTCTCCCAGGACAGCACCTCCAGCTTCACCATTACTGTCTTCCAGGACAGCACTATCAGCCCCACATTTACTGACTACCAGGACATCACCTCCAGCCTTACAGTTTCTGACTACATGGCCAGTATCAAGGGCAGTACCATTCAGCCCAGACTTTTTATGTTCCCATCTGTTGTAGAAAGCTTCCAGGTTGTCTATGAAAGCAACTTTGATGTTATCCTCTTTTAATACCCTTGTGATTTTAGTCCACAGATTTATCTCCTTTGGGCATACCCAAAAACACTTCCCTGTTTTAAAACTGCTTGTAGCTAGTTCTTGGATATCTGCACAAGGGGCGTGACACCAATTTCCACAAAAATGACAATTTATCCATGTGGAAGCCCGTTTGTTTGATTTATTGCAGACTACACACAGCTTCATAATGATTTGAATGGTTGATTTACTGTAATTCTACTAGCAACCTCTTGAATACTCTATTAATAACCTCGTTAAGTAAAGCTCTAGCTATCTGTATTTCTATTTCTAACTGTACTTTTATATCAGGACAGCTTACCGGAGTACGCTCCTGGAGTTTGTTTTATATTTATTGTTTGTGTTTATAAGGGCGCCTACAACCCCATCCGTTTACAGTCTGCTTTATTGTCCAAGCACAGGTGGTGTACATGCACAAGCACAGGTGGTGTACATGTACAAGCACAGGTGGTGTACATGTACAAGCACAGGTGGTGTACATGTACAAGCACAGGTGGTGTACATGGCAGTACGTGTCATTGCTTATAGCATCGCACTACTTCTTACATATGTAAATAACGTTCCCAGCATTTGTACTAATGATTATATTTATTATACGACAATTAAAATTTTTAATTGAGGGTTAACGGATGTATAATGATGAAGAGGGAAATGTTAAATATAATGTAACAGAAAGCAAACAACGACTTTACTGGAGTAAAAGGAATCCCCAGCATTCCACTAACTGCTTTCAAGTGAATCTTGACATATTCATTCTGAAACTCTAATCATCTGGGCTGTAGTGCTGGCGTCGGACTACGTGTTGCTAGCACTAACAGCTACAGTGGTTTCGCAAGCAATCACTGAACTTGAACCGCAACTGAGCCACCGAGGCGATGTTAACCTTTCTTCAGTGTCCCCTGGGGAACTACGAACAAGTCAAGTGGCAGGTAGGAGAGGGAAGAAAGTTTATTTAGACATAGATTAGGTTAGGTAAGGTTCGTCAGGAAACAGGACAAATGTTTCCTGGCGCGGGTTTTAGTCAGATGATGACCCGCCTTTGGAGCTTTTGGTCATCTGACCGAAGCCTTCCGCTCGCTTACCGGTCCACCCCTTTAAAAATTATGGTCATTTATAACCATTGTTATTACTTTCACAGGTACACGTAAGTACAATTACCATACGTAGTTTAAATTACCTAGGATAACCTAAGAAAGTCAGAGAGTGCCTTATTTCTATCAGGGTCCTTTTAATGTCTTATTATTTAAACCTTAAAAGTTAAAACAGCTGAGTAACTCAACTGTGTGAAAATCATTTACGATGAAAGTAGATATAGTATAGGTGGTGCAACACACTTATCTATCAGCAGAGACCAAGAGCTGTGGATCGACCCCCTACAGACTTAAAGAGGCTTATACATTCTCTCGGTCATATCTGGCTAAAGTGACGTTAAATGCTGACAAATTTAGCTGTTTGTCAGGCTAAGATCAGAGTATTTCCGCCCGACTTACCTTGAAGACTAATACCATTGTGACCACCATGACGGAAGGATATTAAGGGCTGAAAGCAAATAGAGGCGAGGGAAGGAAAGGTACGGTAGGGTAATGGAAGGTACACCAGTGAGACAGAAGGAGGGAAGTGAGAAGCGGGAAACAGAGGAAGGAAGGGAAAAGAAGGGTAAAAGGAAGAGGAGGGAGACTGGAGGGAGAGAGACAGCAATGCTGTTTGTGTTACTGTATTTAATAAGGACTGTAACGGTTTGGTTCTGCAAGACTTCAAACGTACTCAATGTGCGGGTTATTTGTGTGCTGTTACAGTTACGGTATTGTGTCTTTCTCTTCTCTTTATGCTCAGTTTCTAACGTAATTAAATTTACATTTATCATTATAAACTTACTACTGTCTTAATAAATCAACCAATTCACGCTGGTATTACGGGAATCATAATTACAAAGGATGTACGACTGATGAGTTCAACAATTCATACCTGGAGTCTACCTGGAGGACATTCCGGGAATCAACGCCCCCGCGGCCCGGTCCACGACCAGGCCTCCCGGTGGATCAGGGCCTCATCAACGAGGCTGTTACTGCTGACCACACACAATCTAACATATGAACCACAGCCCGGCTGATCCTGCACCGTCTTTAGGTATCATCAAGTAGGAGGAAAATTTATTTAATCTTCTTACGACATTTATTGAAGTGTACAAATCAATATTATGGCGAGAAACCATACATCATCATCACGATTCATTTCTGGAACATGACAGTGTACAAATCATCATAACTCTTTTGAGATACTACGAATCATAGGCAAAGCACATGATAATAAGTTGAAAGTTGATATTTCAAGCAAGGTAAGATTCGGATTGTAATAATCAAAAACAAATTCCAACAATATTCCGACCATAACACTGAGAATTGTTGTTGTTTCTCTATAATAGAAATCACCTTTCTTGGTTATTTTACGTATGTTTCAACTTTTTCTTATATTTTTGCTAATGTTTTATTGAATTTTTAATAACTTATTATGATAATTGAAACATTATTTGAGTACTAAATGGTTCTTCAGTTTTCTTGTGCTTAGCAGTATTTTTGTGCATTTCAGTGTCGCTGAATTTAGCTGCAGTAACATTTGCAGTTCCTACAAAAACATTGTGTCATCGTCCTCTACTTTCCTCAACCATTTTTGGTATCTCGAGTCACTGAGTCACTGAACTCTGAAAAGCTGAGTATGTTTCATGTTCATAGCGAATAAATCAGAGCAAATAAAGCGACAATAATAGTAACGGTAGCAGATAACACAAGCGAGGGTCTAAACAAAAGCTGAACTGATGTGATGGATGTTTCACACAGTCTCTCAGTCATAGGTTCACAACCCCGGACACATCACTCACGTTGAGTCACGACTGAACGTGATCTGGACTTGTCTAACCAGAACTTCAGAAAGCTGCTTAGTTAGACTCATTAAGCTTAGTTTTTCCTCTTACTTTTATTTAGGATTTTGTTTATTACATATATATATATTTAACTGGGTTTCGGCAAAAATCGGATTGCAAAAATTGGCTAGATTTTCCGATGAATTAAAAAACGCCATTGTTTTGAACCTCGCTCTAAGAAAAATTAAAGGAGCTAAATCTAGTGCGAAAAGCAGTAAATTGGCAACCTTGATTAAGTAAGTGAGCTGGCTGAATGCCGCGAAGAGAACCATTCATCAGCTTACTCAAATACCCAGCATGCAAAACTCCCGGGGAACAAGCAACTAAATAAACTCCCAGGGAGCAAACAACTAAATAAACTCTCGAGGAACAAGCAACTAAATAAACTCCCAAAGAACAAGCAACTAAATAAACTCCCGGGGAACAAATAACAAGATAAACTCCCGGGGAGCAAGCAACAAGAAAAACTCCCGGAAACAAGCAACAAGATAAACTCCCGGGGAACAAACAACAAGATAAACTCCCGGGGAACAAACAGCAAAATAAACTCCGGGAAACAAACAACGAGATAAACTCCCGGGGAACAAACAACAAGATAAACTCCCGGGAACAAACAACAAAATCAACTCCTGGGAAACAAACAACGAGATAAACTCCCGGGGGAACAAACAACAAGATAAACTCACGGGGAACAAACAACAAAATAAACTCCTGGGGAACAAACAACAAGATAAACTCCCGGGGAACAAACAACAAGATTAACTCACGGAAACAAGCAACAAGATAAACTCCCGGGGAACAAACAGCAAAATAAACTCCTGGGAAACAAACAACGAGATAAACTCAAGGGGAACAAACAACAAGATAAACTCCCGGGGAACAAACAACAAAATAAACTCCTGGGGAACAAACAACAAGATAAACTCCCGGGGAACAAACAACAAATTAAACTCCTGGGGAACAAACAACAAGATAAACTCCCGGGGAACAAACAACAAAATAAACTCCTGGGGAACAAACAACAAGATAAACTCCCGGGGAACAAACAACAAAATAAACTCCTGGGAAACAAACAAAGAGATAAACTACCGGGTAACAAACAACTAGATAAACTCCCGGGAACAAACAACAAAATAAACTCCCGGGGAACAAACAAGAAGATAAACTCCCGGGGAACAAACAACAAAATAAACTTCTGGGAAACAAACAACGAGGTAAACTCCCGGGGAACAAACAACAAAATAAACTCCTGGGGAACAAACAACAAGATAAACTCCCGGGGAACAAACAACAAAATAAACTCCTGGGAAACAAACAAAGAGATAAACTACCGGGTAACAAACAACTAGATAAACTCCGGGAACAAACAACAAAATAAACTCCCGGGGAACAAACAAGAAGATAAACTCCCGGGGAACAAACAACAAAATAAACTTCTGGGAAACAAACAACGAGGTAAACTCCCGGGGAACAAACAACAAGATAAACTCCCGGGGAACAAACAACAAGGTAAACTCCCGGGGAACAAACAACAAAATAAACTTCTGGGAAACAAACAACGAGGCAAACTCCCGGGGAACAAACAACAAGATAAACTCCCGGGGAACAAACAACAAGATAAACTCCCGGGGAACAAACAACAAGATAAACTCCCGGGAACAAACAACAAAATAAACTCCCGGGGAACAAACAAGAAGATAAACTCCCGGGGAACAAACAACAAGATAAACTCCCGGGGAACAAACAACAAAATAAACTCCTGGGGAACAAACAACAAGATAAACTCCCGGGGAACAAACAACAAGATAAACTCCCGG
This sequence comes from Cherax quadricarinatus, assembly GCF_026875155.1. Classification (NCBI taxonomy): domain Eukaryota; kingdom Metazoa; phylum Arthropoda; class Malacostraca; order Decapoda; family Parastacidae; genus Cherax; species Cherax quadricarinatus. The sequence goes on along the minus strand of NC_069401.1, from coordinate 100,116,515 downwards.
GGAACAAACAACAAAATAAACTCCCGGGAACAAACAACAAGATAAACTCCCGGGAACAAACAACAAAATAAACTCCTGGGGAACAAACAACAAAAAACACTCCCGGGGAACAAACAACAAAATAAACTCCTGGGGAACAAACAACAAGATAAACTCCTGGGGAACAAAAAACAAGATAAACTCCCGGGGAACAAACAACAAGATAAACTCCCGGGGAACAAACAACAAGATAAACTCCGGGGAAACAAACAACAAAATAAACTCCCGGGGAACAAACAACAAGATAAACTCCCGGGGAACAAACAACAAAATAAACTCCTGGGGAACAAACAACAAGATAAACTCCCAGGGAACAAACAACAAAATAAACTCCTGGGGAACAAACAACAAGATAAACTCCTGGGGAACAAAAAACAAGATAAACTCCCGGGGAACAAACAACAAAATAAACTTCTGGGAAACAAACAACGAGATAAACTCCCGGGGAACAAACAACAAGATAAACTCCCGGGGAACAAACAACAAAATAAACTTCTGGGAAACAAACAACGAGATAAACTCCCGGGGAACAAACAACAAGATAAACTACCGGGGAACAAACAACAAGATAAACGCCCGGGGGAACAAACAACAAGATAAACTCCCGGGGAACAAACAACAAAATAAACTCCCGGGGAACAAACAACGAGATAAACTCCCGGGGAACAAACAACAAGATAAACTCCCGGGGAACAAACAACAAGATAAACTCCCGGGGAACAAACAACAAGATAAACTCCCGGGGAGCAAACAACAAGATAAACTCCCGGAAACAAGCAACAAGATAAACTCCCGGGGAACAAACAACAAGATAAACTCCCGGGGAACAAACAACAAAATAAACTCCCGGGGAGCAAACAACAAGATAAACTCCCGGAAACAAACAACAAGATAAACTCCCAGGGCACAAACAACAAAATAAACTCCTGGGAAACAAACAACGAGATAAACTACCGGGGAACAAACAAAAAGATAAACTCCCGGGAACAAACAACAAAATAAACTCCTGGGGAACAAACAACAAAATAAACTCCCGGGGAACAAACAACAAGATAAACTCCTGGGGAACAAAAAACAAGATAAACTCCCGGGGAACAAACAACAAGATAAACTCCCGGGGAACAAACAACAAAATAAACTCCTGGGAAACAAACAACGAGATAAACTCCTGGGGAACAAACAACAAGATAAACTCCCGGGGAACAAACAACAAGATAAACTCCCGGGGAACAAACAACAAAATAAACTCCTGGGAAACAAACAACAAGATAAACTCCTGGGGAACAAAAAACAAGATAAACTCCCGGGGTACAAACAACAAGATAAACTCCCGGGGAACAAACAACAAAATAAACTCCTGGGAAACAAACAACAAGATAAACTCCTGGGGAACAAACAACAAGATAAACTCCCGGGGAACAAACAACAAGATAAACTCCCGGGGAACAAACAACAAGATAAACTCCCGGGGAACAAACAACAAGATAAACTCCCAGGGAACAAACAACAAGATAAACTCCCGGGGAACAAGGCTGAGCTGGCAACCGGCCAACAACAACTCAGCTTCACCCAAGACACATTCTTCTCACTTCAACATATGTAAAAATGTTCACAGTCTACTTTATCATAAGAGGTACCTTGAAAATTATGTAAGACATCTTTAAAAAGGTTATTCAAATACTGGTTAATATTTACTAATGTTTCTGCCTGAACTGAGAGCGAATATTAGCTCACTATAATATAAGAATTACACAGTGAGAAAGATATACAGTGTATCCCCGGTTATCGGCTGTAATCCGTTCCTGAAGGTTGGCTGATAACCGAAATGGATGAGAACCGAATTAATATTTTCCATAAGAATTAATGGAAATAAAATTAATTCGTTCCCAACAAAAATATTCACAAAAAAAGTATTTTTTTTACAATTATGTAAGTATTACATACCTTTATTGAAAGCTAATGCTGGCTTCTGGAAGATAGGGAGGAGGAAAGAGGGAGGAGTTAGTGCTTGGAAGGGGAATCCCCCTCCATGAAGACTTTAAGTAGTAATGCCTTCTCTGGGGTTACTTCCCTTCTCTGTCTTTTAATGCCACTAGAACCAGCTTGAGAGTCACTGGACCCCTGTCTCATAAAATAATTGTCCAGAGTGCTCTGTTTCCGATGTCTCTTTAAGATTTCCCTGAAGTGGGACAGCGTTTTGTCACTAAACATGTTGCAGATATGGCTTGTTTCAGCTTTGTCTGGGTGGTGTTTCTCTACAAAAGCTTGCACCCTGGTCCACATTGCACACACCTCTTTAATCTCTGGAGAAGGCACCTCCTTCAATCCCTCTTCCTCCTCCTCTGAAGCAAGTTCCTCAGCTGCAATCTGTTGCTGTTCAAGTTGAAGCTCTTGCAGCTCTTCAGTGGTAAGCTCTTCCCTGTGGTCCTCCACCAACTCTTCCACATCCTTACCACTCACCTCCAACCCCAGGGACTTCTCCAAAGACACAATAGAATCCACAGGGTCGGCAGGATCAGGGTCACGGTGAGTCTCACACCCTTCAAAATCCCTCTCTTGGACACAATCTGGCCACAGTTTTCTCCAAGCAGAGTTAAAAGTCCTGGAAGTCACTCTCTCCCAAGACTTACCTATAAGGCTTATGCAATAGAGGATAGTGAAGTGATCCCCCTAGAACTCTCTTAGGGCCAACTGAGTGTCCGAGGTCACTTCAAAGTACTTTTGAAACACTACTTTTGTGTAGAGTTTTTTGAAGTTAGAAATGACCTGCTGGTCCATGGGCTGGAGAAGAGGAGTGGTGTTAGGAGGCAAGAACTTCACTTTTATAAAACTGAAGTCCCTAAACACTTGGTCTTCCAAGCCTGGAGGATGTGCAGGAGCACTGTCCAGTAACAGGAGGCACTTGAGTGGCAATTTCTTTTCCAGGAGGTATTTTTTCACACTTGGGCCACTCTTTGAAAATTTGCCTTGACACATATGCCTTATGATTAGCTTTCCACATCACACCTAATCTATTCTTCATGACATTGTTTTTCTTAAATCACTCTTGGATTTTCTGAGTGATACACAAGTAAAGGCTTCACTTTGAAATCCCCACTAGCATTACCACACAACAAAAGAGTAAGCCTGTCTTTCATAGGTTTGTGCCCTGGCAGTGCCTTTTCCTCCTGGGTAATGTAGGTCCTCTTTGGCATTTTCTTCCAAAACAGGCCTGTTTTGTCACAATTGAAAACTTGTTGGGGTTCGAATCCTTCAGCCTTTACATAGTCCTGGAATTCGTGAACATACTGTTCAGCTGCACATTTGTCAGACCTGCAGCCTCACCATGCCTTACAACACTGTGTATGCCACTACGCTACTTAAATCAATCAAACCAACCTTTGCTGGCCCTAAATTCACAAACTGCAGCACTTGTTCAAGGCATTTTCTTTGCAAGATCCTCATGCAACTGCTTTGCCTTCTCACAAATAGTAGACTCCACTACACTGTCTCCAACTAATTCTTTTTCCTTAATCCACAATAATAATAACTTTTCCATCTCTTCCCCATATCGGTGTCCTTTGTTTAGTTAGAAAAGCTACTCCTTTTGCAACATTAGCGCCTTTGATTTGCTCTTTCTTTTCCAGGATGGATGTAATTGTTGATTTATTCTTGCTGTACATCCTGGCAAGTTCCGTCACCTAAATACCACTCTCAAACTTTTCGATCACTTCACGCTTAAATTCCATAGTGTTTCTCACTTTCTTTACCACAGGAACTTTACTAGGAACTTTCTTTGGAGCCATGGTTACTTATTTCACAGTTTCACTGCAAGAAAAACCACTAAAAACAATGGTAAACAAGTAAAATGTTTGGATGTATGAGCAGAAGCCTCCTCAGCGACTGAGAGACAAAGCCAAACTGAAGCCCAAGCTGCCCCAGCCGGCGGATGGACGTGTCCAAAACAGCCGATAGCCGAGCAAACGGCCGATAACCGGACGCCGAAAAACACGCCGATAAGCGAGTTGGCAGATAACCAAACCGGCTGATAACCGGGGGTCCACTGTATATAAGAATCTCTAAATGTGTGATAATTCAAGGAGTATCACATTTATCTATAAGGTTAGCTGGTATATTGTAAGAGCACAAGGAGTCCTTGCCTTTCAAGGCTGATGTCGGGCTGTAACTGAAATCAGAGTATTTGATCCATTTCTGATCCTATTTGCATAGCTATACAATACTGTTAACAGTTTGGATCTTCTATGCTGAATAAAACAGAAAACTTAAGAGTTAAAGAAGTCAATATAGGGGAAAGGAAGTGTTACAGAGACTATGGTACTTTGTACCGTAGTGGTAACTCCCTAAGCTCATAACTGAAATACGACTCACGAAATCCTAATGACACGATTGCAAACAAACCATACCATGGGTGGGGTTTGAACCCGCGGCCGGAGAGTCTCAGAACTCCAGACCGTTGCTAATCCAGTGGCTAACGCCACGGTCTGGAGTTCTGAGACTCTGACTGCGGGTTCAAACCCCACCCGTGGTATGGTTTAACTGAAATACCTTTGGTAAAATCCTGGTGAGGATTGTTTAAACGTATCTCCTAATACCTGTTGCTCCTCTTGCCAAGTGGTAAAGAGATGTCTGAGTGTTAGTCGACTGTTGTGGGTGGCATCCTGGGAGAGGAACTAATGACCCTAATGGAAAGTCATACTGGTATATTTCCACTGAATTTTTAACCTTCCATAGTTAATAATCTGAATACAACTTCGTCTTCTTCTTCTTCTTCTTCTTCTTCTTCTTCTTCTTCTTCTTCTTCTTCTTCTTCTTCTTCTTCTTCTTCTTCTTCTTCTTCAAATCAAATCAAATCAGATTGCCACACCTCATTTTTCTCGAGTCATTTTTTTTGCTCCCTGAGTAGTACCTGACAAATACTTGGTTCTGTGTAATAAATAATACAGCTTAATTAGGTCACATTAATAATCTGGTACCTGTAACGAAGCCAAGGCTAGCTAACAGTGACTTTTCACTTCCTAGTGACCGTCTGATCACACAGGCTATTACTGAGTTCAGCCCATAGGCCTACTTAACAATCGGAGCTTGGCGTTGTCTAGTTTTCTCTCTTCGTTGGCTAATCAGAGTTAGCTAACGAAGTTTTCATAACCTGGTTGATCAGCAACTATGAGTGACTCACAATGTTTTACTCTGATATTTTTTCATATATTGCAACCTATCCTCATTATTCTATGTTAATTTTCATTTAAAAAAATATTAAAAGATAGGCTAGGTTAGGTTATTTGAGGTTATGCTATGTTATACTACCTTATGTTACGTTATGTTAGGTAGTTAGGTTTGGTATTTAGGTTACGTAATTTAGTTTGGTTAGGGAGCGAGCTCAAAATCATCGCCAGAGCGACCTGGACTGAGAACTGTCGTGAGTGGCAGGAATCTGGGAAGGAATATTTAGTAGAATGAGCTAAGATCATCACCACAGCGACCTGGTCGGAGAGTTTGGTGGACAAACCATACCACGGGCTGGGATAGAACCTGCGATCAGAGAGTCTCAAAACTCCAGACCGTCGCGTTAGCCACTGGACCAGCTAGCCACAATAAGTTTCGTCCAACTAGGTATATTTCTACACCATAGGAAGGTTAGCATAGGCACCACTGAGACCACAAATGCAAGTTTGTACAGACGAATCTCCAGCTAGCGTGGCCGTGACGAGCTCTAGCTCAAGTCCCCTCAAAGCCGTCACCATGACTCTGATCGCGGGTTCTACCCCCGCCCGTGGTAAGGTTTGTTTGCAATCGTGTCATTACGATTTCGTGAGTCAGTTTGGTGGACATCTGGGTGGGCATGTCTTGTGGAGAACTCGTGTGTAGTAGTAGTAATAGTAATAGTAGTAGTAGTTAACATTGTCAAAATACTTGTCGATAGACGCTTGGCGTGGATAGCGTTATTTCGTGTGTGTGTGTGTGTGTGTGTGTGGGGTGTGTGTGTGTGTGTGTGTGGGGTTGTGTGTGTGTGTGTGTGTGTGGGGTGGGGTGTTGTGTGTGTGTGTGTGTGTGTGTGTGTGCGTGTGTGCATGAATCCGTTGTTGAAATAGCCTCGTCACATACTCCGACCTCGCTTCTTGACGTGCTGCTTGCTAGATTCATTCCCTCGTGGCCTCATGGGTCCCATTGCGCCCACTCCTTGTGTATGTGTGTATGTGTGTGTGTGTGGAGGGAGGGAGGGAGGTCAGAGATCTGGGTGGGCATGTGAAGTGGAGCGAGTTAAGTGGAGTCGACACTAACACAGTGAGCTACCGTACCTAACCTGAGATACTAAGCAACACGGTCACTACCCACCTCTCCTCACTTGATTAATTAATATTCTGATTAGAACCCTACTCCCCCTTCCATCCCAGCAGCCTCAAGGCTGCGTCTCAATCTCTCAACACAAAATAACTAAGATAACAAGCTGTTAGTTAGTTCTGACACACCAGCGACCTCTGATCACATAACTAAGATTATAAGTCAATTGTTAGTACTAGCACACTTGCAGCTTCTCAACACGTGATTAACATTAAAATTTCTTTCTGGTATTAGCACATTAGCAGCCTCTCAATACACGATAACCAAGATATTAAGATACTTGCATAAACTAGCACACTAGCTGTCTCTGCATATTCATCTGATTTAATGAAGTGAGTTCATCAATGCGCAAACAAACGGGGATCGACAGATGTCAGTAAGTAGGTTAATTTAGATGCAGGTACACATAAGTACAATTATCATATATACTAAACCGGGATATTCGATTCTTTTTACCACATTGACTGGTGATCTTTCTTTATTTGGCTCATGGAATGGGGCTCATTTTTTTTTCACATGGTTTCTGGCTCTTTTAGAATGAGGAAAATGGTGCCTACTCTATCCTAGGTGAGGAGAGCTCTGTGGGTCGAGGTAGCTACGGCTCTTCAGTACCGCAGAATGAGTTTTTTTGGTACAAAGGAACGAAGTTTTGTTTTAAAAGAGAGAGACTGTCCTCTTTTAGCACAAACAGATGTGGCTGTTTTTTTGGTTACCTAAATGGCAGAAGGGTCTTTTTTGCTCATGTCGCTTGTCCTTTGTAGGCTGAAATACTGCTGTACACTAACAGTCCTTTGCAAGGCAGGCGAAATTATGGACCTGGAGAATATAAAGAGAACTTAAACTGCACGTATTAGCACAGTCAAGCACCTCAGTACTAGGACCGAGACTGTCTTTTGACCTCAATTACTGGGACCGTCTTTTGATCTGTACTCCTTGGAAATTAGGCTATAAGGATAAATCATCATTTCATCTGGAAAATTCTAGAGGGGAGACGCCCTAAATCTACACACAAACATCATTCCCTACAAAAGAGTGCAAGCGGTGCAGCTTTCCTTTTCCCAGTGAAAAACAGGGATTCCATGAGTAGACTATGAGATAAACTAAGTGTCAGGGGCACAAGACTCTTCAGCTGCCTCCCAGCTGTCTTCAAGAGGGAACGGGACTTATACCTGACCAGCCGGGCTGTAGTTCGTACGTTGGATTGCATGCAGTGCCGTCAGTAACTACTTGGTTGATCAGGTCTTGATCCACTAAGAGGCCTGGTAATGGATCGGGTCACGGGGGAGTTGACCCCTGGAATACCCTCCAGATAGAGGCTAGAAGAGCTAAACCTGATTATACTAGAGGACATAAGGGCCAGAGGTGACATAATTAAGTTGTACGGAACTGTGAGAAAAAGTAACAATGAGAGTGTTTGAGAGGCGGATCTTATGTACTCGAGGTCACAGTTGAAACTGAAACCCAATGCAAGCAGAAATAGTATACCCCACACACACACACACACACACACACACCACACACACAAACACACACCACAACACACACACACACACACACACACACATACACCACACACACACACACACACACACACCACACACACACACACACACATACACACCCCACACATACACACAGTGGGGCCAGGGAAAAGACGATGAGCACACTGAGATCAAGCGACAGGTCTGAAGACAATGAGGAAAATTCAAAGTCAGGCGCAGACAAGGGGAATGGTAAGCAACAACGGAGACATGCCGTACCGAAGGCCCTATCAGACCCACGGGGGGCCACGTGGGGCCAGGGAAAAGACGATGAGCACACTGAGATCAAGCGACAGTCTGAAGGACAATGATGGAAATTCAAAGTCAGGCGCAGACAAGGGGATGGTAAGCAACAACGAGACAGGGCCGTACACGAAGGCCCTATCAGACCCACGTGGGGCCAGGGAAAAGACGATGAGCACATAAGATCAAGCGACAGGCCCGAAGACAATGAAGGTTTGTTATAGCAGAGATTCTAACAGCCAACTGCAGTAGCAAGGGACAGTGGCCAGGAAAGACAGTCCACTGAGAATAGAAGTTTCAGTTTATGACAGGGACTGAAGGCAAGAACATGTCAATGGAAGGAAATAAAATGCCTCAGAGGAAGCGATGGAGACTCAGTGGGAGGAGGAAAGGGCGAGGTCAGTCTTTGTGTACGGGCTCCAAGAAGCCAAGGGGGCCAACTTTGAAGAAATAAAACGGGAGGAGAAAAAAATGATTGAAGGCATCATGAAAACAATAGGGGAGGGCCCTATGACCCCGGTGACAAATTTTCAGAGAATTTGGGGGGTTTGCGAGTGGAAGAATACGGCCTGTCAGAGTAACTTTCAAGGAAAAAATCAGTTCGAATCAGGATTCGCAAGGAAAGCAAGACTGAGGGACAAAGAGGGGTACCAAGAGTATACCTCGACCGCGACAGAACACAAGAAGAAAGGACTACACTGAAGGAGAGGGTACAGAGACGCAAGGAGGAACGAGAAGCAATGAAAATGAGCAGGACCCCAACAAGGAGGAAGGGCAAACACACCCCACAGAATCTCCCACCAAAAGACCCCACCCGCGACATTCCAACGCAACTGAGCAACCTATACTACAACCCACTCACTGTTCCTCTGCCACCAACCCCCATATCACAAACCTCACCCCCAAAAGCTGTCCCTTATGGGCATTTTGACCCCACCCCCATCAACACATACCCACCTACACCCCAGCCCCATATAGGCCCCCACCAAGGCTCTCGCTCCCCCAACCCCAAAATACTTGCATGACCACAATGATAGAAAAGAAACTAAAGGTTTTTGGGACACAAAACGCGGATGGAATAACGAATAAACATGAGGAGTGGAATGAAAGAATCAGTGAAAAAAACCCCAGACATCATAGCAGTCACAGAAACAAAACTCCTGAGACAATAACAGACAAATCTTCCCAAAAGGATATCAGATCCTGAGGAAAAGTAGAAGGAGTAGAGGGGGAGGAGGGGGTTTCACTGCTCATAAAACACCAATGGGGATTTGAGGGAAATGGAAGGCATGGACATGATTGGAGAAAGAGACTACATTGTAGGTACAATTCAGTCCGGAGAACAAAAGTAGTCATTGGAGTGATGTATAACCCACCACAGAACTGCAGGAGGCCAAGAGAGGATAAGAAGAAAACAACAGGGTGATGGTGGACACACTGGCTGAGGTGGCAAGAAGAGCTCACTCGAGCAGAGCAAAGTTACTGGTAATGGGCGATTTCAACCACAGGGGGATCGACTGGGGAAAACCTGGAGCCCCATGGGGGTTCCCCAAAAAATGGAGAACCCAAGATGATGGATGTGGTACTTGAAAACCTCATGCATCAACATGTCAGGGACACAACCAGAGAGAGAGGGGAGGATAGCCCGCAAGACTGGATCTTGTGTTCACCCTGAGCAGTTCAGACATCGAGGACAATCACTTACGAGAGGCCCCTTGGAGCTAGCGATCATGTGGTTCTGAGTTTTGACTATATAGTAGAGTTACAAGTGGAGAAGGTAACAGGAACTGAAGGGGACAGGCCAAACTATAAAATGGGGGACTACACAGGTATAGAAACTTCCTGCAGGAGGTTCAGTGGGACAGAGAAAATGGTAGGAAAATCAGTAAACGAGATGATGGAATATGTGGCAACAAAGTGCAAGGAGGCAGAGGAAAGTTTGTTCCCAAGGGAAACAGAATAATAGGAAGACCAAAACGAGTCCTTGGTTTACCCCAAGGGTAGGGAGGCAAAAACTAAGTGCAACAGAGAATGGAAAAGGTACAGGAGCATAGGACCAAGGAAAACAAGGAGATTAGTAGAAGAGCCCGAAACGAGTATGCGCAGATAAGGAGGGAGGCCCACGACAGTATGAAAACGACATAAACATCGAAAGTCAAATCTGACCCGAAACTGCTGTATAGCCACATTAGGAGGAAGACAACAGTCAAGGACCAGGGGATAAGGCTGAGGAAAGAACTTGGAGAACTCACCCAAAAAACGATCAAGAGGTATGTGAGGAGCTCAACACGAGATTTAAGGAAGTATTTACAGTAGAGACAGGAAGGACTCTGGGGGACAGACCAGATGGGGACACCAACAAGAATACACCAACAGTGTTGGACGACATACATACAGATGAGGAGGAGGTGAAGAAACTGCTAAGGGGCATCGATACCTCAAAGGCAATGGGACCGGACAACATCTCTCCATGGGTCCTTAGAGAGGGAGCAGATATGTTGTGCATACCACTTACCACAATCTTCAACACATCCCTGGAAACTGGGCAACTACCTGAGGTATGGAAGACGGCAAATGTAGTTCAATTTTCAAAAAAGGAGACAGAAAAGAGGCGCTAAACTATAGACCTGTGTCATTGACGTGTATAGTATGCAAAATTATGGAGAAGATTATCAGGAGGAGAGTGGTGGAGCACCTGGAACGGAACAGGAGTATAAATGCCAACCAGCACGGATTCACGGAAGGCAAATCCTGTGTCACAAACCTTCTGGAGTTTTATGATAAAATAACAGAAGTAAGACAAGAGAGAGAGGGGTGGGTTGATTGCATCTTCTTGGACTGCAAGAAGGCCTTTGACACAGTTCCTCACAAGAGATTAGTGAAGAAGCTAGAGCATCAGGCGCATATAACAGGAAGGGCACTGCTATGGATCAGAGAATACCTGACAGGGAGGCAACAACGAGTCATGGTACGTAATGATGTATCACAGTGGGCACCTGTGACGAGCGGGGTCCCACAGGGGTCGGTCCTAGGACCAGTGCTATTTTTGGTATATGTGAACGACATGACGGAAGGGTTAGACTCAGAAGTGTCCCTGTTTGCAGATGATGTGAAGTTAATGAGGAGAATTAAATCTGATGAGGACCAGGCAGGACTTCAAAGAGACCTGGACAGACTGGACACCTGGTCCAGCAAATGGCTTCTCGAATTTAATCCTGCCAAATGCAAAGTCATGAAGATAAGGGGAAGGGCACAGAAGACCACAGACAGAGTATAGGCTAGGTGGCCAAAGACTGCAAACCTCACTCAAGGAGAAAGATCTTGGGGTGAGTATAACACCGAGCATGTCTCCGGAAGCACACATCAATCAGATAACTGCTGCAGCATATGGGCGCCTGGCAAACCTGAGAACAGCATTCCGACACCTTAGTAAGGAATCATTCAAAGACACTGTACACCGTGTATGTCAGGCCCATACTGGAGTATGCAGCACCTGTTTGGAACCGCACTTGATAAAGGACGTCAAGAAACTAGAGAAAGTACAAAGGTTTGCAACAAGGTTAGTTCCAGAGCTAAGGGAATGTCCTATGAAGAAAGATTAAGGGAAATCGGCCTGACGACACTGGAGGACAGGAGGGTCAGGGAGACATGATAACGAAATATAAAATACTGCGTGGAATAGACAAGGTGGACAAGGACAGGATGTTCCAGGGAGGGGACACAGAAACAAGAGGCCACAATTGGAAGTTGAAGACACAAATGAGTCAGAGAGATAGTAGGAAGTATTTCTTCAGTCATAGAGTTGTAAGGCAGTGGAATAGCCTAGAAAATGACGTAGTGGAGGCAGGAACCATACACAGTTTTAAGACGAGGTTTGATAAAGCTCATGGAGCGGGGAGAGAGAGGGTCTAGTTCTAGTAGCAACCGGTGAAGAGGTGGGGCCAGGAGCTAGGACTCGACCCCTGCAACCACAAATAGGTGAGTACACACACACATACACACATTCACATACACACACATACACATACACATATACATACACACACACATACACATACACACACATACACATACACACACACACACACACATGCACACTCACACACACACACACACACACACGACGACTACGTCATCAGCATCTGGCAACTTGTCATCACACTGCTGTCAGCACAAGTATTCACCTGTTGAGGTTGCATTTGCAAGATTGAGTTCTGGTCCTGCATCACTGTTAGATACTGGTCACTCACTCCTGCAAGCCATTACCGGAATTAGAGTAGAAATAGCATAGACGAAAGTGCAAGGAGTAAAGTGGTAGTGAGGGATAACGTCAGACACTTATGCTGAGACAAACTAAATTTTACAACCTAGCTACTTTCTGAATTTTATAAGTAGAATCGATAAGTGTTACAAGTATTGGTAAGCTTACAATTACTGGTATCTACCGGTATTTATTAGCAGTATGAATACTTAGAAGTGGGGACACACACACACACACACACACACGCACACACACACATACACACACACTTACACTCATATACACACATATACACACATATACACACATATGCACATACACACACACACACACACACACACACACACACACACACACACACACACACACACACACACACACACACATATACACACACACACACACACACACACACACACACACACACACACACACACACACACACACACACACACACACACACACACACACACACACACACCTTGTACGTTAGGCCCATATTGGAGTATGTGGCATCAGTTTGGAACCCACACCTAGCCAAGCACGTAAAGAAACTAGAGAAAGTGCAAAGGTTTGCAACAAGACTAGTCCCAGAGCTATGAGGTATGTCCTACGAGGAGAGGTTAAGGGAAATCAACCTGACGATACTGGAGGACAGGAGAGATAGTGTGATGTAGTTCAGCTGGGCTTGTGAGGTCTCTGGGGAGACCTAATTTAACCAATTATATGGTCACACCTTGCCTTGGCAAACGTCTGTAGCCACGCCCACGTCTGAGGTCTTTTGTTCTTGACGGCGTCAGACCTAGGCGTCAGGTCGTACACGTGGTTGTGGAGGGTGCTTGGACCACCATAAAAGCCCAAGGAAGAGCATGATCAGGCTCACCCACGATAAGATTCCCGTTGGGGAGGGTAACCTTTACCTGTTCGACAATGCTCGCACATCGTGTTAAAATCAAACCAGCCAGTGGTGTTATAAATGATTCCACTAAACTATTACTTGCTGCCGCTATGAGGACCTGCCTACATCTCAAATTCACAGCAATCCACTCACTCAAAGACTCCTTTATTGTCGTCTGCACTGACGACAATGAAGCAGCTAAACTTATGGACGACACTGCAATGAACACATTACGAGACCGACAATTCATCATATCACCGTCTCCCTCCTTGCTGGCGAAACGTTCAGTTTTTGTTAAATAATTGGATAAGATAATCACATCCATTCCAATGGATGAACTGAAGACCTCTATCGAAGACCAAAATACCTGGGCCTCTGTAGACACCATCACACGAATTCCCAATGCCACATCTATGATCAAAATCACATTTTCAAACATAGATATGGCTACCCAAGCACTCTCTAATGGACTAGCTATCTCATATTACCACATACATCCACGCCACATTGAACCTGAACGTTTTGCCCATGTCTCTCCCTGTTGGAACTGTTACTCTTATCAACATTCAACAAAGGACTGTCCCATTAAAGACAAAAAGCTCTGTTCTACCTGTGGAAAAGGTCATAACTTCAAAGCCTGCACCACCACCAATGCCACTCCAACATGTCTTAACTGAAAGGGTACGCATCATACCCTTGCAGCAAAATGCCCACTACGAAAAGAAGTAATGTTGAAAAAAATTAAAGAAGAGACCAAGAAGAATAGTCCCAAATCGCCGACATATACCGCCATTTCAAAACTCCAGTTGGACACCACCAGAATTCTACGAGCGACACAGCAGTCATCTCTATCCAGCAATTCCCTTTCTGCACTCCCTGACGCTGCTCCCTCTAAGGTGTTGTACTGCTTGATGTATGCGCACCTTGCAAATGCAGCAAATCCAGGCACATTCAACGCTACAATTAACGAACTATTCCGTCTTAACAACATGCCGTCATTCAACTTTCCTGACTCGCCAACATCACAGGACTTCCTCAAGATTATCCCAAACATCGCTAACTTCACATCAACTTCAGGCCCAAATCCTAACTCTGCCCCAAAAAACACTCCTGAACCACCCCCAGTGACCACTGCCACCTCTCAACAACCACCAACAACCAGCCAGACCGCAAATACTCTAAACTCCCAGCCTCCTCTTGACACAATCACTGTAGAAACAAATGAACAAGAATTTCCTGACGAATCCCCCGACGAAGCAGATAGCGACGACTCCAGCACACCCTCTTGGGAAAACCTTACTTTCTACACCTCTCCCTCGAACGCTGACACCATGACCTGCTCTGAACTCTACAAAGGCCTCGGTGATGGAACAGTCAAGTATGCCTGCGAATCACCTCTTCACTTCACACTCACGCAAGTTCTTGAGTTCATCAGGCCTCTTCGTTTCACTTTTTCCAACAAGACAACGCTATACCACCTCTCCAGGAACAGCTTCAAGAAGTTTGCAAATGGCTCCACCGCAAACCTGCCTCCTCAACTACTAAAATAACCTCCCACATGTCTGCTGCCCTCTGATGGTCCTACCTGCCTGCCCTCTCCTGCGACCTGGAAACTTCCAGCTCTCGAGATTCAAAGACCTCACCTACCACGAGACTGTTGCATACACAGCTTGCTCTCTTCCCGTTTTTTCTCCAAGTCTGTCCCATGATCGCCTTAGCTGCTGGGTCAAGCCCTGGCTCTATTTCTACGACTAAGAACACTCCTCTCCAGCGCTATTCTTCGTCTGTCCCGTCTTACCCGCTCATCCCATTGGGATCTTACCTGCACTTACTTGCTTACTTGCTTATGATCAGGAGATTCGAGCAGAGCTGCTGCTGGGGTGCAGAGCTCCTGAGCAGAGACTTCGAGCGGAGCTGCTGCTGGGGTGCAGGGCTCGGGAGAAGGCTGCTGAAGTCTCTGGAGGAGACTGTTGGAGGCATTGGGCAGAGTACTGGCTTGGCGCAGTACTCGTGCTGTGTAGGTCTTGGGACCTGTGGCTTAGTTCCTGTAGTGAACTGTCCTCTGAACTATATTGTAAGTTATATTCATTTTGGTCAAGTTGATTGTATTCCCTGTCTCACTGCTTATACATACCATCCCATTTATCTAAACCACAATAATGTTCTCCTGTTCCAAAATATATTATTGTACAAGGACTTAATAATAAACTGTGTTTGAGTAGAATAGTAATATTCACTGTCCTCGTTATTTTCTCCATTTATTTATGTTTAGTTAAAGTAGTGAGAGGGTGAGTAGTGGAGTGGTGGGTAGAGTAATGAGAGGTGAAGTTGTAGTCACCAGTGACCTCACATTACCTACCTACCTCCGCACTCATCCCTACCTACCTACCGCTCGCCGCTAATCACTCTACTCAGACTCTCCTGCCTACTCCCTCCCCTTACTCCCACATTCCCCACTTATATCCGATGTTCCATTACTCCCCTACATGACAATAGGGGGGACATGATAACGACATGCAAAATACTGAGAGGAATTGACAAGGTGGACAAAGACAGGATGTTCCACAGATTGGACACAGTAACAAGGGGACACAGTTGGAAGTTGAAGACACAGATGAATCACAGGGATGTTAGGAAGTATTTCTTCAGCCACAGAGTAGTCAGTAAGTGGAATAGTTTGGGAAGCGATGTAGTGGAGGCAGGATCCATACATAACTTTAAGCAGAGGTATGATAAAACTCACTGTTCAGGGAGAGTGACCTAGTAGCGATCAGTGAAGAGGCGGGGCCAGGAGCATGGACTCGACCCCCGCAACCTCAACTAGGTGAGTACAACTAGGTGAGTACACACACACACACACACATACACACAGACACACACATACACACGCACATACACACACACACACATAAACACACACTCATACACACATACATACACACTACACACACACACACACACACACACACACACACACACACACACACACACACACACACACACAGGAACAAGCACTTGTAAGCTGTGGTACACATGCAAACACACACATACACAGGATTTCACACCTTCCTGTGAGCTGACCATCTAAACCTCGCTCCTTCTCTCTCTCCCCCTCTCTCCCTCTCTACCTATCTCTCTCTACCTATCTCACTCTTTACCTATATCTCTCTCTCTACCTATCACTCTCTACCTATCTCTCTCTCTCTCTTCCCTCTCCCATCTCTCCCCTCTAACATCTCTTCCCTCTAACACCTCCCCCCCCTCTAACATCTCTCCCCCTCTAACATCTCTCCCCTCTCATTATCTCTCCCCTCTCCCTTTTTCCATCTCTCTCCCCTTCTCCCTCTCTCCCCTAGCCTCTCTCTCCCCTCTCTCTCTTCCATCTCCCCCTCTTTCCCCCTTCTCCCCCTCTCTCCCCCTCTCTCTCTCCTCCTCTCTTTGCCTTCTCTCTCTCTCTCTCTCTCTCTCTCTCTCTCTCTCACTCTCCCCCATTTTCCCTTCTCACTCTCCCCCTCTCCTACCCTTCCCTTCTCTCTCTTTCCCCCTCTCTCTCTCACTCTCTCTCACTCTCTCACTCTCTCTTCTCCTTTTTCCTTCTCACTATCCCCCTCTCTCTTTTCCTTCCTCCTCTCCCCTTCTTCCTTCTCTCTCTCTCTTCTCTCTCTCTCTCTCTCTCTCTCTCTCTCTCTCTCTCTCTCTCTCTCTCTCTCTCTCTCTCTCTCTCTCTCTCTCCATCTCTTCCCCATTTTCCCTTCTCACTATCCCCCTCTCCTTCCCTTCTCCTCTCCCTCTTTTCCCCTCTCACACTCTCCCCCTTTCCCTTCTCACTCTCCCCCTCTCTGTCTCTCCTACCTTTCCCTTATCTCTTCTCTCACGAAAAAAAAAATTGGTGGGGACTCGCAGGAACCAGGGATCAGATGAGAATGGTTCTGGTAGGGAGGAGTGGATGGAGGAGCAGTGGAAAAGGATGGAACAAGAGTGGGAGAGAAAATAAGGAGAGCTTTCTGAAAAAAATGGAGAAAGAGCTCTCTGTGAAACTGGAAAGAGGTTGGAGAAGGAGACAAAGAATTGGGAGGCACAAGTCGAAACTGCAGTAGCCAAGATAAGGGTCTTAGAAGTTGAGATAAATAGGCTGAAGCGAGTTACAGGGGCAGTGACCAGAGAAGACACAGCGTATGAAGCTGCGAGGCCGAACAGGAAGGGAAAGGGGTTATGAATTATGCTAAGGTCATATCA
>NC_069401.1:100006959-100098458 GCF_026875155.1 Cherax quadricarinatus | reverse complement strand
AGAAATTGGACACAGTAACAAGGGGACACATTTGGGAAGTTGAAGACACAATGAATCACAGGATTTTAGGAAGATTTCTTCACCACAGAGTGTCAGTAAGTGGAATAGTTTGGGAAGCGATGTAGTGGAGGCAGGATCCATACATAACTTTAAGCAGAGGTATGATAAAACTCACTGTTCAGGGAGAGTGACCTAGTAGCGATCAGTGAAGAGGCGGGGCCAGGAGCATGGACTCGACCCCCGCAACCTCAACTAGGTGAGTACAACTAGGTGAGTACACACACACACACACACATACACACAGACACACACATACACACGCACATACACACACACACACATAAACACACACTCATACACACATACATACACACATACACACACACACACACACACACACACCACACACACACACCACACACACACACACACACACAGGAACAAAGCACTTGTAAGCTGTGGTACACATGCAAACACAACACATACACAGGATTTCACACCTTCCTATGAGCTGACCATCTAAACCTCGCTCCTTCTCTCTCTCCCCCTCTCCCCTCTCTACCTATCTCTCTCTACCTATCTCACTCTTTACCTATATCTCTCTCTCTACCTATCACTCTCTACCTATCTCTCTCTCTCTCTTCCCTCTCCCATTCTCCCCTCTAACATCTCTTCCCTCTAACACCTCCCCCCCCTCTAACATCTCTCCCCCTCTAACATCTCTCCCCTCTCATTATCTCTCCCCTCTCCCTTTTTTCCATCTCTCTCCCCTTCTCCCTCTTCTTCCCCTAGCCTCTCTCTCCCCTCTCTCTCTTCCATCTCCCCCTCTTTCCCCCCTTCTCCCCCTCTCTCCCCCTCTCTCTCTCCTCCTCTCTTTGCCTTCTCTCTCTCTCTCTCTCTCTCTCTCTCTCTCTCTCACTCTCCCCCATTTTCCCTTCTCACTCTCCCCCTCTCCTACCCTTCCCTTCTCTCTCTTTCCCCTCTCTCTCTCACTCTCTCTCACTCTCTCACTCTCTCTTCTCCTTTTTCCTTCTCACTATCCCCCTCTCTCTTTATACCTTCCCTTCTCTCTCTCTCTCTCTCTCTCTCTCTCTCTCTCTCTCTCTCTCTCTCTCTCTTCTCTCTCTCTCTCTCTCTCTCTCTCTCCATCTCTTCCCCATTTTCCCTTCTCACTATCCCCCTCTCCTTCCCTTCTCCTCTCCCTCTTTTCCCCTCTCACACTCTCCCCCTTTCCCTTCTCACTCTCCCCCTCTCTGTCTCTCCTACCTTTCCCTTATCTCTTCTCTCACGAAAAAAAAAATTGGTGGGGACTCGCAGGAACCAGGGATCAGATGAGAATGGTTCTG
The DNA here is from genome assembly GCF_026875155.1 of Cherax quadricarinatus. NCBI lineage: Eukaryota > Metazoa > Arthropoda > Malacostraca > Decapoda > Parastacidae > Cherax > Cherax quadricarinatus. The sequence goes on along the minus strand of NC_069401.1, from coordinate 100,097,112 downwards.
GTAGGGAGGAGTGGATGGAGGAGCAGTGGAAAAGGATGGAACAAGAGTGGGAGAGAAAATAAGGAGAGCTTTCTGAAAAAAATGGAGAAAGAGCTCTCTGTGAAACTGGAAAAGAGGTTGGAGAAGGAGACAAAGAATTGGGAGGCACAAGTCGAAACTGCAGTAGCCAAGATAAGGGTCTTAGAAGTTGAGATAAATAGGCTGAAGCGAGTTACAGGGGCAGTGACCAGAGAAGACACAGCGTATGAAGCTGCGAGGCCGAACAGGAAGGAAGGAGTTATGAATTATGCTAAGGTCATATCAGCCTGCCAAAGAGGGCCATGGAGTGAAAGGGAAGAATGCTGGGTGCAGATGGAGAGGGTGATAGGTCGAATGCTGAGGCATAACCATGCTATCAAGAGCCACTGGAAAAATCAAGGGAGAAAATGACCACATACAGGCAGGATCCAGAGTCACAGTGGGTGAGGCAATGGGAGGAGGAAAGGGCAAAATCAGTGTTTATCCATGGGCTTCAGGAGAGAGAGGAAAGGACACACACTGAAAGGCAGCAGGAAGAAAGAAAGGAGATTGAGAAAATCATCACGGAAATAGGTGAAGAGATGGACGAGATTGTAAATTTTCAGAGAATAGGGGGGTACTCGAAGGGGAGAAACCGACCGATCAAGCTGATTCTCAGGACGGAAACAGTGTGGAACAGGATCCTCCAAGAGAAACCACGGTTGAAATACTCGGAAGAGTAAAAGAGGGTGTTCCTAGACAGAGACAGAACACAAACAGAATGACAGCAGCTGAGGGAGAGGACAAAAAAGCGAAAGGAGCTAGGAAAGGAGACAAGGATGGAACCAGCAGAGGTCAGTCAGAGCAGAACAGAACAGCAAGGGCAAGCACACACACAACTATTCTCAGAACCCCACAACCTATCACACCATCCCAACACACACTACAATCCATACCCACAGCCTCCACCCAACACCGAGCTATAAAATCCCACAGTATGCTACCAGGTCTCCCACACTCACAGGCCCCCCAAACCATAGTGTTGGAAAGGAAACTGAAGGTATGGTACACAAACTCTGATGGAATAACAAATAAGTGGGAGGAGTGGCACAAAAGAGTCAAAGAGGCATCACCGGACGTCATAGCTCTCACAGAAACCAAGCTTACAGGTATGATAACAGATGCCATCTTTCCAACGGGATACCAAATCCTGAGGAAAGACAGAGGGAACAGGGGGGTGGAGGAGTGGCATTGCTGATCAAAAATCGCTGGAATTTTGATGAGCTGGAGAGAGGAGACAGCGGAGAAGAAAGTGATTACATAGCGGGAACGCTTCACTCTGGAGGTCCCAAGATGGTAATAGCAGTGATGTATAACCCACCACAGAACAGCAGGAGGCCAAGGCAAGAGTACGACGAGAGCAATAGAGCGATGGTTGACACACTGGCTGCAGTGGCCAGAAGAGCTCATGCATGCAGGGCAAAGCTCCTGATCATGGGTGACTTTAACCACAAGGAGATCGATTGGGAGAACTTGGACCTGCATGGGGGCCAAGATACATGGAGGGCTAAGATGATGGAGGTGGTACTGGAAAACTTCATGTACCAACACGTAAGGGACACTACAAGAGAGAGAGGAGAGGATGAACCAGCAAGGCTGGACTTAGTATTCACCTTGAGTAGTGCAGATATCGAGGACATCACATATGAAAGACCCCTTGGGGCCAGCGACCATGTGGTTTTAAGCTTCAAATACACAGTAGAGCTACAAGTGGAGGGAGAAGCAGGAAGGCCAGGACGAATGAAGCCAAACTACAAGAAAGAGGACTACACAGGAATGAGGAACTTCCTGAACGGGGTTCAGTGGGACAGAGAACTGGCAGTGAAGCCAGTTAATGAGATGATGGAATATTTAGCAACAAAATGCAAGGAAGCTGAGGAGAGGTTTGTACCCAAGGGTAACAGGAATAATGAAAAAGCCAGGATGAGCCCATGGTTCACCCAAAGGTGCAGGGAGGCAAAAACCAAGTGTGCTAGGGAATGGAAGAAATATAGAAGGCAAAGGAACCAGGAGAATAAGGAGAGCAGTCGTAGAGCCGGAAACGAATATGCACAGATAAGAAGGGAGGCCCAAAGACAATATGAAAATGACATAGCAGCGAAAGCCAAATCTGACCCGAAACTGTTATACAGCCACATCAAGAGGAAAACAACAGTCAAGGACCAGGTAATCAGGCTAAGGAAGGAAGGAGGAGAGACAACAAGAAATGACCGTGAAGTATGTGAGGAACTCAGCAAGAGATTCAAAGAAGTGTTCACAGAGGAGACAGAAGGGGCTCCAGAAAGACGGAGAGGTGGGGCACACCACCATGTGCTGGACACAGTGCACACAACCGAGGAAGAAGTGAAGAGGCTTCTGAGTGAGCTAGATACCTCAAAGGCAATGGGGCCAGATAACATCTCCCAATGGGTATTGAGAGAGGGAGCAGAGGCGCTATGTGTACCCCTAGCAACAATGTTCAATACATCTATCGAAACAGGGAGACTGCCTGAGGCATGGAAGACAGCAAATGTAGTCCCAATCTTTAAAAAAGGAGACAGACATGAAGCACTAAACTACAGACCAGTGTCACTGACATGTATAGTATGCAAAATCATGGAGAAGATATCAGGAGAAGAGTGGTGGAACACCTAGAAAGGAATGATCTCATCAACAGCAGCCAACATGGTTTCAGGGATGGAAAATCCTGTGTCACAAACCTACTGGAGTTCTATGACATGGTGACAGCAGTAAGACAAGAGAGAGAGGGGTGGGTGGATTGCATATTCTTTGACTGCAAGAAGGCGTTTGACACTACAATGGATCAGGGAATACTTGTCAGGAAGACAGCAGCGAGTCATGGTACGTGGCGAGGTGTCAGAGTGGGCCCCTGTGACCAGCGGGGTCCCACAGGGGTCAGTCCTAGGACCTGGAGTTCAATCCCACCAAGTGCAAAGTCATGAAGATTGGGGAAGGGCAAAGAAGACCGCAGACGGAGTACAGTCTAGGGGGCCAGAGACTACAAACCTCACTCAAGGAAAAAGATCTTGGGGTGAGTATAACACCAGGCACATCTCCTGAAGCACACATCAACCAAATAACTTCTGCAGCATATGGGCGCCTAGCAAACCTCAGATCAGCATTCCGACATCTTAATAAGGAATCGTTCAGGACCCTGTACACCGTGTACGTTTGGCCCATATTGGAGTATGCGGCACCAGTTTGGAACCCACACCTAGCCAAGCACGTAAAGAAACTAGAGAAAGTGCAAAGGTTTGCAACAGGACTCGTCCCAGAGCTAAGAGGTATGTCCTACGAGGAGACGTTAAGGGAAATCAACCTGACGACACTGGAGGACAGGAGAGATAGGGGGGACATGATAACGACATACAAAATACTGAGAGGAATTGACAAGGTGGACAAAGACAGGATGTTCCAGAGATTGGACACAGTAACAAGGGGACACAGTTGGAAGCTGAAGACACAGATGAATCACAGGGATGTTAGGAAGTATTTCTTCAGGCACAGAGTAGTCAGTAAGTGGAATAGTTTGGGAAGCGATGTAGTGGAGGCAGGATCCATACATAGCTTTAAGCAGAGGTATGATAAAGCTCACGGCTCAGGGAGAGTGACCTAGTAGCGATCAGTGAAGAGGCGGGGCCAGGAGCTCGGACTCGACCCCCGCAACCTCAACTAGGTGAGTACAACTAGGTGAGTACACACTCACACACACACACACACACACACTCACACACACATACAAACCTAACCTAACACATTAGCTCATAAATCCCCGCACCACATACACATTTTTACGATAACACCCTAACAGGATAAAAACAAAATGGGCTCTCAAAAGGGAGGACGTAAAGGCAAGGGAACCGATGATGGCTGGTCGGAAAAGGAAGAATGGGTAGAACGGCTCAAGAACAAAATGGAACAACAATGGGAGAAAAGGTTAAACAAGCTTTGCAATAACATGTTAGAGCAAATATCTGTAGAGAGCAAGAAGTGAGAATCACGAGCTGTAGTAGCCGAGGCAAAGATACAGAGATTGGAGGAAGAAATGGATGTGCTGAAGCAGGATCTAAAGATGAGGTCCAAAAGGAGCAAGATGACTGAAATGGGAACATCAGCAGGCAGCGAGGGGACTGAAGGAGAGGATGGATCTAAGCAGTCTTTTGCAGCAGTAATTTCAGGCCATCATGGTGTCTGGGAGATGATTAGAGAAACAGCAGAGGAGATGCTTAAATCAGATCCTGAGATACAGAGGGAAAAGAAATGGGAAAAGGAGAGGGAGAGGTCAATAATTATTCATGGGCTTCAGGAGGCTGAAGAGCAGACCTATGATGAAAGAAAGCATTTGGAGAAAACAGAGATTAAGAACATCATTGCAATAACAAGAGAGAGGGACATGTCTCAGGTAGAAAATTTTTCACAGACTTGGGGGGTATTCGAGGGAAAAAAATCGACCAACCAGATTGACATTCAAGATAGATGTGGTACAGAACAGGATACTACAACAGAAACCACTGTTAAAGGACTCTCCAGATTATCAAAAAGTGTTCCTCGATCGAGACAGAACACGAAAGGAAAGGCAACAACTGAATGTGAAAGCGAGACAGAACCAGGGGAAGGAAAGTGAGATAGGACAGGCAACGACAGACAGGAAAACTCAGCCTTTGGGGGAACATCAAACACAAATGCTTCCAGAAACCTCTCAACCCATGTCACCACATATCAACCAAACACAGTATACAGAAACGAAACTAACTCCATAGCCACCATCCTCCTAGGCACTAATTCCACAATCACAGCAGCCTCACATAATATTGTGCCCTACCTCCCACACTCCCAGCCTGCACCTTCCTATTCCATCTCCCAAAATACAGTCATGGAAAGGAAGCTAAAGGTATGGTACACCAATGCAGATGGAATAACAAATAAGAGTGAAGAGTGGCAAGAATGCATCATTGATGCATCACCTGACATCATAGCACTAACAGAGACAAAACTTACAGGGATGATAACAGATGCAATTTTTCCACCTGGATATCAGATTATGAGGAAAGACAGAGAGAACACAGGAGGGGGAGGAGTAGCATTGCTCATAAAAAACCAGTGGAGTTTTGAGGAGGTGGGAGGAATGGAAAGAAGGGAAACAAACGACTTCATTGTAGGAACACTTCAGACTGGTGGTCCAAAGGTGATGATAGCAGTGATGTATAACCCACCACTTAAAAGCAGGAGAACAAGAGAAGAGTATGATGTGTGCAATAAGGCAATGGTGGATACACTAGCTGAAGTGGCCAGGAGGGCTCATATGGGTTGAAGAAAATTGCTTATAATTGGGGATTTCAATCATAAAGAGATTGACTGGGAAAACCTAGAGCCACATGGGAGACCAGAAACATGGAGGGCTAAGATGTTGGAGACTGTATTGGAGAACTTCATGCATCAACATGTTAGGGATACAACCAGAGAGAGAGGAGAGGATGTTTCAGCAAGGCTGGATCTCATATTCACCTTGAATAGTTTAGACATAAGGTATATCACCCACGAAAGACCCCTTGGCGCTAGTGATCATGATGTCCTGAGTTTTGAATATCTTGTCGAGTTAACAGTGGAGAATGCAGCAGCATGAGAAAAAAGAGAGAAAGTAAACTTCAAAAAAGGGGACTACATAGGAATGAGAAGTTTCCTGCATGAAGTGCTGTGAGAAAGAGAACTGGATGGAAAGACAGTAAATGAAATGATGGAAATAGTAACCACTAAGGGCAGGGAGGCAGAGGAAAGGTTCATACCAAAGGGCAACAGAAAAAATGGTAAGACCAGAGTGAGCCCATGGTTTAATTAGAGGTGTAAAGAGGCCAAAGTCAAGTGTGCGAGTGCATGGAAAAGGTATAGAAGACAAAGGACTCAAGAAATCAAGGAGATGAGCAGAAGAACCAGAAACGAATATGCAGGGACAAGGAGAGAGGCCCAGAGGCAATACGAAAACGACATAGCATCAAAAGCCAAATCTGAACCAAAGTTGTTATACAGTCACATTAGGAGAAAAACAACAGTCAAGGACCAGGTAATCAGGCTGAGGAAAGAAAGAGGGGAGCTGACGAAGAGTGACCAAGAAGTATGTGATGAACTAAACACAAGATTTAGAGAAGTATTCACAATAGAGACAGGATTGCTTCCAGCAAACTGTGGAGGTAGGGTGCACCAGCAGGTGCTGGACACAATAGACATAACCAAGGTAGAGGTGAAGAAACTGCTAGTCGAACTCGATACCTCAAAGGCGGTGGGCCCAGATAACATATCTTCTTGGATACTGAGAGAGGGAGCAGAGGAACTGTGAGTGCCATTAGCAGCAATCTTCAGTAAATCTGTCGAAACAGGGCAGTTGCCTGAGGCGTAGAAGACAGCACATATAGTTTAAATTTTTAAGAAAGGGGCCAGACAGGCAACATTAAACTACAGACCAGTGTCACTGACTTGTATAGTATGTAAAGTCATGGAAAAGATTATCAGGAGAAAAGTAGTGGAACACATTGAAAAGATTGGGCTCATACATGACAGTCAGCACGGCTTCAAAGATGGGAAATCCTGTGTCACAAATTTACTTGAGTTCTACGATAAGGTAACAGAAGTAAGACAGGAGAGAGAGGGATGGGTAGATTGCATCTTTTTAGATTGCAAGAAGGCTTTTGACACAGTACCACACAAGAGACTGGTGCAAAAATTAGAGGAGCAGGCAGGAATAACGGGGAAAGTACTGCAATGGATCAGGGAATACCTGACAGGAAGGAAACAACGTGTGTTGGTACGTGCTGAAGTGTCGGAGTGGGCGAATGTGTCAAGTGGGGTTCCACAAGGTTCAGTCCTAGGCCCGGTGCTATTTCTTGTATACGTGAATGACATGGTGGAAGGAATAGATTCAGAAGTGTCACTGTTCGCTGATCAGGAGAATACAAGAGGGCGAGGGTCAGTTAAGATTACAAGGGGATCCGGACAGACTACAAGTATGGTCCGACAAATGACTCCTGGAGTTTAACCCCAGTAAGTGTAAGGTCATGAACATTGGGGAAGGACACAGAAGACCGCAGACGGAGTACACGTTAGGAAACCAACAGCTGCAAACGTCAGTTAAAGAAAAGGATCTTGGAGTAAGCATTATAACGAACATGTCCCCTGATTCACATATCAATCAAATAACTGCTGCAGCATATTTATATTATATATATATATATATATATTATATATATATATATATATATATATATATATATATATATATATATATATATATATATATATATTTATATATAATATATATATATATATATATATATATATATATATATATATATATATATATATATATATATTATATATAAATACATATATATATTATATATATATATATTATATATATATATATATATATATATATATATTATATATATATATATATATATATATATATATATATATATATTATATATATATATATATATATATATATATATATATATATATATATATAATATATATATATATATATATATGTAAGTATGTATGTATATGCAAAACAACCACTGTGAAAGAATAGAGAAACTCCAAGCGCTTTCGTGACTACTCACATTATCAAGGAACAATTATAACGTTCCTTGATAATGTGAGTAGTCACGAAAGCGCTTGGAATTTCTCTATTTTTCACAGTGGTTGTTTTGCATATTCTGAAATCACCTGTTTACTGTGATCTTATTTCATCTATATGTATATATATATATATATATATATATATATATATATATATATATATATATATATATATATATATATATATATATATATATATATATTTGTATACATATATATATATATATATATATATTATATATATATATATATATATATATATATATATATATATATAATATATATATATATATATATATATATATATATATATTATATATATATATATGTAGTTTGGTGTGCAAGGTGTAAATGATAATGGGAACCCTTTGTATTGAAAGGGTTTAATTCAGATAATACATATTTTAAGAAAAAGAGGATAAATAACTATACTAGACATGATGTAGGGCGTAATGACAGTAGTTTGATGGATTATGTAGTGGTAGATAAAGGACCGTTGGGTAGACTTCAGGATGTATGTCTATTGAGGTGCCACAGATATATCAGATCACTTTTTAGTTGTAGCTACAGCGAGAGTAAAAGGTAGATGGGATCCAAGGAAAATGGAAGAAGTAAGTAAGAGAGAGGTGAAATTTTATAAAATAAAGGAGGAGGCAGTTAGGGTAAGAAATAAACAAATGGATTGATGGGCCAGTGAGAGTATAGACAATGGAGTTGAAGATGTATGGGATAGGTTTAAAAATGTAGAGTTAGAGTGTCAAACAGAACTTTGTGGTTACAGGAAGGTGGGTGCAGGAGGGAAGTAGAGCGACTGGTGGAATGAGAAAAAGTTAGCATATGAGAGGTTTTTTACAAAGAAATGATGCAAGGAGGGAGGAGTATATGTAGAGAAAAAGAGAAGTTAAGAGAGTGGTGAAGCAATGTAGAAAGAGAGCAAATGAGAGAGTGGGTGAGATGTTATCAACAAATTTTGTTGAAAATATGAAAAAGTTTTGGAGTGAGATTAATAAGTGAGGAAGCCTAGAGAACAAATGGATTTGATAGTTAAAAATAGGAGGAGAGTTATTAAATGGAGAGTTAGAGGTATCGGGAAGATGGACGGAATACTTTGAGGAAATGTTAAAAAATGATGAAGACAGTTAAGCTGTGATTTCGAGTATAGGGAAGGAGGAATAACATCTTGTAGGAGTGAGGAAGAGGCAGTTTTGAGTGTGGGGGAAGTTGGTGAGGCGGTGGGTAGAATGAAATAGGGTAAGGCAGCTGGTTTTGATGGGATAAAGATAGAAATGTTAAAAGCAGGTGGGATATAGTATTGGAGTGGTTGGTGCATTTAAAAAATGTATGGAAGAAGGTAAGGTACCTAGGGATTGGCAAAGAACATGCATAGTAACTTTGTATAAAAGTAAAGGGGACAAAGGAGAGTGTAAAATTATAGGGGAATAAGTCTGTTGAGTATACCTGGTGAAGTGTATGGTACAGTTATTATTGAAAGAACTAAGAGTAAAATGGAGAGCAGGATAGCAGATGAACAATGAGGCTTTAGGAAATGTAGGGGGTGTGTAGACCAAGTGTTTACACTGAAACATATAGGTGAACAGTATTTACATAAGGGTAAAGAGGTTTTTGTGGAATTTATGGATTTGGAAAAGGCGTATGACAGGGTGGACAGGGAGGGCAATGTGGCAGATGTTACAAATGTATGGAATAGGAGATAGGTTATTGAAAGCAGTGAAGAGTTTTTGCGAGGATAGTGAGGCTCAGGTTAAAGTATGTAGGATAGAGAGAGATTATTTCCCAGCAAAAGTAGGCTGTAGACAAGGATATGTGATGTCACCATGGTTGTTCAATATATTTCTACATGGGGTTGTAAAAGAAGTGAATGCTCGGGTATTGGCAAGAGGTGCGGGGTTAAAAGATAAAGAATCTAACACAAAGTGGGAGTTTTCACAGTTGATCTTTGCTGATGACACTGTGCTGTTGGGAGATTCTGAAGAGAAGTTGCAGAGGTTTGTGAAGTAGTTTGGAAGGGTATGTAAAAGAAATTAATTAACAGTGAATATAGGAAAGAGTAAGATGATAAAGATAAAAAAAATAGGTACCAAAAGATTGGATATCAGATTGGAGGGAGAAAGTATGGTGGAGGTGAATGTATTCAGATATTTAGGATTGGATGTGTAAGCAGTTGGATCTATGAAGGATGTGAATCATTGAACTGACATGGGGAAAAAGGTGAGTGAGCATTGCTATTCAAGCCAAAATCGTAAGTATATATATATATATATATACTTGTCCAGTTCTAATGCTATATTTATGTTGTTAGATTAGAACTGGACAAGATTCCAATGCTCTATTTATTCATGTAAGAGATTTTAACCATCCAATTGATTTTCAAAAAGTTGAGAAAGTAGTATCAAGCAAGTCCATGGTCGACAGGAATATAATTGAATCTTGTTTCATAAAAAGCAGTTTTGACAATAATATGAATATTTCCTTTGGTTTATATAAATTAGATCCATTTATAATTAATAGAATTTGGGAAGAATTTAATAATACACTGGACAAATAATAATTTTTAAATTTTCTTGGGTAGAATAGTTTGTGGGTGAGTTGTGCAAATGACCTACCCAGTTGGGTCGGCGCGCGTCAGGTGTTTAACCGTTGTGGGATCTGATAGTGAGGTGTTGGCCAGACCCCTTATATAGCTTCCTTGGATGCTTTACTTTCATAGTTCCTTGATAATGTGAGTAGTCACGAAAGCGCTTGGAATTTCTCTATTCTTTTTAGAGTGGTTGTTTTGCATATTCTGAAATCACCTGTTTACTGTGATCTTATTGCATATATATATATATATATATATATATATATATATATATATATATATATATATATATATATATATATATATATATATATATATATATATATATATACATATATATATATATATATATTTATATATATATATATATATATATATATATATTATATATATATATATGTGTGTGTGTGTGTGGTGTGTGTGTGTGTGTGTGTGTGTGTGTGGTGTGTGTGTGTGGGTGTGTGTGTGGTGTGTGTGTGTGTGTGTGTGTGTGTGTGTGTGTGTGTGTGTGTGTGTGTGTGTGTGTGTGTGTCGTGCAGAATGGGTAAAACTTGCGATTTTCGCTTAAATAACAATGCTCTTCTTGTCGAATAAGGCAAGCATAAATTTGAGTGTGCAGTAATTTGGCAAGAATCATTCGTAACCTAACGAAAAAAAAGCATTTCTCTGCGTTTGTTTATTATTAAATTATTGTAAACTTATCTAAAATATATTTAGCTGGATTAGGCTAAATTAGGGGAAAAAGGTGAGTGATGCACTGAGGGGTCTGTGGAGACAAAGAACTTGTCCATGGAAGCAAAAAGGGGAATGTACGACAGTATAGTTATACCAACACCCTTATATGGGCATGAAGCATGGGTGGTGAATGTTGCAACAAGGAGAAGGCTGGAGGCAGTGGAGATATCGTGTCTGAGGGCAGTGTGTTGTATCAATATAATGCAGAGTATTCGTAGTTTGAAAATTTGGAGGATGTGGGATTACCAAAACTATAATCTGGAAGGCTGAGGAGGGGTTGTCGAGGGGATTCAAACATGTAGAGAGGATGGAGCAAAATGGAATAACTTTGAAAGTGTATAAATCTGCAGTGGAAGGAAGGTAGGGAAGGAATCGGCCTAGGAAAGGTTGGAGGGAGGGGGTAAAAGAGTTTTTTTTGTGCGAGGGGCTTGGACGTCCGGCAAGAATGCATGAGCGTGATAGATAGCAGTGAATCGAGACAAATGGTTTTACAACTTGACGTGCTGTTGGCACCTGAGCAAGGTAATATTTATGAAGGGTTTCAGGGAAACCGGCAGGCTGGACTTGAGTCCTGGAGATGGGAAGTACAGTGTCTGCACTCTGAAGGAGGGGTGTTAATGTTGCAGTTTTATAACTGTAGTGTAAAGCACCCTTCTGGCAAGACAATTATTGATGGTGAAAGTTAGTTTTTCTTTTTCGGGCCACCCTTCCTTCGTGGGAAACGGCCGATGTGTTTATATATATATATAATATATATATATATATATATAATAATATATAATATATATATATTACATTTTTTCATGTCAGTCCACAGTAGGATTCGAACCTCCTCACACGGCATGAAAGCTAGGCGGTCACTCCCAATATATCGGGCCACCAGGCCATTGAAAAGTTATATCATCAAATCCAGCCACATGAAGTGAACATCGAAAGAGATTCCGGCCAAGTGTCCTGAGCTATGGGGAGTAACCGTCCAGCTTCGACACGGCTCCCATTCTTATCTGGTATCTGGCGCCAGTACTACTTACGTACTTTGATGCAGAGTGTGTATGTCCGAATCCTGCCAGCATGATTAAAACTGGTATTTACCTCAGGTACTTCTGACATGGGAGAAATACACTATGAGAGCCTCCTAGGTGCTAAAGAACATACGAGACTAAATTTTGAACAACTTAAGAAACTGAATATTGAGGAAAGCATAACTAGAGGAGGGTATTAGTATCCAGACTTTAAAAGGGGGAACATGGAAGAGATAACTGAATTCCTGCATGCAGTGCAATGGAAGAGTTACTGTAACTCTAAGAAAAGGCAATACATGTAGCTCATGGCTGGAAACTGCTTCTAGGCAGAAGAAAACTTCAAACTCTGAAATACGGGGATATGACGAACAGCATTTAACCAAGCAAGTAGAGAGAAGAAATGCGCTAAAGAATGGAAAAACTATTGGAAGCAAAAGGCTATCGAGAACAGAGAAGTGAGCAGAAACGAGTATGTAATGGTGAGGAGAAAAACTGACTGAGAATTTAGGGAATGGCAATACAGTAAAAGTCAAATCAGAACCTGAACTGTTTGACAGAGTTATCAGAAGGAAGACGATTGTAAAAATTAAGTTTCTCGATTCCAGAGACCAAGGATGAGAGGTCAAGATAAGGGAAGGTAAAACAGAGATCAAGAGAATTAGAGGGAGTGAATCAAGTTAACCACAGAGTGTGGGGGCCAGGAGCTAAGACCCGACCTCTGCATCCACATTTAAGCATGAACATAAAGGCAAGTACACAAACACAATAAGATTTATCAGCAGGCAGATGTATATGCCCGAGCATATCTATGCACTTAACTTTTTGGTTGGATGGCTGATAGCGCGAAGGAACTCAGCCAAACCAGATTTACTTTACCAGTGTTCTTGATGAAATTAAGACACATGTGCAACATCTGGGTATCTTTACTGTAGACGTTTCGCCATCCAGTGGCTTCATCAATACAAATTCTAGGACATAACTTGAAGACTGTAGGACTATATACAGAAGATGAGGTAATCAGTCCCTCAACCTAGGAGTAGGTGCGAAGAGCACCGTAGCCTTGGAGATTCTGAAGCAGAAGGAAGGAGCCTTGCGCTTATATAGAAACTTCAGGTGTAGCAGACGAGGGCAAGGCTCCTTCCTTCTGCTTCAGAATCTCCAAGACTACGGTGCTCTTCGCACCTACTCCTAGGTTGAGGGACTGATTACCTCATCTTCTGTATATAGTCCTACTGTCTTCAAGTTATGTCCTAGAATTTGTATTGATGAAGCCACTGGATGGCGAAACGTCTACAGTAAAGATACCCAGATGTTGCACATGTGTCTTAATTTCATCTTGTCGGTATTATATACTATTCTTGCACAACCAGTGTTCTTACCTGAGTGACGCTGTGTTCCTGATATCCTCCCATCACAAGGTTTCTTTCCTGTTTGATGCCGTCTTCCTGCACTCCAGTGATTTGCATTAAGATCTGTATTTTATATTTAATATCTCTTATTTTAAAATTTATATTATTACTAGTATTATTATTTATATTATTATTATTATTATTATTATTATTATTATTATTATTATTATTATTATTATTGTTATTATTATTATTATTATTATTATTATTATTATTATTATTATTTTCAAGTTATAAGATCATCATTTAATTTATATATCATTCAGAGCGTAGCACTAAAGTTTTAGGGTTCATTCACCACCTGGGCAATAAGAGGTAACCAGGTTTCATCTATGACAGGGAAGGGAATCACTAATTTCTTCTGTTATGATTACTTTACCAATATCAAGGCGCACGACTTGAGCTCTCAACGTTTATAAAATAGCTGAGGATTGAGTGATGATGGAAGAAAGTTGCTTCAAAGATTCTGAGGGGTTGTTTTGTATCTTTTATCATTCGTCCGCGATTTTTACCTCTGATGCAGACAATCCTCTGCATCAGACCGTTGCTTCTGTATCAGTGAAAGTGCAGTGTGCATGTGGGGAGTTGGGGAGTATGCTGATCTGGAGGGATCCTGCCAGCGGAGGTGTGGTTTGTTTTTGGAGGAGTGGCCGCTCAGGACTCCCTCAGTGAATGCTGAACAGAAGAACGCCACGGTCTGTAGTGAGAACATGGTGATTAGTGTGCCAAATGGCGAGGGTTAGTCAGTGATGTGCATCTTTAATGAACAGATAGGGCCACTCCCATAACCCCCTGTGCCAGGTACACTCCCAACATCCCGGTCTAGGCCTTCTGTCTGCCTGACCAAGGGTGTTGCCTTTTAGTGCCCCATCAATTACTCTCACCACCGCTCGCTACTCTCCCACCCTCATCCCCCGTGCATCCATGCTGTCCATCGCCCGTCATCCCACAGGTGGTGCTCTTCCACGCCCACGATGTCAGCAATGTCACAAGATGTGCTGGGTTCCCAGGAATCTCCACGACAGAGCCAGAGGACTTAAAATCTGCAATGAAACTAACATCCACCAGGACCCTGACACGCATCCCCAAAGCAGCTCACCCTCAAGCTGCTAGCAAATTCGCTGACCTCTTGAAGAAAGTCAACGATGATGCTACTGCAAACAAAGGATTCTGGCACAATCTACTGCTATTTGGCAATGCCTGTCTGGCTGTCCCACCAAGGAGGGACAAGTCACTAGCAAATACGTAATTAGGGCAATAAATGCATTCCCTAGAGATGAAAACCTTGTCCGTCTCCCCCCTAGGGCGACAAACATCCGCCGTGCAAATGCCAGCAACAGGATACCTGACGCCTCAAAAATCAGAGCCAAAATTAGCAAAAAAAAAAAAAAAATATATATAGAAGAGGGTAATACTATTTTAGCACTGAGGCTTATAACCAGTGAGGATACCATTGCTCCTAAGGACGTTAGTACGGCACAAGCCCTGAAGGACAAACATCCACCCAGGGCTCCCAGTACCAACATTGACCTCCCTTACATTTCAGCAGGTAAAGAACATTTAACCCGACAAGACGATGATGTGTATTAAGCTGTTATGTCCTTTCCACTGAGCTTAGCAGGAGGTTTCATCAGTTTAAGGCCACAACACTTAAAACAAATGCTCAGTGGAGCACTTGGTGATGTTTCAGAGAGGCTGCTTTCTGAACTCACCAAATTTTCCAATGTGTGCCTGACTGGCAGTGTCCCAGAGGCCATTAGACCCCTTTCTTTGGTGCCACACTATGTGTCCTCCTGAAAAAGGATGGAGGAATCAAGCCCATTGCAGTGGGCAACACCCTTCGGTGCCTAGTCACCAAGTTGCAGTAAGAATGGCATCCTCAGTGACTCAGCAGGAATACAGAACCCTAGCTATGCCAGTGCCATCACTGAATGGGAGATTATTGCTGCTCCAGCACCAAAACCTATTGCAGCACTGGTCTACAGTCAAGTTGGGATGGCCCCATCACTGAAAAGGTGGTTGCCAACATGCTTAAGGTTGTAACATCAAACAGGGAGACTGCCTGTCTTCAAGCTGTGAGTGCACATCACTCTGGGGACTTTCTCCAAACAGTTCCCATTTCTGTAATGGGAACACGCCTCGACCCTAAGACCTTCCGTATTGCAGTGGCTCTCCGCCTTGCTGCCCCAATTCACACAGAATATACAAGCATTTGCGGTGATGCGCAAGCCGACCAATATGGTCAACATGGTCTTAACTGTTCCAAAACCAAGGGCTAGCATGCAAGACACAATGAAGTCAACTACATCATAAAGAGAAGCCTTGCTACAGCTGGATGCCCAGCAGAGAGAGAGCCCCAATCATTAGCAGCCAACAATACCCACAACCCAGGAAACCACCTCAATGGGACCACCATCTATCCTTGGAAGAATGGCAATCTCTTAGCATGGGACTACACCTGTGTGTCGACACTAGCTGACACCTACAGCCATCACAGTGTTGGGCGACAGGGAGAAGCTGCAGATCACAGGGAGGAGTACAACATTGGCAAGTACAGGGACATAAGCCAACAGTATCAAATTGTCCCAGTGGGATCAGAGACCTTGGGATCATGGGGAAAAAATGCCACACATTTCCTTAAAGAACTGGGTTCCAGACTCATCGACACCACCAGGCACCCAAGGGCAGCCACTTTTTTGTTCCAGTTCCTCAGTGTGTCTATCCAGAGGGGAAATGCTGTGATGTAGTTCAACTATGCTTGGTAGGTCGCTAAGGGAGACCTAATTTAACCAATTATATGGTCACACCTTGCCTTGGCAAATAGCTGTCAGACACGCCTTTTGGCTTAAGTCTGAGGTCTTTTGTTCTTGACGGCGTCAGACCTCAGCATCAGGTCGTAACACGTGGTCTACGGCTTATGGGGATCGGGGTGCTTAGAGGACCATATAAGCAAAGGAACAGCTAAGCAAGGAGGTTGTTGGTGACAGGTCCGGTAAGCGAGAGCTCTTGACAGCCGCGTGTGTAGTGGACCATACATTGTGAATCTCGGGTCAGCTGGTCGGGGAATTAAGAGTGAGTACTAGTCTATGTTACTGATAACATCTACCTTTCCTCCTGGTAATAAGTCTCATAGGTCAGTTGTCATATTATGTAAATTTCCATCAGGATATGTTGTATTCTAGCCCTTTTATATTATTAAGTAAACTATAGCCATAGTTCCCATTTTTATTTGTACCTTCATATGCTATTCCCTTTTCTGTTAAGCACTGGGATAACACAGGAGATGTGCTCGCTTGCTGGGATACCTCAGGCAGACTGGGTAAAGGTCTCACAATGCATGCTGCATACTGGGCTTGTGTTTGGCTTCGGAGGAGCTGGAGGAGATTCATAATCTTTGATATATTGAACCAATGAATTTATGTTTGTGTTTCCTGTCAAAGTATTCTGTCTATTAATAAAGTTCACATAGAATATAGAATATAGGGGGTGGTAGGAGAAGAAAATATTCAAACAGTTCCGGGGAGAACCTTGAGTTTTCCCTGAGGTGCGTTTATTCTCTTCTCTGAGGATGAAGGTCCCCAGTCCAGTTATATATATATATATATATATATATATATTATATATATATATATATATATTATATATATATATATATATATATATATATATATATATATATATTATATATATATATATATATATATAATATATATATATATATATATATATATATATATATATATATATATATATATATATATATATATATATATATATATATATATATATATATATATATATATAATATATATATATATATATATATATATATATATATATATATATATATATATATATATATAAGTAATGAGTCGTGCCTCCTTTAGAAGAATGGTCTTTTCCCCATAAATTCTTTACAGATTGATAGATCTATTGTTTTCATTTGACAATGATATAAAAAATAATTATTTTTGCCCCAAGTCTAACTTAGAAACCTCACCTAAACCTTGCACTGTGGTGCGAGTTCTCTCTCTTGCTCTTAGACTTTCATAAGACTTGTTAAAGTTCTGGTTGAATGCCTTGGTTCATGTCTTGCATGTTTCCAGCGAGCCCTTGTGCTTGTAACACCAGTGCAGTTCCGTCCACACCTTGTGTAAACACGGCGCTCACCAACACCTCTGTGCCCTCCTCTCACACTCATTTAACCATTCTTGCATAAACTTTTTAATTTTCTTTATTTGTGATTGTATATGCGTAAGGGCATCCATTTTTACGAAGCATTCATTTTGAACTTTTCGTGCGTAATATGACGAAGATGTACCGGATAGAGAATGAAATGAAACAGAAGACAAATAGTAGGGCAATCTAGATACGGAACGAAAATGGTTTCAAGAGAAAAACTGTTCCATTACCTGTTGAAGTCGCTAATAAGCAAGATTGTGTAGGCAGCAGCAACATCCTGGTTGATCTGGAATTGAGCAAGGAGTTCTGACCTCATCTCAGGCTGCTAATGATGAGTGGTTCTCGAAAACGGTCACATGAAGGGAGAGAGATGGTGGTACCTACTTCACATGTGCTCGAGGTGGTACTTCTCATGTGCTCGAGGTGGTACTTCTCATGTGCTCGAGGTGGTACTTCTCATGTGCTCCAGGTGGTACTTCATATGTGATCGGGGTGGTACTTCACATGTGCTCGAGGTGGTACTTCACATGTGCTCGAGGTGGTACTTCTCATGTGCTCGAGGTGGTACTTCTCATGTGCTCGAGGTGGTACTTCATATGTGCTCGAGGTGGTACTTCACATGTGCTCGAGGTGGTACTTTACATGTGCTCGAGGTGGTACTTCTCATGTGCTCGAGGTGGTACTTCATATGTGCTCGAGGTGGTACTTCACATGTGCTCTAGGTGGTACTTCACATGTGCTCGAGGTGGTACTTCACATGTGCTCGAGGTGGTACTTCACATGTGCTCGAGGTGGTACTTCACATGTGCTCTAGGTGGTACTTGACATGTACTCTAGGTGGTACTTCACATGTGCTCGAGGTGGTACTTCACATGTGCTCATCCTTACACAAGCCATACAGGGATTTATACTGAAAACGTGAGGCTGCAACAATGCAAGGAGAGGCCGTCTATGTACAGACTGTGAGGTTTATGTTAAGCAAAGATTTATTATTGCTAAAAGCGAGTAATTTTGGTGTAGTTATGTTGGGTGAATGTACGAGCCAGGGTCTAAGAAGACTGCAGCATATATGGTTGTCTGGCAGACTCAACTTTCTCTTCAAATCTTAATGCACAATGAAGGAAATGAAGAGAGAACTGTTCCGCCTTGAAGACTGAATGAATATTTAAATATTTATATACATAAACATATTTTCCGTATTTTCCGGTATATAAGGCGCGCGGTCATGAAAGACGGTGTTTCCAAGCAGTTGTAACGTAACGTTAGGCTAAAACGTAACCCAAAGCCTACCCTTGACCCTGATGTTGAGCATATAAGGAGCAGGATGATTTTCCAAGATATTTTTTTTTTGTGAGGAACGCGCCTTATATGCCGGAAAATACGGTATATAGACAGCCGAAATGGCGAGTTTAGCTGAAAAAAAAAACAATGATTGTTTTTGCCGAATACGGAGAGTGAAAATTCGTTTCTGCAATGAATTTCCGAAAATCTGTTAGAGAATATCGTTAAAAAATATACGTCATTGATTTTAAGGAATATTAAAGAAATTTAAACTGATTTATATCCAGCAGAATTTTGTTAAAACAAATTCCGTTCGGTTAGCTTAAGTTAGGTAAGGTTTCTAACTTAGGTTTGGGGCAAAAAAAAAAACGAGAATTTTAACACCATATTCAATGAAAGCATATATAAATTTTTACTGCACTTTTGACCAAGAAGTGTCTATTATGTCGAATAGGATAAACTCCCTTAAAATTAAGACTCCTTACCCCCCCAAAAAAAAATCAGAATGATAGATAACTTAACTTAAACTAACGTATTTTTTAGCTAAATATTGAGATGTGTAAATATTATGTGTAAATATTATGTGTAAAATTCGGAGTGTGGAAATTAGGAGAAGCTGTGGATTAATAAAAGTATTAGTCAGAGGGCAGAAGAGGGGTTGTTGAGGTGGTTTGGTCATTTAGAGAGAATGGATCGAAGTAGAATGACATGGAGAGCTTATAAATCAGTGAAATATGGATAAGTGGTTACAACCTTTTTAGATGCAACAGAAAAAAACAGGCAACAAGGGGGGGTTGGCCTGTATGTCAAAGAGTCCCTTATCTGCACGGAGTTGCTGAACACCACAAATGAGGTAGTTGAAGTTCTATCAATAAAGATCGAGAACCAAAACCTAGTCATTGTGGTTGTATTCAAGCCACCAGATGCAACCTCACAACAGTTCAAGGAACAGCTACTGAAAATCGATTACTGTTTGGAAAACCTTCCAGCTCCATCCCCAAACATCTTACTGCTTGGTGATTTCAACCTAAGGCATACAAAATGGAAGAATGTAGCAAATAATGTTATAGCTGAAACAATCCCCGGAGGTAGCGCAGATGAAAGGTCACACATACATGAGCTACTAAGTCTCTGCGAAAAACACACCTTAAGCCAGCAGATAGTGGAGCCAACAAGACTAGAAAACACACTTGATCTTATCTTCACAAATAATGAGGACCTGATAAGAGACATAAGAATATAAAAAACAACTAATTCCGATCACAATCTAATCGAAGTCCAGACGTACATGCATAGGGGTCCTGAACAGCAGAATGCATGTACCTGTGAAGGTGTCTTCACAAAATACAATTTCAACAACAAGAACATCAACTGGGACCAGGTAAACCATGTCCTAAACGAAACATGTTGGGAAGATGTCTTAAATGACATGGATCCAAACCAGTGCCTTGAAAGGATCAACTTCCTGGTAGCCGAAGCATGTTCTAGGCATATTCCCCAAAGAAAGAAGAAGAGCAGGAGTTAACTGGAGAGAAAAAGACGCTCACTCTACAGAAGACGACGAAGAGTCACTGAGCTCCTCAGGAGTGCTAGAATATCTGATACACGAAAGGAGGCGCTGACCAGGGAAGTGGAAACTATCGAACTTAAGCTAAATGACTCTTACAGGAACCAGGAGAGGCAGGAGGAGCTTAAAGCTATTAGTGAAATTGAAAGAAATTCAAAATATTTCTTTTCATATGCCAAAAACAAGGCAAATACTACATCTATTATCGGGCCCTTACTCAGACAGGATGGGACTTACACAGAAGACAACAAGGAAATGAGTGAAATATTAAAATCCCAGTACGACTGTGTTTAGTGAACCACTAATCGGTCTGAGGATCAACGACCCAAATGATTTCTTCATGAATGAGCCTCAAAACTCCATAAATGTATGCCAGATTTCCGACATTACCCTAACTCCGATAGATTTCGAAAAAAACCATTGACAACATGCCTATCCACTCAGCCCCGGGCCCAGACTCGTGGAACTCTGTTTTCATTAAGAACTGCAAGAAACCCCTCTCGCGTGCCCTAAGTACACTATGGAGGAGGAGCTTGGACATGGGTGAAATTCCACAGTCACTTAAAACAACGGATATAGCCCCACTCCATAAAGGTGGCAGCAAAGCATTAGCTAAGAACTATAGACCAATAGCTCTGACGTCCCACATCATAAAAATCTTTGAAAGAGTGCTAAGAAGCAGGATTGCAAATCACCTGGATTCCCAAAATCTGCACAATCCAGGGCAACATGGGTTCAGGGCAGGTCGCTCCTGCCTCTCACAACTACTGGATCACTATGACATGGCCTTGGATGCACTGGAAGAAAATCAGAATGCAGATGTAATATACACAGACTTTGCAAAAGCATTTGACAAATGCGATCATGGCGTAATAGCCCATAAAATACGTGCTAAAGGAATAACTGGGAAAGTGGGGAGATGGATCTTCAACTTCCTAACAAATCGAACACAAAGAGTAGTGGTCAACAGAGTTAAATCGGAGGCTGCCATAGTGAAGAGCTCTGTTCCACAAGGCACAGTACTCGCCCCCATCTTATTCCTTATCCACATATCAGACATAAACAGAGATATTCACCACAGCACCGTATCATCCTTTGCTGATGATACTAGGATCTGCATGAGGCTGTCATCTGCTGAGGACGCGGTTAACCTCCAAGAAGATATAAACAAAGTTTTCCAATGGGCAACGGTAAACAATATGATGTTCAATGAGGACAAATTCCAACTACTCCGTTATGGAAAACTGGAGGAGATAATAACTAGAACAGAGTATACTACTGACTCCGGCCATACAATAGAGCGGAAAAATAATGTAAGGGACCTGGGAGTAGTAATGTCTGAGGATCTCACTTTCAAGGATCACAACAGTGCCACGATCGCACGTGCAAAGAAAATGATAGGATGGATAATGAGAACTTTCAAAACGAGAGATGCCAAGCCCATGATGATCCTTTTCAAATCACTTGTTCTCTCTAGGCTGGAATACTGCTGTACATTAACATCTCCATTCAAAGCAGGTGAAATCGCAGATCTAGAGAGTGTACAGAGATCCTTTACTGCACGTATAAGTTCTGTCAAGCACCTTAACTACTGGGAACGCTTGGAAGCACTTGACTTGTACTCGTTGGAACGCAGGAGGGAGAGATATATCATAATCTACACTTGGAAAATCTTGGAAGGAATGGTCCCAAATCTGCACACAGAAATCACTCCCTACGAAAGTAAAAGACTGGGCAGGCGATGCAAAATGCCCCCAATAAAAAGTAGGGGCGCCATTGGTACACTAAGGGAAAACACCATAAGTGTCCGGGGCCCAAAACTGTTCAACAGCCTCCCATCAAGCATTAGGGGAATTGCCAATAAACCCCTGGCTGCCTTCAAGAGAGAGCTGGACAGATACCTAAGGTCAGTGCCGGATCAGCCGGGCTGTGGCTCGTACGTTGGCCTGCGTGCGGCCAGCAGTAACAGCCTAGTTGATCAGGCCCTGATCCATCGGGAGGCCTGGTCATGGACCGGGCCGCGGGGGCGTTGATCCCCAGAATAACCTCCAGGTAACCTCCAGGTAAGGAAGGCGGGGTAAGGGTCGTCCTCGAAAAGGTTGGAGGGAGGGGGTAAAGGAGGTGTTCTGGGTGACGGGTTTGGACTTCCAGCAAGCGTGCGTGAGCGTGTTAGATAGGAGTGAATGGAGGCGAATGATATTTGGGACCTGACGATCTGTTGGAGTGTGAGCAGGGTAATATTTAGTGAAGGGATTCAGGGAAACCGGTTATTTTTATATAACCGGACTTGAGTCCTGGAAATGGGGTTCGGGGTATTGGCAGTTTGGAGAGATATATTGTGTATTTTTATACATATATACCTCTAAGCTGTTGTATTCTGGGCACCTCCGCAAAAACAGTGATTATATGTGTGTTAGGTGAAACTGTTGAATGATGATGAAAGTATTTTCTTTTTGGGGATTTTCTTTCTCTTTGGATCACCCTGCCTCGGTGGGAGACGGCCGACTTGTTGAAATATATATATATATATATATATATATATATATATATATATATATATATATATATATATATATATATATATATATATATATATATATATACATAATATATATATATATATATATATATATATATATATATTATATATATTATATATTATATATATATATATATATATTATATATATATATATATATATATATATATATATATATATATATATATATATATATATATATATATATATATATATATATATATATATATATATATATAATATATATATATATATATATGCACGACAAGAAATCAGAGAAAATGCAAAAGTTTGCAACAAGACTAGTCCCGGAACTAAGGGGTATGTCCTACGAGGAGAGGTTAAGGAAACTCAACCTAAGGACAGAAGACAGGAGGGCTAGGGAAGATGTGATAAAGACGTATTAAATACTGAGAGGAACTGACGAGGTGGACATGTACAGAATGTTTCCGAGATGGGACACAGCATCACTGGAACATAAGAGGAAGTTGAAAATTCATGTGTGTCATAGGGATGTTAGGAAGTATTTCTACAGCCTCAGAGTTGTCAGGAAGTGAAACATTCTGGAGAGTGAAGAAGAAAAGGCGAGATCCATACATAGCTTTAAAAAGAGGTACAGTAAAGTTCATGGAGCAGGAAGAGAGTGGACTTTGTAACGACCAGCTAAGAGGCCGGGCTTAGAGCTATAAATCAACCCCTGCAACCACATATAAGTAAGAATACTCACACACGCACACGCGCACACATTCAGACACACAAACATATACATAAAAAAATAAGATAGAAGGAGCACTGCAGCAGGCCTACTGGCCCATGCCAGCTAAGTCTTACTCACACCCACTCATATACTTGTCTAACCTATTTTTAAGGCTACACAAGGTTTTCTCTTTAATGACTCTACTAAGGAGTTTGTTCCATTCACAAACAACTCTATTACCAAACCAATGCTTTTCTGTATCTTTTCAGTATCTAAATTCTTTCAACTTGAACACATTGCTGAGAGTCAATTTAACTAAAAGTAAGAAAAAGAATATGAAGTAGAGTACTAGATAGCAGATACATTCCAGATCAGACGGTACCATTCCAGGACAATGGACTATTCCTGGATAGCTGGGCATTATCGGATACCGGCTCTGGTGGCCTGGTAGTTAAAGCTTTCGCTTCACACGGCGAGGGCTTGGGTTCGGTTCCCAGCCAGAGTAGAAACATTGGGCGTGTTTCTTTCCACCTGTTGTCTATGTTCCCCATCAGTCGAGTGGTGTGGGTCGCATCCTGGGACACTGACCTAATTTGCCCGAAATGTTCAGCATAACAAGAGGCTTTCTAGAATATAGTAGTATGCCGTTGATGTCAGCTAGGTCTGTATGCCTTGTACATGTACTTGTAGTAAATAAAGGTATTATTAATATTATTATCATGCCATGATATCAGGAAGAGCCCCAGGACAGTGATCAATATTTCATGATAATGGGCAGCATCATATAATAGTGAACTACATCCTAAGCCAGCAGACAGTATCCCAACATAGCGAACAGCATTCGAGACAGTAGGCAGTTTCCCAGGTTAGTGGGTAGCATTTCAATACAGCAGGCACTATCCAAGAACAGTGGCAGTATCCCAAGACAGTAGGCACTATCGCAGGATAGTGGACAGCATCCCAGCACAGCAGATAATTTCCTTTCATAGTGGCCAGCATGCCAAGGGAGTGGGAAGTCTCCTCGGATTTCGAATACTATCCCAGAATAGTAGTTATCATACCAAGATAGCGAGCAGCATTACAGAATAATAGCAGCATCCCGGAATAACCGGCAGCATTCCAGGATAATAGAAGCATCCCGGGATAGCGTGCAGCATTCCAGGATAGTAGTAGCATCCCGGGATAGCGTGCAGCTTTCCAGGATAATAGCAGCATCCCGGGATAGCGGACAACATTCTAGGATAGTAGCAGCATCCCGGGATAGAGGGCGGAATTCCAGCATCCCAGATGAAGCTCTCATGGTGTGCACCTTAATTAACGTCCTGTGTAAGCCACCTAAACAAGATAAATTATTTTCCAGACAATCTGGAATATGCAACAAGTTACTTGGGCTGAAGAAGTTTAATTAAATCCTGCTTTGCAATTTGTACCCTTCAAGTTGGGAGTTTTTCTACTGGTGAGAGATGCCTGATCCAAGGATTTGGAGATATATTCTCCTTCCTTGGATCAAACTTTATTATCTCCCAGACGCTGTATTTCCTAATGGGCTTAGTGATTTCCTCATGTCTATAATATTATTAATAATAATAATAATAATAATAATAATAATAATGATGATTTTAATAATAATAATCATGAAAGGAAGAAAGAAAGAAGAAGAAGAAGAAGAAGAAGAAGAAGAAGAAGAAAGAAGAAGAAGAGAAGAAGAAGAAGAAGAAGAAGAAGAAGAAGAAGAAGAGAAGAAGAAGAAGAAGAAGAAGAAGAAGAAGAAGAAGAGAAGAAGAAGAAGAAGAAGAAGAAGAAGAAGAAGAAGAAGAAGAAGAAGAAGAAGAAGAAGAAGAAGAAGAAGAAGAAGAAGAAGAAGAAGAAGAGAAGAAGAAGAAGAAGAAAAGAAGAAGAAGAAGAAGAAGATGAAGAAGAAGAAGATGAAGAAGAAGAAGAAGAAGAAGAAGAAGAAGAAAGAAGAAGAAGAAAAGAAGAAGAAGAAGAAGAAGAAGAAGAAGAGAAGAAGAAGAAGAAGAGAGAAGAAGTAGAAGAAGAAGAAGAAGAAGAAGAAGAAGAAGAAGAAGAAGAAGAAGAAGAAGAAGAAGAAGAAGAAGAAGAAGAAGAAGAAGAAGAAGAAGAAGAAGAAGAAGAAGAAGAAGAAGAAGAAGAAGAAGAGATGTAAGATGTTATGTATACACATCACTGTCATTTACCTATGACTATTTTCACGGTTTTCATTCTGAAGGTAGGCGTCGCTTTTGACTATTTAGTCAATCAAGGTGTTGGTGCTAAGAGTCTGCATGCTTACATAACCAGTGTAGCTGGGATGTGAACATCAAGGAGACCTCAGGCCAGCCATCGTGAACCAAATATTAGTTCACGTCCTCAGATACGGATACCCAAGTGTTACATATGTTTCAAAGTCCTCATCTAGTTGGTAATGTATACCATTAGTGTAATGAAAAGAAATGTGTTAAATGTTAAACAGTAGTTGCCTTTCCTTTTCAGCTTTTGAACCGATGTACTGTGCCTGTCCCACAAACACTCATGCAATAGAGCGAGTTCTATAAATAAAGTAATATGAGAAGGATGCGATATGCATGACAGTCTCTGATGTTGTAGCGTTATGCATATAAATATTGCATCAGAATATCCATTTGATTGGAAAAACGAAAGTTCCCCACTAGGTCTTGCTTATACTAAGAAGACTTCAGTATTTCTGAGGTATCTCCGTGATACAGAACTCGTCAGCCTCAGGACTTCTTTTGAGCCTATTATCTGTCTTGAACCTGAAGCAGTATAATTCTGGAAGCAGTTGAAGTTGTTCTGATATTATCAATCCGTCACCTACGATGGGAGGTGGTCAGTCCCTCAAGCCTAAAGCATGCGGTCAGATTTTATGTACTATATACAGCAGTTGGAGTTGACGTCACAGGTAAGCGTCGCCCACGAGTGGAAGTAGATGCTACAGGACAATGTTTCAGCAATGGAGTTGGAAAAACATTCCCTGTACAAAGTGTTACATATGTTTTATTCGTCAACTTGTAGGAAACCATCAATAAAAGGAAAAATTCTGTTTTTTTTTTTCAGAATAAGCAAGGTAGCAATATATAGTTATTTGAAAATCGACCGAGACAGACATTTTTCACTCCAAGTATTCTCGGCAGACATGACATCTCACTTAAATGTGACAAACCTGGGCTTACTACGCAGAAAACAAAACGTTTCCAAGAATTCCGCAAAAGGCTACAGCTATTCAGTCTGTTCTTAAGGAAGTATAATCAGTGGACGCTTTACTACTTTTCTGATGGAAGATATCGAGATAGACTTTTAAAGTTTTGCAGGAAAAATGAATCAGTATCTTTTGAGTTGGAAGGGAAATATGCAGACATAGATAACAGTTCCATGGAAGCTACAGTCGAGATACAGTTAACAGATAGTCAGCCTGAATTATGTCAAGTACAATCTGCAAAGATTGTTACCACAAGCTAAGAGATTTTGTTTTCAAGACATACGAAATGTCCGGTAGTATTTTATATGTGAAATTGCAGAGTCATCACTGGTGACTCCGCCTACCACTGCTCCACCTCATCTGTTATCAGTATACTATAAGACCCATATCTGCGAACATGCTGCATTTTTATCAAGATTGATGGAGTGAACACATCGACTCCAAGCTAAAGGGACTGATTATCTCAACTGCTCCTCATCTTCCACCTCTCTCTGCACTGGACTGAAGAAGCCACTGGCTGGCGAATCGTTTCCCGAATAAAGATACTCAAATGTTGGACAAGTGTCTCATCTACCGAGAAAGATCTTGAAGTCAACATTAAGCCAGACATATCGCCTGAGGCGAATATAACCGCTCGTCGGAATCATACTTGAGGATGACTAACAGAACTGCCACCAATGGTTTTAAAGAGCATCGTTTAGATCACTGTGAACGGGCTTATTATAGCGTACACAGTACAGGCCTAATACTTACACACTGTGGTATAAACCTTAGTAATAAATACTGACAAGTTGGTTTAGAAAAACACGTAAGCAAACACTAGGACATATTTATTAGAATGTCCCAGTGTTGCTTATGTGTTTTCCTAAACCAAGTTGCATATGTTCGGAAAATTGATAAGATCCAGAAGTTTGCAACAAAGATTACTCGTAGAAATAAGGACAGTAGCCATCAGAACTGAAGGAAATGAATCTCTCGTCCATTGAAAAGAGAAGGACCAAGTGAGACATGATTTAGACATGAGGGGAACAGAGACGAGGGGGTAATAATGGAAGATAAAAACCACGTATGACCCACAGGGAAGGCAGAAAATACCTCTTCAATCTCAGGGTGTTGTTTAAGTGGAATAAGCTAGACGAGGAAGGGACGGAAGCAAATTTCGAACAGTTTCAAATATAGGTACAGCAGGACCTAAGAAGTTAAAACATAATAACGCCAGCTATTGAATACTAGCAGACAGTGCAAGATGCTAAGACTCGACCCCTGCAGACACAACTTGGTGAGTACAACTTGAGTTTACAAAAAAAGAACAGCAGCCATGCCAAAAATGGCAAGACTTTCTGTCTGCTTGATACTTCTGAGAAAGTAATTTATATAGACCAACATTATTTATGTTGTCGAGTGCCCGGTGTGTGGAAAAGATGTGTTGGGATATTAAATTATATAAATCATACTTAACATATGCTAATGAGGCGGAGTCTTTTGTTACCTGGGCCAGAATTCTAATATGTCTAATTTATGTGATTCATATGATTTATGTCTTACAGACACGACTACCATGTTTGGGGTCTAAACCCAAAGATTTATTTCCAAGATGACTCAGGTAAACACAACACAATAAGTCGTAATCTATTTTGCCCAGCATTACTGACAAATATATATATATATATATATATATATATATATATATATATATATATATAATATATATATATATATATATATATATATATATAATATATATATAATATATTATATATATATATATATATATATACACATATATACGTACACACATATTGTGTGTGTGTGTGTGAGTGTGTGTGTGTGTGTGTGTGTGTGTGTGTGTACTCACCTAGTTGTACTCACCTAGTTGAGGTTGCAGGGGTCGAGTCCAAGCTCCTGGCCCCGCCTCTTCACTGGCCGCTACTAGGTCACTCTCCCTGAACCATGAGCTTTATCGTACCTCTGCTTAAAGCTATGTATGGATCCTGACTCCACTACATCGCTTCCCAAACTATTCCACTTACTGACTACTCTGTGGCTGAAGAAATACTTCCTAACATCCCTTTGATTCATCTGTGTCTTCAACTTCCAACTGTGTCTCCTTGTTACTGTGTCCAGTCTCTGGAACATCCTGTCTTTGTCCACCTTGTCAATTCATCTCAGTATTTTGTAAGTCGTTATCATGTCCCCCCTACCTCTCCTGTCCTCCAGTGTCGTCAGGTTGATTTCCCTTAACCTCTCCTCATAGGACATACCTCTTAGCTCTGGGACTAGTCTTGTTGCAAACCTTTGCACTTTCTCTAGTTTCTTTACATGCTTGGCTAGGTGTGGGTTCCAAACTGGTGCCGCATACTCCAATATGGGCCTAACGTACACGGTGTATAGGGTCCTGAACGATTCCTTATTAAGATATCGGAATGCTGTTCTGAGGTTTGCCAGGCGCCCTTATGCTGCAGCAGTTATTTGGTTGATGTGCGCTTCAGGAGATGTGCCTGGTGTTATACTCACCCCAAGATCTTTTTCCTTGAGTGATGTTTTTAGTCTCTGACCCCCTAGACTGTACTCCATCTGCGGTCTTCTTTGCCCTTCCCCAATCCTCATGACTTTGCACTTGGTGGATTGAACTCCAGGAGCCAGTTGCTGGACCAGTCTGCAGCCTGTCCAGATCCCTTTGTAGTTCTGCCTGGTCTTCGATTGAGTGAATTCTTCTCATCAACTTCACGTCATCTGCAAACAGGGACACCTCAGAGTCTATTCCTTCCGTCATGTCGTTCACAAATACCAGAAACAGCACTGGTCCTAGGACTGACCCTGCGGGACCCCGCTGGTCACAGGTGCCCACTCTGACACCTCGCCACGTACCATGACTCGCTGCTGTCTTCCTGACAAGTATTCCCTGATCCATTGTAGTGCCTTCCCTGTTATCCCTGCTTGGTCCTCCAGTTTTTGCACCAATCTCTTGTGTGGAACTCTGTCAAACGCCTTCTTGCAGTCCAAGAAAAATGCAATCCACCCACCCCTCTCTCTCTTGTCTTACTGCTGTCACCATGTCATAGAACTCCAGTAGGTTTGTGACACAGGATTTCCCGTCCCTGAAACCATGTTGGCTGCTGTTGATGAGATCATTCCTTTCTAGGTGTTCCACCACTCTTCTCCTGATAATCTTCTCCATGATTTTGCATACTATACATGTCAGTGACACTGGTCTGTAGTTTAATGCTTCATGTCTGTCTCCTTTTTTAAAGACTGGGACTACATTTGCTGTCTTCCATGCCTCAGGCAATCTCCCTGTTTCGATAGATGTATTGAATATTGTTGTTAGGGGTACACATAGCGCCTCTGCTCCCTCTCTCAATACCCATGGGGAGATGTTATCTGGCCCCATTGCCTTTGTGGTATCTAGCTCACTCAGAAGCCTCTTCACTTCTTCCTCGGTTGTGTGCACTGTGTCCAGCACTTCGTGGTGTGCCCCACCTCTCCGTCTTTCTGGAGTCCCTTCTGTCTCCTCTGTGAACACTTCTTTGAATCTCTTGTTGAGTTCTTCACATACTTCACGGTCATTTCTTGTTGTCTCTCCTCCTTCCTTCCTTAGCCTGATTACCTGGTCCTTGACTGTTGTTTTCCTCCTGATGTGGCTGTACAACAGTTTCGGGTCAGATTTGGCTTTCGCTGCTATGTCATTTTCATATTGTCTTTGGACCTCCCTTCTTATCTGTGCATATTCGTTTCTGGCTCTACGACTGTTCTCCTTATTCTCCTGGGTCCTTTGCCTTCTATATTTCTTCCATTCCCTAGCACACTTGGTTTTTGCCTCCCTACACCTTTGGGTAAACCATGGGCTCATCCTGGCTTTTTCATTAATCCTGTTACCCTTGGGTACAAACCTCTCCTCAGCCTCCTTGCATTTTATTGCTACATATTCCATCATCTCATTAACTGCTTCCCTGCCAGTTCTCTGTCCCACTGAACCCCGTTCAGGTAGTTCCTCATTCCTGTGTAGTCCCCTTTCTTGTAGTTTGGCTTCATTCGTCCTGGCCTTCCTGCTTCTCCCTCCACTTGTAGCTCTACTGTGTATTCGAAGCTTAAAACCACATGGTCACTGGCCCCAAGGGGTCTTTCATATGTGATGTCCTCGATATCTGCACTACTCAAGGTGAATACTAAGTCCACCTTGCGGGTTCATCCTTCCCTCTCTCTTGAGGCCCCCTTCCCTTTGGCACATAAGTTTTCAGTACCACCCCCATCTTTTACCCCTCCATGATTTTGGCCCCCATGGGGGGCCCAAAGTTCCCCAAATCGATCTCCTTGGGTTTTAAAGTCACCCATATCAGGAGCTTTCCCCTGCTGCTTTAGCCTTCTGCCACTCTAGCCAGTGTGTAAACCATCGCTCTATTGCTTCGTCGTACTCTTGCCCTTGGGGCCTCCCTGTTCTTGGTGGTTATACATCACTGTTTTTCCCCCTTTGGGACCTCCAGAGTGGTTTTCCCACTATGAATCACTTTCTTCTCCGTTTCTCCTCTCTCCAGCTCAAAAAAATTTCCAGGTTTTTTGTCAGAAACCCCCTTTCCTCCCCCCCCCCCTGTTCCCGTTTTTCCCTCGGGTTTTTGGGTATCCCGTGGAAAGATGTTATTTCCCATTTTGTCCTAGACATGTAAATTTAGACATTTGGCCCTTTTTGTATATAAGGTGTGTGTGTGTTTTAGTTACCATTTTTACTGGGGCACGTTTTTAAAAAAATTGGCCTGTTGTATTTAAAGTGTGTGTGTGTGTGTGTGTGTGTGTGTGTGTTTATTTTACCATTTTGCCCCTGGGCACATGTCAATTAGACATTTGGCCTGTTGATATAAGGGGTGGTGGGTTAGTTACCTTTTTTGTCCTAGGCACTTCAATTAGACACGGGCCTGTTGTATAAAAGTGTGTGTGTGGTGGTGTTGTTGTGTGTGTGTGTAGTTTGAGTTGCGGGGGTCGTGTGTGTGTGTGTGTGTGTTGTGTGTGTGTTTTTTGGTGTGGTGTGTGTGTTTTGTGGTGGTGTGTGTGTGTGTTTTGTACTCACCTATTTGTGGTTGCAGGGTGAGTCTTAGTCCGTGTGTGTGTGTACTCACCTATTTTACTCAACCATTTGTGGTTGCAGGGGTCGAGTCACAGCTCCTGGCCCTGCCTCTTCGCTGATTGCTACTAGGCCTCCTCTCCCTGGCCCATGAGCTCTATCATACCTCCCCTTAAAACTATGTATGGCCCCGCCTCCACTGTCACTTTCTAGCTTTTCCCACGGCCTGACTACTCTATGACTGAAGAAATACTTCCAAAACATCCCTTTGATTCATCTGAGTCTTCAACTTCCAATGTGCCCTCTTGTGCCTGTGCCCCTTTCTCGGGAACACCCCGTCTTTGTCCACCTTGTCTATTCCGCGCAGTATTTTATATGTCGTTTATCATGTCTCCCCTGACCTCCTGTCCTCCAGTGTCGTCAGGCCGATTTCCTCAACCTTTCTTCGTAGGACAATCCCGTAGCTCTGGGACTAGTCTTGTTCAAACTTTGCACTTTCTCTAATTTCTTGACGTGCTTGACTAGGTGTGGATTCCAAACTGGTGCTGCATACTCCAGTATGGGCCTGACGTAATGGTATACGAGGTTTAAACAAATCCTTACTCAGGTATCGGAACTTTATCCGAGGTTTGCCAGGCGCCCGTATGCTGCAGAAGTTATTGATTGATGTGCGCTCAGGAGATTGCTCGGTGTATGCTCACCCCCAGATCTTTTTCCTTGAGTGAGGTTTGCAGTCTTGGCCATCTAAACTATATGTTTCTGCGTCTTCTTTGCCCTTCTTCCCAATCTTCAATGACTTTGCATTTGGCAGGGTTAATTCAGAGCCAGTTGCTGGACCAGGCTTTAGCCTGTCCAGGTCTTTTGTAGTCCTGTGTGTGGTGTGTGTTTGTGGTTTTGTGTTGTGGTGTGTGGTGTTGTGTGTGTTTTGTGTTTTGTGTGTGTGTGTGGGTGTGTGGTGTTTGGTTTTTGTGTGTGTGTGTGTGTGTGTTGTGTTTTGGTTGTGGTTGTTGTGTGTGTGTGTTTTGTGTTGTGTGTGTGTGTGTGTGTGGTGTGTGTGTGTGTAAAATTTAGCAAATTTAACTTGAGACAGGAAATGTTTCATGGTTATAGCAAAATACTAACTAAAATTAAATTAGATGAAATTCTAAGCTTCCCATTATTAATCCAAGAACATAGACTGGCGAGTATGTCCAAAAAGGGTTTTCCCGGTTAACAATCCCAAGCAGTTATTAAATGCAAGTATATGCCAAAGATTGATAATAATTAACCATGTAGGGTACAAAAATAATACCTGATAACTTATCACAGCTTTTCCAAAAGAACTGTTCAATTAATTTTTTT
This sequence comes from Cherax quadricarinatus, assembly GCF_026875155.1. NCBI lineage: Eukaryota > Metazoa > Arthropoda > Malacostraca > Decapoda > Parastacidae > Cherax > Cherax quadricarinatus. The sequence goes on along the minus strand of NC_069401.1, from coordinate 100,063,778 downwards.
CACAGCCCAAATTAATAACTATTTTGGGCCCTTTCTACTCAATACAAAATAAGTAATCTTAAACATTTCCATTTTGACTTTCATATAATTTAAGTGGGAAACATACTTCAAAATGTAAGCAAATAAAAATGCCCCAGCCACTTTAATACTGTAGTTATTTAAAGTGTCTAACAATGATAAAGCTGACCTTTATTTTAACAAATACATTTGTATTACAGGGATCTAATCAATTACTATATACTGTACTGCAATAACAATACTTTGTCCTCCAACATAATAATTTACCATAAATTCCCTGAGGATAGAGTTTAATTCATTATTGCTAACATTTTTTGCACCCTACTTGAGTGTGCACCAATAAGTCCCAAAAATTTCCCTTTAAAACTAATAAAATCTTAAATTTTTAGGATAGGTGAACAACTGCTTTTGATCCTTTTAGTTATCATGCACCCAGTGTATTTGTACTTCTTTAAAGTCACTCATTTACTGTAATTTAAGTACAAAACCTAACCCAATATAAATGTGCCCATTCCCACAAACCAAATGTACCTTTGGCAGTAACACTTCAAACATCCTTGGCTGATCAATCCTCCCACTGGAATAATTCATCTATTAAATATAAAAAGGGACCTTTTTTATATCACAATTCCCAACACAACCTGGCAATCTTTCCCTGAATATTTGAGCGATCTAAGTGTGTTATAAAGTTAAACTATTTTCAAAAAAATATTTATCATAGAAATGATGCCAGTACCTAAATTCAAAGAATTTTAATTCTTTTTGGCAAAAATTTCATCAATACAGCTCAGCCTATTTTTCTAACATCACTCAAATATTTCAGTCTTCACCAACTACTAGACTATTCCCCAATGCTAATGGCTCTTGTAGTTTCATTGTCATATGCAGCTAGAAACAGGCTGACATCCTGAATGACATGGATGTGTATGAACACTATCTCATCTACTTCCTGGGCTGCTGGATGATGGGAGGTTTGCTGTTATGGGAAGAACGTACTTCATGAGTGGGTACTGGTTTCTCATGAGTGTGCTTGACTGCTGCTGTGGGGAAGTCTCTCTCTACTTTCCCAACTACACCAGACACCACTACTGGAGCTCTTGGAGGACTTTTTGCAATAACTTGTGTGTGTGTGTGTGTGTGTGTGTGTGTGTGTGTGTGTGTGTGTGTGTGTGTGTGGTTGTGTGTGTGTGTGTGTTGTGTGTGTGTGTGTGTGTGTGTGTGTGTGTGTGTGTGTGTGTGTGTGTGTGTGTGTGTGTGTGTGTGTATGTGTGTTGTAACCTGTTAGGAGGCAATGAGTATTAGTGACCTGTGGCAACCTGTTAATGACTTCTCGTCGATAGAATTAGTCTCCTGGAGTATTGAACCGTGAATACTATTTAAAAATAATCCTGTCTTCTTGTTTTGCATTGCTCTATTAATGTATACACTTTACCTGTGCTTATACTCAGTAGTGTGATACCACTGTGGTAGTATTATCGTTTGTTTGACTACGACCGCTTATGTCCCAACTTCTCTCTTATTTATTTTTAATAAGAAGAGAGTCAACAGAGTCAGAGATTTGCTCTGCGTTTGTATCTATATAGTCAGATAATTACTGTTACCAGTGTACTGTTTCTTTATTCTGAGAGATTTCCCCTCAAGGTAACTTAACTGACTTATGTTGATTGTTTAACCAATGTTTATCCCAAGTTGGATAATACCTATGTATACCTGGATATCTGTGTAACACAGTCTGGTGTTATAGGGAATAACTGTATATGTAACCTACACATAAGAACATAAGAACATAAGAACGAAGGAACACTGTAGCAGGCCTACTGGCCCATGCGAGGCAGGTCCAAGTCTCCTACCGGCTTAAGCCAATGCACCCAACCTAGTCAGGTCAGGTCACCTTGACTTAAGGGAGGAACACGGCAACCGTCCTGGTAGCACAAGCTAATCAAGTCCAACTCACACCCACCCACATCCACTCATGTATTTATCCAACCTATTTTTAAAGCTACACAACGTTCTGGCCTCTAGGACCGTACTTGGGAGTTTGTTCCACTCATCCACAACTCTATTACCAAACAGTACTTTCCTATATGCTTCCTGAATCTGAATTTTTCTAACTTAAAACCATTGCTGCGAGTCCTGTCTAGGCTAGATATTTTCAGCACACTATTTACATCCCCTTTATTTATTCCTGTCTTCCATTTATACACCTCAATCATATCCCCCCTAATTCTACGTCTTTCTAGAGAGTGCAGTTTCAGGGCCCTTAGTCTTCCTCATAGGGAAGGTTTCTGATACATGGATCAACTTTGTCATCCTCCTTTGTACATTTTCCAGAGCATTTATATCCATTCTGTAATACGGTGACCAAAACTGTGCAGCATAATCTAAATGAGGCCTAACCAAGGATGTATAGAGTTGAAGAACAACCTGAGGACTCCTATTATTTATGCTTCTTGATATGAAGCCAAGGATTCTATTAGCTGTATTGCGAACACTTATGCACTGTTGTCTTGGTTTCAGATTACTGCTAACCAGAACTCCTAAATCTTTTTCGAAATCCGTAATATTAAGATCTACATTATTTAGTTTATATGTGGCACGGTTATTGTCCTGTCCAACATTTAGAACTTTGCATTTGTCTATATTAAACTGCATCTGCCACCTCTCCGACCACTGCATCAGTCTATTCAAATCTTCCTGGAGTGCTCTAATGTCCTCGTCAGAATGAATTCGACGGCCTATTTTGATGTCATCGGCAAACTTGCTGATGTCGCTCTTTATGCCCTCATCTATGTCGTTTATGTATATTGTGAACAGCAGGGGGCCCAACACTGACCCCTGTGGAACACCGCTCGTGACGCTTCCCCACTCTAATTTCTCCCCATTTATGCAAACTCTGCTGCCTATTTGTCAACCATGCCTCTATCCAGGAAAAAAATTCTCCTCCTATTCCATGTGCCTTAATTTTCCTCAATAGTCTCTAGATACTGCTTTATTAATTGCATTCTGATAGATATTTTAATTGCAAATCTCTCCGTGCAAAATATCTAAGAGTACCCAGCAAATAAATGTTTTTTCATTGAATTTAAATTATACCTTAAGTTACTTTATCTATGACTGGATACAGGTAAAGTTACATAAAAGGACGGAATGTCTTTAATCTTAGTTCAAGGCTTTTTCCAGTTTAACCGTAATAAACTTTATTACAAGTTTTCATGGAATCTTATAACAAAGTTTATTATGGTCAAACTGGATAAAGCCTTGAACTAAAGATTACAACAACATAAATCTAGCATTAAAACTGGACAAGAGTATAATGCTATGTGAGAGATTTTAACCACTCAATTGAGCAAGTTGTATCAAGCAGGTCTATGGTTGATAGAAACAATTTTATCAGACGTCATAAAAAGAGTATTGTTTTCAATATGAATATTAATTCAGGGTTAAAGTAATTAGATTCATTAATAATTAATAAAATTTGGGAAGAATTTAAGCTATGCATGACAGGTCGTTGACACTACCACCCTTATCACACTGGTACGGCTGTAATGTCGTATATCTCAGTCTTAAAAGCCTTCTGCTGTTCTATAACTTTTACAAGTCCTTGATAATGTGACAAATTAAGAAAACGCTTGTAAGTTCGCTATTTCTTCACCGTTGTTGTTGTGCATATTGGGATGTCACCTGTTTACTCTAATCTTATTCCATATATTTATGTATGTATGTAGAGAGAGAGAGAGAGAGAGAGAGAGAGAGAGAGGAGAGAGAGAGAGAGAGAGAGAGAGAGAGGGGAGAGAGGAGAGAGAGAGAGAGAGAGAGAGAGAGAGAGAGAGAGAGAGAGAGAGAGAGAATGTTTATTATTTTTAAAGCAATATTCTAACTCAATCTATCTAATGATCATTACTGTGTGCCGGGAGGTCAAGTCTAATGGATCAAACATTTGTGTTCTTGCAAAAGTTTATTGGAGTGCATTTTGGCAGTCAATTAACCCTCCCCCATTCCCCAGTACACACATGATGTCAACACATTCATGTTACCAGTATTCACATACCGGTTAAGCAGAACAAAGAATATTCATTTATGCTGATGTGGAAACCATTAGTAAAGCGTATAATGAGTTTAAGCTGACACTTTGCCTGTTAAAGATTTATCTAATCTGCCACCGACACACTTGACTACTTGCTAATGAAGACGGCAGAAAGACTGCAGAGTACGGACCTGATTTTCAAGTATTTTCGTATTACGTATTATCAAGTATTTCTCTTTCCTCAGTTCCAGAGAGTACATTCCAAATATTCTCAGGCGTTTCCAGTATTTTAGTTTTTATGGATTCGGCGCTGGAAGTGAAAGGAACTGTGACAATGTTCGAGACGTTGCAGCATTAGTGATCCTAATTAAAAGTGTGTAAATGGTTTAGAAGAATGAGACAATTGTGAAAATTTTATGAATCTTTCTTGTTGAAAAGTTTCGCCATTGGCTTCTGGACTGAACACATCGACTCCAGGCTGAGTAACTGATTACCTCAAACTTCTCATCTTCTACCGTTCTTCTCCGTATTGGACTGAAAAAACCACTGGCTGGCGAAACATTTTCACAGTAAATATTCCCAAATGTTGCACAAGTGTCTCATTCTTCGACAATGTTTTATTTTGTGAGGTTTCTCTTTCCAGACATTATCCTGACGTCTGGTGCATTCCTTGTCTTCTAAACCAGAGGTGACCCAGAATTTTGTGCCCATTATTGGTGAAAGAGTTTCCCAGTCATTCTGTAGTTAGGTAGTTAGTTTTTAATCACCAACAGACATCATGCTATTGTCCTTTGCTCACTGCAAGACTTTGTTCAAATATTTTTATCAGTTTTCAGCTTTTTCAGTGCCGGTGATTATCGTGTTAATTTTGTTATCGTTCGCAAGCATGGATACGAATCTGTGACAAGTGTTACTTTTATGTATGTTAACCCATCCTCGCACATGATTTGCGGCAATTTCTCGTTATTTTCGTTATTTAGGTTAAATTAGTTTAGATTAAGGTAGGTAAAGATATATTAGGCTTAATTAGGTAAAGTTATGTTAGATTTAGATATCAAAACTGGAAACGTACAATAAACCAACTGAAATGTACCACAAAGCCAATAAATGAAATATAAGATAAGGGAGATATAAAGTTCTGAACAGAAAATGAGCACCCACCGTGTATACAGGAGCTCGTTAAACAGTGTATACAGGAGCTCGTTAAACAGTGTATACAGGAGCTCGTTAAACAGTTTATACAGGAGCTCGTTAAACAGTGTATACAGGAGCTCGTTAAACAGTGTATACAGGAGCTCGTTAACAGTCACCCATTTGGGTGTCTTTGCAACAGTGAACTACTATATTTTGTTAAAGGGTAAATGTTTTCTACTATGAGGATGAGAAACAAATGGTGCCTTTGGGTACAGAAATTGTTTTCTTAACTTCAATAAAATTGTGTTACGTTTACAATCTCACTTTGTGATTTCTTTCTTACCAATCTGAATACTCATTGTCCTATCTATTGACCATATTTTATGGGCTATTTCTCCACTGCCGAACGTCAAATGAACTTTAATAAGAGCATCAAATTATAGTTTGACAATACTTACGCGATGCTGCAGTTTTACGATTCACTTGCCATGGGTTCTAACCCCTCCCCTTCCGTGGTTTGCTAAATGCAACAAATTACCGAGGTTTCTTCTGACTCCGAAATTTTGTCATTATGCTGTAATAGTGGTTGCCAGCATGACCTCCCTGCTCATCCATGTTTCCTCGGGTTGTTTGGGTTATGCTTGTCCCTTAAATTAGTAAGTTAGTGTTTCAACCCTCTTTCAAGTGTATTTGTAATATATAATCTTTGTCCTACTGGTTTGTACAAATTTTCCAATGTCAGGCTGCCCTTTTTATAGCTTCCTCGTTCTATGATTACTTTGTGATAGGTAACTAACGTAGATCTATAATTACTATACTGGAATACAATAAGAAGAAGATGAGGAATTTAAGACATGAACATCTCGGTATCTTCATTTGAAGACCTTCCGCCAACCAATAGTCTCATCACTCCAGTAGAGAGGTGATATACGATGTCAGTAGAGGATATGGTAATCAGTCCTCCAGTCTTGCAGAACATTGCACAGAAGACATTGGTAAATACGATAATGAGTTCTACCACCTGAAAAGCGGTGCCAGTTCCTTAATCCTGTCTAAGGTAGCGAACACCGGCCTTCAGTCTGAGGGACTGATTGAATCATCTTCCACTGTCTTCTGTGCATACTTCTGCAAGGCACAGGGACTGATTATGTTATCTACTGCATTCGTGTGTTATCACCGTAATTAATTCAAAAAGCCAGTGGTGGGGGAAATGTATGCGTTTTGAATTCTACACACACCATTTAAAAGAGAAAACTTACTATAAATAAGCAACAAAGTGGCTGAGTAGCATCTTAAAACGTTCAAGTGTGCACCAGCATCAATCATGGTGCAAAAAATATGTAAAAATATGAGAGGGCATCATCCTAGGACGACTTAATGACATACCTTGTGTCAATTTTCTTTTTTTTGGATGTTATCTATGACTGCTAGTTCCTGTTATTCTTATGAGTGATGGAGGACATAGAAGAAGAAGAAAAAGAAAATGGAGAAAAAGAAACAGAAGAAAAATGAAGAAAAATAAGATGAAAAAAGAAGGCAAATGAAAAAAGTAAATAAAAAATAAATAAACGTAAAAAAAGGGAAAGGTGTTTCCTGAATATTAATGACTAAAGGAAAACAATGCAGGACAAACCAAGAAAGCCAAGCAGTTACGTTTATTACCGTTAACATCACTGAGTGGTCTTCCTGTACTGGAACACTCAAGGATCTCTGTACTGGAACACTCTCAAGAATCCCTGTACTGGAACACTCTCAAGAATCCCTGTACTGGAAACTCTCAATAATCCCTGTACTGGAACACTCTAAAGAATCCCTGTAGTGGAACACTCTCAAGAATCTCTGTACTTGGAAACTCTCAAGAATCCCTGTCCTGGAACACTCAAGAATCCCTGTACTGGATCATTCGATAATCCCTGTACTGGAAAACTCAAAATCCCTGTACTGGAACACTCTCAGGAATCCCTGTACTGGAGCACTCAAGAATCCCTGTACTGGAACACTCAAGAATCCCTGTACTGGAACACTCAAGAATCCTTGTACTGGAACACTCAAGAATCCCTGTACTGGAACACTCAAGAATCCTTGTACTGGAACACTAAAGAATCCCTGTACTGGAACACTCAAGAATCCCTGTACTGGAACACTCAAGAATCCCTGTACTAGAACACTCAAAAATCCCTGTACCAGAACGCTCAAGAATTCCTGTACTGGAACACTCAAGAATCCCTGTGCTGGAATGCTCAGAAATCCCTGTACTGGAACACTCAAAAATCTCTGTACTGGAACACTCTCAGGAATCCCTGTACTGGAACACTCAAGAATCCCTGTACTCTAACACTCAAGAATCCCTGTACTGGAACACTCTCAAGAATTCCTGTTACTGGAACACTCTCAAGAATCCCTGTACTGGAACACATTCGAGAATCCCTGTACTGGAACACTCTCAAGAATCCCTGTACTGGAACACACTCAAGAATCCCTGTACTGGAACACACTCAAGAGTCCCTGTACTGGAACACTCTCAAGAATCCCTGTACTGGAACACTCTCAAGAATCCCCCTCGTTCTGGAACACTCTCAAGGTTCTCTGTACCGGAATACTTCCAAGAATCCATATACTGGAACACACTCAAGAATCCCTGTACCGGAACACTCTAAAGAATCCCTGTACTGGAACACTCTCAAGAATCTCTGCACCGGAACATTCTCAAGAATTCCCGTACTAGAACACTCTCAAGAATCACTGTACCGGAACACTCTCAAGAATCCCTGTACTGGAAAACTCAAAACTCCCTGTACTGGAACACTCAAGTATCCCTGTACTGGAACACTCTCAAAAATCCCAGTGCTGGAACACTCTGAAGTATTCCTGTTCTGGAACACTCTGAATTTTCCCAGTTCTTGAACACTATCAAAGTCCCTAAAGCACTATCAATGGGACCAGAAGCTTTGGACAAACATCGTCGATAGGCCCAGGAGCTGCACTTGAACATAATAAGTAAAGGTTCTTTAGCCAACGCTCTCACGATATCCAGGAGCTGTGGCTCAACATGTCTAGAAGCTTTATTCAATACTTGTAAAATGTCCTTGATCTGAGCTCCATGAAGAAGTCCAGGAGCTGTACTATAAACCATCAAAATGTCCAGGAACTGTAACTCAACCTTTCAAGATGTCCAGGAACTGTAACTCAACACTTTCAAGATGTCCAGGCACTATAACTCAACACAGAATTACCAATAATATGTTAGGGCAAAGGTCTCACATGCGACTAATGTCACATTTTATCGTGGCAGCGTTTCGCTCTCCAGCAGAGCGATACGTTACCATAACAAAATCTCTTATTAGTTGCATATGTGTCCTTATGCCCTACACGTTGAAGCTGACACACTCCTAAGGTACTTTTATTGCTAGATAAACATGGCATTGCTGCCTTGTTGCCCTCACCTAGCCAGTGAATTTAACTCGGGTTCTTCTGGTAGTAATTCAAAGGCTCAACGAGATGCAGTGTTTACATCTGCTGTGTGATGGATGCCATAAACAACTCGAGTCCAAATGATGCAAATAGATGATAATTACTCTATACATTATAGAGTTACTGGTGCTCTTTTTCCCATATTCGGGAATTTATGGTGACAGTAATAGCGGCTGTTAGGTCTTGTGGTTGTTATGTCCGCCGTGTTAGTGAGAGATACAGGTTGCTCTCACAATTATCTCTCTGGGAGACTCTCACCATAATCTCTATGATGGACACGCTCGTGGTTAATTACTGTGAAGTTAACGACCACCTCACCATGCATAAAACACAACCTATGGAAGAGGTCACCTGATGGCATGGTTTTTGTTATTTTTATCAGCGAACAGCCACGAGAGAGACAGAAAGAGAGAGAGAGAGAGAGAGAGAGAGAGAGAGAGAGAGAGAGAGAGAGAGAGAGAGAGAGAGAGAGAGAGAGAGAGAGAGAGAGAGAGAGAGAGAGAGAGAGAGAGAGATGGAAAAAAGATGGAAAGAGATGGAGAAAGAAGCAGAAAAAGAGAGACATCACTTTATTGAGCAATCTGAAATAAACAAGACAACATTGATATTAGATCCTACAGTTTAAAAACTGTAGTGTAAAACACCCTTCTGGCAAGTCAGTGACGGAGTGAAGGATGGTGAAAGTTTTTCTTTTTCGGGCCACCCTGCCTTGGTGGGAATCGGCCAGTGTGTTAATAAAATAAAAAATAAAATACCACCGTTCATCTACATTTACTGTCTAGAGAGGTTTCCAAAGTCAAACATAGAACATAAGCACTATTTACTTTAATTACATTAGGTTACACACACCAATAAACACATAGTTAACAAAAGAAAAAAAACACAACCGCATTACTTATGACAAAGAAGTGATCGAATATTTCCAAATAACGTTCTGATATAAGCCATCTTGACTGCAGGTTCGAGAATAAAGGGTGAATGTCGTTATTACCATCAGCACAGATGAACGTTATTATAACATGAGACACTGACGTGGGACACTGACGTGGGACACTGGCATGGGACACTGACATGGGACACTGACTTGAGACATTGGGTCTCCACATAGCATCTCTGACCGAGTGGGATCTCTTATAGTTAATTTTTCACTGGGAGGACTGGTAAGCCTCCTGACGAATCTTATCTAACCTAACTCACCAAGTTTACCCTCCCCAAGATGCCAACCACAACTCAGTAACTTGCACAAATAGATCCCACCCTCTTCCTACCCATTGCTCACACCTATAGTCCCTTTCCACATCTCCCACCCATCTACTACGATACCAACTTCACCACCATAATACTAACTAGACACCTCAAATTAATTTTTCAGTCAACCAAAAATGGTTACAACTACGACCATTATTTTTAAAGGGGTGGACAGGTAAGCCAGCGAAAAGCCTCGGTCAGATAATCAAAAGCTGCAACGGTGGATCATCATCTGACTTGTCTTGTTTCTTGCCGAATCTAACCTAACCTAACCTAACCTAACCTAGCCTAACCTAGCCTAGCCTAGCCTAACCTAGCCTAACCTAGCCTAACCTAACCTAAACTAACCTAACCTAACCTAACCTAACCTAACCTAACCTAACCTAACCTAGCCTAACCTAACCTAACCTAACCTAACCTAACCTAACCTAACCTAACCTAACCTAACCTAACCTAGCCTAACCTAACCTAACCTAACCTAACCTAACCTAACCTAACCTAACCTAACCTAACCTAACCTAACCTAACCTAACCTAACCTAACCTAACCTAACCTAGCCTAACAATCAATCAACAATGTTTTTAGAACCTCCTTTCATCATATTATAATCAAGTAACCTACACCACCACCAGTACAACCATCACCACTAACCATAACCACCACTACCAGTGCAACCATTACCAGTACCACCACTACCAGTGCCACCATTACCAGTACCACCACTACCAGTGCCACCATTACCAGTACCACCACCACCAGTGCCACCATTACCAGTACCACCACTACCAGTGCCACCATTACCAGTACCACCACTACCAGTGCCACCATTACCAGTACCACCACTACCAGTGCCACCATTACCAGTACCACCACTACCAGTGCCACCATTACCAGTACCACCACTACCAGTGCCGCCATTACCAGTACACCACTACCAGTGCACATTACCAGTACCACCACTACCAGTGCCACCATTACGTACCACCACTACAGTGCCACCATTACAAGTGCACCACTACCAGTGCCACCATTACCAGTACCACCACTACCAGTGCCACCATTACCAGTGCCACCATACCAGTGCCACCATTACCAGTACACCCATACCAATGCCACCATTACCAGTGCCACCACTACCAGTGCCACCACTACCAGTGCCACCACTACCAGTGCCACCATTACCAGTACCACCACTACCAGTACCACCACCACCAGTACCACCACTACCAGTGCCACCATTACCAGTACCACCACTACCAGTGCCACCACTACCAGTGCCACCACTACCAGTGCCACCACTACCAGTACCACCACTACCAGTGCCACCACTACCAGTGCTACCATTACCAGTGCCACCATTACCAGTACCACCATACCCAGTTCCACCATTACCAGTACACCACTACCAGTGCCACCATTACCAGTACCACCACTACCAGTGCCACCATTACCAGTACCACCACTACCAGTGCCACCATTACCAGTACCACCACTACCAGTGCCACCATTACCAGTACCACCACTACCAGTGCCACCATTACCAGTACCACCACTACCAGTGCCACCATTACCAGTACCATCACTACCAGTGCCGCCATTACCAGTACCACACTACCAGTGCACCATTACCAGTACCACCACTACCAGTGCCACCATTACCAGTACCACCACTACCAGTGCCACCATTACAAGTGCCACACTACCAGTGCCACCATTACAGTACCACCACTACCAGTGCCACCATTACCAGTGCACCACTACCAGTGCCACCATTACCAGTACCACCACTACCAATGCCACCATTACCAGTACCACCACTACCAGTGCCACCACTACCAGTGCCACCACTACCAGTGCCACCATTACCAGTACCACCACTACCAGTACCACACCACCAGTACACCACTGACCAGTGCCACCATTACCAGTGCCACCACTACCAGTGCCACCACTACCAGTGCCACCACTACCAGTGCCACCACTACCAGTACCACCACTATCAGTGCCACCACTACCAGTGCTACCATTACCAGTGCCACCATTACCAGTACCACCACTACCAGTGCCACCATTACCAGTACCACCACTACCAGTGCCACCATTACCAGTACCACCACTACCAGTGCCACCATTACAGTACCACACTACCAGTACCACCACTACCAGTGCCACCACTTACAGTGCCACCACTACCAGTGCCACCAACTACCAGTGCCACCACTACCAGTGCCACCACTACCAGTGCCACTACTACCAGTGCCACTACTACCAGTGCCACCACTACCAGTGCCACCCTCAGTACCCATTACCAGTACCACCACTACCAGTGCCACCACTACCAGTGCCACCACTACCAGTGCCACCACTACCAGTGCCACCATTACCAGTGCCACCACTACCAGTGCCACCACTACCAGTGCCACCACTACCAGTGCCACCATTACCAGTGCCACCATTACCAGTGCCACCACTACCAGTGCCACCACTACTAGTGCCACCATTACCAGTGCCACCACTACCAGTGCCACCACTACCAGTGCCACATACCAGTGCCACCATTACCAGTGCCACACTACCAGTGCCACCACTACAAGTGCCACCATTACCAGTGCCACTACTACCAGTGCCACCACTACCAGTGCCACCATTACCAGTGCCACCACTACCAGTGCCACCACTACCAGTGCCACCACTACCAGTGCCATCATTACCAGTGCCACCACTACCAGTGCCACCACTACCAGTGCCATCATTACCAGTGCCACCACTACCAGTGCCACCATTACCAGTGCACCACTACCAGTGCCACCACTACCAGTGCACCACTACCAGTGCCACCACTACAAGTGCACATTACAGTGCCACTACTACCAGTGCCACACTACCAGTGCCACCATTACCAGTGCCACCTACTACCAGTGCCACACTACCAGTGCCACCACTACCAGTGCCACCATTACCAGTGCCACCACTACCAGTGCCACCACTACCAGTGCCATCATTACCAGTGCCACCACTACCAGTGCCACCATTACCAGTGCCACACTACCAGTGCCCACTTACCAGTGCCACCATACCAGTGCCACCATTACCAGTGCACCATTACCAGTGCCACCACTACCAGTGCCACCACTACCAGTGCCACCATTACCAGTGCCACTACTACCAGTGCCACCACTACCAGTGCCACCATTACCAGTGCCACCATTACCAGTGCCACCACTACCAGTGCCACCACTACCAGTGCCACCATTACCAGTGCCACTACTACCAGTGCCACCATTACCAGTGCCACCACTACCAGTGCCACCACTACCAGTGCCACCATTACCAGTGCCACCACTACCAGTGCCACCACTACCAGTGCCACCATTACCAGTGCCACCACTACCAGTGCACCACTACCAGTGCACCCATTACCAGTGCCACCACTACAGTGCCACCACTACAGTGCCACCACTACCAGTGCCACCATTACCAGTGCCACCACTACCAGTGCCACCACTACCAGTGCCACCATTACCAGTGCCACCACTACCAGTGCCACCACTACCAGTGCCACCATTACCAGTGCCACCACTACCAGTGCCACCACTACCAGTGCCACCATTACCAGTGCCACCACTACCAGTGCCACCACTACCAGTGCCACCACTACCAGTGCCACCACTACCAGTGCCACATTTACAGTGCCACCACTACAGTGCCACCACTACCAGTGCCACCATTACCAGTGCCACCACTACCAGTGCCACCACTACCAGTGCCACCATTACCAGTGCCACCATTACCAGTAAACTGCTTATATTTTTTTCAATATGGTATGATATATTTTTTGTACGGCATTGACCAGAGGGAAAAGAAAGGTAGATAGACAGCTTTCTAATTGATTATCCTTACGTTATAGATCACTACGGAAATACGTACAACGTCCTCAGCAAACATCCTCAGTGCGTACTTTTATGTCCTTTGTTGTCTGCAGCACCCATGTATTCCCATGTAAATGAACTCATTTCACTTTTTCTGCTTCTGCTTCGTCTCCGTCTTCACCTTTCTTCTCCACCTTACTTTGCTGAGCACCCACTTCCCTCACCTCTTTCTGATTTGAACATCTCCCTCCTTTCTTCTGTCTCCAACATTTCCTATTTTTCATCTTTCAAATACTTCCTCCCTCTTCTTAGTTCTCTCCTGCGACCTTTATCTTCCTATCACCTCACCTCCTTCCTTTACCGGGCATGTACTTCCTTTACTTTCTTCCTTCCCTGAACACTTCCCTCCCTCACCTTCAAATTTCTTCAACTCCTATTATCAATATCTTCTTTCCCTTCATCCATCAACTATTCCCTACTTCACTATCTCCCTCGTTTCCTCTCTCCCTTATCTTGTCCCTTCCTCACCTCAATACCTCTCTTTCCTCCTCCCTCGCCACCTCCACCGCCTCCCTTCCTCACCTTCCTCACAACTTAAGTCTCCCTCCACAAACTCTGCCAACCAATAATTATCCTGGACCGCAGTTATTGTATTAATGGGATTTTCAAGACGTGTGTGAAAAATTTTCATTTATTGATTCCTCTGGTGAGTGTTGGGGAAGGAAGGTGGGAGAGAGGAAGTTTGAGAGAGAGAGAGAGAGAGAGAGAGAGAGAGAGAGAGAGAGAGAGAGAGAGAGAGAGAGAGAGAGAGAGAGAGAGAGAGAGAGAGAGAGAGAGAGAAAGGAAGGAATTTACGGAGGAAAATTGGCAGGAAGATAGGATGGGTGTGGCATGCTAAGAGTATGTTATAATTTATTCAGCTTATGTCACACTCCCATATAGGCTGCCTCCCGACCAGCAGACCAGGTGGTAAGGGTTTAACACAAAGGGGCTCCATCATTATACCAGTACCTTGGTTCAACCCGCCTATCACAAGGAAACCCACCAAAGCTGTGAAGCGACGTGGCACACTCATAAAGCAGCCTTGGCAGATTTACCTTCCCAGGTTCTCACTGTGTCTTGTGCTCGCATTCGCCTCATTGTACATACTGCACATGTGCCATATTCACTGTAAATATCAGTTTATTTTGGTGATAACAAATGCAATTATTATTCTCTCTGCTGTCTTTTTGCTCGTTCCTAATTGGTGGCCTGGTGGTTAACGCTCTCGCTTCACACGGTGAGGGCCTGGGTTCGATTCCCAGCCAGAGTAGAAACATTGGACGTGTTTCTTTCCACCTGTTGTCTATGTTCCCCATCAGTAAAATGGGTACCTGGGTGTTAGACGACTGGTGTGGGTCGCATCCTGGGACACTGACCTAAGGAGGCCTGGTCACAGACCGGGCCGCGGGGGCGTTGACCCCCGGAACTCTCTCCAGATCTCTCTCTCTCTCTCTCATGCTAAGGCAAGGTGTGCAAGCCAGTAGTCTACACCTGCGTGCATAACAGTGGGAGATCAAAGCAAATATTTAGTGTATAAGAACGTAAGGATATAGGAGCACTACAGTAGGCTTACTCTCCCACTCTAGGCAGGTCAGTCTCGCTCAACCATACACACTCTTATATTTGTGTGATATGATTACCCACCTGCTATTACAGTAGAGCCTTTGACAAACACATCAACTTTTAAAACATATTAACTCACTCTGCAATCTAGAGAAATGGTAAGACAAATATAAAAAAAATCCAGTTGATTCATTATATAGAAAATTCTATATAAGAAAAGAATGGTAAGGAAAAAAATGTCCTCTTGTTTTCTTCACAATGATGGCGCTCTTTGTGTTGTGGTGCCAGGCACTTGTGGTGAGGATGTTTATGATGGTGCACTGTTGTAGTGTCTGGCACTTGTGGTGAGGTTTTTATGATGGTGCACTGTTGTGGTGGCTAGCACTTGTGGTGAAGTTGTTTATGATGGCGCACTGTTGTGGTGTCTGGCACTTGTGGTGAAGTTGTTTATGATGGCGCACTGTTGCAATGTCCGGCACCTGTGGTGAGGTTGTTTATGATGGTGCACTGTTGTGGTGTCTGGCACTTGTGGTGAGGTTGTTTATGATGGTGCACTGTTGTGGTGGCTAGCACTTGTGGTAATGTTGTTTATGATGGTGCACTGTTGTGGTGTCTGGCACTTGTGGTGAGGTTGTTTATGATGGTGCACTGTTGTGGTGTCTGGCACTTGTGGTGAGGTTGTTTATGATGGTGCACTGTTGTGGTGTCTGGCACTTGTGGTGAGGTTGTTTATGATGGTGCACTGTTGTGGTGGCTAGCACTTGTGGTAATGTTGTTTATGATGGTGCACTGTTGTGGTGTCTGGCACTTGTGGTGAGGTTGTTTATGATGGTGCACTGTTGTGGTGTCTGGCACTTGTGGTGAGGTTGTTTATGATGGTGCACTGTTGTGGTGTCTGGCACATTGTGGTGAGGTTGTTTATGATGGTGCACTGTTGTGGTGTCTGGCACTTGTGGTGAGGTTGTTTATGATGGTGCACTGTTGTGGTGTCTGGCACTTGTGGTGAGGTTGTTTATGATGGTGCACTGTTGTAGTGTCTGGCACCTGTGGTGAGGTTGTTTATGATGGTGCACTGTAGTGGTGTCTGACACTTGTGGTGAGGTTGTTTATGATGGTGCACTGTTGTGGTGTCTGGCACTTGTGGTGAGGTTGTTTATGATGGTGCACTGTTGTGGTGTCTGGCACTTGTGGTGAGGTTGTTTATGATGGTGCACTGTAGTGGTGTCTGACACTTGTGGTAAGGTTGTTTATGATGGTGCACTGTTGTGGTGTCTGGCACTTGTGGTGAGGTTGTTTTATGATGGTGCACTGTTGTGGTGTCTGGCACTTGTGGTGAGGTTGTTTATGATGGTGCACTGTTGTGGTGTCTGGCACTTGTGGTGAGGTTGCTTATGATGGTGCACTGTTGTGGTGTCTGGCACTTGTGGTGAGGTTGTTTATGATAGTGCGCTGTTGTAGTGTCTGGCACTTGTGGTGAGGTTGTTTATGATGGTGCACTGTTGTAGTGTCTGGCACCTGTGGTGAGGTTGTTTATGATGGTGCACTGTTGTAGTGTCTGGCACCTGTGGTGAGGTTGTTTATGATGGTGCACTGTTGTAGTGTCTGGCACCTGTGGAGAGGTTGTTTATGATGGTGCACTGTTGTTGTGTCTGGCACCTGTGGTGAGGTTGTTTATGATGGTGCACTGTTGTAGTGTCTGGCACTTGTGGTGAGGTTGTTTATGATGGTGCGCTGTTGTAGTGTCTGGCACTTGTGGTGAGGTTGTTTATAATGGTGCACTGTTGTAGTGTCTGGCACTTGTGGTGAGGTTGTTTATGATGGTGCGCTGTTGTAGTGTCTGGCACTTGTGGTGAGGTTGTTTATGATGGTGCACTGTTGTGGTGTCTGGCACTTGTGGTGAGGCTGTTTATGATGGTACACTGTTGTGGTGCCTGGCACTTGTGGTGAGGTTGTTTTTTATGGTGCACCATTGTGGTGTCTGGCACTTGTGGTGAGGTTGTTTATGATGGTGCACTGTTGTGGTGTCTGGCACTTGTGGTGAGGTTGTTTATGATGGTGCGCTGTTGTGGTGTCTGGCACTTGTGGTGAGGTTGTTTATGATGGTGCACTGTAGAGGTGTCTGACACTTGTGGTGAGGTTGTTTATGATGGTGCACTGTTGTGGTGTCTGGCACTTGTGATGAGGTTGTTTATGATGGTGCACTGTTGTGGTGTCTGGCACTTGTGGTGAGGTTGTTTATGATGGTGCACTGTTGTGGTGTCTGGCACTTGTGGTGAGGTTGTTTTATGTGGTGCACTGTTGTGGTGTTCTGGCACTTGTGGTGAGGTTGTTTATGATGGTGCGCTGTTGTAGTGTCTGGCACTTGTGGTGAGGTTGTTTATGATGGTGCACTGTTGTAGTGTCTGGCACCTGTGGTGAGGTTGTTTATGATGGTGCACTGTTGTAGTGTCTGGCACCTGTGGTGAGGTTGTTTATGATGGTGCACTGTTGTAGTGTCTGGCACCTTTGGAGAGGTTGTTTATGATGGTGCACTGTTGTAGTGTCTGGCACTTGTGGTGAGGTTGTTTATAATGGTGCACTGTTGTAGTGTCTGGCACTTGTGGTGAGGTTTTTATGATGGGTGCATGTTTGTAAGTGTCTGGCACTTGTGGTGAGGTTGTTTATGATGGTGCCTGTTGTGGTGTCTGGCACTTGTGGTGAGGCTGTTTATGATGGTACACTGTTGTGGTGCCTGGCACTTGTGGTGAGGTTGTTTTTTATGGTGCACTGTTGTGGTGTCTGGCACTTGTGGTGAAGTTGTTTATGATGGTGCACTGTTGTGGTGCCAGGCACTTGTGGTGAGGTTGTTTATGATGGTGCACTGTTGTGGTGTTAGGCACTTGTGGTGAGGCTGTTTTTGATGGTGCACTGTTGTGGTGTCTGGCACTTGTGGTGAGGCTGTTTATGATGGTGCACTGTTGTGGTGTCTGGCACTTGTGGTGAGGTTGTTTATGATGGTGCACTGTTGTGGTGCCTGGCACTTGTGTTGAGGTTGTTTTTGATGGTGCACTGTTGTAGTGTCTGGCACTTGTGGTGTGGTTGTTTATGATGGTGCATTGTTGTGGTGTCTGGCACTTGTGGTGAGGTTGTTTATGATGGTGCACTGTTGTGGTGTCTGGCACTTGTGGTGAAGCTGTTTATGATGGTGCACTGTTGTGGTGTCTGGCACTTGTGGTGAGGCTGTTTATGATGGTGCACTGTTGTGGTGCCTGGCACTTGTGGTGAAGCTGTTTATGATGGTGCACTGTTGTGGTGTCTGGCACTTGTGGTGAGGCTGTATATGATGGTGCACTGTAGTGGTGCCTTGCATTTGTGTTGATGGTTGTTTGGATGTGGTGACTGTTGTGTGTGCCCGGCACTTGTATTGAGGTTGTTTTTGATGGTGCACTGTTGTGGTGTCTGGCACTTGTGGTGAGGTTGTTTTTGATGGTGCACTGTTGTGGTGTCTGGCATTTGTGTTGAGGTTGTTTTTGATGGTGCACTGTTGTGGTGCCTGGTACTTGTGTTGAGGTTGTTTATGATGGTGCACTGTTGTGGTGCCTGGCACTTGTGTTGAGGTTGTTTTTGATGGTGCACTGTTGTGGTGCCTGGCACTTGTGTTGAGGTTGTTTATGATGATGCACTGTTGCGGTGCCTGGCACTTGTGTTGAGGTTGTTTTTGATGGTGCACTGTTGTGGTGCCTGGTACTTGTGTTGAGGTTGTTTATGATGGTGCACTGTTGTGGTGCCTGGCACTTGTGTTGAGGTTGTTTTTGTTGGTGCACTGTTGTGGTGTCTGGCACTTGTGGTGAGGTTGTTTATGGTGCACTGTTGTGGTGTCTGGCACTTGTGGTGAGGCTGTTTATGATGGTGCACTGTTGTGGTGTCTGGCGCTTGTGGTGAGGCTGTTTATGATGGTGCACTGTTGTGGTGTCTGGCACTTGTGGTGAGGCTGTTTATGATGGTGCACTGTTGTGGTGTCTGGCACTTGTGTGGGTTGATGAGTGCATGGTTTATGATGGGTGCGCTGTTGTGGTGCCTGGCATTTGTGGTGAGGTTGTTTTTGATGGTGCACCGTTGTGGTGTCTGGCGCTTGTGGTGAGGTTGTTTATGATGGTGCACTGTTGTGGTGTCTGGCACTTGTGGTGAGGTTGTTTGTGATGGTGCACTGTTGTGGTGCCTGGCACTTGTGTTGTGGTTGTTTTTGATGGTGCACTGTTGTGGTGTCTGGCACTTGTGGTGAGGTTGTTTATGATGATGCACTGCTGTGATGCCTGGCACTTGTGTTGAGGTTGTTTTTGATGGTGCACTGTTGTGGTGTCTGGCACTTGTGGTGAAGTTGTTTATGACAGTGCCAGGCACTACAACACGGTGCACCATGTGGTGAGATTGTTTACTGTGAAGGTTCACTTTGAGTTGTGACCCATAATCTATGTACAAATTAATACATTTTTTTGGAATCGAGCGTTTTGTGATTGGCGTGAAAAGTTGGACTTAACGCAACACCATTTTCAAGATGAGCACCATTATGCCAGACAACAACAATGTAATGATAAACCACAACACTTGTCAAAAGACATAAATACTCTATACAGTTCAGTTTACATACAAAATATATCAGATTTACTCCACAAGACAACAGTTATATTGATACGTACATTACACACAGAAAGGATATTAAAAGAGCATTATTTAACTCTCCTGTGTCTCTCTGTCTCTCCCCCCCCTCTCTCTCTCTCTCCCATCTCTCTCTCTCTCTCTCTCTCTCTCTCTCTCTCTATCTCTCTCCTCTCTCTCTCTCTTACTCTCTCTCTCTCTCTCTTCTCTCCTCTCTTCTCTCTCTCTCTCTCTCTCTCTTTTTACACAGGGTTTGACAAGGTTAGGTTAAGGATCCCTAGCTTTTTTGACAGGCTATTTACAGGTTAAGGATTCCTAACTTTATTGGCAAGCTAAGAGCTGTTACCTACATCAGCTCATTTGAAAGCATTTTTATTGTTATGAGACATACAAGTAAGGAACAGGATGAAGTAGGAGCCGTCTGTTGGCCAGTATTTTCATTTGATCAACTGACTTTATCTCGGTGGATGACTTCATAATTCTGTACGAATGTGTTCCATACCCGAGTCATCCTGGAGATAAATGATCTCAGATGATATGATGTTCTGGAGAAGGGCACAGCCAGAGTAAAGTTGCTGCTTTCTGCCCGTCTTGTGATATAGAAGCTTGCTTCTCGCTGTCCTCGAAGTGGATCCAAGTGTGGTACTTTGACAATATTGGCCTTGTACATAACAGTAAGGCCACCCACATCCCTTGAAGGCTCTGCTGAAATGACAAATCTATCCAGGATTGGTCCAGGCGAGAGATGAGACGTCTTGCTCTGTTCTCTACTCTTGCCAAGCAGGCGCAGATGAGAGGGGGAGGGGGGGGGCAGGCAAACCAAGAAAGTGGAGCATATTCAAGGTGTGAGCGTACTTGTGCCTCGTACGGAATCTTGCAACTCCTACTGCCAAGTAGATGCGAGATACGGCGAAGTGCAGTAAGCTTCCTGGCTGCCTTGTTTGCAAGATTTACAACGTGGTTCTTCGTGGTCAGTTTGGAGTCAAATTTCACCCCAAGGATATCAACTTCTTTCCCAGGTGCCAACACCGTTCCATTCATTCTTACTACTGCACTGACATTACCATCATGGTGCCTAGAGACCATCATCATTTGTGTTTTCTCAGGTGCAAATATTACTTGCCATCTATTTCTCCAAGCTGATATAGCTCTTAGCTGGTGATTGATGCAGCTTAGAGCAGCTGGCATTTCTTCTCTTGTGATATGCATGGAATTCTGGGATGAGATGAAGGTCATTGAAGTAGACATTCCGTAACAATGGTCCCAGCATGCTTCCTTGTGGAACACTTGCCCCAATAGGATGTCTTGCTGATTCCGTTCCATTGAGAACTACACTTAGAGATCTATCATGAAGGTAATCACTGAGGAGACATAGCGTAGAGCCTGCAATTCCCAGAGCTTACAGTTTTATTAAGAGGTCCTGGTGCCCCACCCAGTCGAAAGCACCAGCAATGTCCAGTGCTACCACACAGCTGACTTTGGATTCATCCAATGACTGGTGCCACTAAGTGGAGAGGTTTAACAACAGATCAGCAGCAGAGTAACCTTTCCTGAAGCCATATTGACGATCACAAAGTAGTGAGTGGAAGTCAAAAAACTCTGTCATTTGTCTTGAGATTATTGTTTCAAGGATCTTGCCAGCGATTGACAGGAGTGACACTGGTCTGTAGTTGCTGATTTCTGCTCTGCTCTTCTTTTTGTGAGCAGGGACTACATTTGCCTCTTTCCACAGAGAAGGTCATTTACACTGCACTAGGCAGTGCTGAAAGATTTACAATGTTA
Organism: Cherax quadricarinatus; assembly: GCF_026875155.1. Classification (NCBI taxonomy): domain Eukaryota; kingdom Metazoa; phylum Arthropoda; class Malacostraca; order Decapoda; family Parastacidae; genus Cherax; species Cherax quadricarinatus. The sequence goes on along the minus strand of NC_069401.1, from coordinate 100,041,992 downwards.
GAGGTGCTGCTAGCTGGTCTGCACATCTCAGCAATCTTGGGTTCAACTTGTCTGGGCTCACAGCCTTTTCTTGGTCAAGCGATTTTAAGAAGGAAAGAGGTCCGCTTTCTCTTGACTACTAGTAGAGGTGGTTCCATCCAGTCGATTTAGAGGTGGAATGAGTTCATCATTCACATAAACTTGTCTGTCCTTTACCAGGGACCACTAGGTTTTTGAGCCTACCCTTCCTGATGTTAGCTTTCTTTTTGTGTCCACCTCCCATTTAGCGATGGCCCACTTTTGAGCGACACCCATATGCCTTAAGGCTTGCCTGTGCAAGTTCCTGTTATAGGTGGTAGGATGTCTCTTATACCTTCGCCATGCCTTTTGAGCTCATTAACGTGAATGATACCCAACTGTTGCACATGTCTTAATTATCTAAAATTCAACTTAACCTAAAATAACATAGCTTATAATAAATAAAATAAAATTTCTAAGCATTCGGGAAGCATAAATAAATTATGTTAAAACGAGAATAACCTGCGATAATTCAGTTTAACGCCAGATAGAGACGGATCCATCCATCAGAGTGTAGTCCTTCAGTAAACAGTCAGTAGAGGGTAAGGAGGTCCCAGTGGCTGGGTGTGGGGCATACCAGTGACTTACCTCTCAACGATATCAATGGTTATGCTACTCTTGCAGCCCGGCAAGAAGGCTTCCTTGATTACCTGGTCATCCAGGGTTATTTGATGATTACTTGGTCAGCCAGGATATTATGATGATTACCTCGTCAACCAGGTTACCTTGATGATTACCTGGTCAACCAGGCTGCCTTGACGATTACCTGGTCAACCAGGCTACCTTGATGATTACCTGGTCAACCAGGCTACTCTGAGACCTCTTTTCCAGCTTTGGTTGCTCCCTTGCAACATTGCACAGCTCCTGATGACGCACTGAGAAGTGTAAAAGAATTTAAGCTAAAGATTCCCCCCCCCGTTGCTTGTCCTGCATACATACATACATACATATATATATATATATATATATATATATATATATATATATATATTATATATATATATATATAAATATGTATATATATACGTCATTGAGATTATATATAACACACACACCCCCACACACCACCACACACACACACACACACCACACACACCACACACACACACACACACACACACACACAAACACAAAACACACACACACACACACACACACACACAAAACACATATAAAATTTAAAATATTATATATTATATATAAAATATATATATATACCTGAGAACAGCATTCCGATACCTTAGTAAGGACTCGTTCAAGACACTGTACAACCGTGTATGTCAGGCCCCCTACTGGAGTATGCAGCAAACCCGTTTGGAACCCGCACTTGATAAAGCACGTCAAGAACTAAGAAAGTACAAAGGTTTGCCACAAGGTTAGTTCAGAGCTAAGGGGAATGTCCCATAAGAAAGATTAAGGAAATCGGCCTGACGACACTGGAGGACAGGAGGGTCAGGGAGACATGATAACGACATAAAAAAAATACTGCGTGGAATAGACAAGGTGGACAAAGACGGGATGTTCCAGGGAGGGGACACAGAAACAAGAGGCCACAATTGGAAGTTAAAGACACAAATGAGTCAAGAGAGATATTAGGAAGTATTTCTTCAGTCATAAAGTTGTAAGGCAGTGGAAAACCAGAAAATGACGTAGTGGAGCAGGAACCATACACAGTTTTAAGACGAGGTTTGATAAAGCTCATGGAGCGGGGAGAGAGAGGGCCCAGAAAGCAACCGGTGAAGAGGCGGGGCCAGGAAGCTAAGACTCGACCCCTGCAACCACAAATAGGTGAGTACAAATAGGTTGAGTACACACACACACACACAAAACACACACACACACACATATATAATATATATAATATATATATATATATATAAATATATATTATATTATATATATATATATATATATATATATAAAAATATATATAATATATAATATATATTATAAATTTATATATATATATATATTTTTATGCAAAACAACCACTGTGAAAGAATAGAGAATTTCCCAACCGCTTTCGTGACTACTCACATTATCAAGGAAAAAATGAAAGAAAAAGCATCAAAGGAAGGTATATAAAGGGGTAGCCCACCCCTCACTTCAGATCCCACAACAACGAAACACCTGACGCGAGACAGCAGGCCCGCCGGCCGAACTAAACAGGTCCTTCATACAACCCAAACCCAAAAAACAATCTCTACCCAAAAAAATAAGAATTTTAAAAATTATTATTTGTCCAATGTATTATTTAAAATTTTTCCCAAATTCTATTAATTATAAATGGATCTAATTTATATAAACCAAAGGAAAAAATTCATATTTTTGTAAAAACTGCTTTTCCCTGAAACAATTTTCAATTATATTCCTGTCGACCATGGATTTGCTTGATATACCTTTCTCAACTTTTTGAAAATCAATTGATGGTTAAAATCTCTTACATGAATAAATAGAGCATTGGAATCTTGTCCAGTTCTAATGCTATATTTTTTGTTGTTTTAACTTAGTTCGAGATTTTTTTCCAGTTTCACCGTAATAAACTTTATCGCAAATTTTACAAGGAATCTTATAGATACATCCATCAGCATTTTGGGGGGAAATTTTTTATCAAAAGTTTTTTTTACTGTATCAAGATTTTTGAATACAACTTTAATATTAAAAGTCTTAAGAAGAGAAGGCATATCAACCAAGTTTTCATGGTAAGGGAGAACCAACATATTTTTAGTTGAATAAGGCTGGTTGTCCCTTTCTGGATTGTAAAAAGTATTTCTAGCAACTTTAAAAGATTTATCAATTACATTTCTTGGGAATTTTAGATCATTACCTATTTCATAAATGTTGTATATTTCCTCATCTATGAACTCTGGACTACAAATTCTTAAAGCTTTCAAAAATATTGATGAGAAAACAGACAGCTTAACTCTATCTTGATGGGAAGAATAATAGTGGACATAGGAACAGTTATTTGTAGGTTTTCTGTAAATTTTAAATTTGAATTCATTATTACCCTTAATAATTAAAACATCTAGAAAAAGCAATTAATTATTTTCTTCAAATTCAACAGTAAAATTTATAGAATGGGCTAAGCTATTTAATTTGCCAAGGAAATGGTGTATATCTATATTTTTGGGCATAAGACACAAAATATCATCAACATATCTGAACCATTTAGCTCTATTAGGGAGGATTGTGTTAAGCAGCCTTGTTTCAAAAAATACCATGTATAGGTTACTAAGAACAGGTGAAAGAGGATTTCTCATTGCCATACCAAACTTCTGAGTGCAAAACTTATCATTAAACACAAATTTTGCGTCAACAATGCAAAGTTTAATAAGTTTAATGATAGTAGGAACTGGCAATGATAAATCATAATTAACGAGTTCTTCAGATAAGAAACTTAATAAAGCATCAACAGGAACCTTCATAAACAAGGAAGTAACATCAAAACTAACCATGTTAAAATCATTTAAGTTAGTCAAGGAGCTTTATTTATCAACTAAATGTATGTTGTTTTTAACATTAAAGTTAGAAATTTTGCCAACAATAAGGCTCAAAATATCAACAAGCCATTTGGATAATTTATATGAAACTGATCCTATGGAGCTAATAATTGGTCTGACTGGATTCCCTGGTTTGTGTGTTTTTATTAGTCCATACATGTAAGGTAAAGATGATTAGTGGAAGTAAATCGTTTGACTAATTCATCTTTGCCTTTCAGTAGAAGTTTTATTGTTTTATTGAAATTGCTGTTAACGGTTTCTAGGGGATTTTTTCTAAGTTTAGAATAGGTTTCAGTATCATCCAAGAGATTATTCATTTTTTCTTGGTAATCATTTTCTTTCATAATCACTATTGCATTTATTTATTTAATGGATACCTTACGACTCTTCAGAATGTTCTCGATAAGCTTTCCTAATCATATATCTTTTGTTTCCCAGATTTCTTCTGCACTGATCAAGTCCCACAAGTTAAAAATTCGACTTAATTTTTAAAAAAAATTTTAAATGAACAAGTTCTGCCCAAGTCTCTTTTACCCAAGATCATCCTTGACATGAGAGATCGTCCTTTTGATGATTTTATGAAAATTATTCTTCAGAAACATATTAAAATAACTAAAATACAGGAGAAGGAAGCATTCAAAATATTGAGAAACAAAAAATACTCTTTTAATCAGGCCATTCCATCCGAATGGAAACACAGTATGTTGGATCATTGCTATAATAAACTAAGAAGAATTTGTAATGAACTCAAAAACAAACTACAAAGAAAATTAGACATTTTAATTGAAAAAAGTGATTGGACAAAGCATGCTAATAATAATTTTGTAATTAACTTATCAGATGAAATTTTAGACAAAAATACAACTGCTGCTCTAGGTTTTGGCCTAAGTTTTGCAACTTCAAAAAAACTTAATAATGTTGAAATTGCAAAAGCCTTTTGTAACTTTGAAAATTTTTCTGATTTATCCACTGATGAAATTAATATTAGTAAGGGAATGGTATATAGCTCTATGTTAAAACCAAATATTCCCAATTGCCCTCAAAGATTCTTTAAGTCTTATGATACACTTAATAACAATAAATATTTGTGCCTTACTAAAGCAGACAAAATAAATGCAATAGTAATTATGAAAGAAAATGATTACCAAGAAAAAATGAATAATCTCTTAGATGATACTGAAACCTATTCTAAACTTAGAAAAAAATCCCCTAGAAACCGTTAACAGCAATTTCAATAAAACAATAAAACTTCTACTGAAAGGCAAAGATGAATTAGTTCAAACAATTTAATTTCCACTAATCCATCTTTACCTTACATGTATGGACTAATAAAAACACACAAACCAGGGAATCCAGTCAGACCAATTATTAGCTCCATAGGATCAGTTTCATATAAATTATCCAAATGGTTTGTTGATATTTTGAGCCCTATTGTTGGCAAAATTTCTAACTTTAATGTTAAAAACAACATAGATTTAGTTGATAAATTAAGCTTCTTGACTGACTTAAATGATTTAAACATGGTTAGTTTTGATGTTACTTCCTTGTTTACGAAAGTTCCTGTTGATGATTTATTAAGTTTCTTATCTGAAGAACTCGTTAATTATGATTTACCATTGCCAGTTCCTACTATCATTAAACTTATTAAACTTTGCATTGTTGATGCAAAATTTGTATTTAATGATAAGTTTTACACTCAGAAGTTTGGTATGGCAATGGGAAATCCTCTTTCACCTGTTCTTAGTAACTTATACATGGATTTTTTTGAAACAAGGCTGCTTAACACAATCCTCCCTAATAGAGCTAAATTTTTCAGATACGTTGATGATATTTTGTGTCTTATGCCCAATTCTATAAATTTTACTGTTGAATTTGAAGAAAATAACTCATTGCTTTTTCTAGATGTTTTAATTATTAAGGGTAATAATGAATTTAAATTTAAAATTTACAGAAAACCTACAAATAACTGTTCCTATGTCCACTATTATTCTTCCCATCAAGATAGAGTTAAACTCTCTGTTTTCTCATCAGTGTTTTTGAGAGCTTTACGAATTTGTAGTCCAGAGTTCATAGATGAGGAAATATCCAAAATTTATGAAATAGGTAATGATCTAAAATACCCAAGAAATGTAATTGATAAATCTTTTAAAATTGCTAGAAATACTTTTTACAATCCAAAAAGGGACAACCAGCCTTATTCAACTAAAAATATGTTGGCTCTCCCTTACCATGAAAACTTGGTTGATATGCCTTCTCTTCTTAAGACTTTTAATATTAAAGTTGTATTCAAAAATCTTGATGCAGTAAAAAAACTTTTGATAAAGAATTCCCCCAAAATACTGATGGATGTATCTATAAGATACCTTGTAAAATTTGCGATAAAGTTTATTACGGTCAAACTGGTAAAAATCTCGAACTAAGATTAAAATAAATAAATATAGCATTAGAACTGGACAAGATTCCAATGCTCTATTTATTCATGTAAGAGATTTTAACCATCCAATTGATTTTCAAAAAGTTGAGAAAGTAGTATCAAGCAAGTCCATGGTCGACAGGAATATAATTGAATCTTGTTTCATAAAAAGCAGTTTTGACAATAATATGAATGTTCCTTTGGTTTATATAAATTAGATCCATTTATAATTAAAAGAATTTGGGAAGAATTTAATAATACATTGGACAAATAATAATTTTTAAATTTCTTATTTCTTGGGTAGAATAGTTTGTTGGGGGTTGTATGAAGGACCTGTTAGTTTGGCCCGGGGGGGCCTCGTTTTGCGTCAGGTTTTCGTTTTTGTGGGATCTGATATGGGGTGGGGCTCCCCCTTTATATACCTTCCTTTGAGCTTTATTTTCCCATTGTTATTTGAAATGTGAGATCACGAAAGGTTGGAAATTCTCTATTCTTTCAAGGGTTGTTTTTCATTTGAAATCACCTGTTTTCTGTATCTTATTGCATAATATTTATATAATATTATTATTATATATTTATATATATATATATATATATAAATAATATATATATATAAATATTTTATAAAAATTTTTTTATTTTATTTATATTTATATATATTATTATAAAATATATTATACATACAGTGGTCCCCCGCTTTTCTTTAGTTCCTGGCAATCGTAAAATTCGCCAATCTAGAGGTATTTTCGTATAAACATGGACTCGCTTTTCATAGGTTGACTCGGAGTCGTAGTTCGTCCGGGATGCGTACCCACGGGTGAGCCAGGCAGCAGCCAGTCTGGCATTGTTTACCAGTGAGCGAAAGTTCCTCACGTGCTCCAGCGAAATATTTAATTATTCCATTTAATTTTAGTGCTTGCAAGTACTAAATAAGCTACCATGGCTCCAAAGAAAGCTCCTAGTGCCAAGCCTGTTTTAAAGAAGGTGAGAAATACGATTGAATTTAAGAAAACCATCATTGAAAATGTGAAAGTGGTACAAGTTTTGGCCGAACTGTCCAGGATGTATAAGAAACCCTACACAAACCTTATGTTCCATAGTGACCAAGAAAAATGAAATAAAGGATGCTGTTGTTGCAAAGGGAGTAACTATGCTGGCAAAAATGAGATCACCAGTAGGGAAGGGGTTTGAGAAGTTATTATTGGTGTGGATAAATGAGAAACAATTAGCAGGAGATACTCTTATGACTTCGTTTATTTGTGAAAAGGCTAGGCAGTTGCATGAAGATTTGGTAAAGAAATTGCCTGCAAATAGTGGTGAAGTGAGTGAATTAAGGCCAGCAAAGGCTGGTTCAGAGATTTAAAAACCCTTTACTGGCATACACAGTGTGGTAAGGCATGGTGAGGCTGCCAGTTCGGACCAAAAGGGGCTGAAAAATATGTGCATGAATTCCGGGGAGTACATAGAGGCTGAAGGACTGAAACCTGAACAAGTGTTCAATGTGACGAAACAGCCCTCTTTTGGAAGAAAATGCCAAAGAGGACCTTCATTAACAATGGGAAAAAAGGCAATGCCAGGACACAAGCCTATGAAAGACAGGCTGACGCTAATGTTCTGTGCTAATGCTAGTGGGGATTTCAAAGTGAAGCCATTACTAGTGTACCATTCTGAAAATCCCAGATGTGTTCGGGAAAAAACAATGTTATGAAGAGTAAATTGTGTGTTTTTGGAAATCTAATAGTAAGGCATGGGTCACGAAGGGAAATTTTCGTCGATTTGGTTCAATGAAGTGTTTGGCCCTAGTGTGAAGGAGTATCTCCTGGAAAAGAAATTGGATTCTCAAGTGCTGCTAGTAATGGACAAGCACCGGGCTCATCCCCCAAACTTGGATGACCTAATTTTTCGAGGAGTTTGGGTTCAATCACAGTAAAGTTCTTGCCTCCGAATTACCACTCCTTCCCCCAAACCCATGGCCCAGCAGGTTATTGCAAATTTTAAAAAAAACTCTACAAAAAAGCAATGTTTCACAGGTGCTTGACTGTGAAAAACCAGAAAACTCACTTGACCCTAAGGGAATTTTGGAGAGAAACACTTCAGCATCCTCCACTGCATAACCCTTATAGGTATGGCTTGGGAGGGAGTGACTCCCCGGACTTTAAAACTTGCCTGGAGAAAATTGTGGCCAGATTGTGTCGACAAGAGGGATTTTGAAGAATTTGGGACTGACCCTAATGAGCCTATGTCTGTTGTAAAATCAATTGTGGCACTGGGAGTTCCATGGGGTTGGATGTGAGTTTGGAGGATGTGGAAGAAATGGTGGAAGACCACAATGAAGAGCTCCCAAACTGAGGAGCTGCAAGAGCTTCAGCAGGAAGAGCAACACATCGCAGCTCAGAATCTTGCTGCAGAGGAGGAGGAAGAGAGATGGAAGAAGTGCCTTCTTCAGAAATTAAAGAGATTTTTTACTATGGGGGGAAAAGATGGAAAGCTTTATGGAGAAACATCACCCTAACAAGGTTGTTGCAAGCCAGGTTGGCAACATGTACAGTGACAAAGTCTCGGGGCCCTTTTAGGGAAGTGTTTAAAGAGACGGGCCCGAAACAGAGCTCTCTCCACAGTTATTTTGTGAGACAGGACTCCAGTGACTTCAGGTGGTCCTAGTGGCATTAAGAAACAGAGAAGAGAAGCAACCCCAGAAAAACAAAATGGTACCTGAGGTGTTGATGGAGGGGATTCCCCTTCCAAACTATAAAAAAATCCACTCTCTCTCCCCCTCCAGTTCCCATACACTAAGAAGAATCTCCAATAAAGGTAAGTGTTATGCTGTTAATGTTTCATTCATCATTTCCCATTGTATTGTTTTATGTATACATGCATATTTCATGTTTTAAAAATTTTTTTTTTTAATTCTTCTGGGTGTCAGGAAAAGGATTAATTGTATTTACATTATTTCTTATGGGGAAAATTGATTCGTAAATGGTAAATTTCGTTTATAGTAACGGCTCCAGGAACGGATTAATTACGAACAACGAGGGGACCACTGTATTATATATATTTTTATATATTTATAAAATATATTATATTATAATATATATAATATTTTATTTAAAATTTTATATATTTTATATATATATTTATATATATATATATATTTTATATATATATTAAAATTATAAAATATATATACATGCACACTCAGTGCCCATATATAAATACAAATACGTCATTGAGATTACGTATATAGTGTGTGTGTGTACCGGGTATGTACCTGTGCACCCAAGCCATCAACCAGGACTAGTCTGGTACCAGTAAGAGACAAGAGGTAGGAAGAAAGCCTGAGAAACCTTACCTGGGCAGAGCCACCAACGTCACCGGACCAGACTACTATCCAGGAGCAGCAGCAGCAGGAGCAGCAGCAGCAGGAGCGGCAGCAGCAGCAGCAGCAGCAGCAGCAGCAGGAGCAGCAGCAGCAGCAGGAGCAGCAGGAGCAGCAGGAGCAGCAGCAGCAGCAGGAGCAGCAGCAGCGGCCAGAAAAGGTATAATTAGTAGAACCGCGATTTTACGCTCGGCCATGTTGGATCCGTGCAGGGTTGCTGCCGTCTACGATTAATAACATCGTAAATAAAAATTCATGACAATTTTTAAATTTTTCGGAAAAAAATTAAAAGGGGGAATTTAATATTCTAGGGCGGGCCCGGGTTTTTTCGGGCGCTCACACCAGAAAAGAAAAAACCCAACGCATTATTTTCTGGCTGATGTGCTTGCGCCCAACCCACTCGCATTTTTCTTATGTTTTTAAACTCGTTTTTTGGAACCTGATGAAGGGGCCCCGGAAAGTTTTTAAAAAACTTCCTGGGCCCTTTCCCCTTTTATTTCCAGAGAGAGTTTTTTTTTTTTTTTTTTCACGACTTTTTGGTTGAGCATGACACAAAAACATCCCACCCCACCCCAAAATAAACACCACCACACACACACCACCACACACACCCCCCCCCAACAACCACAAAACCCCACACACACAACACAACACCCCACACACAAGAAAGGTGTCAAACCCGGCTGAGGGGTTTCTTTTCTATAAAAAGGGGGTTCTTCACAGACCCTGTCTCCCTCAGCGGCCCTCCTCCGAAAGGTCGGGGGGGCTGTACGGTCTCCTTGAGGGGGCTCCTTTTAAACCCCCTTTTAAATGCTAATGACCTTGCCCCCCCTCGACCACCCTCCCCTCGCCCACCTCACCCTCGACCACCCCCGGCCCTCAACCCCCAACCAACCCCCCCCCCCACGCCCCCACCCCCCGCCCCGCACGCCCGCGGGGCCCGCCCCCCCCGCCGCCCGTCCTTCTCCCACCCCTTTCCCGGCAGCTTTCCGTCGGGGTTTGCCCCCCACCCCCCCCCCGGAATTTTTTTTTCCGTTTTTTTTCAATTTTTTTTTTAATTTCTTGTGCTCCCAGGGGCCTGGGGAATCAAGTTTTTGGGGTTTCCCCCCCCATAGGTACCCCCCCCCCCCCACTTCCACCCCAAATATTCCTGTTTCAAATTCCCTTGGATCAATTTCCCCCGGACCAATTTTTTCCCTCCACTTCCTTGGATTCCCCCTTGGGGGGGGGGCCATGGCCTTCTGCAGGGGTTCCTACATTCTTATGTTCTTATTTTCCCATGTTTCTTTTTTCCCTTATAAATTCCTCGGATAAAAATTTTTCTCGATATCAATAATAAAAATTTTTTTCCCCCCACACCACGCCCACCCCAAAATTTTTCCCTGTTTTCCTTTTCCCTTGGACCCAAGTTTTTTCTAAATATTCCGAAAAAACCCCCAACCCCTTTGGGATCAATTTTTTTTTTTTTGGAGTTCCCCCCTCGGGGGGAAACATTCAAAATGGACCCCACAAATTTCCCCCCCTCGGGGGGTAAGAAATTCAAAATGGACTCCCCCCTCGGGTTTTTTGGGAAATTTCTTATATCCCTCGGATAAAACCCCCCCCACCATCCACTTCTACTCCAAGTTTTTCCTCCTCCCCCCTTTGGGATCAACTTTTTCTGGGTTAATAAAAGAACACAGAGCCCTTCCACCCTCCGGATCAAGTTTTGGTTTTCCCCCCTCTGGGGGTAAAAATTAAATGACCCCCCCTATGGGGCATGGTTTTTTCCTTACAAACGGGTTCAAACAAGTGTCCCTTTCACCCACCTGTTTTTACTTCGGGGGGTTTTCATGGGTCCGTAACGACCCCCACATATACAGGCAATTTTTGTCGATTTCCCCCCTAGGTCTTGATTCACATGATAAACCCAAAACCCACACAGGTAAATCTTGTCGAGCGGGACAATAAAAATGCGGATAAAAATAATACACAAAAATTTTAAATTTATTTATTATAAAACCCAAAAAGCATTTCATTTTACACCAAAAAAAAAAATTTTAAATTTTAAAAAAAAAGGTTTAAAATTTAAAATTGCAAAATTTCAACATTTTTTCCTTTAAAGAATTCGGGTGCATTTTTTTCGGTTTCTTTTTCACGCCCCTTTAAAAATTTTAAAACTTTCATATACAAAATGGGGGAAAACTTAAAACATTTTCCCCTTTTTAACCCGGGGATAACCCAAAAAATTTTTTCACATTTTTTTTTTTAAATACCCCAACAATCCAAAAATTTCTTTAAAAAAAGTGTAAACCCCCTTTTTTTCCCAATCTAACTTTTTCCCTCGTTTTAAACTTTTTTCCCAACCAGAAAAAGTCTGGCAAATTTATCTGACCGACCCTCGATAAATTTTCGGTACCCCTTTACATCGTCTAAAGATATGACCTTTTTCCTTCCCTTTTTTAAACCCCCGTTCTCCCCCCAAAAAAACCCTCACTCCCCCCACCAACATCTCCCCAATTTTCACTATTAACACAAAAATTTTTCTCGTTTTAACTAATTTTATAGAAAAGCCCACCAAAACCCTTACAGCTTATACCCAATTTTCGATAAATTCCCAAAAGTCACTTTTTTAAACCATTTTTCCGAATTTTAATACGCAACACACACAAAACACACACACACACACACACAACACACCCCTTACAACACACACACACACATCCTTTAAATTAGGTTTTAAAGAAATATTCCCCTTTTTCGAAAACCCTTTTATCTTTCCACTACAGAAAAACCCCCCAGATTATTTCCCGAACACTCTCATAAACCCTTTTGAATACTCACAAAAGCCCCTTTTTAAAAAATTTCCAAACAACACAAAAATTTTTTTCCAAGACAACATTTTGAATACCCCAAATAAATTTGGACGCTCTAATTTACTACACTTACATATTTCTTTTAAATTTAAAACTCATCCCCCAAACCCTTTTCCCCCCTTTCATTCCCCCCAGTTTTTTAAAACATTTATCACAAAAATTTAACTCAGACACTTTATTTTGGAACAAACCAAAAACACCATAAATTTTCCCTTTAAATTTTCCCCAAAAAAACTTTCTTTCCCGAACCCCCCAAAAACACCACGGAAACCCCCCAGAACACCTTCATAAAATACTTTTTGCACCTTTTGGAACACCTTAAAAAAACACCTTTGAATAGTTTTCCAAAACACCATTTGAGTACCCCCAAATACACCACTGAAAATTTTACCAAAACGGGAAAACCAAATTTAAAAGGCCCAAACACCCCCAAAATTTCACCTTAACTAAGATCAACACACAGATAAAAAACCTTTTTCACACAAATCCCCCTAAAATCACTAAAACCCAAAGACGTTTTCCAATTTCTTTGAGTAAAAACTCTCCCCCAAAACTAAGATTTAACATAGCGCAAAAAAAACAATAAAACAAAAAACAAAACCCCAACCAAACCCATTTTACAAAAAGAATCCCCTTTTTTTTTGGGTTTATCTCTAGTTCGAAAACAACGCCCACAACCCACAATTTTTATAACCACTTTTTGGGCATCATTTATTCAAACCAAAAAACCCCCTTTAAAACCCAAAACACCCACAACCCCTCACCCCACCCCCCACAACACCCCCCAAAAAAAAACCCAAAACCTTTAAAATACACTTTTTCAGCACCCCTGGTTCGACTTTCACCCAAAACCCCCAAAAACACCCAAAAACCCCAACACCCCCAACCCACCCCCCCCCAAAACCCCAAAACCCCAACCAAAAACCCACAACCCCCAAAACCCCACAACCCCCCCACAACCCAAACCCCCACAAAACAACCCATTTAATAACACTTTTTTTGGTATTTTCTAGTTCGACAACAACACCCAAAACCCCAAAAAAACACCCACAACCCAAAACCCATCAAAAACCCACTTATTTTTTGGGTATTTTATTTGACAACAGCCCCCACAACCCACAACCCCCACAACCCACAACACCCCACAATGACATCACCCACAGAAACAACCCCCTTAAAACCCTTTTTTTTCGATATCTTTTGGGTTCGACAACAACCCCCCCACAAACCCTCATCACTTCCCAATTTTTTCAAAATTTTTTCCCCTCTTTCGATAAAAATTTTTTTCCCCTTCTTTTTTTGGAATTTAAAAATGAAAATACCCCCATTCACCCTACATTATTTTAAATTCAAAAAAAACCCCTTCCCCCAAAAACCCATCCCTTTTTTATCCGCAGAAATTAATATTATTCTCACAAAAAGGGGTTTTTCACTACCCAATTTACGGCGAAATTGTTTTCCCACCCCCCCCAACCCTTTTCCATGTATCATAATTTTTCCCACTTCTATAATTTCTTTTGAAATATTCAACATTACCTTTTTTTCAGTAAACTCCCCCCCAAAATTTCATTAAATTTTTAAACAACCCTCCCCCATCCCCCTCTCCTTTCTCCCCCACATTTCTTAAACCCCCCCACTCACCCCCGTCCCCCCAAACATAACCTCTTTTTGGAAAAAACCCCAAAAACCACTTTTCCCCAACCCCAAAATGCATCTCATAAACCCTTTTCTAAAAATCCACTAAAATCACGGAAAACCAAGATATTCAAAAAATTTTCTATCCCAAACTAACACACACAGAAAAAACTCACTTTACTTTGAACACCTTAAAAAACACACTCATACATCTTTCATTTGAAAAACCATTTTTTTTTCTCTTTATCTCTTAAGAAATTTTTCTCTCATCGACAACCTTTTTTCATCTCACTACAGAAAACCCCCCAAAATTAACTTTGAACACTTCATAAATCATTTTAATACTCAACCCTAAAACCTTTGGACATTTTCCCAAACAACACTGAAACATTTCCAAGTCAACATTTGATTACTCCCAAAAAGATTTTTTAAATCTTAAAAAAAAAAAAAAAAAATTAAAAAATAAAAATTTTTTTAAAATTAAAATACCATATAAAAAAAAAATTTAAAAATTTTAAAAAAAAGAAAAAAAAAAAAAAAAACCAAAAAAAGAGAAAATTTTCCCCCCCTTTAAACACACACAACAAAAACACCACCACCAAAACCCCCCCACCCCAAACAAAAACACAAAAAACCCACACTTTTAAAAAATTTTAAAAAACACCAAAAACACACAATTTCCCCAAAACTCAAACACACATTTAAACCCATTCAAAAACACCCTCCCCAAAAATTTTTTTGAATACCCAAAACACCAAAATTTTAATTTTCCCAAAAACAGCACCGCAATAAACCCTTTTTTCCCCAAAAACCCCAAAACTAAAAAAAATTTCCCCCCGAAAAAAAATAAGATAAACACCACCAAAAAACAACCCCTTTTATAGAAATCCCCTCAAATCCCCCTATAACCAAGAAGATCCCACTTTACCTCAGACTATTATATAACTTTACCGCAAAAAAAAAAAAACCCTAAATCTTTTTAAATACTCACAAAAACACCTTTGAAATTTCCCCAAAAAACCCGAAAAACTTACAGCAGGAAACACCACCAAAATGAAAACAAAAATGTAAACACACACACAAAAAAAAAAAAACTAAGCATCCATTTCCCCCAAATATCATCAATGACCTCTCATTTTTTTTAAACCCTTTGCACAAAAAACAAACACCCCAAATCCATACAATATCTAATTTTCCCTCTCACTACTCCAACACATACCCGCAAGATAGGGATTTCCTCCCCCTGACATCACACCCATCTTGTGTTTACCCTTTACGGGCGTCCACCCCACTTTTTTTTTTCATTTAACTTATTAGAGGAAAACTACTTGTTTCAACCCGTTATATCTCCAAAATCAAGATCACCCCCAATCAAACCCTTTACCCCAAAATTCTTAACCCCCCCCACTAAATCCACCATTTTTTTTCACATTTCTTAAAACATCATCATAACAAAAATCACTAAAACATTTTACTTTTTCTAAGATCACATTAACATTTTTTCTTCCAACTCACTCCCCCAAATTTTTTTTTCACACTACACATTTCATTAACCGAAATTACATCTCAATTTCCCCCAAACTCCCCCCTCATTCTCCAACTTTAAAGGGCATTCACAAAAAAAAAATAACTCAAAACATATGCATGAGACATTACCACAACAAAAAAAACTGATAACTTTTAAACCCAAATTTAACATCACCACAACTAACCACTGACTAACTTTGAACCAACCTGAACACCCAAAACCCCCCCCACTGAACCTTTAAAAATACTTGGGACTTTATTTTTAAACCTTTAAAAGCCCCATCAAACACCTCCGAAAACTCCCCAAAAAACTACTGAAATTTCTACCAAATCACCGTCCAAAAAACACCCGAAAAATAAGTTTAAACTCCCGCTAACCAAACCCCTTTTATTTGAATTTTTTTCAAATCACAAACCAAGAACTCCCCCCCCATGGGGGGCAAAAAAAAAAAGAAAAAAATTGGAAAACAAAAACCCAATTTCAAAAAACACTTAAATACCCTGATCAAAATCAAAATGAAAACCCTATCTTTTTACACCCCACTAATCTTTAAAACAACCAACCCAAAAACAATCAAAACCCCGTTCACTTTTCCTCAAAAATCACTAAAAAACCAAGGGGAAAAAAACTCATTTTTTAAAAAAACTTTTTACACAAAAAAAACATATTTGACAATTTTCTAACGCACCCCCCCTCACTACCCCAAACCCCACGATGTCCACCCCACAGGTTTCCCACGAGGTCACCTCCCGTGACTCACACCCCCTCTGTGGTTTACTTGGTTGGGTTTGGGAACATCACACCCAACCCCCCCTTTTTTCCTCCCGTTGACCCAATTATCTAAACCCCTTAACCAAGAAAGATTACCAGATTTTATGACCCCACCACAAGACACCCGAAAACACTCATTTTTATAAAAAATTCCCCAAAAAAAACCGATCAGCAATTCCATTTAAGGGTTTTCCATCATCTATCAACACTCATCACCAAGATCACCAAAAAAAAATAAGATCATGCTCCCCCAGGGAAATACTATGATCACCGAAAAACTTATTTTTTAAACATTTGCACAAAAATTAAAACATATACAAAAAATACCCCGACACTTCCCCCCAACAAACTATAACAAAACCCGACACTATAAAAATCACCCTCACCCAAAAAAAAAAAAAAATTTCAAAAGGGCAAACCCCCAAATTACACATTTTTTAAACACAAAATTTTAAAAACGGCGAACATAAAACACCAAAACTAAAGGGCAATTAAACCCCCCAAATAAGGGCCCTACACATCATAACTAAGGGGCATACACCAAAACCTATATTGACATATTGAAAATAAATATAAGACATAAGCACAAAAAAAAATTTACCATGTCATTTTAAAAATTACCAAAAACTAATCACACACCCCCAACTAATTCACAATCACTTTACTAAATTCATGTTAACTATTCATCAACAAAAAATATTAATACAATTTACCAACCAAATTTATGTTATAATCATGGAAACATAAAACTGTTTTACACATTTTTTTTCTCAAACTGAATATTCATACCACATTTATCATTTCTCACCTATGTTACATATCACATTCCTCATCCACATCATCCCTGAAACATCCTTTCTTATTCATCCGTATATCTCCTAGAGATGTTTTAACCCCGACGACCCATCACGACGCAGGAGCCAGAGCAACCATCACCATTCCAACACCACCTACTACACTCTGGCTCCTACGTCGTGATGGGTCGTCGGGGTTAAAACATCTCTAGGAGATATACGGATGAATAAGAAAGGATGTTTTAGGGATGATGTGGATGAGGAATGTGATATGCAACATAGGTGAGAAATATATATATATATATATATATAATATATATATATATATATATATATATATATATATATATATATATATTATATATATATACATATATATATATAATATTATATATATATATATATATATATATATATATATATATATATATATATATATATATACATGTTGTTACGTGTGTATCACCGATTATAAGGCGAAAATCTCATCCAGCTCCTCAGAGCTGGGGCGTGTGCCCAAAATGCAGCATGCATTACCCCTTTGAACAGCCGCGCTGAGCCGCTGGAACAGAAAACTAGCTGCCCTGGGATCCCTAGTTACCCTGATGAGTCTTTTTCCCAGCTCCTTAAGGAAATTAGATGCACTCTTTCCCCATGAGCCAAGGGTCTCTGAGCCTATGGGAACAAACATATAATGATGGGCAAGTTCTCCATATTTTCTAGACTTTTGGGACTCCCTAAAGCTGGCAGCTGCCCCTCCTTCCTCCTGGTGTATTGGAGATAGGTATTAGCCAAGGTAGATGCACATGTATAGTCCCACACCACCTGCTTCCATCTGTCCAGGCTTGAAGGGTGATACCATCTGGACGCTTCTGGCTGCCATCAGATCTGCATAGTTGGGTGGCTCCCTTACTGCTGGGCATCCAGCTGTTGTGAGGCTCCTCTTGATAATGTTATTAACCTCCTCATGTCTTGCAATCTTTCCCTCGGATTTACGGCACACAAGACCATGGTACCCGAATCGGTCTGCTGCTTCACTGCCACAAATACACCTGTGTTCGGCGAGAATAGGGGCGGCAAGTCGAAGGGCAAACCGATGCGGATGGTCTCTGGGTCGAGGCGTGTGCCAAGGCTGGAGTTGGGAAACAGCCAACAGAAAGTCCCAGCATGAGGGGCTCTCACTGCCAGCAGGCGGGCTCTATCCTTCCCTGACACACTCTTAAGCATCGTTGAGGCTATATTTTCCACTATTGGACCATCCCAGTGCGATTGTTTGTAGTTGTTGGGGGGGAGCAGGTCTGGTTTCTGAGCCCGTTAGATTATCCCAGATCATTGCTCCGTCAATGATTTTTGGGTCCTGGGCTCCAATCTTGTCCCTAAGATGTTCAGGGAGAATCGCTGCTACAAGCTCTCTGGATGCAATACACGAGGACAGAAAAGCAGGTAACGCAATCTGTGATGACTTGCGGACACCAATGCCTCCTAGTCTGACTGGAAGTGTAGCTTGGTTCCACTGCCGTCTTCTAGAGTAAGGTTAAGTACTTTCGTAAAAATCTGCCTCAGAATACTGTCATATTCGTGCAGTATAGGGTTATCATATGAAGGTGCACATCTTAGGAAATATGTCAACCTGGGCAGACTCAAGCACTTTGTGAGAAGGTACAAGGCATCGTGGGTGTCCAGATTGCCTATTCGTTGTTCCATTCTCCTTAACTCTTCCAATTTCTTCCTGAGAATTGTGTCAAGTGCCGAATAGGCAGAACTTGCGACCTTGGCTTAAATAGCAACGCTCATCTTGCCATATAGGACAAGTGAAAAATTGTGTATGCAATAATTTCGCCAAAATCATTCTGAACCTAACGAAAAAAATATATTTCACTGTTTGTTTAGTATTAAATTATTGTAAACAAATCTAAAATATATTTAGTTAGGTTAGGCTAAAATAAATTGTTCTTGTTATAATAAGGTTAGGTAAGTTTTCTAAGATTCTTTTGGTGCAAAATTAAAAATTTTTACATTAACATTAGTGAAAAAAATATATCTTTAAACGTACAAGAGAAAATTTTAGAAAGGACTTAATTTTAAATGAGTTCTTGCTAATTGACCAGTTTTACATATTCGGCACGAAACACACACACACACACACACACACACACACACACAAAGGTTTGCAACAAGACTAGTCCCAGAGCTAAGAGGTATGTCCTACGAGGAGAGGTTAAGGGAAATCAACCTGACGACACTGGAGGACAGGAGAGATAGGGGGGACATGATAACGACATACAAAAATACTGAGAGGAATTGAAAAGGTGGACAAAGACAGGATGTTCCAGAGATTGGACACAGTAACAAGGGGACACAGTTGGAAGTTGAAGACAGAGATGAATCACAGGGATGTTAGGAAGTATTTCTTCAGCCACAGAGTAGTCAGTAAGTGGAATTAGTTTGGGAAGCGATGTAGTGGAGGGGGAAATAATCTAGTTTTAACCCGAGGTATGATAAAGCTCAGGGTTTTTCCTGGGGAGAGTGACCTAGTAGCGATCAGTGAAGGGGGGGGGCCCAAAGGAGTCGGACTCGCCCCCCGCATCCTAATGGGGTGATTTAAAAACTGGTAAAGTACCCCACCCCAAAACCAACACACACACAAAATTTTTATTTTATTTTATATATATATATTTTATATATATATTTTAAATTTTATATATTTATATATATATTTTTATTATATATATATAATATATATATATTTTAATTAATTTATGCTTTGTTTTTAAAGGGTAATATTAAAAAAAAATTTTAAAATTGACCAATGAGAGAGAGAGAGATAAAGGGCTTTTACACAAAATTTAAAATCTGAGGGGAAGGGCGAGATAAGGTTTACGGTCCCGATGAGAGGAAAGAGACAAGACTTTTAAACCGAGGGGAAAAGGGGCGAGGCAAGTATTTTTTCCCGGGAAATGAGAGAGGACAATACAAATCTGAGTTGGAATGAGAGACAGGTCTGAAAATTTGGGTGGAAAGGGATAGAAAAGATTAAAATTAAAATGAGTGGAGAAAACAAGACAGTTGTGAGAGAAAGAGGGGAGAGACAGACAGAGACAGAAAAAAGAAAAAGACCCAAAACAGAAAAGGGACTGTGGGTTGAGTAAAAAAAGGGGAAAAGAGGCAATAATAATAGAAAATTTAAGGGTTTAAAAACCCCAGCAAAAATTCTTAAAAATATTGAATCTTACATGACTCCCACAGCGTCCCGTTAAAAAGGGGACACAAAACTTGCTTAAGCAACTGACGTATTTTTGACAGATTTGCAAAAATTTTAATTTTTCGCAAAAGGGAAAGTCCCGCGGGCAATATTATTGGAGACAAAAGCCGGTTAGTTTTTTGCTCCCGGGGGCTTTTAATTTTGCATCCGTTCTATCCGGTGGATGGTAGTGGCAAAGGGTGTGTGTACTTAATACCCAAATCTTGTAGGTGTTTGTTTATCACACCCTTATCCATTGGGGGGACAAAGTGGGGTTATTTGAGTGGTTTTATCCACCCTGTGAGTGGTAGTTTGCTTTCCCCCAAATATTTTTAATGGGAAGGAAAGGGTTTTTCCTAAAAGTGCAAAAAAATTATTCTCTCTGTGAACATAAGTGGCTAATTTACTGTGCCCCTCATATTCATATTGTGGATGGCAGTGGTAGGATAACGTGTACTCCATATTATCCTGAAAACCCGGGAACCCTTTTTTTTGTGGCCACAATCTATCCCTTGCCCCCTTTCCCCTATGCATCAAGTGAAGAGTTGCGGAATATTTTTGTGGGCCATTTTTTAAATTTTTGGACGGTAGGGTTTTTAGATTTTTTTTGTTTTTACCTTTTCTCAATCCATGGAACAGTAATATATATATATATATTTTTTATATTTTATATAAAATATATATATAAAATTTATATATTTTTTTTATATTTTTTATATATATAATATATATATTATATATATTATATTTTTTATTATATATATTTTTATAAGGGAATAAGATCAAGTTTAAACAGGTGATTTCAGAATATGCAAAAAACCACCTGAAAGAATAGAGAAAATTTTTAAAAAACCCCTTTCGTGGGCTATTAAAATTTTAAAGGGAAATATAAATATATTTTATATATTATATTATTTATATATATATTTATATATTTTTATATATATATATTTTAAATATATATATAAATGGGATGTATGTTTTAAAAATGTATTTTTATTTATTATTATATATATATATATATAATTTTATATTTTATATTATATATATATTTATATATATTTTATATAATTTATAAGAAGAAAAAAAATTAAAAAACATAAGAACGAACTAAACACTGCGAAAGGGCCCATTTGGGCCCCTGCGAGGCAGGTCCAAGTCTCCTACCGGTTAAACCAAAAGCCCCAACCTAGTCCGGGGGCAGGGGCACAAATTTAATTAAAAGGGAAAGGGAAAAAGGCCCCAAACCGGGGCCTGGTAGCAAAAAGCTATCAGGTCTTTAAATCACTCCCACCCAAATTCCACTCATGTATTTATCCCAAACCCATTTTTAAAGTACACAAACGTTCTGGCCTCAAAAAGGGACTTGGGGTTTTTGTTCCACTCCCCCAAACCCTTATTCCAAACCATTTACTTTCCTATATTTTCCCTAAATCTAAATTTTTTCCCAACTTAAAACCATTGCTGCGATCCTTTTCTAGGCTAGATTTTTTCGCACAATTTACACCCCCTTTTTTTATTCTGTCTTCCATTTTTTCACCTCTAAATTCCCCCCCTAATTTACGTCTTTTTTTGAGAGTGCAGATTCAGGGCCCTTGTCTACCTATAGGGAAGGTTTCATACATGGGTTTTTAAACTTTGTCATCCCCTTTTTTCTTTTTCCCAGAAAATTTTATATATTCTGAAATAAGGTGACCAAAACTGTGCCATAACTAAATGGGGCCCTAACCAAGGATGTATAGAGTTGAAAACAACCTGAGGACTCCTTTTTATTTATGCTTCTTGATATGAAGCCAAGGATTCTATTAGCTTTATTCGAACACTTATCACTGTTGTCTTGGTTCAGATTATGCTAACCAGAACTCAAAATTCTTTTTGCAATCCGTAATATTAAGACTACATTTTTTAGTTATTGTGGCAGATTTTTGTCCTGCCAAACTTTAAAATTTTTGCTTTTTGTCTATTTTAAAAAATGCTCTCCCACTTCTCCGACACTGCATCGTTTTAAAATTTTCCCGGGGTGCCAAATGTCCCTGAAATGAATTGAGGGCCCTTTTTTTGGTGTCTGGAAAAATTTCCCGATGTGCTCTTTATCCCCTCATCATGTCTTTATGTAGTTTGTGAACAGCAGGGGGCCCAAAGCCCCCTTTTGGGAAAACACCGCTGTGACATTTCCCCCCACTTGTTTCCCTCCCCATTTATGCAAACTCTTGCTGCCTTTTTGTAAAACCATCCCCTCTATCCGGAAAAAAAATTTTTCCTCCTATTCCAGTGCTTTAATTTTCCTAAATAGTCTCTGATGTGGGACCTGTCAAAGTTTTTCTAAAGTCCTATACCAATATATATTCTTTACCTGATCACCCCCTCAAATCCTTAGTGAAAAAAATTTAAATAAATTCGAAAGGCGGAACGCCCTTTGTAAAACCATGTGAGATTCGTTGATTAATTTTTATGCTTTTAAAGTGGCTACAAAACTCCCTCGGCAATTATTGTTTCCAAAATTTTCCCACTATGGAGGTTAGGCTTATTGGTCTATAGTTCGAAGCTAAGGACCTGTCTCCTGTTTTGAAATGGTATCACTTTTGAAATTTTCCCCTTTATCTGGCCCATGCCAGTTTGTGGATATTTGAAAATTACCCAAAGGGTGTTAAGCTCCTCTTTACTTTCCCTTTGAACCCTTGGGCAACAGTTCATCGGGCTGGGGTTTGTTAGGTTTTAATTTATCTATTTCCCTTTAAGGACCAGTCATTGTGACCCTAATAGTACACAGTTTTTTTATCGTCCTTTTCAAAAAATTTTATCTTTTACTGGAATATCCGGGACCTCCTGTTAAAAACTGAGAGGGGGTATGTTTTAAAAAATTCTACACATTTCCTTATCACTGTCAGTGGCTGACCCGAGGAATTTTTGAGTGGGCCTATTTGCCCCCTGATTTTACTTCTGTATACTGAAAGAACCCTTTTTGGGGTTTAGTTTCGTTCTCTTGCAATTTAAACCTTCATAATCTCTTTTTGCTTTTCTAATTCCCTTTTTTATTTCTTTTTTTAATGAATTATCGATTTTCTCATTGCCCCTCTCCTCTTTTGATTTCCCTATATTGCCTCCTTTTGACCAATCAGTTTTTTTAATCTATTGTTTATCCCATTTTAGGTCATTTTTGTTTGATCTGTTTTCCCCTTTTTGGGGAAAAATTTGACTGAGCGCTGAACTTGCCCTGGAAAGCATATTTGGGGAAACCCCTCCCCACCTCCCGCCTTGTAGGCATTCCATTTCACCCCATCTAAGTATTTTTTCAGCCCTATGAAATCACCAAGCAAAGTCAGGGACGGAGACTTGATTTGGCCATTATTGGGGAATTTCCATGATATTTTAAAAACTGATGATTTGTGATCATTTTCCCCCAAGCTCATCATTAACCCAAGATTTTTAAATTAGTTTTCCCTATGGAAAGAACCAAGTCAAGGGGGTTTTTTTCCCCTAGTTGGCTCTGTCAAAACGTTTTAAAAAAAAATCGGATCGTTTTCAAGAAAGTCACCGACTCTAAAATTTTTTTTTTCAAAATTGCTCCACAATCTTCTATAGTTTTAAATTCCCTTAGCAAACATTTTGTTGTAGATGCCTTACGAATTTGTCCCATAGAAGTTTATGCACTCCCCATCAGATTTTGGGGGCCCCGTAAATCACACCCAAAATTAGTTTTTCCGGCCTCGAGAAGCTGTAACCAAACAAATTATGGCTGACGCTTCTAATTTAATATTTTGTCTAACACAACAAATTTTAAAAGTCTCTGACATCATCGCTACTCCACACCTTTCCCGTTTACCCTGTCAGTGTGGAAAAATTTATGCCTTGTATGTGACATTCAGAGGGGGATTCTCTATCTTTCAGATTGAGCCCGGTTTGTTTAAAACAAAAATATCTATGTTCCTGCACTTTCAATTTAAACTTAGTCATTATCTTATTTTTACCCCTCCCGCTATTAGTTAGTAAACCTTAAGGGAGTAGTCCCCTTTCTGCCCCCTGTGTCCCCCCTTTTTTTGCTGACCTGATCTATTGTCTTTTTTTAAACTCATGCTGAATGCCTTTTATACATTTAGTTTCCAACCCCAAATTTGCAACTGCTTGTTTCCCACACACACCCATACCTCTTCTTCCATCGTTTAAAAACATAGGATTTTTACCAAAGGGCCCTTTTCAATCGAGTTGCAAAATGCTACACCCCACCCCCGAAGATGTACCCCCTCCCCTTTCATACTATCTGTTTGCATAAAAGTTGTTCCAGTTTTCAAGAATGGGGTTGTGTTCCCTTTCAGTATCGTTAGCCGCAATTTACACCAATTGCCCTAACAACCATTATTTCCTACTCCCCTTTAGGCAAGATGCTACATTGATTGGGTCCCTCCCTTGATTAATGAATCTTAGCTGACCTGTATTATCTACGCTCTTTCTCCTACCCTTCCCAAAATCATTTCCACGCACGAGACGATAATGGGTTGCTCCTTACCTGACATGTTTTTATCCAGCCCCGTTGACAATGTCCCCCAACACCAGTCCACGGAAAACAACTCTATCTTCATCTTCTTATTCCATTACAAAAACACGGTAATGTATCTTACCGAGGTCACCAACCACAAGAATGCGCTTACCTCCCCTTAGCAGGGGCAGTAGTACCCTTACCTTCACTGGCCACTGAAAGTACATTCATCCTGAGAAAGAGAAGCGATTTCCTACCTTTGATCTTCACTCTTTTAAATTTCTTCTCTGATGCGCCTTTCCCTTACTGGAATACTCGCCACTTGTAGCAGGTGCTGGGCTGCACCTCACTGCTGGGAGCGTTGCTGCCCCCCCAATCAGCCTCCTCACGCGAGAGACAACTGCACCTCGCGCTAGAAGCCTCATTCCCCCCAACTCCAGCCACCTCACACTCTCCCCAACCCATTGAGGTGGAACCCTTAGCCTCCCAAACTCCCCCTAAAAAGCAAAACCTCCTCCCTTCAACTCTCCAACCCCAATTTTTAAAACACTGCAGAAGCAAGCCGTGTCTTGTGAAGTATGTCCATCCTGTGTTTGGTAGTGAAAAAATGCGTTATGTTGGTTTTTGAAAAAAACAATTTAAATAAATTTATATATATATATATATTATATAATTAAAAATAAAATAATATATATATATTATTATATATATATTATATAATATATATTATAATATATATATTAAAATATAATTTTTATAATAATATATATATATATATAATATATATATTATATATATATATATTTGTGGGGTGTGTGTGGTGTGTGTGTGTTGTGTTTTTCCCTATTTGTGGTTGCAGGGGTCGATTTTAGCTCCTGCCCGCCTCTTCACTGATTTTAAATAGGTCCCCCCTCTCCCTGCTCCATGGCTTTTCCCTCGCCTTAAAACATGTATGGTCCCGCCTCCCCCTACTTCACTTTTTAAAATATTTTACGGGTTGACTATTCTATGACTGAAGAAATACTTCCTAACATCCCTTTGATTCATCTGAGTCTTCAACTTCCAATTGTGACCTCTTGTGTCTGTGTCCCATCTCTGGAACATCCTGTCTTTGTCCACCTTGTCTATTCCCGCAGTATTTTATATGTCGTGTGTGTGTGTGTGTGTGTGTGTGTGTGTGTGTGGTGTGTGTTGTGTGTGTGTGTTTTGTGTGTGTGTGTGTGTGTGTGTGTTTGTGTGTGTGTGTGTGTGTGTGTGTGTGTGTGTGTGTGTGTGTGTGTGTGTGTGTGTGTGTGTGTGTGTGTGTGTGTGTGTGTGTGTGTGTGTATGTGTGTGTGTGTGTGTGTGTGTGTGTGTGTGTGTGTGTGTGTGTGTGTGTGTGTGTGTGTGTGTGTGTGTGTGTGTGTATGTTGTTTGTGTGTGTGTGTCTTGTGGACGGTAGTGACTAACATATTGTGCATCCCGTGGTCGCAAAACTAAGCCTCATTACGAGGCTCTCGGAGGATTTATCAGACATACATATTAATCTGAGTAAACGGTTTAGAAAATCGACAAGTTGATAAATGAGACACTTGTGGAACATTTGGGTATCTTTATTCTAGAAACGTTTTTCCTCCCAGTGGTTTCTTCAGTCCAATGCGGAGAAAGGTGGAGGGATGAGGAGGAGTTTGAGGTAATCAGTCCCTCAGCCTGGAGTCAATGCATTGAGTCCAACAATCTTAACAAAAGTGCAGCATGCTAGGTTTAGTTAGGTAAGGTTTGTCAGGAAACAGACCAAGTGTTCCCTGATGCGGGTCTTAGTCATATGATGACCGGCAGCTGGAGCATTTGGTCTTCTGACCGAGGCCTTACACTGGCTTACCCCTCAACCCCTTTAAAAAATTATGGTTATGATTATAACCATTTAATCTTAGCATATTCAGTGAGACGGAGCTTACATACTGATGGCAGATGAGGTAGAGCAGTGGTAGGCGGAGTCACTAGCGGACAAAGCCACTAGTGGAGGTAAGTCGTGTCTATAACAGTAACAATGCTTTCGCTGCTGATGTCAGCACAAGTATTCAACATGTTGTAGTACGAAAATATTGTTTGTGTCTCGCGGACTGCCAAGGAGTTAACACACTCTTTGTCTCAACGAGGCAGGCACGCCAACGTCAGCTTTTGTTGTCTGCCACTCAAAAGAGTGAGAGACAAAGAGTAGGCCTGTGTAGGTCTGTGTTGTCACTTGCGTCAGGCAGTGCTGCCGACGTCAGCACTGTTACTGTCAAGAAGCTGGCCTGTTATTTCCAGTTCTGGATTAAAAATATTGAGTTTGAAGCCTACCAACTGCACGGGAATAATGAAGGGTGAAATTCACCTGTACATTAACATCAAAGCTATTTTCATCCCTTAAAAAAAAAAAAAGATCAGGACTATTGGCTGACAGTCTCCGACTTATCCCATTAACTGCCTCTTTCAAACCTGGTCTAATGTTTGAAGGCTTAGACCAGGCCTAATAATTAAGTCATGGATCAGGCAGACGAGTTGACAGTCATCAACCAGTCTTCCTAGGAGACGTATCAGACCAGGCTACTGTCTAACGGTATCAGACCAGGCTACTGTCTAACGGTATCAGACCAGGCTACTGTCTAACGGTATCAGACCAGGGTACTATCTAACGGTATCAGGCCAGGCTATTATCCAACGGTATCAGACCAGGCCTTTTATCTAACGGTATCGGACCAGACTACTATCTAACGGTATCGGACCAGACTACTATCTAACGTTATCAGACCAGGCTACTATCTAACGGTATCGCACCAGGCTACTATCTAACGGTATTGGGTCAGGCTATTATCTAAAATCAGACCAGGCTACTATCTAGCGGTATCAGGCCAGACTTTCTAGCTGACGTTATCGGATCAAGCCTCCCGATTTACACCCTGGTCTCAGACTACGAATCATGACTGACAGAGGGTTATTGAGTTCTTCAAAGCAAGACCTCACAATAGTCCTAAATGAAGTCCCGGTTTCTGACCCAGGCTCCCCCTTGACATCCTGGACTTAGATCTACTTACCTTTTTCTACCAGTGACCATCATTCAGATTAACTGCCAGGTGACCTAACACACTGTCGTGTGACACAAGACTCTGTCGCGTGACCCAAGACACTGCCAGGTGACCCAAGACATTGCCAGGTGACCAAAGACACTGCCAGATGACCAAGACACTTCCAGGTGACCAAAACCACTGTTGTGTTACCCAATACACTGCCAAATGATCCAGAACACTACCAGGCGACCAAAGACACTGCCAGGGGACCAAAGACACTGTCTTATAACCCTTGAAACTGCCACGTTACCAAAGACACTGTCGTGTAACCAAAGACACTACCAGGTGGCCCAACACACTGCCAGGTGACCAATGACACTGTCAAGTAACCCAAGACACTGGCAGATGACCCAAAATACTGCCAGGTGACCCAAAACACTGTCAGGTGACCAATGACACTGTCATGTGGCCCAAGACACTGCAAGGTTTCCCAAGACATGCCAGGTGAATAAGGGCACAGTTATGTGACCAGAGACACTGCCAGGTGACCCAAAACACTGCCAGGTGACCCAAGACACTGCCAGGTGTCCCAAGACACTGCCAGGTGAACAAGGGCACTGTCAGGTGACCCGAGACAATGCCAGGTGACCTAAGACACTGCCAGGTGACCCAAGACACTGTCAGGTGACCAAAGACTATCAGGTGACAAAAGACACCGTCATGTAATCCAAGATACTGCCAAGTGACCCAAGACACTGCCAGGTGACCAAAGACACTGTCGTGTGACCAGAGACAATGCTAGGTGACCCAAAACACTGCCAGGTGACCAGAGACACTGCCAGATGACCCAAGACGCTGGCAGGTGACCCAAGACACTGCCAGGTGACCCAAGACACTATCAGGTGACAAAGTTAGTTAGGTGACCAAAGACACTGTCATGTGACCCAAGACACTGTCAGGTGACCCAACACACTGCCAGGTGGCCAATGACACTCTCATGTGACCCAAGACACTGCTAGGTGACCCAAAACACTGCCAGGTGACCAAAGACACTGCCATGTGACCGAAACGCTACAAGATAACCCAAAACACTGCCAGGTGACCCAAGACACTGTCAGGTGACCAAAGACACTGTCATGTGACCAAAGACACTGTCATGTGACCCAAGACACTGCCAGGTGACCAAAGACACTGTCGTGTGAGCAGAGAAAATGCTAGGTGACCCAAAACACTGCCAGGTGACCAAAGACACTGCCATGTGACAAAAACGCTACCAGATAACCCAAACCACTGCCAGGTGACCCAAGACACTGTCAGGTGACCAAAGATACTGTCAGGTGACCAAAGACACTGTCAGGTGACCAAAGACACTGTCATGTGACCCAAGACACTGCCAAACGACCCAAGACACTGACAGGTGACCAAAGACACTGTCGTGTGACCAGAGACAATGCTAGGTGACCCAAAACACTGCCAAGTGACCAGTGACACTGCCAGATGATCCAAAACGCTACCAGGCGACCCAAGACACTGCCAGGTGACCCAAGACACTGTCAGGTGACCAAAGACACTGTCAGGTGACTCAAGACACTGTCATATGACCCAAGACACTGCCAAGGGACCAAGACACTGCCAGATGACTAAAGACACTGTCGTGTGACCAGAGACAATGCTAGGTGACCCAAAACACTGCCAGGTGACCAGAGACATTGCCAGATGGCCCAAAACGCTCCCAGGTGACCCAGGACACTATCAGGTGACCAAGTTTGTTAGGTGACCAAAGACACTGTCATGTGACCCAAGACACTGTCAGGTGACCCAACACACTGCCAGGTGGCCAAAGACATTGTCGTGTGACCAGAGACACTGCCAGGTGACCAAAGACACTTCCAGGTGACCAAAACGCTACCAGGTAACCCAAGACACTGAGAGGTGACCCAAGACACTGCCAGGTGATCCAAGACACTGCCAGGTGATCCAAGACACTGCTACGTGACCCAAAACACTGCTTCATAACTGTTTATATTTCTTTACCTTTTAATGAGCTGTTGATCACTGTTAATTATGGAATAAAGACAAGGATAAAGACCCACCATAAGAGGGAGAAAATGTACCGTCGGCTTCATCATTACGGATCATCAGCTGGGGAACATAATGTACAAATAAGGTCTATCGGTGATCAACAGAAACAATTTGGGATTGGAAAGTATCTTCAGAAAACACAAGAGGATTAAAAGCGATGAATTATGGATCTCCAGAGAATATTTCGGTCAACATGGGACCTTCAGCACCAAAGGAAGAGCAAAGACAACCATGGAACACCAACAGCAACCAGAAACCACCATCTCTACATAATTTAACCTGACGTGAACGTCAGAGTGGGTTCACAGCGAGAAGACAGGCATGTTGAAGACACGTCACCGTGGGTATGACTGGTGGGTAGCCGCCAGCTCATCGTGGGTACACCTTGGCAGACTTTCGGGTAGCCGCCAGCTCACCCAGCATTAAGATAGCATAGTTCACACTCAACACGCACCGTGAAATGTGTCACTTAATATAGTGAAGACAGGAACAATAGCCTCGTCTCTGGTCGCTTTACAAGTCTCTCATAACATTTATATTCTACGTCGAGAAGGTAAATTTTAAGATAAATGTTAATGCTAAAATCATTATTATCACCATCTTTATCATCATAATCATCATCAACATCATTTTCACCTACAACATAATTATTATGGGATTATTAATTTTATATTATTATTATTATTATTATTATTATTATTATTATTATTATTATTATTATTATTATTATTATTATTATTATTATTATTATTATTATTGTTGTTGTTATTATTATTCAGCCCTGTAAGGGATTACCTAAATTATTTTCTTGCTTAACCTCCTCATGTTTCTAGTTTCATTTCGTTCACTAGAATGCCTCTTCTCGTCACCTTTACATATTCATCGTTAGTGTTCGGTAGCAAGGGTAATATTCTTTGAAATATTATCGAGTGAAGTTGTCCTGTGACCAAAACTATAGAACCCATTCCAAGACTCCTGGGATACCTTCCTAAACCCTCCGTTGGTTTACTTTAAACGTTTAGAAAAATGATGCGTCTCAATTCAACGATGGCAGAGATTGGAATTCAGTCGTGTAGACGAATGTTTCCCGATGTTTACATCAACGTATATTAATTTGAGTATACTTCTTTTGAACGGTTTTAATGTATAATTGCTGATTCATCTTACAGAGAGGAAAGTATCCATTAAGTTTGTGTCCAGGTAAATTTGATATACTAAATTAATAAAAGAAACTGAATTGTTGCAATGCATACGTTAACTGGAAAATGTCTCTTCCGATGGGCTTCAAATTTCCAGCCCTTGACTTCTAGAAAGAAAGATTTGCATTGTTACAGGATAGCAAAGGGCTCGGTTTCATTAAATAAATTGTATAAATTATTTTCATCCAATAATTAAACATCGGTGAGTGTAAACAGAAAGGGCGTCTGTCTGGCGCTCAGCAGACGGAGGATCAAGCCTACAACACGTCTTGCGCTGAATGACACAAATGGGTTTAGCGTTTAACGTGAATTAAACAACCAATTAAGGATGACTGTTATTATTTTTATCATCAAGGGGGAGCGCTAAACTCGTAGGATTACACAGTGCCTGTGGGGATAATGTGGAAGGTATTCAGGCTTAATTCAGGGAACCGAACCAATTAGGGGCAAATGTTCTTTACGTGTTGCATTGGTAAACAACCCAATACATCAGGATTTTACTCGCTTCTTACCAGGGGTTTACAAAGACTATCTTCCCTCATTCAAATGCACTGGTTCCTCTCATTTGTCCAGACACAGGCCGTTAATTTTATTCGTCTTCCTTCTCTCTTACAGACCAGGAAGCTATACAGCTGTAGTGACATCTTCCTCTCTGAGGTATACCAATGTCAGGTCACTATCCCTTACTTGGTCTATCTCTAGCTCCCTCTCTCAATCATTTTCTAAAACTCGATCAATAAATAATAAATGTTTAAAATAAAGAAGGAATAATCTTTAAATGAGATTTAAAAATTCGATAATAATAATAATAATAAAATAATAATAATAATAATAATAATAATAATAATAATAATAAAAATCTTTATTTCTACAAATACATGATTCAACTTATATAGACCTAAAATACCTAGACGAAAATAGTTGAGACTGTCTCAAAAATTATATCTGAGGACGATTTTTTTAAAAATTCTTAGATAAGGTTAGGCAGAGTCAGACTATTTAATGTGAGATTAGTTAATTTAAGACGAACGTGAGATCAGACAAAATTAGTGGGTAAAGGAAGGTAATATTCACTTAGCGAAAATATTTAAAATGTATTAACATTATGATGTAGACGTTCCTGCATGTTATGAATGTTGATCTGCTTATAAGTTATTCCAACATGAACCTGGATGTAATATTATGTTGATAATAACAGTAATAATGAAAATAGCAATTTTATCAAATTGGGAGCTGTGGGAAGGGGTGTGCGAGGGTAGGGGTTAGTGAACGGTGTGTGAGGGTAGGGGTTAGTGAACGGTGTGTGAGGGTAGGGGTTAGTGAACGGTGTGTGAGGGTAGGGGTTAGTGAACGGTGTGTGAGGGTAGGGGTTAGTGAACGGTGTGTGAGGGTAGGGGTTAGTGAACGGTGTGCGAGGGTAGGGGTTAGTGAACGGTGTAAAGGGTGTGCGAGGGTAAGGGTTAGTGAACGGTGTAAAGGGTGTGCGAGGGTAGGGTTAGTGAACGGGGTAAACGGTGTGCGAGGGTAGGGGTTAGTGAACGGGGAAACGGAGTGTGCGAGGGTAGGGGGTAGTTAAACGTGGTAAACGGTGTGCGAGGGTAGGGGTTAGTGAACGGGGTGAACGGTGTGCGAGGGTAGGGGTTAGTGAACGGGTGTGAACGGTGTGCGAGGGTAGGGGTTAGTGAACGGGCGTGAACGGTGTGCGAGGGTAGGGGTTAGTTAACGGGGTAAACGGTGTGCGAAAGTAAGGGTTAGTTAACGGGGTAAAGGGTGTGCGAAAGTAAGGGTTAGTTAACGGGGTAAAGGGTGTGCGAGGGTAGGGGTTAGTTAACGGGGTAAACGGTGTGCGAGGGTAGGGGTTAGTTAACGGGGTAAACGGTGTGCGAGGGTAGGGGTTAGTTAACGGGGTAAACGGTGTGCGAGGGTAGGGGTTAGTGAACGGGGTAAAGGGTGCGCTAGGGTAGGGGTTAGTGAACAGGGTAAAGGGTGTGCGAAAGTAAGGGTTAGTTAACGGGGTAAAGGGTGTGCGAGGGTAGGGGTTAGTTAACGGGGGAAGGGGTATGCGTGGGAAAGGCTTAGTGGACGTGAGGGGTCACTGTAAGAGTAAAATTTAAATTTCTGGACCCAGTAGGTTAGTCTCCGTCAGTGGCGTCGCCCGGGGAGAATAAAAAATTGAAGCTCCTCGTCATGCCTAATTTTCATTGTATTTTATCGACTGGTGACCCCCCCCCCCCCCAAAAAAAAAAAAAAATAAAAGCAAAATAGTTTGGGAAATTGCATAATAAATATTGAAAATCATATGTTTTAAAAATTGATTTATCTTTTTCAGCATTCTACTGGTTTTCGTTAAAAAAAAAAAAATAGTCTGTGAGGACAGACCCCTCAAGGAAGGTTCCTTGATGTTGGTGAGGGGCTCTTGATTTAGGGAATTGGATCTGTGCTGCAGTTCCCCGAATTAAGCCTGAATGCCTTCCACATCCCCCCCCCAGGCGCTGTATAATCCTCCGGGTTTAGCTCTTCCCCCTTGATTATAATAATAATAATAATGTGAGGACAGAGAGATGATGACCTGACAATGAAACCTGGCTGGCCTACACAGAGTGATGCGGACATTTCTTCATGTGATACCTGTGAGAATCATGTTAGCCTCTGATTCGTAAAAATGAGAGTACAAATTATCAGACCCAACAGAGGGAAAAAGATGTCGGACATCCCACACCTAGTATGATAGAAAAACAGTTTGTGAGGAAATTGAAAGGTCATGCATAGCTGACCAAGCGGCTGAGCCTCTGCTTGTTCATTGCCTCAACATCGGCGTCTCCAGCAAAAAACGACTTATTTGTCTGTGCCAGAAATACAGCAGTCTTTACTAAAGGAATTTTCTTTAATTTGTTAAGAATCTGAGGTTACTGTTGTTGTTGATGTTTGTTTTACTTATAATCTTATTATCATAATTATTTAGAATGTATTTCTAAATTTTGTTAAGAGTCTTTGTAATGTTGTGTAAATATGATTGTTAATGTTGTGATGCTTCTTCTGTTGTTAATGTTACGCTTCTTGCGTTCTTAATGTTATGTTTCTCGTGTTGTTAATGTTGTTATGCTTCTTGTGTTGTTATGCTTCTTGTGTTGTTAATGTTACGCTTCTTGCGTTCTTAATGTTGTTATGTTTCTCGTGTTGTTAATGTTGTTATGCTTCTTGTGTTGTTATGCTTCTTGTGTTGTTAATGTTACGCTTCTTGCGTTTATTAATGTTGTTATGTTCTCGTGTTGTTAATGTTATGCTTTTGTAGTTGTTATGCTTCTTGTGTTGTTAATGTTGATATGCTTCTGTGTTGTTAATGTTATCTTTCTTGTGTTGTTAATGTTGTTATGCTTCTTGTGTTGTTAATGTTGTTATGCTTCTTGTGTTGTTAATGTTGTTATGCTTCTTGTGTTGTTAATGTTGTTATGCTTCTTGCATTGTTAGTGTTATGTTTCTCGTGTTGTTAATGTTGAAGTTGTAATGAAATTGTTGTAGAAGTTCGAGTTATGAACATTGTTATTTAGTAGTCGAAGTTATATATTTTAAAGTTGTTATGCATGTGATGTGTGTAATATGTATGTCATGTAGAAGTTGTGCATATTATGCAGCTGTTGTTATGCATGTTACACCGTTAAACTGCCGTTGTTATGCATGTTATACTGCCGTTGTTATGCATGTTCAGCTGCTCTTGTTATGCATGCTTTGCTGCTGTTATTATCAATGTTATACTGCTGTTGTTATGCATGTTATGCTGCTGTTATGCATGTTATGCTGCTGTTATGCATGTTATGCTGCTGTTATGCATGTTATGCTGCTGTTATGCATGTCATGCAGCGGTTGTATACTCAGTGTTGTAGTTTTTGAAGTTATCTTTCTTATTTCAAGTTCTTATTGCTGTCGTTAATTTATTGAATTGTTTGTCATGTTTAAGTTTTTGATGTAGTTATGTATGGATGTTATGTGTGTTTACAAAGGCTGTAATGTAGTTGTGAAGTAGTTGTGTAGTTATAGAAATTGTTCACAGTGTTTCTAATTATTTTAAATGGTTTTTC